>CAMZMU010000078.1:25530341-26164925 GCA_947311845.1 Poa pratensis | reverse complement strand
CGAGGACGAGTATAGGTTAAGCTTGGTGATGTTGATGCATATAAAATGCATACATGAACTTTGCATTATATTACTTATATTTCAATCATATTTGCATCATATAAGGGTTATATCATTGATTTATATTGATTTTGGGAATATTTCATTGTTTCCTATTTTCTGGAATTAACCCTGCACAGGCAGAAAACCCTATTTTCTATATTTGATGTTTCAGGGACCCAAACGACGTCCAAATGACCTAATAATTTACGGAGATCAGTTCTTGGAAGGAACAAAGCGTGGAGCGAAGGAAGCGAACAAACGGAGGCCCGAGGGCTAGAAGAGGGTGGCCCACATGCCAGATTCCTTGGCCGCGTGGGACCCACCATCTGGGGCCTCGGAGCTCCGTTATCGTCGATCTTTTTTCCGAGCCTCCGTCTGACCTAAAAATGACTATAAAATAGTCCCCGACGCCCTCGGAAAGGAGCGCCGCAGAAAAACAGAAACCACGAAACATAGACCTGGAGTTGCAGATTGGAGGGGGAAACTCCGGCGGGGCGCTGCCGGCTGGTCTCCATCTCTCCAACGACTTCTCCACCGTCTCCATGATGAAGAGGAGTAGTCCACCCTGGACTATGGGTTGTGGAAGTAACTTATGTATCTCTCCTCTCTTGAGCTTCACTAATTAGTACCGTATGAGCTGCTGAACATGATTACGGTCATCTATGTAATACCTTTGTGGTAGATCTTTTTATGAGTTATATTGTTTGAGATTGCATAGTGTTTTGTTTCAGTTATGAAAGTAGATGCATATCATGTACCCCGTTCTTGTTTACTTGTTATGATCAAAAGCATGTGTATGAGAGCGTGTGAGGGGGAACGTGTGCATTAGTTGGAGTAACGGGGGTGGCTAGTGCGGTGAACATGAGAGAAAGTTCCGCGATCCACTTGGGTATTTTACCTTACTTTGTTGCCTCACTAGGGATAAAGAAAAATACCTTGCTACCGGAGATGTGGGTGTGACCATTGCCACTACTCCATGACTAGATCTAGCATGTTCTTATTTTAACTTCATGTCATGAAACTTAATGCTATGCTCTGATTTATCTTAATTACTAAGGTTTTATGATTTAGTTCGCATCTTGGTGGAGTATAAGAGATTACTAAACAAAAGATCTCTATGTTAGGGCGTGATGCCCATATAATTAGTAACCTGTTATGAAACCTTTTTGTTGCAATCTCATATGTCAATTCTAGTGTTCCATTGTCTACCACTTTATTAAAGAGAGAGTGCATTTGTGAAACCATGAACCCCGGTCCATTTTTAATCATAACAAACACCTTTCCAACAACTTTTATCCACTTTACATTTTTCTGCCATTTAAAAATCCGAAAATACAAAAACAATTTTACATCTTGCATTCACAATACAAAACCCAAAAATATCATCCATCATTGTTTCCACCATCCTTGCATATTTATTTATCATCATTGCATATTTATTTACTGTTTTGCATTCATTTTATTTTGATATCATTCTCACACCTTGTGCTTGACAACCACTTGGTGAGGTTGAGGGAACAAACAATTTACTTTGTTTTGTAGGTTTTCAAGAGAAGGATAAGAAGATAAATCTTTCACTACTAATTCCCCAGAGTTCGATATTAAACCCTCGAGTCACCCTCGTGGGGAAAACCGTCTTTCCTATACTACACTATGCACTTGGAGTCTCAACCTAACCCATATTCTTTTGACGCAGGTAACTACGTCAAGGGCCATCAGCTGGCTCGGTTTACTTTTTTCTAGCGTTCAGTTGTCTGGGCTCGGGTGTTTTTTGGTTGTTGCGGTCCGATTAGTTTTTTCATGTACGTTTCGAATTAGTATCTGCACTAGTTTTTATATGATCCGACTAATAAAAATATCTATATTTTATTTATTTTTAGTGCAGTGTGCCAAATGAAAGTGCATGTGTTGCCCCATGTGTGGTTTCCGTAATTAATGACAATCCTTATGGACTAATGTTTGTATTGAGATATTCTTATAGATCTTTGTCCATAGGAAAAGATTGGAATTCATGTGTTGGACTCTAAAAGATTACATGATGACCAATGTTCTATTCAAGGGTTTATATGAAGAATGGTCATATGAAGTTGAGCTTATTGAAAGCATGGCTTGGAAAAGAAGATTGGGTGAACTTTCATGTTATCTCCAAGCCATCATATATATCAAGATAAGAAGATGAAGTGCAAGTGGATTCATGAAAACGGAGCTTAGCAAGGCTCTCCCGTCATGGTTTATGGGGAGTATTTGGAGAAGTCTTCATCAAGCATGTGCTAGCAAGCACAATCAAGAAAGGTGTTCCAACTTGAGCGAGTCAAGATCATCATCTCTAGCTCAAGTGGAATGCGCAAGGCAAAGGTATGATCTTGATAGGGTTTCTATTTTACCGGTCTCTTGGTGTTAGTGGGAGGCCGAGTATAAGATAGACGGCTACTATCAAGAGGGGCTCTCAAGTGAGTAACTTGATCGCATCTTTGTGGAGAGCTCAAACCTTTGCATATTTGGCATATCATCTTTCTTGGTTCTTATTTAGCTTTTATCCATGTGAGATTTAGGGCTTGTGTTCATCTCCATACCAAGCTCTAGTTCATCAAAAACGGATTTCATTTGAATATCTGTGGTGTTTTTGATATTGGAGGTTTTACCGGCTTGTCTTTTATAAGAGAGGTCAAAACTCACCTCTTGTGGTTTCCTCTTCACATGACGGACTATGATGTTTCTTTACATAATTTTGAAGAGCTCTTCGTTGCGATTCCAATGAGCCCAAGATCATCGAAATCGAAGTCCGGATAAAAAGATATTCAGTTTTCGTTTTGTTGTTTTCTGTCAGTTTTCAGAAAACCGGATATTCCGGTCTTTTGGAAATATCCGGTTGAAATATCCGGTGACCATCAGTATCGATTTCGTCTGGGACGGAAATTCTGGTCCAACTTGAACCGGAATATCCGGTCCCTGTTTCCTGCAACGGCTCTTTATTTTGGGGACCTATATAAGGCCCCCTTCTTCCCCAAAGAGCCAAGCACGTTTTCCCCTCTCTTTCCTCCATTGTTGACCTTGGAAAAGCTTGCTTTCTCTCAATCCCTCCCATGATTCTTGCATATCTTTGAAGGATTTAAGAGAGGAATGTAGATCTACAATTCCACCAATCCATCTCTCCTCTAAGTGAGGGGGAACCTAGTAGATCTTGATCTTGGAGTTCTTGTGTGGTGCTCTTCTTTGTTCTTCCTCTCTTCTCCCCCCATAAGCATTAGTTGCTTTTGGTGGGATTTGAGAGTGAAGGATTTGAGCACTTGTGCTCTTGCCATTACTTTGTGCATCGGTTTGTGCTCTCCACGGGGATTCGTGGAAGTTGAAAGTTTATGAGCTTGTTACTCTTCGATCATTGGACCCTAGATGCCTTTGTGGTGGTCGACCTTTTGTGGTCACTTGTAGCCATCGGGAGTCCCCCAATCCAATTGTGGGTTGTGCCCCAGGTTGTTGTTGTAACGGCTCCGGATTCCGCCTTGAAGGATTCCGATAGTGGAAGGTGAACCAAACCTTTTGTGGTGCGGTTCATCGGAGAAGAAGGTGAAGCCTTTGTGGCGTTGAGACCGACCTTTGTGGAGGCTCACACCTCTCCAACGAAACGTACTCCCCTAAAAAGGAGGAACTCAGGAATACATCCTCGTCTCCGGTGCCTCGGTTATTTCTATACCCGAGCTCTTTACTTATGCACTTTACATTGTGATAGCCTTCGTGCTTGAAGTATTCTTTATTGCTATCACCTTGTTGCTTGTCTTGCTTAGCATAAGTTGTTGGTGCACATATGTGAGCCTAGTTTACTTAGATTGTTGTCTTGTTAATTTAAACACCTAGTTTTATTCTGTAATTAGCAAGCCTAAACCGGAAAAGTTTTAATCGCCTATTCACCCCCTCCTTTCAATAGGTATCAAAGCCTTGACTCTCTTTTTGGGCTTTACCGCCTAGAGAGTAAAGATGTTGTTTAGAGAATTAGTGCACGATCCCACTTTTCTATTTGATGGCACAAATTATGATGTTTGGAAAATTTGCATGCTTAATCTTTTTAGGGCCATGGGTCCAAATTATATTAAGAGGATTGTAGATGTGGGTTTTTCTCCTCCAAAGGATTTCCAAGAATTATCTTTAGAGGATGAGGAAAACTCTCATCTCGATACTCAAGTATCTAATGGTCTTATTTGTGTTTTGAGATGTAGTTCTTATTTCAATCATGCCTTTTCGGAACGCTCATGAGTTTTGGACCAAGCTTCAAGATATATATGAAGTGTCCAACATTATTGAGGATGATTGCTCCCTCCACCTCCGGCCGTGATGAGTTCACAACTTATTCCACATTCACCACATGTGATTTGTCACAAGGTAATGATATGGTGAGTGGATAGAAATTGATTTGTTGATGGTGAATATTCTATTGACTATACTTCATCTCTATCACATTGCAATGTTCTATCTTTGGACTTAAACTCTTCTAGCACCCTAAATGTCTTACATGCTAGTGTTGATAGTCCTTGCATATCATGTAATAGTTGCTTAACTAAATCTCATAATGATATGCTCTATGTCTTGTTGCCTTGATAAAAATGCTTCTATTTCCTCTAGTATTTGTTTGGCTAACAATGTAGAGGAAACCGAACACTCCATGGAACAAGATATGGTGCTTCATGTAATTCTTCATCGTCCCCTTTGTCCATTAATCACTTTGCCTTATGGTAAGGATTCAAAGGTGTCTTCTATCTCGAATCCTAATATATCTTGTGATGATGTGGATGAGGATTCTTATGAAGAACATTTTGATGTTGAATCCTTAACAAAGAAGGGTGAGATGGTATTTGGTGCTCTCCCCAAAGGTAGTAAAGCTATATCTCCTCTATGTGAAATTGTGACTTATGCTATAAGAATGGAAACCATTGAGAGTTTGGAAACTCAAATGAGATAGATATAAAATTGAGAGAGAAGATATGTTACAATGGCTTCCTTGAAGCTTCTCTTGAGGAAGAGGAAGAGCTTAGGGCTTCTCTTGAAGAGAGGCTTGAGTCTCCTGATGAGTCAAATGATCTCATTATTGCTAAAATCATTAAGGAAAGAGATCATGCTATTGCTAAATGTAAAGTGATTAAAAAGAAAAAGGTTGAATTTTGCAATGCTAGACTAATTGAGGAATAGAGAGACTTGACAAAGCTCATAAGGCTTTGGAAAGTGAACACTCTCTCCTTAGCAAGTCTCATGATCAACTCCAAACTCAACTATCTAAAATATGAGCTTGCCAAGTTGTCTTCTTCCATTTAATGTTAATGATGCTTGTGCTACTAACTCCACTTCTTGTGAAGCATCTATTTTGAAGGAGAATGTTGAGCTAAGGGCTCAACTTGAGTTGCTAACTAGCAAGTATGGGATATTGGAAGAAAGTCATGAAAAGCTCTCTAGCTCTAATGAGGATCTTCTAGCATCCCATGCTAAGCTAAAGTTAGCTCATGAGGCTATTATGTCAAAGGTAACATCTTGTGAGCCTCATGTGGCACTAGCACAATCTCTACTAAAATGCTATATTGCCATGTGCTAGTCCTAGTAATTCTACTCACATACTATTGCCAAATCTTGTGATGAATTAATTTCTATGCCTTGTTGCTCTAACAATGAAGCTTCTACTTCCTCTAGTGTTTGTGTTGATACTAACCATGTAGAGGAATTAAAAGAGCTCAAGGCCCAAGTCACTTCTTTGAAGAAAGACTTGGAAAAGCGTCATGTTGGGAAGTCCACACTTGACAATATGTTGAGTGTTCAAAGACGCCCCAATGACAAGAGTGGACTTGGATTCAACTCCAATAACAAAAAGTCCAAGTACAACAAAGAAAAAGGGCCAAGAACAAGTTAAATTCGGCCAAGATTGTTTGCTTCAAGTGCAAAGTTGAAGGGCACCATGTTAGATCTTGCCCTTTGAAGAAGAAGCTCTTAGTGAGAAGCAACAAGGGAAGAAGCCTCAAGTTCAAACTCAAGTTCCTCAAGTTGAAGAACGGCCCTTCCCAAGAAGAATCAAGCTACCCCTCCTCAAGTCGAGATTCCAACTAAGAAGAAGGAGGAAGCAATGTTGCTACATATGCCGTGAGAAGGGTCACTTTGCTTCTTCATGCACTAATGGTACCTATCCAACCCCATTATAATTGATGATGTTTATTCTCTTCGGAAGGATAAGGTTGGCAATGTGTTTGCCAAATATGTTGGTACTCAAAGTGGTGTCAAGAAAAGAACCATTTGGGTTGCCAAGCCTATTGTGACTAACCTCTTAGGACCCAACTTGGTTGGGGACCAACAAGCAAAACTTGATCAATAGGTGTTGTTGGAGGGCATTGGAGACTTGGCTACATCATGAAGAATTAAGGGACCTTCATCAATTATATTCTCTCAAGCCAAGTCATTTGGGTTATATTGTTCTATCTCTATCCAATGTTCCTCCTTGCGGTAACTTATGCTTAATTATTATACATTGAAAGTTGCTTGCACCCTTGCATGTGTTTGGTTTTGTACCTTGCTAGTGTTTGTATGTGTTGTGCTCTCTACTTACTTATCTTGAGAAATCAAGTATGTGTATGTGTTTGCACACCATGTATTTGTTTTGAGCCTTATTTTTATTTGCTATCTTATCTTGTTGGCTCTCTAGAGATTAATGGACTATTCCATTTTGGAGAGTGATATGCTTCGTGCACTTCATAATCCTAAAATGTGTGTACATGAGGAATACCACTTAGTGATGATATATCAATATTATCTATTTGGTGTGTCATGCTCATGAGAAATTCAAATTCTATAATGTCCATTAATTAGTCTAGTTGGTTTGTTTGCCTCTTGTTTTAAAAGAAATGGTTTATCACATTATGGGGGAGTAATAAGCTATGTGCATATTACAAGCCTAGAAAATGTGAACATGTGAGGTTTTGCCACCTAGAATTGATATTGCTAATTATCTTGTTCCTATGTGGCATGTTTCTCAAACAAGTTCCATATTTGCTTAAATTCCTTTCATCTTTTGGATCTTGTGTGTGAGAGAGTTTCTTGGTGCTTTGCATGATCGTTGATCAAATTGAAGCCGCCAAGAATCTCTATCTAAGCATGTGTTTCAATTCCTATCCTTTTTCATATGCTTATTTGTTGTGAAGTTGGTCTTGAATATCATTCCTATATACCACCGAGAAATATCTCCATATACTCCTTGTCCATGACAAGTGATACTCATAATTGTGTGGAATTTGTAGACCATCTTCATTTTTGGCTCTTGCTTTGAATTGCCTTCTTTTATTGCTAATTTTGTTTTATCAAACTCCTCTTTTGTCTTCCTTGTATCTTTTTGGATTCGTTGTGTTCTACCCAAAATTTGTTTTGTGCTTTCTTGAGTTAGGAAAAGCAATGATCCCATCCTTGTGCATTTACATTCAAGTCATACTTCTAGATAATGCACTATTCTTGGGGAAGCTATCCTACATTGAGTAGAACACTATTCTTTAAATTGGTATTGGATCTTATTGCTCTTGAACATGACCTTTGTTTGAATAATATATATGAGAGTGATGATCCCATTTGTGTGCATTTTGTATTCAAATGCAAGATCATAAATAATGCACAAATCTTGGGGAGCTATCCTATACTTTTGAACATTAGTTGTCTTCAATTGGCTTTTGATCCCGATGACGTGTCTCTTTGGAAGACAAACATTTTTTGTCTTGGTACTTTGTGCCATCATGAAAAGTGTAGAGGGTTTGGTTTATTCCTTGATTTTTTTCTCTCAATTGGTATCTTACTTTCATTTGGTATCTTTTCAAAGTGGTATCTTAATGTGTTGATTTGAGTCTTTGATATAATTTGGACAATTCTTTTTCTTGTCACACTTGTGTGCTTTCTTGGTTTAATTGGTGTTTTATCCAAATTGTATCTCATTTGGTTCTTGAAAGTCTTGTGCATGCATATTTATTATATGTATATCTTATGGCATGCTTACTTTCGTTGATCCAATATATAAGATAAACTCCATCAAATCCTAAATGGCTAAGATGTGCATGAAATTCAATTTCATATCAATATGCACATATTTATGTGGAGTTTGTCCTATGTATTGTAGTTGCTCTAACTACTTTGGACCCAATGAGTTTGGGTACCATGTTGTACTTAAATTTGTTTTAGGTACATTGGAGATGCATTGGAAGCTTGTCTCATCTACAAGGAAGTGTTATCACCATGTGCTTATTGGAGCCAAGCTTGGATGATCATGAGCTCCTATCTTCTACATCACCAATGCTATCTCGGTAACAAGTATCTACCTCATGCATACTTTTCTAGCTTTCAACCTTGTGTAGGTTTTCTGGCATGAATCTCTTTTGTTGCAATTCTTTGGTTCTTGCAAAACATCTTTATTGCAAATGTGGGCAAGCCGGGATGATTACATATCAAGGGGAATATATATAATCATTTTCATGATTCACCAATCCCAATATGTTAATCTAGCACTTTCTACTCTATGTCTCGCATATGCAATATTGATGTTTTTCAAAATCATTTGCCTTTTGTGATACTTGTTATCTTTCTCGGAGCATCCCATTTATCACCTTATCCCTTGTGGATATTTTTGATGCTATGATGAGTGTGTGGTGGAAGTTTATTTATATCCCTTTAAGATAAAATTGAGCTTTGTGCTATGCTTTTAAGCAAATCTTATTGGTGTATTTATGACTTCCTCTTAGATATCATGTTCTCTATCTTTGTACCTATTTTGTGTGTGCATGTTTCTTTGTGGACTTATATCTTCATGATTAGTGTCTACTTAGAAACTTATACACATGAGAATAGTTACATCTTTAAATGGTATTCCAATTCTTTAGTGACCACCTTTTATTGCTTTTGATTCTTTGGTGGTTTCTAAAAGGCACACGTTTTGATTTTCATTTGGTATCCTTTTGCATCTTAATAAGCTTGTGACCTATTTGCTATATTCTCTTTGGTTTGTGTGTATGGAAAGACATGATATGCACTATGTGCCTCTTATTTTGAAAGACTATGTTGATGCTCGCTCATCCTTATTAGTCTCCTAAAATGTCTTCCGATATCACACCCGTCTCTTTTCGGTTGAGCAAGTCTTTATTTCTTGCTTCTTGCTTTTGTTGCTCAACATTTTATTTGTTGCAAGTTGAATTGCTTCTTTTCTTATCTATGCTCTCTTGCACGTGTTTGTGTTCAATATTTCTAGGAGGAAGTGAGGATTCCATGTTGTGCACACTATATTGAAATGCAAATCCTACTTTGTGCACGTACCTTGGGGAGTTCCCTCTTGATTTTGAGAACACTTTTTCGGATCCTTTGTTTGGTTACTTCTTTTGTCGAAGTATTTTCAATTTGATTTTCTTTTGCAATCTTTGGACCTCAATATAGTTTGATCTCCCTCCATCTATTCATCATTGGATATGTGCATTTGAGTTCACTCATATCATGAGAAATGCACACATTATGGGGGAGCTCTTACTATATTGGCCTTCTAAATTTTTCCTCCCATTTCGGCAATCGATGCCAATGGGGGAGAAGTTTAGACGGTTTAAGGGATGTTGGTGTTATGCTTTAGTTTCGTTCTTAAGCATTTGCCTTTCATGCTCTTGCATCCTTGCTCTTTGTATTGCATGGTTGCTTAATTCATTATATAAACCCTCGTAAAAGGGATTGTCATCCATAACCAAAATGGGGGAGATTGAAAGTGCATGTGTTGCCCCATGTGTGGTTTTGGTAATTAATGACAATCCTTATGGACTAATGGTTGTATTGAGATATTTTTGTAGATATTGTCCATGGGAAAAGATTGGAGTTCATGTGTTGGACTCTAGACGATTACATGATGACCAATGTTCTATTCAAGGGTTTATATGAAGAATGGTCATGTGAAGAGTTGAGCTTATTGCAAGCATGGCTTGGAAAAGAAGATTGGTGAACTTTCATGTTATCTCCAAGCCATCATATATATCAAGATAAGAAGATGAAGTGCAAGTGGATTCATGAAGACGGAGCTTAACAAGGCTCTCCCATCATGGTGTATGGGGAGTATTTGGAGAAGTCTTCATCAAGCATGTGCTAGCAAGCACAATCAAGAAAGGTGTTCCAACTTGAGGGAGTCAAGATCGTCATCATCTAGCTCAAGTGGAATGCGCAAGGCAAAGGTATGATCTTGATAGGGTTTCTATTTTACTGGTCTCTTGGTGTTAGTGGGAGACCGAGTTATAGGATAGACGGCGTACTATCAAGAGGGGTTCTCAAGTGAGTAACTTGATCGCATCTTTATGGAGAGCTCAAACCTTTGCATATTTGGCATATCACCTTTCTTGGTTCTTATTTGGCTTTTATCCATGTGAGAATTTAGAGTTTGTGTTCATCTCCATACCAAGCTCTAGTTCATCAAAAACGGATTTCATTTGAATATCTTGTGGTGTTTTTGATATTGGAGTTTTACCGGCTTGTCTTTTATAAGAGAGGTCAAACTCTCCTCTTGTGGTTTCCTCCTCACATGATGGACTATGATGTTTCTTTGCATAATTTTGAAGAGCTCTTTGTTGCGATTCCAATGAGCCCAGGATCATTGAAATCAAAGTTCAGATAAAAAGATATTCAGTGTTCGTTTTGCTGTTTCTGTCAGTTTTCAGAAAACCGGATATTCCGGTCTTTTGGAAATATCCGGTTGAAATATCCGGTGACCATCAAAACCGATTTCGTCTGTGAAAGGATACAGATGTCGCCTAGAGGGGGGTGAATAGGCGGATTAAAACTTTTCCGGTTTAGGCTTGATAATTGCGGAATAAAACTAGGTGTTTAAATTAACAAGCCAACAACCTAAATATACTAGCTCACCTATGTGCACCAACAACTTATGCTAAGCAAGACAAGCAACAAAGTAATAGCAAGATATAATACTTCAAGCACGAAGGCTATCACAAGGTAAAGTGCATAAGTAAGGAGCTCGGGTATAGAAATAACCGAGGCACGCGGAGACGAGGATGTATTCCCGAGTTCCTCCTTTTTAGGGAGTACGTCTCGTTGGAGGGTTGTGAGTATCAAACTCAAGATGCCACAAATGGACTCACCCTATTCTCCGATGAACCTTGCCCAAAAGCTCGGCTCACCTTCCACTATTGATTTCCTTTTGGGCGGAAATCGAATCCCTTACAACAATCTTGAGGCACAACCCACAAAGTGATTGGGAGCTCCCAAGTGGCCACAAAAGGCGTCCACCGCCACAAAAGGCGTCTAGGGTCCAAAGACCCAAGAGTAACAAGCTCACGAACTTTCACTTCCATGAATCCTCGTGGAGAGCACAAACCGATGCACAAAAGCAATGGCAAGAACACAATAAGTGCTCAAGTCCTTCACTCTCAAATCCCACCAAAAGCAACTAATGCTTATGGGAGAGAAGAGAGGAAGAACAAAGAAGAGAACCACACACGAACTCCAAGATCTAGATCCACTAGTTCCCCACTTAGAGAGAGATGGATTGGTGAAAATATAGATCTAGATCTCCTCTCTCAAAAACCCTCAAAGATATGCAAGAATCATGGGAGGAATTAGGAGAGGGCAAGCTTTTCAAGGTCAACAATGGTGGGGGATAGAGAGGAAACAAGCTTGGAAGAGCTAGAAAACCATTGGGGAAGAAGGGGGCCTTATATAGTCCCCAAGAAAAGGAGCCGTTGGCAGGAAACGTGGGCCGGATATTTCCGGTGCAAGTACCGGATATTTCCGGACCCCCTGAAAAATGGCTAAGTCCCCCAAAACTTCAGTACTGGACCTGGGCCGGATATTTGGCCAGAAATTTCCGGGGGGGGGGGGGGGGGGGATAATTCCGGCCTAGGGGCCGGAAATTTCCGCCTCCAGAAAACTGCAGAAACACCAAAACGAAAACGACAATAACTTTTCATCCGGACTCCGATTTCGATGATCTTGGGCTCGTTGGAATCGCAACGAAGAGCTTTACAAGATTATGCAGAGAAACATCAGTCCATCATGTGAGAAGGAAGCCACAAGAAAAGAGTTTGACCTCTCTTAGAAAAGGCAAATCGTAAAACCTCCAACATAAAAAACGCAACAAGATATTCGTATGAAATCCGTTTTTGATGAACTAGAGCTTGGTATGGAGAAGAGCACAAGCTCTAAATTCTCACATGGATAAAAGTCAAATAAGAACCAAGAAAGATGATAATGCCAAGTATGCAAAGGTTTGAGCTCTCCACAAAGATGCGATCAAGTTACTCACTTGAGAGCCCCTCTTGATAGTACGCCGTTTATCCTATAACCCGTCTTCCACTAACAACATGAGACCGGTAAAATAGAAACCCTATCAAGATCATACATTTGCCTTGCGCATTCCACTTGAGCTAGATGATGACGATTTTGATCTCTTTGTGGGGACCCCGGACTAGCTGTCCGAAATACCCGATTATGCTTAACACAACGATCCCGTGATCAGTCTGTCGTTGCACATAATCTGAATTGGATACCAAAGTTTACATCCATTACAGTACCGAATAAAAGTCTTACATAAATGGTCATTTAGACCAAGTTCTTACATAGGTGCCTTCATGGGCCAAACCAATATATCAGCGGAAGCTACGGCGTAGTAGACATCATATTCTAACGATGACACCCGACAGGCAGCTGACTTGTGGAGATCCTTAGTTGGCGTAGAAGTCGCCATATCCTGCTCGGCGTAGTGCTCCTCCTCGTAGTCTGGCTAGGACAATAGCCAGGGACGAAACCAATATGAGTACATTTGAATGTACTCGCAAACTACCCCAACATGAGTATGCACTAGTTTTATTTTAGTTGACAACTTTATTACTTAAAACATCTCTATATCTTTATTGAAAAAGGTAAGAAGAGTTTTATAACTATCTTTAAAAGAACCACCATCTCATTTGTTCTCCAAAACTCCTCCTTTTCTGACCATGGCTCACCATGGTCCATTTATTCAACAACTCATACCACTCCATTTGGTATAGCTGTGTAACACCATCACCATTTCAGTTTCTTTTTAAACTTGAAAGCTTTTCCAAAACTTGCACATGGTCTAGGACAGCCTCCCAACTGTCCATATCCGAGGACTCGGCTATTCGAATAGTTTTACACTCTGCAGAGGTAGCACGCTTTTCCCCATCCATCCGGCAACTCATCGTGTCTGCCACGTCTCGCCATACAAGGTGTATGCGAAGTAAGCCGCCGACCATAGCCTGTCCTTTGCTCATGCTAGTATAGGATCCTGCCGCTACGAAACTTCCATCGACACTCAGGCTAATTTCCCAACAGAAACCCCAAGTGTGAGGACTCGTAGTTCTGCCCGGCGAGCGAACCCTTCAATCCTCCCACCAACGTGTTAGGACCCAGGTCAGGGGTAGGTCACCAAACCATCCCCTCATGGAACGAGGTCATCCTCGTTGTTGAGGCATCCCATACTAATATGAGCAAATTATATGACTACGCCCTTTCCCATATGTGGGTAGATGTGGTCGCACAGGGTAAGATTGGTTGTCATAGTACTAGGACACAATGTGCATTTTTCATAAACATCACCCTTTCCACTTCTTTACTTTCACACCGACATCTCGGTATTCCATAACCACACAAGTCTTTTTAAAGGAGTTTTGAATAAACATCATTGTTTCCCATCCTAAAGTTTTATATAAGCTACTACATAGGGTGGCAAAATAATATCCGTATACTTTTCGAAAAGGTTTTGTAAACCATTGCCTTAAGAGTAAATCATTTGATCAAAATAGATGCATATGTATTTAGGTGCAAGCTCAGGGAGTAGCTTGCCTTGCTTGGCAAAGTGATCTTGCTCTTGTTCTTCAATTCAGCAAACTCTCCTTCCTCGATATATCCGACAACGTTCTCGTCTAATTGATAAACAAACAATGCAAACAATCACTAATCTATACAAGCAATCATCTCAACACAACAATCATGAACATCACACATTAGCTACTGCACACATCAAACCACACAATTTGGTTTTCAAAATATTGAATTAAACATTATTTAATTAAGTCCAAATTATGGCAGAAACTAGTTATTCATGTTTAAATCCACAACTTGAGTTCTGTTGGTCACAAAAATACAAACTAAATTTCTATAGAAAGCTACTGATGTGTAGAAGACAACCAATTTGAATTGGATCATTTGGAGTTACCAAACTCCCTACACATTGGATTGAATCCAGTAGCTTAATAATCAAGTTTTAGCTAATCAAATAATTCTATTGTTCCAAAAATTAAATCCTTTTAGGGGTAACTAAACATTATATGTGAGCTAACAAAATTGGTCCTAACTCATTTGGGTCAACCAATAAACATATTTGTTTGTTTTAGTCCAGAAGGGTTTATCTTAAAGTCAACAATTAATTGCTTAATTAATTCTACCAAAATTAGGGAAGCTAACACAAGGCAGTACTAAGCTAGCAAAATTGGTTTGGAATTATTTGGACTAACAGAGTATCAGAAACAAACAAGTTTAGAATTTAAACCTTCTGTAGTATTTTTAATAATACTTTTTATTTATTTAATTAAATGACATGAGACCAATTGGTTGGTTAAAATTTTCATAAGCTTTCCAGAACAATTGAGTTTGATTTATTTGGATTTGTAAATCTCAGTTATTGAATTTATAAATGGTCCAGTACTGAATTTCCAGAGAAACTAAATTAGAAATCCTCTGTTTGGATAATGTTGAAATTATGACATGTGGGGCCTACACGTCAGCGACACAGGAGAAATATCTCGCGCGCTGGAAATGTTTAAACATCTGACGGGTGGGACCTACATGGCAGTGGCTCAAATAACGAAGCGGTACGCGATCGTTGATCATAGATCGAACGGCTCACGGAGGCCGCGTTCATCGACGACCTAATCAGAGCGTCGCCGGAGCTCCGGCGACGGCGAGGGTGGCCAGTGGGGGTACCTGGAGGGTCTAGGGACGGCGGAGAGGACGGCGTTCGACGGCGGAGGTCGTGGGGATGCTGGGGAGGCGAGTGGAGCTTGATGGGGAAGTTCCTGGCGGCGGCGATGATCTCCTTCTTCTCCGCGGCCGTGCTCCAACTCCGGCGAGATCCTCGGGGGCTCCTGGGCACGATACAGAGGGGAAAATGTCTCGGGGTGTGTGCGGTAATGGAGAGGCAGGTGAGGTCCAGAGAGAGCAAGGGAGGGAGCAGCACGGCGTGGCCGTGTCGTCGCCTACCTCGGGTGCGGCGGGCGCAGAGAGAAACTACGGGCAGCAGCAGCCTCGCTGCGGAGTACCCGCCCTTCTGGCGGTGTACGGGAGAGAGTGGAGTGAGGGAGAGGTGTGAGATTGAGGGAGGGCTCGGGGTGGCTTTATAGGCTCGACGACGGCGCACGGGTCGCCGTGGACACGGTGCAGGAGAGAGGGTCCAGGCGCGATAGCTCGCCGTAGCTCGCGGTAGGGGCGGCTGCAGCGTTCGAGGTGCAGGGCTAGCTCGATGGCGTGGCGACGCGCTGTGCGTGAGCAAGAAACGGGACGGCCCGGAGAATCGTTTGCGTGCACTGGCACGGCCGTCTCGGGCGGGCGGCGGCTGCGTGGCGCGAAGCGACGATGGGGGTCCTCCCCGGGGATGGCTGCGGTGCTGGGAGAGCGCAGAGACGCCAGGGAGAGGGGGGGCACGGTCTTGGGCGACTGTGGTGGCGACAACGCCGTTGCCACGGCGACGGCCATGGCGCACGGCGCCCGCGGCTGTCCCCTGGTCATCTCCTCTTCCCGTGCCTCCTTTCTTCGATTTCCTGGACGCGGCGAGGTCAGTGAGGGGAGAGGGAGTGGATGCAAGCATCAATTCGAAGAACAAACTCGAATTCGATCGAATTGCATCGGTTTCAAATCAAACCGAAGATGAACACAGTGGTGTCCACCACGTGTTCGACGAAATGTGCACTCAAATTTAAATTCGAATTTTGAATTTTGATTTCATACTTTGCTTCATAATTATGTATAGGTATTTGTGGTGCTGTGTTGCATTTCATGTGACAAGTGCAACATAGCACACTTTGTGATTTGAATTTAATAAAGAAGTAAATAGAATTTAAATTTAGGTTTTTAAATTAAATTTTTGAGAGGGAAAAGTTATAGGAATAAAAATGGGAGAGTTTATATAACTCTCCTTCAATTTTGTTTGAAACCATTTTAGTTTCTCCCCTTGGAGAATTGTGTGACACAATGTCACTTTTATTTTCTTGCTTTATTTGCTATTTCAATTCTTTTCTTTTCTTCTTGTTTTTATTTAGAGCAAACAACATAATTAGCAAGAATAATAACACAAGCAACAAGAATTAATTACCACAAGCAACAATATGAGATCAACACATATAATTAACAAAAGTTTTTGTTGGCTCTCATTTTTGGAATATAATATGATTAATATTTTTGGGATGTTACAATCCTTCCCCCCTTAGAATAAATCTCGTCCCGAGATTTGCTAGGCCTGGGTACTAAAGAGGTCTGGAAATTCGCTTCGAAGATAATCTTCGCGTTCCCAAGTTGCTTCTTCTTCAGAGTGGTTAGTCCACTGGACTTTGTAAAACTTGATCGCACGTCTTCGGGTAACACGAACATCTTCTTCGAGAATTTTGAGGGTCTCTCACGATAGGTCAGGTCTTGGTTCAGGTCGATGGAGAGGTGGTCGATGTTTTTGAAAACATCAGGCTGGTCAGGAACTTCAAGACACTTCCGGAGCAAGGAAATGTGGAAGACATCATGATAATCTCCTAACTCCTGGGGTAACTCCAGCTGATAGGATACTTCTCCTCGACGAGCAATGACCTTGAAGGGTCCAATATACCTTGGCGCTAACTTTCCTTTGACATGGAAACGCTGCATTCCTTTAAGGGGTGTCACTCGGAGATAAACATGATCTCCGACACTGAAAGTGAGGTCACGGCGCTTGGTGTCAGCATAACTCTTCTGACGGGATTGGGCAGTTTTGAGGCGTTCACGAATAAGCTGAACTTGCTCTTCAGCTTCACGGAGGGTATCTGGTCCAAACAATTTGCCTTCTCCGGTATCGGACCAATTCAGGGGTGTACGACACTTCTTGCCGTAAAGGGCTTCAAAAGGGGCCATTTGCAGACTGGACTGATAACTGTTGTTGTACGAGAACTCTGCAAACGGAAGACAATCTTCCCACTTGGAACCATAGGATAGAACACATGCACGAAGCATGTCCTCCAATATCTGGTTCACTCGCTCAGTTTGGCCATCGGTCTGGGGATGATAAGCTGTGCTAAATGCTAACTTGGTTCCGAGGGCTTCATGAAGGGATTTCCAGAATCTTGAGGTGAATTGCGTGCCTCTATCAGATACAATCTTCTTAGGCACACCATGCAGGCTTACTATTCTGGAAATATACAGTCTGCTAACTGGGCTCCATTGTGAGTGGTCTTGACGGGTATAAAATGAGCAACCTTGGTCAGTCGATCAACGATGACCCAGATTGAATCATGGCCTCGGTTGGATCTTGGAAGTCCGGTAATAAAATCCATTCCAATCTCATCCCACTTCCACTCGGGAATTTTCAAAGGTTGAAGCAATCCAGCGGGTCGCTGATGTTCAGCCTTAACTCGCTGGCAGATGTCACACTTGGCTACGAAAAACCAATCTCTCGCTTCATTCCATGCCACCAAAATCTTTCTCGAAGGTCTTGGTACATTTTGGTTCCGCCGGGGTGGATTGAATAAGGGGTCTCATGGGCCTCCTTAGGATTAACTCCTTAAGTTCCGTGACATTGGGCACACAGATACGGTCATTGAATTTCAGCACTCCTTCAGCATCTTCGGTAAAACCGGGTGCTTTGCCGAGGGAAATCTTCTTCCTAATTCCTTCAATGCTTTCATGACCTTTTTGGGCTTCTTTGATTTGATCCATCAGGGTTGGGGTTAACTCTAAATTGGCGAGATAACCATGGCTAACAAGTCTAGTCCAAAATCTTGGAACTCTTTGAACAAGGCTGGCTGTTCGGCTTGGATCAGGGCATTCAGGGTGCAAGGTTTGCGACTAAGGGCATCGGCAACTACATTAGCCTTTCCAGGGTGATAATGGATTCCAATATCATAATCCTTGATTAATTCCATCCATCTCCTCTGTCGCAGGTTCAACTCTTCTGGGTGAAAATATACTTCAAGCTTTTGATCGTATAGATCACAGCGATGTCCCGCAAGATAGGGACGCCACTTCTTAAGAGCAAAGACTACAGCAGCTAACTCCAAGTCATGGGTTGGGTAATTCTCTTCATGCGGTCGCAACTGCCGGGACAGATACGACACAACTTTGCCTTCTTGCATCAGAACGCAACCAAGTCCGAGGCGTGATGCATCGCAATACACGTCGAAACTCTGGGTGACGTCTGGCATAATCAAATTGGGGCTGAGGTTAGTCTCTTCTTCAGTTCTTGGAAACTATCCTCACACTTCTGAGTCCATTCAAATTCTTGTCCTTCTTCAACAGTTGGGTCAGAGGTTTGGCTATACTGGAAAATCCTTCAACGAACTTGCGGTAATAACCGGCAAGTCCGAGAAAGCTTCGGATTTCAAAAACATTGGTTGGGGATAACCAGTCAAGAATGGCTTGTATCTTCTCAGGGTCAACAGAAATTCCTCCAGCGGATACAATATGTCCAAGAAATGCCACTTCACTGAGCCAAAACTCACACTTGCTAAGCTTGGCATACAGCTGGTGCTCTTGGAGGGTCTCCAAAACTAGACGCAGGTGTTCAGCATGCTCTTCTTCGGTCTTGGAATAAATAAGGATGTCATCAAGGAAAACTACCACGAACTTGTCGAGGTACTCCATGAAAATCTTGTTCATGAGATTCATGAAATAGGCTGGGGCATTGGTCAGACCAAAGGACATCACGGTGTATTCAAACAAACCGTAACGGGTGGTGAAGGCGGTCTTGGGAATATCTGTCTCTCGGATCTTCAACTGATGGTAACCTGTCCGAAGATCGATCTTTGAAAAGACTCGGGCTCCGTTCATTTGATCGAACAGATCCTCGATCTTGGGAAGAGGGTACTTGTTTTTAATGGTCACGTCATTCAGCTTGCGATAATCCACACACAGGCGTGTGGTACCGTCTCTCTTGTCCACAAAAATAATGGGTGATCCCCATGGTGAAGCGCTTGGGCGGACAAGACCTTTGCTTAGCATATCAGCCAACTGCTTCTTCAACTCAACCAGTTCTTCCGGATTCATCCGATAAGGCTTTTGGGATATGGGGGATGTCCTGGGATAAGCTCAATTATGAACTCAATATCCCGTCTGGCGGCATACCAGGCAATTCTTCTGGGAAAACATCCTTGAACAGTGAACAACACGGATCTCATCTAGGGCGGGTCGAGCTATGCTCTCATGGCATCCGGGTCTGGTCTGGCTGGTCTCAGATGCATACTCCACTTCAACTCCATCATCAGAAGTGAGAGAAACAGCTCTTCGGGCACAGTCAATACGACCGTGATACTTGGCTAACCAATCCATTCCAAGAATAACATCTATGCCTTGGTTTCCTAAGATAATTAGGTCGGCTGCAAACCTTCCTCCTCCAATTTCTATGGGGGTTTCGGAACACATCTGGTTGGTTTTGGCTAACAGTCCTGGGGTTTGTACCAACATTGGTTTGGGTAAAAGACTCCCGACTAAACCTCCCTTAGAAACAAACTCTTTGGTAATAAACGAATGGGTGGCACCAGAATCAAACAGAACAGTTGCAGGTACTGAGTTGACAAGGAACGTACCCAGCACAACATCTGGCGCTTCTTCAGCCTCTTCAGCATTGATGTGGTGCAGACGGCCTCTGACAACAGCAGCATTCCCGCGGGGTGCGGCATTCTTGCCATTACCATTTCCATTGCGGCCTTGACCATTGTTCGGTGCAGGTGCATTGGGGCGCTGGACAGGCTTCTTGGGATTGGGGCATTCTCTGGAGTAATGTCCTGGGGCCGCATTCAAAGCAGACAACCTTGGGGCGGAGATTGAAGTTATTGAAGTTTCCTCCAGAACGGTTATTGTCATTGGGGCGGTTGAAGTTGTTTGGGCGGTTAGGGAAATTGGGGCGTGGTGCTTGGGGTGGACGATAGGCAGGCCTGGGGTTCTGCTGAAAGATACGAGGTTTCTGGCTGCTCGAACCTTCCTGAGCATTCATCCTCCTCTTGCGACCTTCATACATAGACTTGCGCTTGGTCTCCAGCTGGATGGCTTTGTCCACAAGTGACTCCAGATCACGGAAGTCATGGATAACCAGAGCACACTGCAGTTCATCATGAAGTCCACTCATGAAACGCTCCATCTTCTTCTCTTCTTTGTCGGTGTCATCAGGAGCATACCGAGATAAGTCGGTAAACTCCTCAAGATAACCGACCACATCTCTACTTCCCTGCCTCAGCTTACGGAACTCATCCTTCTTCCTTCAATGAGTCCATAGGGAATGTGCTTCTTGCGGAACTTCTCCTGGAACTCAGCCCAGTTGATGACATGACCAGCTGCTGGAGAGCTTGGTAGTTTCCCACCAAGCTCTTGCAGGTCCAGCGAGATAGTGGGTTGCATACAACACTTTCTCATTTTCTCCCACAGCAGCAACTTCCAGATTGTTGTCGATGGTGCGAAGCCAATCATCGGCCTCCAGTGGGTGAAGTCCCTTGGAGTAGGTGGGTGGGTTGGTCTTCTGAAATCGCCTAAGGTAGATCGCTGGTTTCCATCGCCATTGCCATTACCACCATTGTTGTTGTTGTTGTTGTTGTTGTTGTTGTTGTTGTATAGCGGCTGCGAGTTGTTGCAGGGCGAGATGAGCTGGCGCTCTTGCCGGGCATTTTCACGTCCTCCATGATAAGCGCGAGAAGTTGGGTGGGGGTTGGGTCCGGTGGTGGTGGTGCTGATCCTGATCCTTCCGCATTGCTGCGACGGGGCGGCATCCTGAAGCACACCGGGTATAAGAGACAAGGCAAGAAAAGTTCGACTAAGGGAAAAGACGATCTCTCAAGTGGTTGATTAATTAAGATTTATATGAAAATAGTTCACACAGATTTAAACAAGACAAACATACTTATATTTCACAAACACACATCAAGAGTTCACATCACAACAAGCTTACAACATCAAGCTTACAACATCACCTTACATCTAGATACATAACATCTGGTTTCCAAAAGAACCACTACTTCGACTCGACTAGCTATAGGGGTCAACCTAATCCTGCGGTAGTGATCAAGTCACTCGCCTACTGAGGTGGAACCTCCAGCTCTAACACGTCAGCATCTGACTGGTAGGCTGGCTCCTCGGGATCCTCCTCCTCGTCCTCGAGAACTGGCTCGAGTGGCTCCTCCTCCTCGTCAACTAACTCCTCCTCATCATCCTCCTCCTCACAGTCCATCTCCTCCACGAAGTCATCATCGTCACTGAGGAAAGCGTTGTTCTCCTTGCGGAGATCCTCGCCCTCCTCCTCCATCTCGTCAGTATGGTGCTCTAGATCCTCAATCAGTCCTCCTGCTCTGCCACCTTCGTGCGGAGCTTCACGATAGTCTTCCTCAGCTGGGCCCTCTTCCTGAGAAGAGCAACCTTCTCCACCATCAGCTTCATCTCGTTCTCGCGAAGCTCAACGAGCGACTCGCGGTCGAAGTGGAGCTGAATCCTAGTGCGCAACAGATCATCCTGAGTGCACTGAAGTAAGATCTCCATGTCCATGATGTAGCTCCCAAACATCGGGTGGTAAGGTGAAGGAGTAGGGTGTCCATCACAGTTGCGCCTCCCGTAGAACCGGAAACGGGAGTCTACTAACTCCGCCTTGTGCTCCTCACAAAGTCGGGCTAGCATCCTCTGTGTAGCAGTACAGAGACCATCAACCCAGGTGGCCTCCTTGGTGGTGAAGATGAGCGTCCTGGAACTGGGAGACTTGATGTTCCTGCGAACTGACGACTGATGAGCCAGCTCAGCCTTCCGACACCGTGAACATCAATCTGAGCTCCCTCAAACTCTGGAGCGGGGCGACCTAACAGCTTGGTCAACTCGAACAAGTCCCTCTCAAACGTCAACTTGCTGTCCTTCTCCAGCTGAACGAACTCGGTCCAATGGAGTGCCATCTACAATTTTTAAGCAAAATTTTAAGTTAGTTAGGTGACAAGTATATCAAAATTTTAATATAGTAGGGCAACAAGTGAGTCAAATTTTAAGCTTAATGAGAGGTGTGCAAAATTTTAGGGATACAAGGAAAATGTAATGAGAGTAAAATTTTGCATAAGTAAGAGGATTGGAGATAAGCAATTTTCGAAAATACTTCATTCCTTTCTTTTTAGAAATTCATCTTTTGTAACATTTGACAAACGACCATGCTAACTAAGGTTTCCTAAAGTCAGGATGGCTCTGATACCAAGTCTGTGGGGACCCCGGACTAGCTGTCCGAAATACCCGATTATGCTTAACACAACGATCCCGTGATCAGTCTGTCGTTGCACATAATCCGAATTGGATACCAAAGTTTACATCCATTACAGTACCGAATAAAAGTCTTACATAAATGGTCATTTAGACCAAGTTCTTACATAGGTGCCTTCATGGGCCAAACCAAATATCAGCGGAAGCTACGGCGTAGTAGACATCATATTCTAACGATGACAACCCGACAGGCAGCTGACTTGTGGAGATCCTTAGTTGCGTAGAAGTCGCCATATTCCTGCTCGGCGTAGTGCTCCTCCTCGTAGTCTGGCTAGGACAATAGCCAGGGACGAAACCAATATGAGTACATTTGAATGTACTCGCAAACTACCCCAACATGAGTATGCACTAGTTTTATTTGTTACAACTTTATTTAAAACATCTCTATATCTTTATTGAAAAAGGTAAGAAGAGTTTTATAACCATCTTTGAAAGAACACCATCTCATTTTGTTTCTCCAAAACTCCTCCTTTTCTGACCATGGCTCACCATAGTCCATTTATTCCAACAACTCATACCACTCATTTGGTATAGCTGTGTAACACCATCACCATTTCAGTTTCTTTTAAACTTAAAAGCTTTTCCAAAAACTTGCACATGGTCTAGGACAGCCTCCCAACTGTCCATATCCGAGGACTCGGCTATTCGAATAGTTTTACACTCTGCAGAGGTAGCACGCTTTTCCCCATCCATCCGGCAACTCATCGTGTCTGCCACGTCTCGCCATACAAGGTGTATGCGAAGTAAGCCGCCGACCATAGCCTGTCCTTTGCTCATGCTAGTATAGGACCCTGCCGCTACGAAACTTCCATCGACACTCAGGCTAATTCCCAACAGAAACCTAAGTGTGAGGACTCGTAGTTCTGCCCGGCGAGCGAACCCTTCAATCCTCCCACCATCGTGTTAGGACCCAGGTCAGGGGTAGGTCACCAAACCATCCCCTCATGGAACGAGGTCATCCTCGTTGTTGAGGCATCCCATACTAATATGAGCAAATTATATGACTACGCCCTTTCCCATATGTGGGTAGATGTGGTCGCACAGGGTAAGATTGGTTGTCATAGTACTAGGACACAATGTGCATTTTTCATAAACATCACCATTTCCACTTCTTTACTTTCACACCGACATCTCGGTATTCCATAACCACACAAGTCTTTTTAAAGGAGTTTTGAATAAACACATTGTTTCCCATCCTAAAGTTTTATATAAGCTACTACATAGGGTGGCAAAATAATATCCATATACTTTTCGAAAAGGTTTTGTAAACCATTGCCTTAAGAGTAAATCATTTGATCAAAGTAGATGCATATGTATTTAGGTGCAAGCTCAGGGAATAGCTTGCCTTGCTTGGCAAAGTGATCTTGCTCTTGTTCTTCAAATTCAGCAAACTCTCCTTCCTCGATATATCCGACAACGTTCTCGTCTAATTAATAAACAAACAATGCAAACAATCACTAATATACAAGCAATCATCTCAACACAACAATCATAACATCACAATTAGCTACTGCACACATCAAACCATACAATTTGGTTTCAAAATATTGAATTAAACATTATTTAATTAAGTCCAAATTATGGCAGAAACTAGTTATTCATGTTTAATTCCACAACTTGAGTTCTGTTGGTCACAAAAATACAAACTAAATTCTATAAAAGCTACTGATGTGTAGAAGACAACCAATTTGAATTGGATCATTTGGAGTTACCAAACTCCCTACACATTGGATTGAATCCAGTAGCTTAATAATCAAGTTTTAGCTAATAAATTCTGTTGTTCCAAAAATTAAATCCTTTTAGGGGTAACTAAACATACTAATGTGAGCTAACAAAATTGGTCCTAACTCATTTGGGTCAACCAATAAACATATTTGTTTGTTTTAGTCCAGAAGGGTTTATCTTAAAGTCAACAATTAACATTGCTCAATTAATTCTACCAAAATTAGGGAAGCTAAAAAGGCAGTACTAAGCTAGCAAAATTGGTTTGGAATTATTTGGACTAACAGAGTATCAGAAACAAACAAGTTTAGAATTTAAACCTTCTGTAGTATTTTAATAATACTTTTTATTTATTTAATTAAATGACATGAGACCAATTGGGTTGGTTAAACATTTTAATAAGCTTTCCAGAACAATTGAGTTTGATTTATTTGGATTTGTAAATCTCAAGTTATTGAATTTATAAAATGGTCCAGTACTGAATTTCCAGAGAAAACTAAATTAGAAATCCTCTGTTTGGATAATGTTGAAAGTTGACAGGTGGGGCCTACACGTCAGCGACACAGGAGAAATATCTCGCGCGCTGGAAATGTTTAAACATCTGACGGGTGGGGCCTACATGGCAGTGGCTCAAATAAACGAAGCGGTACGCGATCGTCGATCATAGATCGAACGGCTCACGGAGGCCGCGTTCATCGACGACCTAATCAGAGCGTCGCCGGAGCTCCGGCGACGGCGAGGGTGGCCAGTGGGGGTACCTGGAGGGTCTAGGGACGGCGGAGAGGACGGCGTTCGACGGCGGAGGTCGTGGGGATGCTGGGGAGGTGAGTGGAGCTTGATGGGGAAGTTCCGGGCGGCGGCGATGATCTCCTTCTTCTCCGCGGCCGTGCTCCAACTCCGGCGAGATCCTACGGGGGCTCCTGGGCACGATACAGAGGGGAAAATGTCTCAGGAGGGTGTGGCGGTAATGGAGAGGCAGGTGAGGTCCAGAGAGGAGCAAGGGAGGGAGCAGCACGGCGTGGCCGTGTCGTCGCCTACCTCGGGTGCGGCGGGGCGCAGAGAGAAACTACGGGCAGCAGCAGCCTCGCTGCGGAGTACCCGCCCTTCTGGCGGTGTACGGGAGAGAGTGGAGTGAGGGAGAGGCTGTGAGATTGAGGGAGGGCTCGGGGTGGCTTTATAGGCTCGACGACGGCGCACGGGTTCGTCGTGGACACGGTGCAGGAGAGAGGGTCCAGGCGCGATAGCTCGCCGTAGCTCGCGGTAGGGGGCGGCTG
Source organism: Poa pratensis (assembly GCA_947311845.1). Taxonomy (NCBI): domain Eukaryota; kingdom Viridiplantae; phylum Streptophyta; class Magnoliopsida; order Poales; family Poaceae; genus Poa; species Poa pratensis. The sequence continues at coordinate 26,139,387 of CAMZMU010000078.1, read as the reverse complement.
CAGCGTTCGAGGTGCAGGCTAGCTCGACGGCGTGGCGACGCGCCGTGCGTGAGCGAGAAACGGGACGGCCCGGAGAACGTTTGCGTGCACTGGCACGGCCGTCTCGGGCGGGCGGGCGGCTGCGTGGCGCGATACGACGATGGGGGTCCTCCCCGGGGATGGCTGCGGTGCTGGGAGAGCGCAGAGACGCCAGGGAGAGGGGGGCACGGCCCTGGGCGACTGTGGTGCGACAACGCCGTTGCCACGGCGACGGCCATGGCGCACGGCGCCCGCGGCTGTCCCCTGGTGCATCTCCTCTTCCCGTGCCTCACTTCTTCGATTTCCTGGACGCGGCGAGGTCGGTGAGGGGAGAGGGAGTGGATGCAAGCATCAATTCGAAGAATAAACTCGAATTCGATCGAATTGCATCGGTTGAAATCAAACCGATGATGAACACAGTGGTGTCCACCACGTGTTCGACGAAATGTGCACATCAAATTTAAATTTGAATTTCTGAATTTTGATTTCATACTTTGCTTCATAATTATGTATAGGTATTTGTGGTGCTGTGTTGCATTTCATGTGACAAGTGCAACATAGCACACTTTGTGATTTGAATTTAATAAAGAAGTAAATGGAATTTAAATTTAGGTTTTTAAATTAAATTTTTGAGAGGGAAAAGTTATAGGAATAAAAATGGGAGAGTTTATATAACCTCTCCTTTCAATTTTGTTTGAAACCATTTTAGTTTCTCCCCTTGGAGAATTTGTGACACAATTGTCACTTTTATTATTCTTGCTTTATTTGCTATTTCAATTCTTTTCTTTTCTTCTTGTTTTTATTTAGAGCAAGCAACATAATTAGCAAGAATAAATAACACAAGCAACAAGAATTAATTACCACAAGCAACAATATGAGATCAACACATATAATTAAGCAAAAGTTTTTGTTGGCTCTCATTTTTGGAATATAATATTGATTAATATTTTTGGGATGTTACACTCTTCAAGAGGACCAACCTTTCTTGATTGCGCTTTGCTAGCACATGCTTGATGAAGACTTCTCCAAATACTCCCACATACACCGTTATGGGAGAGCCTCGCTTAGCTCCGTCTTCATGTATCCAATTGCACTCTGTCTTCTTATCTTGATATAGATGATGGCTTGGAGATAAACATGAATGTTCACTCAATCTTCTTTTCCAATCCATGCTTGCAATAAGCTCAACTCTAGATGACCATACATTATATAAACCCTTGAATAGAGCATTGATCATCATGTAATCTTCTAGAGTCCAACACATGAACTCCAATCTTCTTAATGGACAAGATCTATAAAGATACCTCAATGCAAACATTAGTCCATAGGGATTGTCATTAATTACCAAAACCACGCATGGGGCAACACATGCCCTTTCAATCTCCCCCATTTTGGTAATTGATGACAATCCCTTTTACGAGGGTTTATAATGAATAAGCAACCATGCACAAAAAGAGCAAGGATGCAAGAAAACGAAAGGCAAATGCTTTAGAACGAAACTAAAGCATAAAACCAAATTCCCTTAAACCCTCTAAACTTCTCCCCCATTGGCACCGATTACCGAAATGGGAGGAAAAATCTAGAAGGCCAATATAGTAATAGCTCCCCCATAAAGTGTGCATTTCTCATGATATGAGTGAAATCAAATGCACATATCCAATGACGAATAGATGGAAGAGATCAAACTATATTGAGGATCCAATCAAAAGAGAAAGACACTTCGAAGAAAGAAGCAAGCAATCAAAAGGATCCAAAAACAATGTTCTAAACAACAAGAGGGACTCCCCAAGGTACGTGCACAAAGTAGGATTTGCAAAGCAATATGGAGGCACAACATGGCATCCTCACTCCCTCTTAGATAATTTTGAACACAAGCAAGTGCAAGAAAGCATAAAAATAGAGAAGAAGCAAAACAACTTGCTCAAACGAAATAAAGATGGAAGTGTCACGGAAAGACATTTTTAGGAGACTAATGCAAGGATGAGCGTAAGCATCAACATAGTCTTTCAATATATGGGGCACATAGTGCATATCATGTCTTTCCCATAAACACAACTGGCAAATAGGTCCACAAGCTAATTAAGATGCAAAAGTAATACCAAATGAAGCAAAGCTTGTGCCTTTTAGAAACCACCAAAGAATCAATTAGCAATAAACGGTGATCACTAAAGAATTGGAATACCAATTAAAGATGTAACTATTCTCATGTGTATAAGTTTCTAGGTAGACATCAATCATGAAGATATAAGTCCACAAAGAAACATGCACACATACTACGGTGAAGAACATGATATCCAAGAGGAAGTCATAAATATACAAATAAGATTTTTACTTAAAGCATAGCACAAAGTTCAATTTTATCTTAAAGGGATATAGATGAACTTCCAACACAATCTCATCATAGCATCAAGAAAATCCACAAGGGAAAGAGATAGATGGGATGCTCCGAGAAAGATAACAAGTATCGCAAAGGGCAAATGATTTTGCAAAATCATCAATATTGCACATGAGAGACTTTGAGAAGAATTGCTAGATTAACATATATGGGATAGGTGAATCATGAAAATGATTATATAAATTCCCTTTGATATGTAATCATCCCGGCTTGCTCACATTAGCAATAAAGACATCTTAATAAGCACTTTGCGAAAACCACATCAATTGCAACTATTCATGACAAGACGCAATCTACACAAGGTTGAAAGCTAGAAATGTATGCATGAGGTAGATACTCGTTACCGAGATAGCATTGGTGATGTAGAAGATAGAAGTTCATGATCATTCAAGCTTGGCTCCAATAAGCACATGGTGACACCACCTTCCTTGTAAATGAGACAAGCTTCCAATGCACCTCCGATGTACCTAAACAAATTCAAGTACAATATGGTTCCCAAACTTATTGGGCCCAAAGTAGTTAGAGCAACTACAATACATAGGACAAACTCCACATAAATATGTGCATATTGATATGAAATTGAATTTCATGCACATCTTAGCCATTTAGGATTTGATGGAGTTTATCCTATATATTGGATCAACAAAAGTAAGCATGCCATAAGGTATACATAAAGGAATATGCATGCACAAGACTTTCGAGAACCCAAGGGGATACAAATTGGACAAAACACCAATTAAATCAAGAAAGCACACACAAGTGTGACTAGAAAAATAATTGTCCAAATTATATCAAGACCCAAATCAACACATGATTGAAGATACCACTTTGAAAAGATGCCAAATGAAAAAGATACCAAATGATGAAAATACCATCAAGGAATAAATCAAACCCTCTACACTTCTCATGGTGACACAAAGTACCGACGAGAAATGTTTGTCTTCCAAAGAGACACGTCATCGGGATCAAATACCAATTGAAGACAACTAATGTTCAAAACATATAGGATTGCTCCCCCACGATATGTGCATTATTTATGATCTTGCATTTGAATACAAAATGCTCATAAATGGGATCATCACTTTCCATACACATTATTCAAACACTAGTCATGTTCAAGGAAAGCCATAGATACAAAATCAATTTAAAGAATGACGTTCTACTCAATATAGGATAGCTTCCCCAAAAATAGTGCATTATCGAAAAGTATGACTTTGAATGGGAATGCACTCGAATGGGATCATTGCTTTTCCTAACTAAGAAAGCATAAAACAAATTTTGAGTAGAGCAACAAGGATCCAAAAGATACAAGGAAGACAAGAGGATTTAGATCAAACTAAGTCCTTGGCAATAAAAAAAGGCAATTCAAAGCTAGAGCCAAAAATGAAGATGGTCTACAAATTCCACCACAATTATGAGTATCACTTGTCATGGACAAGGAGTATATGGAGATAAATCTCGGTGGTATATAGGAATGATATTGAAGACCAATTCACAACAAATAAGCATATGGCAAAGGATAAGATTTAAACACCATGCTTAGATAGATAGATATTCTTGGTAGCTTCAATATTCACGCGATCATGCAAAGCAACTCCAAAGAGTGGCTTGAAGCACTTGGTTTCCCAAAAGATATATGCCAACATGTTTGGGAAAGCCGTACCAAGAACGTCCATCACAAACAAGATCCAAATAAGAGAGACAAAAGGCATTTAAGCAAATATGGAACTTGTTTGAGAAACATGCCACATAGGAATAAGATAATGAAGAATATCAATTCTAGGTGGCAATACCTCACATGTTCACATTTTCTAGGTTGTAATATGCACAAAGCTTATTACTCCCCCATAATGTGATAATCCAAATTTAACAAGAGGCAAGCAAAATCAACTAGAGATAATTAATGGACATTATAGAATTTGAATTTCTCATGAGAATGACATACCACATAGAGACTAGATAATATTGATATATCAACACTAAGTGGTATTCCTCATGTATACACATTTTTAGGATGTGAAGTGCACGAAGCATATCACTCCCCCAAAATGGGATAGTCCATTAATCTTCTCAAAAAGAGAGCCAACAGATAAGATATCAAATCAAAACAATAAGGCTCAAAACAAGTAAATGGTGTGCAAACCAACATACACATACTTGATTACTCAAGATAAGTAAGTAGAGAGCACAACACATACAAACACTAGCAAGGTACAAAACCTAACACATGCAAGGGTGCAAGCAACTTTCAATGTATATGATAAAGCACAAGTTACCGCAAGGAGGAACATTGGTATGAGATAGAACAATATAATCCAAATAGCTTGGCTTGAGAGAATAAACTTGATGAAGATCCCTTAATTCTTCATGATGTAGCCAAGTCTCCAATGCCCTCCACAACACCTATTGATCAAGTTTTAGCTTGTTGGTCCCCAACCAAGTTGGGTCCTAAGAGGTTAGTCACAATAGGCTTGGCAACCCAAATGGTGCATTTCTTGACACCACTTTGAGTACCAACATATTTGGCAAACACATTGCCAACCTTATCCTTCCGAAGAGAATAAACATCATCAATAATAATGGGGTTGGATAAGGTACCATTAGTGCATGAAGAAGCAAGTGGCCCTTCTCACGGCATAAGTAGCAACATTGGCTTTTCCTTCTTCTTAGTTGAAATCTCACTTGAGGAGGTAGCTTGATTCTTCTTGGGAAGTGGCCGTTCTTGAACTTGACGAACTTGAGTTTGAGCTTGAGGCCTCTTCCCTTGTTGCTTCTCACTAAGGGACTTCTTCTTCAAAGGGCAAGATCTAACATGGTGCCCTTCAACTTTGCACTTGAAGCAAACAATCTTGGCCGAATCTTTAGCTTGTTCTTGGCCCTTGTTCTTCTTGTTAGACTTGGACTTGTTCTTGTTATTGGAGTTGAATCCAAGTCCACTCTTGTCATTGGGGCGTCTTTGAACACTCAACACATTGTCAAGTGTGGACTTCCCAACATGACGCTTTTCCAAGTCTTTCTTCAAAGAAGCGACTTGGGCCTTGAGCTCTTTTAATTCCTCTACATGGTTAGTATCAACAAAAACACTAGAGGAAGTAGATGCTTCATTGTTAGAGCAACAAGGCATGGAAAGTAATTCATCACAAGATTTAGCAATAGTATGTGATGTAGAATTACAAGGACTAGCACATGGCAATAAAGCATTTAGAGTAGAAGTAGTGCCATTGTCCACATGAGGCTCACAAGATGTTACCTTTGTAGTGATAGCCTCATGAGCTAACTTTAGCTTCGCATGGATGCTAGAAGATCCTCATTAGAGCTAGAGAGCTTTTCATGACTTTCTTCCAATTTCCCATACTTGCTAGTTAGCAACTCAAGTTGAGCCCTTAGCTCAACATTCTCCTTCAAAATAGATGCTTCACGAGAAATTGAGTTAGTAGCACAAGCATCATTATCATTAGAAATGGAAGAAGACAATTGGCAAGCTCATCATTCAACCTAGTATTTTCCTCAATAATATTAGCATGATCACATGAGAGAGTAGAGGAACTAGGCACATCATTTTTAGATAATTGAGTTTGGAGTTGATCATGAGACTTGGTAAGGAGAGAGTGTTCACTTTCCAAAGCCTTATGAGCTTTGTCAAGTCTCTCTATATCCTCAACTAGTCTAGCATTGCCAACACCAAATTCAACTTTTTCCTTTTTAAGCACTTTATATTTAGCAATAGCATGATCTCTTTCCTTAATGATTTTAGCAATAATGAGATCATTTGATTCATCAAGAGATTCAAGTTTCTCCTCAAGAGACACTCGAACTCATGCTCTTCCTCAAGAGCATTTTCTAAGGATGCTTTTTCCATAGCATCCTCTCTTTCGATCCTTCCCTTTTCTTCAATGATTTCCTTGCACTTAATAGCATAAGACAAAATTTCACACAAATAAGAGCAAGCTTTACTATCATTAGGGAGAGCACCAAAAACCATCTCACTCTTCTCTTTAAGGAGTCAATATCATCCTCTTTTAATCCATAATAATCTTCATCCTCATCATCACAAGATGTAGAGGGTTCCAAAGGTGGAGAAACCTTTGAATCCCTAGCCATAAGGCAAAAGTGAGTAATGGACGATGACGATGAAGAATTGCTTGAAGCACCATTGAGGTCCATGTCTTGTTCCAACAAAAGTTGGGATTCCTCTACATTGTTAGCCACACAAACACTAGAGGATATGGAAGCATTATTTTCATGGCAACAAGACATAGAAGCATATCATCATGAGATTTAGTTAAGCAACTAATACATGATATGCAAGGACTATCAACACTAGCATGTAAGACATTTGGAGTGCTAGAAGTGTTTAAGTCCAAAGATAGAACATTGCAATGAGATAGAGATGAAGTATAGTCAATAGAATATTCACCATCAACAAAGCAATTTCTATCACCACTCACCATATCATTACCTTGTGACAAATCACATGTGTGAAGTGGAAGAAGTTGTGACTCATCACGGCCGGAGGTGGAAGGAGAACAATCATCCTCAATAATGTTGGACACTTCATATTTATCTTGAAGCTTGGTCCAAATCTCATGAGCGTTCCGGAAAGGCATGATTGATGCAAGAACTACATCGCTCAAAACACAAATGAGACCATTAGATACTTGAGTATCGAGATGAGAGTTTTTCTCATCCTCTAAAGATAATTCTTGGGAATCCTTTGGAGGAGAAAAACCCACATCTACAATGCTCTCAATATAATTTGGACCCATGTCCCTAAAAAGATTAAGCATGCGAATTTTCCAAACATCATAATTTGTGCCATCGAATATAAAAGTGGATCGTGCACTAATTCTCTAAACGACATCTTTACTCTCAGGCGGTAAAGCCCTAAAAGAGAGAACCTTGCTCTGATACCAATTGAAAGGATAGGATGTCGCCTAGAGGGGGGTGAATAGGCGATTTAAAACTTTTCCGGTTTAGGCTTGATAATTGCGGAATAAAACTAGGTGTTTAAATTAACAAGCCAACAACCTAAATATACTAGGCTCACCTATGTGCACCAACAACTTATGCTAAGCAAGACAAGCAACAAAGTGATAGCAAGATATAATACTTCAAGCACGAAGGCTATCACAATGTAAAGTGCATAAGTAAAGAGCTCGGGTATAGAAATAACCGAGGCACGCGGAGACGACGATGTATTCCCGAGTTCCTCCTTTTTAGGGGAGTACGTCTCGTTGGAGGGGTGTGAGTATCAAACTCAAGACGCCACAAATGGCCTCACCCTATTCTCCGATGAACCTTGCCCAAAAGCTCGGTTCACCTTCCACTATTGATTTCCTTTGGGGCGGAAATCGAGTCCCTTACAACAATCTTGAGGCACAACCCACAAAAGGATTGGGAGCTCCCAAGTGGCCACAAAAGGCCTCCACCGCCACAAAAGGCGTCTAGGGTCCAAAGACCCAAGAGTAACAAGCTCACGAACTTTCACTTCCACGAATCCTCGTGGAGAGCACAAACCGATGCACAAAAGCAATGGCAAGAACACAAGAAGTGCTCAAGTCCTTCACTCTCAAATCCCACCAAAAGCAACTAATGCTTATGGGGGGAGAAGAGAGGAAGAACAAAGAAGAGAACCACACAAGAACTCCAAGATCAAGATCTACTAGGTTCCCCTCACTTAGAGGAGAGATGGATTGGTGGAAATGTAGATCTAGATCTCCTCTCTCAAATCCCTCAAAGATATGCAAGAATCATGGGAGGAATTGGGAGAGGGGCAAGCTTTCCAAGGTCAACAATGGTGGGGGAGAGAGGAAACAAGCTTGGAAGAGCTAGAAAACCATTGGGGAAGAAGGGGGCCTTATATAGGTCCCCAAGAAAAGGAGCCGTTGGCAGGAAAACGTGGGCCGGATATTTCCGGTGCAAGTACCGGATATTTCCGGACCCCCGAAAAATGGCTAAGTCCCCAAAACTTCAGTACTGGACCTGGGCCGAGATTTGGCCGGAAATTTCGGGGGGCCGGATTTCCGGCCTAGGGCCGGATATTTCCGCCCCCAGAAAACTGCAGAAACACCAAAACGAAAACGACAATAACTTTTTCATCCGGACTCCGATTTCGATGATCTTGGGCTCGTTGGAATCGCAACGAAGAGCTTTACAAGATTATGCAGAGAAACATCATAGTCCATCATGTGAGAAGGAAGCCACAAGAAAAGAGTTTGACCTCTCTTAGAAAAGGCAAATCGGTAAAACCTCCAACATAAAAAACGCAACAAGATATTCGTATGAAATCCGTTTTTGATGAACTAGAGCTTGGTATGGAGAAGAACACAAGCTCTAAATTCTCACATGGATAAAAGCCAAATAAGAACCAAGAAAGATGATATGCCAAGTATGCAAAGGTTTGAGCTCTCCACAAAGATGCGATCAAGTTACTCACTTGAGAGCCCCTCTTGATAGTACGCCGTCTATCCTATAACCCGGTCTTCCACTAACAACATGAGACCGGTAAAATAGAAACCCTATCAAGATCATACCTTTGCCTTGCGCATTCCACTTGAGCTAGATGATGACGATTTGATCTCTTCAAGTGGACCACCTTTCTTGATTGCGCTTTGCTAGCACATGCTTGATGAAGACTTCTCCAAATACTCCCCATACACCATTATGGGAGAGCCTCGCTTAGCTCCGTCTTCATGTATCCAATTGCACTTGTCTTCTTATCTTGATATAGATGATGGCTTGGAGATAAACATGAATGTTCACTCAATCTTCTTTTCCAAGCCATGCTTGCAATAAGCTCAACTCTAGATGACCATTCATTATATAAACCCTTGAATAGAGCATTGATCATCATGTAATCTTCTAGAGTCCAACACATGAACTCCAATCTTCTTCATGGACAAGATCTATAAAGATACCTCAATGCAAACATTAGTCCATAGGGATTGTCATTAATTACCAAAACCACGCATGGGGCAACACATGCCCTTTCAGTCTGGGACGGAAATTCCGGTCCAACTTGAACCGGAATTTCCGGTCCCTGTTTTCCTACAACGGCTCTTTATTTTGGGGACCTATATAAGGCCCCCTTCTTCCCCAAAGAGCCAAGCACGTTTTCCCCTATCTCTCCTTCATTGTTGACCTTGAAAAGCTTGCTTTCTCTCAATCCTCCCATGATTCTTGCATATCTTTGAAGGATTTAAGAGAGGAGATGTAGATCTACAATTCCACCAATCCATCTCTCCTCTAAGTGAGGGGAACCTAGTAGATCTTGATATTGAAGTTCTTGTGTGGTTCTCTTCTTTGTTCTTCCTCTCTTCTCCCCCCATAAGCATTAGTTGCTTTTGGTGAGATTTGAGAGTGAAAGATTTAAGCACTTGTGCTCTTGCCATTAATTTGTGCATCGATTTGTGCTCTCCACGGGGATTCGTGGAAGTTGAAAGTTTGTGAGCTTGTTACTCTTGGTCATTGGACCCTAGACGCCTTTGTGGTGGTCGAGACCTTTTGTGGTCACTTGTAGCCATCCGGGAGCCCCCAATCCAATTGTGGGTTGTGCCCCAGGTTGTTGTTGTAAAGGCTCCGGATTCCGCCTTGAAGGATTCCGATAGTGGAAGGTGAACCAAACCTTTTATGGTGCGGTTCATCGAAGAAGAAGGTGAAGCCTTTGTGGCGTTGAGACCGACCTTTGTGGTGGCTCACACCTCTCCAACGAGACCGTACTCCCCTAAAAAGAGGAATTCGGAATACATCATCGTCTCCGCGTGCCTCGGTTATTTCTATACCCGATCTCTTTACTTATGCACTTTACATTGTGATAGCCTTCGTGCTTGAAGTATTCTTTATTGCTATCACCTTGTTGCTTGTCATGCTTAACATAAGTTGTTGGTGCACATAGGTGAGCCTAGTTTACTTAGCTTGTTGGATGTTAATTTAAACACCTAGTTTTATTCCGCAATTAGCAAGCCTAAACCGGAAAAGTTTTAATCGCCTATTCACCCCCCCCCCTCTAGGCGACCTCCTGTCCTTTCACCAAAGCTATTTTTTGTGAATGCAATTGTTCTTTTTGTTGTAGAATTTTTGTTTTTTTGGATTGGATGATTTAGAATTTGTGGACTTTTATGAGTGTTTGGTGATTTGTCACTTTTTTGTATTTTTTGTGTTGTACAAAATTCACGATTAAGCCTGATCGAGATCGACCGGCCATAATTAGTCGATGTCAAAACAAATCGACAAACTAATTTGGTCAGATGAAGGAATTAGCTACCCAAAATTTGCACGCTTTTGTATAGAATATCAGCAGGTCACGAGCTGAACATAGTAATCGTTCTTCTTGTCAAGTCAAATTAAAGTACTAGTAGTAGCTGCCTGGGTAAAAAATAATACGGTACGTCTTTTTTGTATTGTGTCATTGTTAAGTTTTGTCTGTGTCCTGTTATTTTTTGCATATATGTCCCGCCTTTTTTAGAAGCACCGTCTAGTGTAGAAGGGTTTTTTCAAAAGACTTTTTTGTGTCAACAAGAAAGAAACAACACAATTTTTTCTTTCAGCCATTAGATTGCAAATGAGTTTTTTTAACCAGTTTTGCAACTGAGATTTTCTGGACGCTATAAATCAGTTGCAACTGCAATTACAACTGAGTTTTTTCTGAGTCAGTTGCAACTGCACTTGCAACTCAGATTTTCTCTAGTCTATAAGCAGTTGCGACTTGCATTTTCCGATTTAGTTGCAACTGCACTTGCAACCAGATTTCCCGAGTTTAGAAGGCAGTGTTCGTCCGACATGTTTGCTCTTTGTGTTGAATTTTTATTTTTATATATTACTATTTTAATTATTATTTTTGTTACTTATCTTAATATTTTTTGTTTTTGTCTGGAAGCCAGTTGTAGCTACGCTTGCAACTGAGTTTTTTCTGAGGCAATAGCAAATGCACTTGCAACTGAGTTTTTTCTAAGCTAGTTTTGCAACTACACTTGCAGCCGAGATTTTCTCGACGCCATAAACCAGTTGCAACTGCACTTGCAACTAAGATTCCTCGAATTAGAAGCCAGTTTTTTCATCCAAGATGTTTTCTCTTTTGTGTTTAATTTTGACTTTGCTATATTGTTATTTTAATTATTATTTTGTTATTTTTCTTAGTATTTTTAATTGTCATTTTTTGTTTTTCTTTGAAAGCTAGTTGTAACTGCACTTGCAACTGAGTTTTTCTGAGGCAGTTGCAACTACATTTGCAACAAAGTTTTTTCTCCACGCTATAAGCCAGTTGCAGCTGCACTTGCAACTGAGTTTTTCCTGATCAGTTGCAACTGCACTTGCAACTGAGTTTTTTCTGAGCCAGTTGCAACTGCAGTTGTAATTGAGTTTTTCTCGATGCTATTAGCCAGTGCAACTGTACTTGCAACTGATGTTTTAATTATTATTCTTTTTAGTTATAATTATTCTTATTATCTTGTTTTTTGTTTTTTGAACTGAGTTGCAACACTTGCAACGAAATATTTTTTTAGCCAGTTACAACTGCACTTGCAACTGAGTTTTTTTAGCCAGTTTGCAACTGAGATTTTCTCGACGCTATAAGTCAGTTGCAACTGCACTTGCAACTTGCAACTGAGATTTTTAATTTTATTTTTATATTTTTATTTTAGTTATTATTCATTTTTAGTTTTAATTATTATTATTTTGTTTTTTAACTGAGTTGCAACTACACTTTGCAACTGAGTTTTTTTAGCCAGTTGCAACTGCACTTGCAACTGAGATTTTCCAGAGCCGTTTGTTGTTTTAGCTACTTTATGTGTCTTCCAACGGGTGGTGAGAGCGGCGTCTACATACCGGTGTTAGAATAAGATACTCTCCGCCCTATCCTCGCTCCATTGGTGCGCCAGCACTAGGAGGGGCGTGTGTAGTTGTGTGTCCGTCAGATCTCTTAGGATCTGGTCGGTTTTTGTGTTTGTCAGTGTGGAGGTCCTTCCAATCGACGATTATTATTTTTGATGGTGGTTGTGCTGGTGCACGGACCCTTTGGGAACTTAGCTCGATGACTTTCCATCTGTCTATTACAACAATATCTTGTACGACAAGTTTTACACGGCTCCAGTGAGGGAGGGGCATGGAGACAGGCCGCTTTGGCTCGTTCCGATGTTTGTAATAGTCGATAGGTGGTCCAGTGACTTATTTGTAATTTTTATTACTTTTTGGGTATCTTGCACGGCGGTTGATGATTATTAATAGATAGGTGTACTTTTTCCTTATTTTTTTGATTCATCCAGAGTTACATGTTGGTTCCAGCTGAGATTCAATTTAAACTAGATTCATTTTTTTTGAAATTAACTAGATTCAATTTTTAGTTTTGTTTGTAATGGTACCGTGTAGTATTTTTCTCAATCAATAGTGGCCATCTACCTAGCTGTACAAGCTATATGGGTCGTAAAGTCAAAAAAGAAACTACGTGGGCTGTGGTTGGCTGAACAGACGAACAATCGGTACCTTTACTTCCTTCCCGGTGGGCTGTCAGCTTGGCCATGTACGAATTCAGTTACTGGGCTGTGATGGAGAGTACGATACTAGGCTGGCCTCGGTTTTTTTTTCTAGCGTCTAGTTGTCTGGGCTCGGTTGTTATTGGGTTGTTGCGGTCCGATTAGTTTTTTTCCTGTACGTTTTCAAATTAGTATCTGAACTAGTTTTTTTGTATGATTCGATTAAACAAAAAATATATATTTTAGTGTAATGTGTCAAAGTTATTTTTTTGTGAATGCAATTGTTCTTTTTCGCTGTTGAATTTTTTGTTTTTTGGATTGGATGATTTAGAGTTTGTGGACTTTTATGTGTGTTTGGTGATTTGTCTCTTTTTTGTTATTTTTGTGTTGTACGAATTCAGTTGATCCAGCTCGAACTCGATCGGCCATAATTAATCGATGGCCAAACAAATCGACAAACTAGTTTGGTCAGATGAAAGAATTAGCTACCCAAAATTTGCACGTGTTTGTATAGATTATCTACAGGTCACAAGCTGAACATAGAAATCGTTCTTCTTGTCAGTTCAAACGAAAGTACTAGTAGCAGCTGCTTGGGTAAAAAATAATACGCTACGTCTTTTTTGTGTTGTGTTTTTTGTTAAGTTTTGTTTGTGTCCTGTTATTTTTTGAATATATGTCCCTCCTTTTTTGAAACAACACATAGACTTTTTTTTGAGCCAATAGGTTGCAAATGAGTTTTTTGAGCCTGTTTTGCAACTTCACTTGTAACTGAGATTTTTCTCGAGGCTATAAGCCAGTTGCAACTGCACTTGCAACTGAGTTTTTTCCGATCCAGTTGCACCTGCAACTGAGATTCCTCGAGTTTAGAAGTCAGTTTTCATCCGAGATGTTTTCCCTTTTGTGTTTAATTTTTATATTTCAATATTTTATTTTTGTTACTTTTCTTAATATTTTATTTTTGTTACTTTTCTTAATATTTTTTTTTGTAATTTTGTATGGAAACCGGTTGCAACTGCGCTTGCAACTGAGTTTTTCTGAGGCAGCTGCAAATGTACTTGCAACTGAGTTTTTTCTGAGCCAGTTTTACAACTACACTTGCAACTGAGATTTTCTCGACGCTATAACTAAGATTCCCCGAGTTTAGAAGCCATTTTTTCATCCGAGATGTTTTCTCCTTTGTGTTTAATTTTTATTTGCTATTTTATTATTTCAATTGTTTTTGTTATTTTTTTAATTATTATTTTTGCTATTTAACTGGAATCCAGTTGCAGCTGAGTTTTTTCTGAGGCAGTTACAACTACACTTGCAACTGAGTTTTTTCTCAACACTATAAGCCAGTTGCAACTACACTTGCGACTGAGTTTTTGTGAGCCAGTTGCAACAGAACTTGCAACTAAGTGTTTCATTTTTTTATTTTTTATTTTAATTATTATTCTTTTTTAGTTTTAAATATTATTATTTTTGATTTTTTTGTTTTCGAACTGAGTTGCAATTGGACCTGCAACTACAATTGCAAACTAATATTAGTTTTTTTAGCCAATTGCAACGCACTTGCAACTGAGTTTTTAATTATTATTTTTTAGTTTTTTTTTGAACTGAGTTATAACTGTAATTGTAAACTAATATTTTTTTAATCAGTTGCAACTACACTTGCAACTGAGATTTTCCTGAGCCAGTTGCAGCTGCTACTAAGGTTTTTTCTTAGCCAGTTACAACCGCACTTGCAACTATGTCTTTTATTTTTTATTTTTTTAATTATTATTCTTTTTTAGTTATAGTTATTATTTTTTTATTTTTTTAACTTAGTTGCCGCACTTGCAACTATGTCTTTTTTTAATTAGTATTTTTTTAGTTATAGTTATTTTTTATTTTTTTTAACTGAGTTGCAATTGCACTTGCAACTGAGTTTTTTGAGCCAGTTGCAACTGCACTTGCAACTGCGTTTTTATTGAGCCAGTTGCATGAAGGAGATATGCCCTAGAGACAATTAATAAAGATATTTTATTTGTCATATCTTGATTGTTCATAATATGTTTTATACCATGCAATAACTGTATTAAGCGGAAACATTAATACACGTGTGGTACGTAAACAACCAGGTCCGAGTAGTCTCTGTTTAACTAGTTCATTGTACAATCGATGATCGAGATTTCCCGATCATGTGACATTGATGTCAGTTGACAATGAAGTCATATCATTGAAAGAATGATGTGATGGACATATCCAATATTTATAGGACGTAGTCGTTACGTCTTCGACCGTAAGATCAACTCTAATTGCTATTTCTGAAAGATAACTTGATTGCATCAAACGTCATATCTTAAAAGTGTGACTATAAAGGTGTTCCTCTCGGGTATCGAAAGGGAGTATGTTGAGACGAGGGATCAAGAGCGGGATTTGCCAATCCGCATAGCAGGATAGATACTCTGGGCCCACTCAGTGAGATTACGTCAATGAACTTGCAAGCATGTGACTAGGTCACGGGGACGTAACATCACGGACGAGTAAACAATAGTGATGTCGATGACGAGATCAAGCTAGGTATCACGATATCTAAGATCGAGTCTCGGACACACTAAGTATCGCCAAGCAAAAGGTTTAAAACTCGACGTCTAAGGTTCGAACGACAAAAGTTATTCGTTATCTCACGGGGACTGATCATGGGTATCCAAGGTCCACTGATTAGTCATTGATCGGAGAGCGTGTCTCAATCATGTCTGGTGAGATCTCAAACTGCTAGGGTAGCACACTTAAGGGAAGTGACGTTTATTTAGATTTGAGGCAGAAGAGAAAATAGAGAGAAGAACACGGGAAGTGTTCCGGAGCATTTCCAATGGAGTTTGGGACATATCGATGGAGATCGGAGGACAACGAAATAGTTTTCGGAGCCGAAATAAATTAGATAAATTGTGTTTAATATTAATTAATGGAATTAATAGTTAAATACATTTTTATTTATTTATTTTCGGATTTATTGGCAGCCCCAATTTCAAATGGGCCTAGCTTTGGAAGAAAAGCCCATAAGGGGGAACTTCCCCCCCAGGGCCGGCGCACCAGGGGCCAGGTCACCCCCCCCCATGCGGCTGCCCATGTGGGATTAGTCCCACATGGCTAAGCCAAGGGGTTTGCACACCCCCTCTCCCCTTTATATAGTGGTGCCCCCATGCCTTGGAAATTCGCCAGAAATCTCTCTCTCTCTCTCTCTCACCTTGAGCGTGACTCCACAATTGGGGTACCGCTTGGGTTGAGGTTTTCTCCACCATACGCATGCCGCCGTGCTGCTGGTTTTCTCCGGTCCAAGTTTTTTACTTCCGCTGCTCGTCCCTGGATCGGAGCCCGGAGGTCGTCATCTCCACCGTACGTGCGACTCCCTGCGAGGCGCCACATTTGGGGCGCTTGGAGGAGTTCGTCTCCACCACCATGAGGTCGGCGTAGCCATCGTCATCGCCGTCGTTGTCTTCATCACGAGTCGTTATCGAAACAGATCTTTTGATCGTCGACGCTTACGGTCTACAAGGGTATGTATACCGTCTCCTCCGTTATAGTATATCTGCATAGTATAGATCCTGGCTAGTATAAGGTTATCGTTGTTAGGATTTTTTTTGTTTTCTGTCTACGATCCCCTTCATTGCAACTTAGATTTTCCTAAGCCAGTTGCAACTACACTTGCAACTGATTTTTTTGAGCTAGTTGCAACTGCAGTTGCAATTGAGTTTTTCTATTTATTCTTTTTTAGTTTTAATTATTATTATTTTGAATTGAGTTGCAACGGTACTCAGTTTTTTTAAGCTAGTTACAACTGTATTTGCAACTGAGTTTTCTTTGAGCCAGTCGCAACTGCACTTGCAACTGAGCTTTTCCTGAGCCAGTTGCAACGGCACTTGCAAGTGATCTTTTCCTGAGCCCGCAACTAGGTTTTTTATTTATTATTCTTTTAGTTTAAATTATTATTATTTTAGTTTTAATAATAATTTTTTGTTTTTGTTTTGAATTGAGTTGCAACTGTACCTTGCAACTGAGTTTTTCTGAACCAGTTGCAACTGCACTTGCAACTGAGTTTTCTTTGAGCCAGTTGCAACTTCGCTGCAACTGAGCTTTTCGTGAGCCAGTTGCAACTACATTTGCAATTGAGCTTTCCTCGACGCTATAAGCCAGTTGCAACTGCACTTTCAACTGAGTTTTTTAATTATTATTATTCTTTTAGTTTAAATTATTATTATTATTTTAATTTTGTTAATTCTCAGCTAGCGCTCAATCGACCTATTAGCCATCCGGTACTTGGCTTTAAGATTCGTATATTTTTGTCACTTGTCCGAACGCTAACAGCGTGCATGTGTGTGTGACTCGATCCTGGGTGGGCTTTTGTTTTATTTCCTTTTTTGTCAATCAGTTGAGCCCATTACCTATATGTGGGCTTATGTTGGTTTTTTTTGTTACGTTGTTTTACAGTTGAAGGGGAGTGAGAAACCTTTTTCGTTTATATGTTCTTGTTGATTTTCAACAAAAAAATATTGTATTTCTATATAATTGTTTTGCTTTTCTTATTGTTTTATTTTCCCCACATTGCATAAATCTCTTATTTATAAACTTTTAGAGCGATATTTTTTAAAATATTGTTTATTCGGTTTTGCTAATTCTCAGCTACCTAAGAACTAGTTTAGCGCTCACTCGATATTTTTTCGCTCTAACATTTGTATGAGTTGTCGTTGGCCCATGGTCATCGCTAGTTTTTTTTTTTCTTTTTGAGAACTAGTCTCGCTCTAGCTGTGAGATCGTCGCTAGCTGGGTCGCTATCTGCGAGATGTATGTGCGGACATATGAACGTGTAGTTGGGCCTTTAGTTTTTTTGTTTCTCTGCCACCTGGTTGAACTTTTTGTAATAGGCTTTTCTTCCCTCTACTTTTGTGTACAACATTGAGCGAGACCCAGCGGGTTTTTTTTGTTGTTGAAGGGAGCGAGAAACTATCGTATTTTATCTATTTTTTTTGTTAATTATCAAAATAAAAATGTATCTTTTGTCGTATATTTGCATGTACTTATTTTATTTTTCCATTTCCCTCGGAGCCATACCATAGGTTTTTGACCCACCTTATCTTTGGTACCAGTACTCAGTGTCGTGATTTGTCTCTACTTTATTATTTGAGTGCGTTAAACAATGCACATAATTGTTTCTTGTAGAGAGTGCAAAATTTAAAAAAATATTTGTGAACCATTTTTCCTAGCATCCTTTCTTGGCCTATGAAAAGAAAGAAAAGAAAGGACCGTAAGCTACAGCCGCTGCAAGGGCAAGCTAGATATACGATCGATCAGAATGTGATTTTCAGCTAGGTCCATACAATACAAGCAGCTTCAAGGCCCAAGGTCGTGGAGCAGGTAAGGCCATTACAAACAGCGTCAAGTGGCATGTGATTTTCAGCTAAGGAGAACGACGAGATCGATCGGAACAAAAAACAGAGCTCCACGTATGTATGGATAGGTGACGTCAGAGAAACCCTGTGGATCTGTTTCTTGCAGAGTT
This sequence comes from Poa pratensis, assembly GCA_947311845.1. Taxonomy (NCBI): domain Eukaryota; kingdom Viridiplantae; phylum Streptophyta; class Magnoliopsida; order Poales; family Poaceae; genus Poa; species Poa pratensis. Next base: position 26,120,990 of record CAMZMU010000078.1, on the reverse strand, counting down.
ACTGGCCTGTGGTGATGCAATCCAACGAGCAAAGGAGAAGAACGCTGCCAGTATATATGGAGACAGACTGTGAAAGTATAGTTTCGGCTTGGAATGCAAAGACTATCAGATTTGCCGGCGTTCATATCCTCTCTGAAATGAAGCTAATAAGGTACTCCCTCCGTTCGGAAAATGATGTCTTGAATATATCTAGATAAACATGTCCACATCTAGATATATCCAAATCTAGATATATTCAAGACATCATTTTCCGAACGGAGGGAGTAGCATATATGTGTCCACGCCATTCTCTTAGCTTAGATGCTCCTTTGAGCAGCTTCGATTTATGCCCTGGTTTTCTGGATGAGGTTGTTCATCCAGAACTTGTTTCAGCTTTGGAATAAATAAAACTAGTGGTATTTGGCGCGGCGCACGCCGCGCCCTTAATGTGAAATTTTGATGATGTTTTGGATTTTTTTAAAAAAGAGAAATGTTCAGATTTAAATTGTTTGAAATGAAGACAAAATGTGTGAGTCTTTTGCAAGGCATTTTTCTTGGAATCTTCGAATTTGATTTTCGGCAATGTGGCACGTAATGTTAGCATTTTTTGTGTGTTGTTATGTTGGTATGTCTTCATTTTTTTTTGATGAGTATGTTTGAATAGAAAATTCTTGATGAATTAATATATTTACATTTTTTATATATGTAGATAACGGTTTTTCTATAGCTTTTTTTTTATATATACTTTATGGAATGTCGGAATATTCGCGTAAATTTTGGCCAAATTAGAATATTCAAACATGTTTTTACTTTTGTGTGAGTATGTAGCAATTTTGACGATCATTTTTTTATATGTTTTGTACAATATTCAAATGTTTAGTAGTTTGAAAAGTCCAAACATGTTTGTATTTTGACGTGAACATTTAATCGAGATTAGGAGAAGTGAACATGTTTGAATTTGATTCCATATTTGGGGAAAGTTTGCTCGTGTCGATTTGAATAAGTAGACCCCATCCGCGCTTGTGTGATTTTTTTTTAAATTTTGAAATGTGTAAATAAGTTCGTATTTTGGCATTAATAAGTATTATTTATTTGGTGAGCATGGAGATATATTCTGTAGTACCTTTAATACTGTAGGAAGTTGTAATATGCAAATATACTTCTATCTTCTAAATAATATTTAATGTAAGTACATTGTTAGTAGTAATGTATTTTTTTTTTGAATTTGAGTCCACAATTCGGGAAAGTTCATTTATATTGCATCTAAATATTGACTATTTTGAATTCTGTAAATATGTTTTGTGTTTTGCCATAGATGGTTAGTGTTGGTTTTTATGAGCATTTGTTATATAGTTTAGAGAATATTCAAATATATAGCAAATGGAAGTATTTAAATACGTTTCTTTGTTGGCATGAATTTTTAAATGTAATTAAAAAAATGTATCTGAGTTAGAAATGTTCGAACATGTTTGTATGTTGGTGTTAATATTTAATTGAAATTAGGAGAAGAATGAATATGTATTATTTCTATATGGTGACAAAATTTGAATATTTTGGGGAGAAAAATCAGCGCAAGCATTTTTCGTCATATTTTTTTCTAATTGTTTTGATATGTACTTGTATTTTTCAGTGGATATATTTAGAGATGGTCATTTACATTTTGTTTGAATTGTAAAGTTGATGAAAGTGGGAAGATATGTGTATGTTTCCTTTTTTTTGTTGCAAATTATCAGGTTTAGAAGATATTGGGAATTTTGAAGTTTTCAGTTTCGAAATTTCGGACATATGGCATAAATAGTAAATGTATATATTTATGTGGTCATGTTGATATTTTTTTCCCCAACAGTTAGGTTTAAAGATATTGGTCTAGTTCATATTTTACATTTTTTTATCCCATTTCTTTTTCTGAAATAACACTTCAAATATTTGGGGGTTTTATTTTTTGGAGCGATGATTTTGTTGTTGTTAATTACTGTCGTGTCTTTGTGAGAAATAGTTGTTCTGATTAAGTTTTAATTCGAAATTTAAAACTTGCTTAAATATCACTATTTGGAATTTGTAAGTTTTTTTTTTGGGAAGACCTGATTTGAATTTGGTGTGAGGTGATTTTAATTTGTGTCTTTCGTCGTGAACATTTAACTGAAATTAGGAAAAATGCATCTGTGTTCCCTCAAAATTATGGCAAAATTTGGATAGTCAGGAAAAAATGTTAGCATAAGTATTTTGTATATTTTTTCTGATTGTTTTGATATATCATTCATATTTTCCAACAGATATATGCAGGGATATTGTTTTTATTTTGTTTGAAATTCAAAAATTGGTGAAAGTGGGAACCTATTTGCATTTTTTTCCCGTTTTGTAAATGCTCAAATTTGGAAGCCATTGGAAAATTTGGAGTTTTCAAACATGGAATTTAGTCGTACGGCATAAGTAGTAAGCGTCTATTTTTGTGTGCTAATGGCGACATATTTGTCATATTTGTGAATACGTTGGCGGGTGAAATTTAAATTTGAAGATGTGCACATAGAAAAGTCATTTCTATTTGAATGTGTTGGAATAAAAAAGAAGAAGTTTGCATTTACAAATTTTTAAAATTCGGAAATTGGTAAAAGCTTTTCTCATGTGAATTATTTTCTTGTGGTTTTTGAATGCTTAGATTTAAAGGGCATTTGGAATTTTGAAGTTTTCAAACTTGAAATTTAATCAAGTGCTGTAAATAGTAGGTGTCTTTTTTTTTTGGTGAATGTTGACATATTTGTCATATTGATGAATGCTTGGTAGGGAAATTTTAAATTTGTGAAGGTGCAAATGCAAAAGTTTTTATGTTTAAATATTTTGAAATTTGGTAGGTGAAGGTTACATTTACAATTTTTTTTCTGTTTTAGTTAAATAGGGCACACCAACACGTAAGAAATTTAACGGTTTTTGAAATTATTTCTGTGAAGGAAAAAATATGATACATTTTACAGTATGTCCAATTTTTAAGAAAATTGGAATGTTTCAAAATGTGTCTATTTGTTTTTCTATTTCTAATTTATAAGTCCATAATGAGTGCGAAAGCACATTTATTCAACTGAAATGCCATAATTAGGAAGTTCGTTTTATGAAGTTCAACTCTGTATAATTGATCACATAATTGGAGCAGATATATTGTTGTTGTTTTTTTGAAGTTTTGGTTAAATTGAAATGTTTTGTTCATATAGTGTAGAACACTTTCAATTTTTAAGCAAGTTGGAACGTTTTAAGATGTCTCCTTTTTCTAAGTCTATATGAATGGATATGCACATATATTTAGGTGAATTCCATACTTGGTTTTTTTAAAATCCAAATCTATACAATTGTCCAAATAGTTGGAGTGTTGTTTTTTTAATTCATTTTTGCTGAATTAGAATATTTAAAGATGTGATGAATTTCAATTTTTGGAAATGTCCACATTTTGAAGTTGTAATGGTTGCGGAATCAGGAGAATTGGAAGTCATATGATACTATGAAAACATTGATATTTGTAATTTGAGTTGGAATGGTGAAATATGATTGCTTTTCTCATAAAATTGTGCACATGTAGGGCAATTTGAATTGTTCGAATTTGTTTGTCTTTTGTGGGAAATAGGTGATCCTTTTTTTTCATCTAATATTTTCATATATTTTTTTATGTTTTGGCGATGGGTATTTATAGTATTTTTTTTTGTTGATTCTACTATTTTATTACAGAAATTGAAAGAAACTTGCAGGTAAAAAGTGACAATTTTTCCTGGTGGATATAGTCGAAGCTACTGATTTCGCGACATTTAGTAGTTTCGTAAAATGGTTCAAATATCGTAAAACAATATGTATAAAGTGCTTAAAATTATGTAAATCATGTTATATTTTATAACTTGGTTTCCAGACATAGTGGCTTAGGAAATAACTGTAGAACAACTATTTCTCGATACCTACAATTGTTGTATTTTAATTTTGATTTATTTAAGCTCATGGTATAGATGGGTACTTGTATTTAAATGATTTAGCAAACTCTATTTAAGTAGGATGGTTTGTACCAAAAAAAAAATTTGGTCTATCATATTGAATGATACTATTGATGTTATTTCTGCTGATTTTATTTGACTATAGAAGAGGGTGAAATACATATTTTTGAAATGTCGTAAAAGCGTGAGCTGGAAATATTTAGCAAATTTGTGGCATAAGCAGTGAGTATTTTTTTTACGTGCATGTTCATATATTTGTCATATTTGTAAATGCCGTCATGGCAAAAAGTTAAATTTGGAAAATGCTTGCAGTAAAAAGTGGTTTAGATTTGAACGTATTTTTTTAAAAAAAAATTAACATTTGTAAGTATATGAAATTTTTACATTGTTAATAGTGAGGAAACATTCGTACGTGATTTCTTCTTTACGGTTTTTAAATGCTAAGGTTTGGAAGGCAGGTTTTCTCCGTATACTTGTGAATATCGTGGTGTAAATAATTGAAATTTGGAGGTGTGAACATTCCGAAGGTTTTCATATTTTAATATGTCCAAATATGGTTTATTTTTGCCATATTTTTTTTATCTACCACCATATGCAAAAGAAGCATATTTGTGAGTATCGTAGTGTAAATAATTGAAACTTGAAGGTGTGAACATTCAGAAGGTTTTTTAGATTCTATATGTTCAAATATGGTTTAATTTTGCTGTAATTTTCTTATTTAGCACCATATTGAGGGGAAGTATATTATGGTTATGTAGAAATGTTAACCAATGTGATCATTAATTTAAATTTGGAAATGGGCGTATCCAAGAATATTTTTTTGCGTTGGAAATTGCTGCAATATTTAAAAAAACGCACGCTTGAAAATGGTTCAGATTTCGAAGCTTGTTAAAACTGTAAAATTTTGAAGGTAAAGTTTTTTTACGCCAGTAAAATGATTAGATTCGGAAGGCATCTAAAAATTTAAAGTATCCAAATTTGAAATTTCGGTGTATGTCGTAAGTAATTACCATTTAAATTTATGATCACCCAGATACATCAGTAGATATATTTAAAGTCACTGACGTACGTGATTTCTTCTTTACGGTTTTTAAATGCTAAGGTTTGGATGGCAGGTTTTCTCCGTATACTTGTGAATATCGTGGTGTAAATAATTGAAATTTGGAGGTGTGAACATTCCGAAGGTTTTCATACTTTAATATGTCCAAATATGGTTTATTTTTGCCATATTTTTTTTATCTACCACCATATGCAAAAGAAGCCATATTTGTGAGTATCGTAGTGTAAATAATTGAAACTTGAAGGTGTGAACATTCAGAAGGTTTTTCAGATTCTATATGTTCAAATATGGTTTAATTTTGCTGTAATTTTCTTATTTAGCACCATATTGAGGGGAAGTATGTTATGGTTATGTAGAAATGTTAACCAATGTGATCATTAATTTAAATTTGGAAATGGGCGTATCGAAGAATATTTTTTTGCGTTGGAAATTGCTGCAATATTTAAAAAAACGCACGCTTGAAAATGGTTCAGATTTCGAAGCTTGTTAAAACTGTAAAATTTTGAAGGTAAGGTTTTTTACGCCAGTAAAATGATTAGATTCGGAAGGCATCTAAAAATTTAAAGTATCCAAATTTGAAATTTCGGTGTATGTCATAAGTAATTACCATTTAAATTTATGATCACCCTGATACATCAGTAGATATATTTAAAGTCACTGATTTTGCAGCATTTAGTACAGTTTGAAAAAATGGTGAAACACCATAGAACAACACCTATGAAGCGTTTTAAATTATCTAAAGCATGTTCTATTATGTTTTTTATGTTTTTTTTCCAAAAGGAAAATACATTGTCAGATTCAAAAAAATGTTCACGGTTTAAAGAAGTCTTCAACGGGACTTCGAAAAAAAGTTCACCAGTACTAAAAAATCACCTAAGTTCAAAAAAAATAGCACGTTCACGGTTTGAAAAAAAGTTTTCAAGTGGGTTTGGAAAAATATTAATAGTCCAAATTAATGTCCAAGGGTTAAAAATGGCACGCACGGGGGTTAACAAAAAATTCATAGCTCGAAAAGATTTCTAGAACCGAATACCCTTTTAAAGTAGAGTCCCAAATTCCGATGATTTTTTTGTAATTTCGGTTGCCACGGAAATATATGTATCCCACATATTTTTTCGATTTTTACAACATTAATATTTAACCAAACAACCGTGCATAGAGATTTGAAATAGTTTTGGAAAGGGCATAAAGTATCTGAAATGAGTAGTTTGATTTTTTACAATTTGTTAGAAATTAGTTTGAATTTATTTGGAGTTGTGTTTGGAAAGGTTTAAAAGATAAAAAAAGAACAGAAAGTAAGGAAAAAAAAAGAGGACGCGCGGGCTGCACAGCAGGCAGGACAGCCCAGCAGCCGACCGTGGCCGCAGCCCAGCCCACCGTGACGTCACGGAGGATGTCACCCGGCGGCGGCCATGGCCGGCTCTGCCGAGGTCGCCGGCGAGCGGGAGCGCGCGCACGGGAGCGTCGCCGCGCGATTCCGCGCGAGGACGACGCGGGGAGGCCAGGGAGCGGCGCCCCGGACCATATGGTCGCCGGAGGCGCCGCCGGCGAGCACGTGTACGGCGGCGGCTACTGCGGCAAGGCGGCGGCAAATCCGGTGTCTCGCCGTGTCCCAGGAGGCGGCGCGCGGCGAGGAGGTGGAGGGCGCGCCAGCGAAGCTCTTCGTTGCCTCCGATGCGTCCGGGGAGGGCCGGAGGGGCGGCAGAGACGCCGGCGGCGGCGGCGGCAACGGCGCCGTGCGGGGAGAGGAGAGGGAGAGGGAGATGGGGTGTGTGTGGCAGTTTTGCAAAAAAGAACCCGAACTTTGGACTAATTACAAATAGGTCCCTGGAGCGGAATTTTCTGAGAAGAACATCTAATTTCCGCCCCCCCGCGTGCTTCTTCGCAAATATCGACGGCCCGCTGTGAGGCTGACGGGCGGGACCTACCGCTTACTGTAGCGTACTGTAGAAATCTACAGTAACACTGTAGCTATCTACAGCAACCTGGGCGTCTCTCAGGCCGCGAAATTGTCCTCCCATTATAGTAAACTGTAAAATTTTGAAGGTAAGGTTTTTTTACGCCAGTAAAATGATTAGATTCGGAAGGCATCTAAAAATTTAAAATATCCAAATTTGAAATTTCGGTGTATGTCGTAACTAATTACCATTTAAATTTATGATCACCCTGATACATCAGTAGATATATTTCAAGTCACTGATTTTGCAGCATTTAATACAGTTTGAAAAAATGGTGAAACACCATAGAACAACACCTATGAAGCGTTTTAAATTATCTAAAGCATGTTCTATTATGTTTTTTATGTTTTTTTTTCCAAAAGGAAAATACATTGTCAGATTCAAAAAAATGTTCACGGTTTAAAGAAGTCTTCAACGGGACTTCGAAAAAAAGTTCACCAGTACTAAAAAATCACCTAAGTTCAAAAAAAATAGCACGTTCACGGTTTGAAAAAAGTTTTCAAGTGGGTTTGGAAAAATATTAATAGTCCAAATTAATGTCCAAGGGTTAAAAATGGCACGCACGGGGGTTAACAAAAAATTCATAGCTCGAAAAGATTTCTAGAACCGAATACCCTTTTAAAGTAGAGTTCCAAATTCCGATGATTTTTTTGTAATTTCGGTTGCCACGGAAATATATGTATCCCACATATTTTTTCGATTTTTACAACATTAATATTTAACCAAACAACCGTGCATAAAGATTTGAAATAGTTTTGGAAAGGGCATAAAGTATCTGAAATGAGTAGTTTGATTTTTTACAATTTGTTAGAAATTAGTTTGAATTTATTTGGAGTTGTGTTTGGAAAGGTTTAAAAGATAAAAAAAAAGAACAGAAAGTAAGGAAAAAAAAAGAGGACGCGCGGGCTGCACAGCAGACTGGGTTGCACAGCAGGCAGGACAGCCCAGCAGCCGGCCCGTGGCCGCAGCCCAGCCCACCGTGACGTCACGGAGGACGTCACCCGGCGGCGGCCATGGCCGGCTCTGCCGAGGTCGCCGGCGAGCGGGGAGCGCGCGCACGGGAGCGTCGCCGCGCGATTCCGCGCGAGGACGGCGCGGGGAGGCCAGGGAGCGGCGCCCCGGACCATATGGTCGCCGGAGGCGCCGCCGGCGAGCACGTGTACGGCGGCGGCTACTGCGGCAAGGCGGCGGCAAATCCGGCGTCTCGCCGGTGTCCCAGGAGGCGGCGCGCGGCGAGGAGGTGGAGGGCGCGCCGGCGAAGCTCTTCGTTGCCTCCGATGCGTCCGGGGAGGGCCGGAGGGGCGGCAGAGGCGCCGGCGGCGGCAACGGCGCTGTGCGGGGAGAGGGAGAGGGAGAGGGAGATGGGGTGTGTGTGGCAGTTTTGCAAAAAAGAACCCGAACTTTGGACTAATTACAAATAGGTCCCTGGAGCGGAATTTTCTGAGAAGAACATCTAATTTCCGCCCCCCCCCCCCCCCGCGTGCTTCTTCGCAAATATCGACGGCCCGCTGTGAGGCTGACGGGCGGGACCTACCGCTTACTGTAGCGTACTGTAGAAATCTACAGTAACACTGTAGCTATCTACAGCAACCTGGGCGTCTCTCAGGCCGCGAAATTGTCCTCCCATTATAGTGGTGAGATAAGGTCGAAGTTCAAAAAAAAAAGTATCCCTGAAAGAGAAACTGTCAAGACACTCAATCAAGTGCTAAGACGGTGCATATCAAGGGGAAGACTTTATGTTTTGAGAATGATCTGCTGAGAACATGGGTACAGGACTGCAGACAAACACGAAATGATTTAGTAAAAACCTAAATCTTGCAGGGAGAGATCTCCAAATCCGGTCGATAAGATATCAACAAAAATTAAGTAAGAAACTCTCTCCATCGCTGCCGATAGCGGGGCCGTGGCTGATTCGTGAGTCAGCGTGGGCTTTTGATGTTTTGATGAAGGTGGACCGAAAGTTACGCTGAGCAGAAACCCTAGACACCGCGGAACAAATGGGCCAGGCCCATGAACTAATCCCAGCCCACACTAATGCGAGGGTTTTGGTGAAAGCCGCCAGTGGGAGGAGGAGGAAGAAAGCATCACAAACCCTCGACCCCCCGCGGCTCGTCCTCCACAACCGCAGCGCCGCCTCACTCTCCTCCCCCTCCACAGATCAGCTCCTCGCGCGATCCGCCCTTCCAGAAGCTTCTTCTGGGAGGAGCGCCATGGCGCTCGCCTTCGACGAGTACGGCCGGCCCTTCATCATCCTGCGGGAGCAGGAGAAGAAGTCGCGCCTGCAGGGCTCGACGCTCAGAAGGCCAACATCGCCGCCGGCAAGTCCGTCGCGCGCATCCTTCGCACGTCCCTCGGGCCCAAGGGCATGGACAAGATGCTCCAGTCCCCCGACGGCGACGTCACCATCAGTAATACCCGCTCCCCTGCCTGCTCTCTCTCTTTCTAAAGTTTTAGGTCTGGTCTTTCTCGCTAGTTTGATGCGAGATCTGGAAGCTTTCGCCTGCTTAGATCTTCGGTGTTGGTGGCAAGGTAGTTCGTTGAGGATCAGGGTTTCTCTTAGGTGTTACAGTGTGTTTATAGTCACGAGATCTAGCTGTTTGTGGGATACCGCTGGCGCTCCGTCTTTTGATTCGTTGCTTAAGGAAGGAGGTGGTTCATTTTGTAAAGATAGTTTGTTGATTTCGTGAAGTTTCTCATCGGATTGGAATACTGTGTACTGTGGAAATGTTAGGTTGCGATTTCTGTAGCTATCTATTACAGTGGATACGAGTGGTGTGCGTTTCCCTGCTGCAACTATGATGCTGAAGCGAGGTGAGGTGTCCCCATTTTTATGTGGATCTGGAGATCCTATTTTGTGTTTTTAGCACGTAACTATTGCGCTTCAGTAAGTAATTGGTTCCTCTGTTCTTTGTGTGCTGACCATCTTTCCACATGAATTGTCAGCTAACGACGGGGCAACGATCCTGGAGCTAATGGATGTTGACAACCAGATTGCAAAGCTGATGGTGGAGTTGTCACGCAGTCAAGACTATGACATTGGAGATGGTACTACTGGGGTGGTTGTCATGGCCGGGTCGCTCCTGGAGCAGGCTGAGAAGCTGCTGGAACGTGGTATCCACCCAATAAGGGTTGCTGAAGGGTATGAGATGGCGTCAAGGATAGCTGTTGATCACCTTGAAAGCATCTCCACGAAATATGAGTTCAGTGCTACAGACATAGAGCCTTTGGTGCAGACCTGCATGACAACTTTGTCCTCAAAGATGTGAGTCATAAGATATCATGCTTAACCAATCAGCTTCTTTTATATGGTACCTGTTTTAGAACTGAGTTATAATATATTATTTTGGTTACAATTGGGTTCACATCTATCTACAAGGGGCTTCCATGGGGACATATTGACAGTTTTGTTCCATTTGTTTTGTGAAAACACATATTATGGACAGTTTTACGTGTCTACCATTTTATACAACTTTTGGTGTCATTTATGGTTCGTAAACCTGGGCATTCAGCAGCATTCTAAACTTAAGATTCTGCCAGATGTACGCCTAGGTTTTTGTCAGGTTATTGTGATAATTCCATGAAATTTTATTTACACTTTTACTCCTTTAGCACATACTGACATTATGGAATTGATTCTTTAATGCATATAGATAATGATAATCTGACCTTAAGCTTAATTGTGGACAGTAATGTTTTATTTCATTGCCTCTTTAAACTCATTTTGTGCAATAATATCAACTGAGCAGTTCTGCTATTAGCATGGAACTTGCTCTCTTGAAATATATTTGTTGCAGCCTTAGGAATACCCCTTTCGTAGTTCCCTTTCATAATAACTGTCATCCACCCCAGGTGTAATCTATTTCAAATTAATTTTCTGTTCATGAAATAAAATGTGCAGATGCAATATTAAGTGGTCGTTACATGTCATTGTGGTATGGGTTTGTGTTGTCATTTGACTCGTTTTTCTGTTTACTCATTCTAAGTGTTAGTGTTTGTATATATGTGTGGCATGGCGGGTTGAGGATAGATATTGTAAATGTGTAATTGAGGAAGTATTTCATTATAGGTACATTTTGCATAGGTATTTAAGGGGGTGTTTGGTTCCTTGCCACACTTTTGCCAAGCCAAAGTTTGGCAGTTTGGTATGTGTTTGGTTCTTCCCAAACTTTATCACCGCCACACTTTATTGTTTATAGGTCTCACTTGTCATAGAGTGAATTTCTTGCTAACTTTTGCCACACTTTGTGGCTTCCAATTTCTCAGCCACAAAAGTGTGGCTGCCACACTTGCCAAACTTAGGCTTGGCAAAATGTGGCTAGGAACCAAACAAGCCCTAAAATGTTTGTGATTTGACCCATAATTCTTATTTTACAGTGTTAGCCGTTGTAAGCGCGCACTAGCTGAGATTGCTGTCAAAGCTGTCCTTGCGGTTGCTGATTTGGAAAGGAAGGATGTAAATTTGGACTTGATTAAGGTGGAAGGCAAGGTTGGTGGGAAGCTAGAGGATACTGAGCTAGTACAAGGAATCATCGTTGACAAAGATATGAGCCACCCCCAAATGCCAAAGAGAATTGAGGATGCTCACATTGCCATTCTGACCTGCCCATTTGAGCCCCCGAAGCCTAAGACAAAGCATAAGGTTGACATTGATACTGTAGAGAAATTCCAGACACTGCGCGGGCAAGAGCAGAAATACTTTGATGATATGGTTCAGAAATGCAAGGTAAAAGCCTATAAAGAACAACTATATATATAATGGAGTAGCTTGTTTTGTATGCTTGGGTTTGTAATGTTTCATGGCTACAGATTTGTCATATCGATTCTGCTGTGAGATCTTTTAACAGTAATGTACTTGTTTTTATGCTGCAAAAGATAATTCCTACCTCCATTTATTAACATTTGTATGTGTATCATTTCAATCCATGCTATTTATGTTCAGTGTATGATTTGCTCGAAAAATGGTTGCCTAAATATGCATATTTTTGTAGGATGTTGGTGCAACCCTAGTTATTTGCCAATGGGGGTTTGATGATGAAGCCAATCATTTACTAATGCAAAGAGATCTGCCAGCTGTCAGATGGGTTGGTGGTGTTGAATTAGAATTGATTGCCATTGCTACAGGTGTTTATGAATACCTACCTCTCTTCATGTGATTCTGAATTATTTTTGAGAAAGTACATAACATTATAGAACTGACTGCAGGTGGGAGGATTGTTCCAAGATTCCAAGAATTGACTACTGAAAAGTTAGGGAAGGTATAAACTGATCTTCCTATATCTTTTTTTTTTGGGTTTGTAAGGCCGACTATTGACCACTGGCTGATATGCTGGATGTTTTCTTCAATTCTAATTTAATCATCATGCTATTCTTGGTAGCTTAGTGGGTGGTTTAATCATATTGTTTCGAAAACATCTTGTGAGTGACTTGCACCTGCGAACAGCAGTACACAAGAGAGTACACAAGTTGCTCTGTTTGAATGTTGAATTGCCTTCACGGAATTGCCTTCACGTAGCAGCATCTTATTTTACCGAAAATCACATGTTTTGCTCTCATTTGCTTGCACTGCTTAAACAGGCTGGATTGGTCAGAGAGAAGTCATTTGGAACAACAAAAGATCGCATGCTTTATATCGAGAAGTGTGCCAATTCCAAAGCTGTAACTATTTTCATCCGCGGTGGTATGTCTTTTTTCTCTTCATATTGATTTATTAACACACATATGCTCAATGCTTTGTTGAGCCATGGGAGCACTATCCCACTAACGGTGAATTTGATGAGGACTCACTTTGCTGTTCTTACTGGGTTGGATATATATTGTTGTATAGCTACTGGCAGTATTCTTACTTTGAATTTTCAATGCAAGGAATAGACATAGATATATAGTTGAAGAAACTTTTCATGCAGGAGTCCACGTTGCATCACACCAAATTGACAGTTGTGTAGCGGAATACATGATAAATAATTCTTGTTTTCCAGAGCAACTGAAGAAATCACCGTTTGTTTTTCATCCTGATCATATTTTACTGTACTTGCCATAACTTAAGTAGGCTTCTTATAAAGTGAATAAAAGTTTAAATGACACCAGTGAACTGCAAAACTTCTAATTTAACCCCCTGAGGCAACCAAAGTTGTCAAATAGACCCTCCTGATGGTGTTTTGGAAGTGGTATTGCCTATGTAGAGATTACGTGCCCCTTCTATCTTTTTTTTGTTTGCTTCTCCCCTTGCTGTTCATGGCTAAGAAACCCTTTCTCCTCTGTCGAGCAGAAACTCGATCCCCTCCACCGTTACCGCCATCTACCACCACTATTGCTTGGCGTGTGCTTGCGCTGCCTGCCCCCATGTTTTTCTTCTATGTACACTCTGCTACAGGCCACTTCTCCTGTTCTCTGTGGCAGCCCTAACCGCACCCTGAATTTCTGCTAAAGTGGCGGTGTGCTTTCTGACCACCATGAGAGTGAAGGGAGATGATAAGATATGATATGCAGGGTTGTTTAATTATTGACATGTGGGTCTGGGTAACGTGGCTGACTGTTGGCAACTAATCTGCACCAGCAAGCCATATATTCTGTACCACTCCAAACCCTGGTGCGGGTTAAATGGAAGCTCTTGATCCGCTCTGTGGTTATTGTAATTCAACGGAGTAGTAGACACCTCTATTGTTCAGGGGATCATTTCAACCTTTCTTGTATTATGCGTATACAATCATATCATCACAATAAAATCATCCGCAGAATGTTTATACTATCTTAAAGATCCAAAGCTAGTGGCTGCATTTCAATATTAATTACTATACATCTCAGTCTTCATCTAAGCTATAGGATATGGATACCGTCTGATTGGATTTCTTGTATTGCACAGGCAACAAAATGATGATTGAGGAGACCAAGCGAAGTATTCATGATGCTCTTTGTGTTGCAAGGAATCTGATCATCAACAACTCAATTGTCTATGGTGGTGGCTCAGCAGAGATATCTTGCTCGATCGCCGTTGAAGCTGCTGCAGATCGGCATCCTGGAGTTGAGCAGGTAATTTCCGGTTTCGAAACTGTTAATTACAGAAGAAGGCCATATGTTTATATTTGTTTCTGATTGTGTTTCCTATTTTGCTTTCAGTATGCAATCAGGTCATTTGCTGATGCTTTGGATGCTATTCCACTGGCTTTAGCTGAAAACAGTGGTTTGCCACCTATTGATACTCTGACCGTGGTAAAATCCCAACATGTCAAGGTATGTTTCACTGTTGCTTTTGACGCCTTTCTGTGATATACGTTGTCAGTGTTCTTGACTGTAGTCAATTGCATTAATCTGTTGACTCTGATGGCCCCCTTACAGTTGTACTACTTGTTAGTCGATTGTGTTTTGGGGCCTGTGATAGAATTGGTTTCATAAGTTACAGTTTGCAAGTGTCTTTGCTTGTATAGTCCTTTTTATCTGGTACTGAGGGTTATTGGTGCTGTACATGATGTACTATTATTTTAGGTCCCTGTATGCAGTGTTTGTGCGAGGGATCCAGAAACTATCACTTACCCAATATCCCGTGCGAGTAGTTTGGTTTACCCTTGTTCCATTCTGATCTTATTTTGTGGAATGGAGTTAGGAATTCTTCCGCATAAATGAGGTTCTTAATAGAATGGTTTAGAGGGGTGGTGTAATCTGGTTCAAAAAATGATGTTCTTAATATGTCATGTTCCTTGATCAGTTACTGCCAGGAACCAGTAGTTTTCTGATCTGTATTAAATATTTATGTCATTCCTTCTGAATTGAGGTAACATTTCATTTCTGAACATATTTCTAGGAGAACAATTCCCGCTGTGGCATTGACTGCAATGATGTTGGTACCAATGACATGAAAGAGCAGAATGTTTTTGAAACTCTGATCGGCAAGCAGCAGCAGATCTTGCTGGCAACACAGGTCGTCAAGATGATCCTCAAGATTGATGATGTTATCACGCCTTCTGAATATTGATGAAGCCTGGAAGAACGAAAATCGACTGTGCTAGGTGACATGTGCTCCAGTAGACGCAGCATTTTTCTAGGGGTTGATTTAGATTCGCTCTTAGAATTCTGACTTGGAGTGGTCGCTTGTTTTGTTTGATGAGCTATCTTGTTTTGTGACGCTTGCTTGATCACTGTAACTTTGGCGTGCACACTTTGTATAGCTTGAGACGATAGCACAAAACACGTCGATGCCATTTTAGTCCTTTGTGTGTTGTTTGGATGCTTAATGCAATGGTTTGGACCATTATTTTGTATGCTTTGCAGTGAGTGTTCAATATTCTTATTTGCTTGTCTAAAGTATCTCAGAAAGAGTTGTCTGTTTTGATACATGATGTGTACTGAAGAATAATGCCTCAGTCTGGCATTATCTCTTGTGTAAACTTCTGTTTTTGCAATAACTCCCATCTGGTTTGACATTTGTTACACAGTATGCTTTGCTAACATAAAGAAAGTAACAAGTCAAAAAAAAAAAAAAGTACGGGAAGTAAGCATGTCAAGCATGGTTGCAATGTCAACATGTATCATGAATATCAGTATTGAAGATAGTAGACATATATTAGGATTGTCGTATGTATACTACGTATATCAGGACTGAAGTAAACAAAGCAAGCATGGTTGCAATGACGTCGAAACCAGCTTATGAACATATTAGAGCTGTAGGACAGCGAATTAGAGGCCTTAGAATCTCCGGCGGCACCTTCCAAATTTGTTTCGGGTAACTCTAATTGAGGCTCAATTAGGGGGTGTCGGACATGTGTCCATCCAACTAGAGGGTGCAGCCCACAACGGCGCCCCAAAACCAACACCCTAACTTTTTTTTTGATCATTTTTATCTAATAACTTGTAACTTCGTTGAAGAATCCAAATATAGAAAATGTATAAATTATTACAATAATTCAAATTCAAATTATTCAATATTTCGAAAAAGACACGGAAATCTCAAACCGGCGCCGGCTGATGAGTTTGTATTGATCGCCCACAAGTGCGTCACGAGGTCATCGTGCAGCTGCGTGTGGCTTGTTCCATCACAAATTTGCCGATGGGTGGCAAGAAATTCTGAAAACTGCAACGACACACCCGAATGTGGCTGGCCATAGGCCCCTAGAAATCAAACACCTCGTTGACCAATTGCCTCCTCATATCTCACTCACTCTCGATGATCATGTTGTGCATGATAACGCAGCCATTCATGATCTGACACATTTCATCTAGTGACCAAAAAGACAAGGGTAACGGACGACGGCAAACCCAGCCTTGAACACACCAAATGCCCACTCCACATGTTTGCGGACAACCTCTTGCCTCTTTGCAAAATGACAATTTGCCTAGCCGACAGTGTTACGGATAGCCTTCACAAATGTTGACCAATTAGGATAGATGCCGTCGGTAAGGTAGTACCCCTTGTCGTACTCATGGCAATTGACCACATAGTTACACTGCGGAGTTAGGGATTGACAAAGTTTGAGAAACACCGGGTAGCGTTGGAGGCTTGGAGCACATTGATGTCATTGTGAGCACCAGTCGTGCCAAAAATGCAAGCCAAATCCAAAGATCATAATGTGCCACGGCCTCAAGTATGACACTGCATTTTCCATGATGTCCTCACTTATACATCCCTGCCAAGTGAATGAGTATTTCTTCCAAATCTAGTGCATGCAATCGATGCTTCCAAGCATCCCCATAAATCCTCTTGCTTCGCCTTGTGCCAAGAGACGAATTGTGTCTGCCTCGTCTGGTGATCTCAGATATTCCTCTCCAAACACTTTCGCTACTGCCATGCAAAACCTGTAGGTGGCTTCGACGACGGTGGACTCAGACATACGGAGATAGTCATCCAATGAATCTGCGGGAACTCCTTAAGCAAGGCACCGTATGGCAGCCGTGCATTTCTGAAGAGTTGAAAATCCAAGAAGGCCGGTGCAATCTCTTTTTAGCTCAAAGTAGCCATCGTATTCCCGAATGCCATGCACGAGTCTCCTGAACACGGCAAAGTAGTCGTTGTACAAAAGCATGTGACCAGTTGCCATATAACGGTTCTTGTTAGGCATCCGTCCTTTCGCTGATCATCCACGCTTCGGCACGACGTCAATCTCGACCGCTTGCGCATCTAGAAATGCGGCCATGACCATCTCATACTCGTCGTCGGCCGCAAGGGCGGCAGCCTCCCCATCATTTGGAAAAAAAGAACTCGTCATCGCTATCCATAGCCTATTGGACCAAATGAAGCAAGGAAACTAATCCACAAATCAACAATCAATCAAATGAGCATATTAACCAATGGTCGAACACTTTTGCGTGCGAGGCAGCAGGGAGGAAGAGGCGTACCTGGCAGAATTAGTTGTGCCGGCGCAAAACAAGATAGGAGATCGGCGGAGAGCGGCGACAAGCAGGCCTGCGTGGTCGCTGCGGCTTGACCCCCGCGGTGTGAATCAAGTGGGCAACGACAAGGGTGGCGACGATGGTGCAATTCGTCGGCGAGAGGAAACCGAAGGACGGGGCGGGGGGCAAATGAATCAGGTCGTGCCGACCCAGTGTGTATGACGAGCGGGCCACTCCTGTCGGAGGGCATGTCCGACTAGTGTCCGACAACCCCCGAGAGAGCTAATGACGCGCAACACACATTCGTTGGGAACCCCAAGAGGAAGGTATGAAGCAGTACGGTAGCAGTTTTCCCTTGAAAACAAAACCAAGGTTATCGAACCACACTAGTAGGAGAATGCCTTTTAGTGGCGCACCAAAAATACATTCTGTGGCGCATGGTGGGTGCGCCACAGAAGTCTCGCCACAAAAATATTAATTCTGTGGCGCACATCCTCCATGCGCCACAGAAAAGTGCAAGATTCTGTGACGCACCCCAACCATGCGCCACAGAAATCTCCCTGAAACAGGAAGGTTGGAAGAGATTCAACACAGTGTCAACCTGGCTCCAGCAACTTGACTTGGACCTGCACACAACACAATCAAACTACGTTGCCCCAACGAAACAGGAAGGTTGTCAATCTCCCTGACTTGCGGAATACAAAGGATTAAACGTATGGTGTGGAAAACAAATGTAAATGCAAAAATGAACAGCGAGCAAATGATGGTGAGAAGCAGTGGAAATGGTGTTTTTATCAGTGTAAAAGAATGGACTGGGGTACACAGTTCACTAGAGGTGTCTCTCCATAAAACAGATAAACAAACATGCTGGGTAAACTAATTACAGTTAGGCAATTGATAAATTGTAAGGGCATGACAATGCTATTATGACAAACTATAGTTCACTGTAATATTTAATTGGACATTATAACAAAATACATAGACCGCTTGCTAGCTGCATCTATGACTAATAATCCACCCCGCGATCGCTGTCCAGCAGCTTACCCGAAAGTATTAAGTTGCAAGTAACAGATAATTGTAATAAGCAAAGTGTGTAATGTAAGCAATGAATATAACACGTAGAAATAAACACCGTTGTTTTATCCCTAACAGCTGAAAGAGCATTGTTTGCTCTTATTCCGTTTTGGAGTTAATGATAACACACTCACTGAACTAATCGAGTTCTTAAGTGTTGACATGCTTTAAGATGACAATACGAGAAGTTCGAAGATGGACAAGAGAGGGGCTTGAGAAACTGGCTCTAGCTGAAATCAGCCTGGCGGTAGTACCGCTGGTTTGCAACGGTAGTACTGCTCCTCCTGGAGCTGTACTGCTGTTGCAAGCAGCTACCTCATCACCAATGGTAGTACCGCAGAAGTATCGTTGCTTCTAGCAATGGTACTACCGCTGGAGGTACCGCTCGGATGGTTTTAGCCACTGGACTCCCTACGGTACTTGCACGGTATCGCCCACGTACTACCGCTGGACAATTTGATTTAATTCATATAGGGCCAACGGTAGTACCGCTGCTACCTGGCAGCTGGAACTACCGCAGTACCACGGGGATCCCAGAAGCGGTAGTACCGCTGGTTCCCAGCGGTAGTACCGCTGTGCACGTTTTCAGTGCATAACGGTTAGATTCTCGGGGCCCCTATATAAAGACCCTTTCTTCCCCAATGAAAGGTTGTGATTTACATTCTCTCTCCTTCATTAATGCTGAGCTCCAACTTTCTAGATCTCCCACTCTAGCCACCCAATCGCCTTGTTACTTTGAAGAGTGAAGGAGGAGATGTAGGCCCTACGGTGTAGATTTTATATTAAAAGTGACAGAAAAACCAGAGGTTTTTCAGTACATGAAACTTACAAATCTCTCCATCAAAAATCAAGGGGGCAAGAAATCGAAAAGAATAGAGGAATGGCTAACCATCTAAACAAAGAGAGAGAAGGTGTCTAGCACCCACTGAAGAAGGGGTTGCACTAAGGAGGGTTTAACCCTATGCTGATGTAACATTATGTCGTGCTGGAGAGCACCTTCCATCTCGGGAAAGAGGGCCTGAGGTCCTTGAAGATCAAATCGTTTCGAGCCCTCCAAATATTCCAGAAAACACACACGATCACCTCCATGAAACAGGGGCCCTGAAAGGCATGCTTGGCATGAGCTATACGATGTGCAATGTTTGTGGAGCCATCCCATTCGATTCCAATAAAATTCCAGCAATTAGAGGCAAATGAGCATTCGAAAAAAAGACGATCCCGAGTCTCCAGCGTACTCCTGGCACAAAGCACGCAATTTGGCCCCCCTTCCACATGCCAATGTTTTCGAGCCATTAAGTCCTTGGTGTTTAATCTGTCTTTTTGGAGCAGCCAAGCAAACACGCGAAGCTTAGGGGTGAGCCTTGATTTCCAAATCGCCTGAAGAGAGGTATCGCACGCAAGATGCGAGAAAAGAAACTTGTAGAATTTCGCTGAAGTATAACCTGAATCCCCCCACGGGAAGATCTTGATATCTGGTTCATTTGGGATTAGCACCTGATCATCCAAGAAATGTTCTACATGTTCGAGCTCATGGAAGGCTTCAGGTGAAAGGGGTAGAGCAAAACGAGCAGCAAGGTCATCTGTCCGGCCATATCATGAACAGAAGCATCCTCATTAAGCGCAAACGAAATAATCGAGGGAACTGATCACAAAGCAGATTCTGATCATGCCAAAAGTCTTTCCAGAATAATGTTGTCTGTCCACTTATCACAGTGGATCTTGTGATGCTTCTGTAAGTGGGGATTAGCTTGGAAATGTCCTTCCACCAAAAAGATCCACGTGGGGATTGGGCCTGTGGTGGAACTGCAGAATCATAGAGGGACCATACAAGTTTCACCCACGACACATCTTGCTTACTGAAGAATTTGTGAAGCTGTTTAAGAAGAAGAGCCGAATTCTGAATTTCCATGTTCATCACGCCCAGTCCACCATGTTTCTTTGGCGTGCAAACCAACGGCCAAGCAGCCATCGAATGCACCATGGTGGAGTCTTCCTCTTTAGCCCATAGCCCATGCCGGCGAATTCTGTCAAACAGCTTTATAATCTCCTTTGGAAGTTTCAGAGAGCAGAGAAAATGAATTGGGAGCGATGATATCACAGAATTTACAAAGGTAAGTCTGCTACCGTAATCCAGGAATCTCACACTGGCATTGAGCCGTCGCTCTGCATAATCTACAATGGGAGAGAGGTCTTGCACAGTTGGCCTCGAGGATCCAAGCGGTAATCCGAGGTAAGTGAAAGGAAGTGTTCCAGTGGCACAACCCAGAACAGAGGCCAGGTTGTTAAGCCTGCTATCATCGATGTTAATGGGCATGAGGCATGACTTGGCGTAGTTCACATGCAGACCAGTAGCAAGAGAGAAAGAATGGAGCAGGTCTTTTAGGGCCAGTAGCTGAATCGGGCAGGCCTCCAATATGAGCAGAGTGTCGTCCGCGTACTGAGCGATAGGAAAATCCATACCAGGGATCGGCAAAGGCGGATGCAAGATACCAGACGAGACCAAATGATTGACCATTGTTTGCAATAAATCGGCTCCAGCAACAAACAATACAGGGGAGAATGGATCGCCTTGCCGAACACCGCGCTTACAAGAGAACTTCTTTCCAGGAACGCCATTGAGCAAGACCGACGAGGTGCCAGAGGAAAAGATGCAGCTAACCCAATGAAGCCATCTAGCATCAAAGCCCCAACAGTGCAGAATTTTGATGATCGCTTCGTGTTCAATCATGTCAAATGCCTTCGCAAAATCTAGTTTCAGAATAACTACCTCCTTACGTGCATGTTTGCACTGATGAATATACTCATAAGCCCACCCCAAGCAATCTTGTATCGTACGACTTTTAAGAAATCCATATTGGTTGATGTGAACCAGATCTAAGATCTTCTTTTGAAGTCTATTAGCCAAAAGTTTGGTGAGCAATTTGAGTCCAGAATTTAATAAGGAGATCGGTCTAAAATCATTAGGGCCAAGGGGAGATTGCACTTTTGGAATTAAGGTGATATAAGCATCATTTATACTCTGAAGATTTACTGTCATTGCCCAGAACTCCTCACACAGCCTATAGAAGTCGAACTTAACAATAGGCCAGCAAACTTTGAAGAACAGACCCGAAAAACCGTCAGGCCCAGGAGCTTTGTCATTAGGACATTCAGCCACAATGGAGTCAATTTCATCATGAGAGAATGGTGCAGATAAGGTCTCCAAACCCTCCATGCGATGGATATAGTGGCGAAATTAAACGAGGGTCAATGGGGACAGAAACACCTAATCTTTCCTTGAAGGCAGTCCATAAAATTCCTGCCTTTTCATCATGATCAGTGGCCGAAGATCCATCAGGTCTCGATAAGGAGGCAATGCAATTGTTACGATACCGAATTGTCGCCATGGAATGAAAAAACTTTGTGTTTTCGCCACCAAACTTAGCCCAGCGCACCGTACAGCGTTTTTTCCAATATTCTTGCTTACAATCCAACAGGAAGAGGAGTTTGCGTTTAACAATGTTGCGAAAATTCCATTCCGAGATATGTAAGGGGCAGTTCCTCAAATTCATCCAACCGAAGGATGACCGCGTTGCAGTTATCTATCAGGTGCGAGATCACAGAGATACTAGTGCTCCAAATGCGAAGAGCCTTGCGTAGCAATTTGAGTTTAGCTGAGATGCATCTCGCTGCATCTCCCGGACAGTGGATGTCCCAGATACGACGCACCACCTCAATGAAGCCAGGTATTTTAACCCAGTGATTTTCAAACCGAAAAACAGCAGCTTTAGGAATACTGGTTCCAATCGACACCACACACGGGGTATGATCAGAAGTGGGGCGGGCAAGGGGTCTGACCGTGGTGTTGGGGTATTTGAGGTCCAAGCAGAAGAAGTAAAGAACCAATCTAGTTGCACAAGCAATGGCTCCGACTGCATGTTGCTCCAAGTGAAGCACCGACCCTTTAAGGGTAATTCAATAAGACCGAGATAACTGATAATTTCATTGAAGGTGGCGATATCTTCCATATTAGCTCCAGGGCGATTTCGGCTATCCGTGTAACGATAAAAGTTAAAGTCACCAAGTAAAATCCATAGCGCATCATCAGCAATATCTAGGTGGAAGAGCCAAGCAACAAAATTTTCCCGCGCCAATCCCTCACATGGCCCATATACATTTACCAGAATAAACGAATCCGACGAGGTAGTGGAATTGAGGGAAATTACAATTGCAAAACTCTCCTGCAATAGAATTTGGCCTGTGAACCTGTTGCTGGCCCAAATCACAAGCAACCCACCAGAGGCCCCTTCCGAGGGAACGAATGCAAATTGATCAAAGCGTTTGGGCGCGAAAGACTTGATGAATTTACTGTCAATATCCATGCGCTTTGTTTCCTGGAAGCAAAGGATCGAGGCCGAACTCTCCTCAATCTTATTTCTAATCAAAGGCCATTTATCAGCGCTGTTAATCCCTCTAATATTCCAGCAAAGAATATGCCAAATAAGACGAGCACGATTTAACTGAGACATGGATCAACTTGAGTGGGGCTGTACATGAGCTTCTCCACGGACAGCTCATCTGGATCAATGTGGCACTCTTCAACTCCTATACGCTGCATTTCTTCTATCTGCAAGACACCAGGGGGCTTGGCCTTCGGGACATGAGACTTGCATCCAGCCGCGGTCTCTATCACAGCATCACGCTTGAACCCATTATTGGCGAGACGAGGGGAGCGTCTCGCAAGATTGCTTACTGGCGGCGTGGCAGCTTTGCAGGAGCGGCGAAGACCACTGGAAATAGATAAATCGACGGGAACCAGCTCAAGAACTCGAGCACAGACCGGCAACGCCGAGCTAGATGAGGCAGCATACTCCGAACCTGAAGAGAGCATCACGCTGGGGATGTCCACAGGGGCAGCCTGGGCAGGGAACACGGGAAACATGTCAGCTTCCACCTCAGCAGGGATCAGACCAGCATCACTATCCTGATCTGGGTGCATTTCATCATCTTCAAGCAGGAGGAAACGAGGCACATCAAAAACCCTCATGAGGTAACGCGAAATATCAGTAGTAGTACTGAACTGATGAAGAATAGCATCCGCCGCAGCCCAGTTGACAGCATCAGCCAGGCGACCCATCTGCACTACAAACCAGCATGGTTGTATCATATTCTCTGCCTGGACAGGAGCTGGGAGACCACGAACAGCAATGCGGCAAGCCATCCAGCCCAAGAAATGAAGAAAGGACGGCCAAAAAGGGACCTCCACCTCAATAAGCTCATCATCAGCTGGAACAAAAACGAGTGAAGCATTAGGATCCTGTAAACCAGAGATAATGTGTTCCGCAGCGAGCTCATCAGCAGCATGCGCATTCCGGGCAACCAGGTAATCCTCAGCTACATTTCCCTCTGGCAAGGCGGAGGGCATAGCCGTGGCATCCACATGCGTAACCTGAGTGGAGGTCAAAGCATTGACATCTAAGGATCTTTCTACAAATTGCTCAACCAAAATACACTGCTTCCCACGGTCAGAAACAGCAAGCTTATCAATTGGCACATAAACGGACCCTTCAAACACCGGCAGATCATAGGTCGGTGAGGAGACCATGTTGAGCATTGCACCACCAGCTAGATCACCTAACATTCCATCTCTTTTTTTAGCAACCCAGACTTTCCGCATCGGCCTATTTTTAATTTTGCTTTGCCAAATCTCAGGGTGATTGGTTCGGGAAAAAACCTTTGTTTCCTTTTTCTGTTTAGGCACCCAGATTTTCCGACCCAAATTCTTGCTTTCCATAGCTGGAAGTCGTTGCTTGGGCCTCCAAATTTGAGCAGGGGTTTGCAGCTCACTAACTGTCTGGCAGACGATACTAGCTTTGAAACACCAGGGCAATTCTTGCGAAGATGATCTGATTTGCCACAGCGGCCACAACGGCCCAACACCTCATAAATTAAATCACTCGGCGGGAGAATAGGAACATCGAGGTAGAGCGCTTCCTTGACATGAATATCCGCATAGCCAGATTGCCTAAGATCCAAAATATGCTCTAGCATGATTCGTGGGAGATTGGAGCAAAATTTAAGGAAAAAGGAATCATTTGCATAAATGAGACTTGAAGGACCCGGTTGTTCCAAAGGAAACTGTCAGAGAAACTTCCAAATTTAATTTCCGAGATTTTCGCCACAGTTTGAACTGCTCCACCACCACCTTGGGACTGATTGGTCAACGGCGAGATCGCCGACGGAGAAAAAGATCCGAACTGAATAGGAACAACATAATGGTTCTTGGGAGGCTGCCCCAGATTAAATTTTGCAAGTTCATCGGCCGAAGAGGCCTTATCTCGAGAGGCACTAGCATTCAGAAAACCCAGGTTAGGCCGAAAGAGAGTCGGACTCCTTTGAGCAATGATCAGATCTTGATCCGTCAAACACCAAGAACCAACCGGCTGACCCATTGAATTAGTGGGCAATTCACCTCTGAATAACGAGAAATGATAGACAAAGTCCGGCCAGATCCGGTCCTTGAGACCATAAACAAAATGTCCAATCTTACTAGAGGCCACAGAAAATCGAAATCTTCGATCACTTAATTTGAAAACCTTGAAAGCCAAATGATCACCACCAAGACAGCACTGAAGAGCCAAACCAACTGAGTCCTCCGAGAGAGGAAAAGAAGCCGAGGAGAATGAGACAACCAGGAAGAACTCCCTAGCGCCTCTAGAGGGGGAGAAGTGCACCGAAGATCCAAACCTCTTACGCACCTGATCCGCCAAGGCCAACCCTGGCGAGAAATCCCAGTGCAGGAGAGCGTCCATGGAGGAGAAAACCTAGAGGTCATGGCTAGAGGAGGTGGCGGCGGTGGAGGGTGGAGCGGCGGAGGAGGGGCGGCGGAGGAGAGGGAGAGGGAGAGGAGAGCCATTCTCACAAACTTATTAGAGGGGCCGTATAACTCGTAGATCTACGTTTCCACCGAACGAATTTGAAATCCATTCATTGCCCTTTGTGCTACTTGCTCTCCCGGGATTGCTTGTAACCCTAGGAGACTTTTGCGCGTTTCGGAAGCCTCAACTTGTTGCGAGGTGCTCCGGGACATTGTTGGGAGGCTCCAACTCATTGTGGAGTTCCCCTTCCTTTGTGTACCGGCTTGGTCAACGCCCTAAGGTGACCTCATAGTGGACGAGCCAATCCCTTGCAGGAAAAGCTCACGGAGAATAGAGTGAGCACATCCGTGCTATTGGAGCGCCTAGTTGGCTCCACACTCCTCCAATGTAGACGTACATCCCTTGGGAAGGAACTACGGGAATCATCTCCGTGTCTCCACTTTGCGGTCATTTCTATCCTTTACTTATTGCTTCCGCTACGTTATTTATCTTGCTTGTATCACATAGGTTGCTATCATCTAGTACACATCTAGTCAACCTTGTTATACCATTGTCTAAGCCCTAATTAAAAGAAAAAGAATTAAAATTTGGTAGTCGCCTAATCACCCCCACTCTGGTCGACATATCGATCTTTCAACATCAACATCACATCCAAAGTCCTAATCGTTTCTTTCATCTTGAGCCTGGATAATTGGAGACATGAACCTACTATCTATCATAAATACCCCCTCTTGGAGACACTAGCAACTACTTGGCCAAAGCAACTACTAGCATAATGCAAGATCATAAATAAAACAAATACATAAATAGATGAACAAACTTGATCATAACTTCACAATTCATCGGATCCCAGCAAACACAACATGTAGCATTACATAAAGATGATCTTGATCATGTTAGGCAGCTCACAAGATCTAAACATGGTAGTACAAGGAGAAGAGACAACCATCCAGCTACTGCTATGGACCTGTAGTCCATTGGAGAACTACTCACGCATCACTCCGGAGACAGGCATGGTGGTGTAGAGCCCTCCGGTGATGATCTCCCCCTCTGGCACTCTCGCAGAGCGCCAAGAAGAGCTTCAGAACCCTCCCGAACTAGGGTTGGCGACGAAGGCGGTCTCAGATGTTTTCGTGGAATTGTGTTCTGGTGTTTAGGGTTTTCCCGAGACAGAGAATATATAGGCGAAGAGGCGGCATGAGGGGATGACAGAGGCTGCCAGACGCCCCCCCCCCCAGCACGGCCCCACCTTCTGCCGCACCGAGGTGGCATCTGGGCCCCCTGGGTCGCCTCCCTGGCTGCCCTTTGGACTCCGTCTTCGTGTCTTCGTAAAACTGGGATCCGTAAAGTTTCGTCCAATTCCGAGAATATTTCCTTACTAGCTTTTCTGAAACAAAAAGACAGCAAAAAACAGGAACTGACACTGTGGCATCTTGTTAATAGGTTTGTCCCAGAAAATACATAAAATTATATAAATTATAAATAAAACATGTAGCATTTGGTATAAAAACAAGCATGGAACATAAAAAATTATAGACACGTTTGAGACGTATCAAGGACCTCCAAACTTGGGGGGCATTTCGGGGTGCCGGACATAAACCGGCTTGGCCCGGACACTTGGGGGGTCGCTGGTGGCGATTTTTGCCACCAGACCCCCATTGGGCCTATGGGGGTCACTTGGAGGGTGTCGCTGGAGATGCTCTTATAGCATCTCCATTGACACCCACGATAATGTGTCTGACACACCCGAAGTTGTATCTGCTATGGGGGGTTTCTCCACACATGTCGAGCCCTATGGGGATGGCTGCCCCATCGACGCTTCCATTCAATTTTTTCCTTTTCACTATTTTTCTCTAATATTGCCTATAATAAGAACTCACAATAAATCGCCACTAGATCAAAGTCTCGACCACAAAAATCATGGTTGGTCAAAGAAAATTTTACCAAATCTGGCCACACAATTGCATCGCCAAAATACCACGGTAGTGCATATAAATTAATCTTGCTTCTATAAGATGTGCTTAAGAGTTTGAGAAACCAAACCTGTTGATCTGGCTCCATGTGCTCTTGTCGGTGGACATGATCTTTCGCTCATCAACTAGTTGATCTGATTGCACTCTGATCTTCCTGACATCAAGATTTGACGCTTTGATACTAATTAGGTCGATGCCTTGGATGCCATGGTAGGCGACGTCGCCAACCAGGGAAAAGACGGTGGTGGGGTCGGTGGCCTCGGTCTCACCGACCTTGGGGAGCAAAAAACGTGACCGACAAACCACAGTTGCGTTGTCGTTGTCGAAGTAGGCCGAGGAAGACGGTGAGGAGCTCCATGGACAGGTGACGGGTTGTCCTCCCTTCTATGAAATCAGTGACCAAGTCGACGCCACATCCGGTGGTCTCTTGCGCCTTTCGGCCTGCCTTTCTCGGTTGAGCCCCCCCCCCCCCCCCCCCCCAACCTGGCCACACAATTGCATCGCCAAAATACCACGGTAGTGCATATAAATTAATCTTGCTTCTATAAGATGTGCTTAAGAGTTTGAGAAACCAAACCTGTTGATCTGGCTCCATGTGCTCTTGTCGGTGGACATGATCTTTCGCTCATCAACTAGTTGATCTGATTGCACTCTGATCTTCCTGACATCAAGATTTGACGCTTTGATACTAATTAGGTCGATGCCTTGGATGCCATGGTAGGCGACGTCGCCAACCAGGGAAAAGACGGTGGTGGGGTCGGTGGCCTCGGTCTCACCGACCTTGGGGGAGCAAAAAACGTGACCGACAAACCACAGTTGCGTTGTCGTTGTCGAAGTAGGCCGAGGAAGACGGTGAGGAGCTCCATGGACAGGTGACGGGTTGTCCTCCCTTCTATGAAATCAGTGACCAAGTCGACGCCACATCCGGTGGTCTCTTGCGCCTTTCGGCCTGCCTTTCTCGGTTGAGCCCCCCCCCCCCCCCCCCCCAACCCCCACCCCACAAACACACACCGCTTGCCCGTTTGTAGCCCTCTTCCTCTCTATGATGTACGACGACGGCTTAGGACAAGTGGGGATGCGCGAGACGGGGGGGGGGGGGGGGGGTGGCATAGGCGGCCTTGAAGGAGAACTGCGATTTCTGGTGGTGACGGGAGGGAGAATTTGGTAGGTTTTTGGTGTCGGTGAGGCAATGCGGAATGAGATGGGATAATTTTGACGTCCAACCGTGTATATCATATTGGTGGGTCGATGGTAATGGTGTCGACCTATTGGAGTCCTATGTGGAGTCATGTTCGGTCTTATCAGATAGCACAAGCCGGTTCCGAAAGTTAGGAGCAAATAAAGGGTTGTCTAACATGTTTTCAGATCGTGGACAACGAATGAAGACACCCAGTAGAGGATATTTTCATATCCGGACTCCTGTTGGTCTTGAGCGAAATGTATCGGTGCCGCCAGTCATACCCTTGGCCTCGTCCCAGACATGTCAAGGACTTATTTGGTTACACTCATGCACCTCAAACAACACCGCTGGATAAAAAATAGTCCGTTTCGTAGGTTGGGCCGCTCCACGTATCTACGGAGTACATCGTATGAATCTTGAAATAGCTCAAAACCTATCCCGCATGCAGTCGATTCAACCGTTTCTGTTGAGCCATCTATTACTCTCTCCATTTTTAAATAGAAAATCTCTCCATTTTTAAATATAAAATGTTTTAGAGGTTGCACATGTTATCTAGATACATACTAACGTGAGTGAACATATACATTACAATATGTGTAAATACATTTGTATATATATAAATATGAACAAATGATAAAACAGTTTACGTTTAAAAACGGAGGTAGTACATATGTCACACCATTGCTAGGAGAGAAAGAACGAGAATCGAGGAAGCCCGGCCTCACTGCCTGGCCGTCATCTCCATCCATCCCTATCATCCCCTGGCACCGGGAGGGATCCGTGCCGTGCCTCGCATCGGATAGTGACAGTCCTTCGCTCCCGCTGCATGACATCCAGCTACGTGCCGCGGCAGGCAATAGGTGCGTCTCGATGATCCATGTTGCTCAGATAAACAGTGCCCAAAGCTCGTTGGAAACTGGCGAAACATATACTCACTGCCTGTGTCCAACAACATATACTCGATTGCTCCATGGAAAAAGGATGCTTCCAGCCGTGGCAGTACGTACTTTTGCAGCGCGCTCGATGACGGGCAGCAGGTTGCATGTCGTAGGGTTTCGTCTCCTGCATGCTGCGTCTATAGCTATAGCTTAGCCCTAGTTTATGTGGCTATCATCCGCCCTTCCGTGCGTCAGGACGAGTAGACGCCGTATGCGCAGCCACCAACAGTGTTGTGCAGCCGGGCTGCCTTTTTTGTAAGTTCAGCATGAAATGAATCAAATTCCCAATTATTTGACCATTTTTCATGGCTGCACATGAGACTGTCATTCAAGATAGCACGACCCGTCATGTAAGATAGCACAACGCCTCGTCAAAAGCGCCATGTTCCTTGTTGACCACGACACGTCGACGTAGCCGGACCAGCCCTATTTATGCATCGTGTCATCCTTTAAAATACTTGTCTTTCATTTGTCCAAATTCGGATGTACCTAGACATGTTTTTGTGTATAGGTATATCCAAATTTGGACAAATGCAAGACAAGTATTTTGAAACGGAGGGAGTAAGTGCATAATCGCCCTTGGCCTATTATTGCGACTGAATATCTCCATGTAAATGGTGGATCTGCGTCCGCTTTAATCCCTATTCCCCTTCTTTTTAATGATCACACAAGCAGTGGCGGAGCTTCAAAAGAATTTAAGGGCGGGCCAGGCTAAAAGAGCACAGATTTTTTTTTGTTGTTCTCAATCATATCACTTCAGTAATTTGTGTTCTTTTACAGATGAGCAGTTCATCTGTTGCAATTTGTAAAACTACAAACAAAGTCAGTGAACTACCCATGGATTCGAATTGACAAATTGCTAACTAGGAATTTGAGGAATGGAGGAAAAGTAACAGAATAGTGAAATTGGGGAAGATACGGGCTCGATTCAGTAGCCAGTCGCTGCGTACGCTGCTGGCCCTCCGGTCGGGAAGTGCCCCATGGCCGTGCACACGTGCATGCATGCCACGACGAGTGGGCGATCCCCTCGCTGAGGGCGGCGGCACGTGTCGAGGAATATTCCCAAGTGAACTTCTCGTCTAGTGATGTTCGAACACTGGGGACTGAAACACGCTCTCAACGGACCCTCGATAACCTCGGCGAAAGTGACATACACACAGCAAGGAGACACAACGGTTTACCCAGGTTCAGGCCACCGTGATGGTGTAAAACCCTACTTCCTGCTTGGATTGATTGCACTGCTCGGAGCGATTACAGTTCAAGTGTTGGAGCTAGTCCGAAGGTAGAAGATGATGCTCTAAGGCCGCGAGGTAGCCCTATTTATAGTGCTCCGGTCCTCTTCCCCCAAATGTTTAGGCGGAAATGGTTGCCACATAGCACCAAGAATGAGTACCGACGTACTGCCCTAGCTTTGGTAAAGTTACCGTCCATCGCGCAGTGGCAAGGACTTGTCGGTGACGTCGCCGCTGATGCCCTTGCACTAGTAGGAAAATGCCTACCGCTGGCGGACGGAAATGGCCTACCGCTGGCGGGCGGGCGCCCGCCAGTGATCATTACGCCAGTGGTAATAATTACCGCTGGCAGGCGGCCGTCCGCCAGCGATAAGGCTGGTTACCGCTGGTGGGCACAATTTCCGCCCGACATCGTTATCTGCCACAGCGCTGGCTGGCAAGCGTCCGCCAGCGGTAAGCCACCACGGCCGCCAGCGGTACTAGTCGCTGGTTTGGGTTCTGGGAGCGCTGTCCGCAGTGGTACGCCTCTGTGTCCGCCAGCGGTATTATTTCGTGGTATTATTATTTTTTTCCAGAAAATCGTATTCCAGCAGTATATCGAATATAAATACAATGTATTCAGGTACAGGCGACCAAAATAACAATAATATAGACAATTCCACATACAAAAGCGTCAAAAGTTGTCATACACGAATACATGTCGATAGATTCATACACGGAAGTTTTCCAAATCAACTACTGTCATCTAAATCACAATCACATACAAGAGAATGACAATGACGATGAGTAAGAAGGGGATCACGATGAAGTTGGACTTCATCCGGTTCTTCCTCTCTTCCGCAAGCAGGTGATTCAAGTATCTAGCGTCTGTCTCCGCTTTACAGTTGTAACATTGTGGTTGTTCACGATGATGTTGGACTTCATCTGGTTCTTCCTCTCTCCGCAAGAAGGTGGTTGAAGTACCTAGCTTCCGCCTCCGCTTTACTCTTGTAGCTTTTGTGGTTGTTGCCTTTGAACTTGTTCACTTGCTTTAGACAGTCTTCCCACTCTTCATAGACTCCTGGAACATGACCTTGGTACACCACATACCACTTCTTCATTTCTCTGTACACAAGATATAAAAGTATAAGCCAAATAAGAGTTGTAAGAAAAAAGATGTGTGTACATAAGATAGAAGAAAATATAGCATCGATCACACAAAATCAAACGACTTTCGAAACTAGGCAAGTTAATTTAGGGATGTAGTTTACGAAGACTGTTAATTGTTGCTCACCTTCTCTTCGGTATCTACGGGAACGCGTTACCACCATCTAACGAGTTGAATAGCCTATCAACACCCGAACATCTTATGCGATGTTCTATCTCGGCGTTAGGTGGTGGTTTAAAGCCGAAGTAGAACTCCCCATCTTTTTCTAGGACGTCACACATGATGATTCGCGCGATCATCTTCTGGATGTAACGAAACTCATCTCTGATAACATAATCAGTGGGTTCCTTCAGCCTTTGGCACCATTTGTTAATATCACCAACAAATTGGCCTCGTCGTTGAAACTTTAATAACCACCGCATTTGATAGATTAGGTACCATGACTCCATAAAACTCCTTGAATCCTGCTTGATGCAGGGGAAATACGTTCTGTGGGAGAATTTATAGCTTTCATCATATGTCTTCTTTTTTTAATCGGGCCACCCTTTAAGGCGTAGCCGTTGAGAGCATTATTCAGAACAATCTTGATGTCGGTGTAGTCCCTTCTAGTAGCCTTGTCTTCATAACGATCCCCGCTGTCGAGATACACGGCACTCAAATCTACCATGTCCAACCAGATGAGGGTGCCGTGTTTGTTTCTGTGCAAAATTTCACCATTGTAAATGCAAATTCAACGATGAAAATCTATGGAAGCATGTTAATTATGACAGGTATGAATGACTTACTCGGAAAATAAGGCAAGAGATAGGTGCGCTTGTGAACATTGTCGAGGAAGAGATTTTTGAGGTAACGCGTCGCGTTTTTCCTACCTCAGGGTTGTTCACGAACATTTCTTGTAAATAGTAGGGGTCAACTACCACGATTTCGGGTGTATCCTCCATTTTGATTTGGTACGCCATATGGAGCGCAACAAGGCGGACCATGGATGGGTGGAGCGGGAGCATATGGAACATTCTGAAGATATCATCAAATCTCACAAAGAGCAGGTCTGCGCCATCTTCTGTGACAAAGCCCAACCGTTTTGGTACCTTTGCAATAAAAACTGGGTATGTTGGATTTTCTTGCTCGAGAAGTCTCGTCTCCATAACAAGAACAAGCTCATGTAGGTCCAACAAATGTCCAGACAACTTTTCGACCAAATCCGCCGGCAGGATCGATTTACCCAAGTGATGCGTCGTATGCCAGTTCTTGATGGGTATCCTGTCCACAAACCGGAAATCAGTCCCCTGCTCCGGCCGGCTGTTGGAGTCGTCCAACTTATGTTTTTGTATCTTTTCCGTGCCTTCTTAGGCTTGTTCACCGGCGCATCTTCTGGCGTATCATGATTTTGCACAATAGGCATCAAATTGGTGATAGAGTTGCCGTAGCCGTAGCCGATCATGGGGGGAGGCCCTACTTGGCCTCCATTCATCCAAGTCCGAACGAACTCACAGACGGTAGGAAACATGGATTTGAAGGTGCTTGTGAGTTCGTTCTCGATGAACGCCTGCATCGGATCCTCGCCTCCTATCTGAGAACCCCGGCCTCGTCGTTGTCAGCCATGTTCACACTAACGAGAAAAGTCGAACTTAGTATAACAGGGAAAATTCACTTAATTAAGTACTAAGATACCTATGAGTCTAAGTTTGCCGGAATGTCCGTCACGGCAAGTGTAGGCACTCAAATATGTCTTTTTTTAGAAAAGGTCATGCGAAAATTCACGATTTTTTTTGGCATGACCTTTGCTAAAATTAGGACATATGGAGTACCCGAATTTGCCGGAACGGAAGCTAATCAACGTTCCGACAATCTCAAGGGACTCAAGGGTACCTGCAAACATTTTATATTCATCACAAATGTCGATCGCATTCCGACATCATAACCACCACCACAATTGCATCACACCACAACCATCACATTCATAAAAATCCACCATAGTCACCACAAATTCACCACGCATCCACACAAGTAACAACAGTAGCAAAAAAAAGTTTAGGAATTTTACCAAACACCTTGTGTGCGGTGGTGGTGCTCGGCTTGGGGAGGAGGTCCGGGTGCAGCTCGTCGGCGGCGGTCCGGGTGCGGGAGAGGAAGGAGAGAAGGGGCCGGTGGAGGGCGCACGGGCAGGTGGTGGCTGTGCTCGGGGCGAGGGGGCGGCTCGGGGTGAGGGGCCGGTGGAGGGCGCACGGGCAGGCGGCGGCGCGGGGCGACGG
Source organism: Poa pratensis (assembly GCA_947311845.1). NCBI lineage: Eukaryota > Viridiplantae > Streptophyta > Magnoliopsida > Poales > Poaceae > Poa > Poa pratensis. The sequence continues at coordinate 26,087,058 of CAMZMU010000078.1, read as the reverse complement.
AGGGTAGCGGCACGCGCGGCGGACGCGGGTGGGGGTGGCGGGCGGATGGGGGCCGCGCGGGGTGGCGCGGGGCGCGCGGCAGGGGTGGCGGCGCGGGTGTGGAGAGAGGTTGGGGCGGGGAGAGGGCGCACGATCTGGATAGAGGTTGGGGGCGGGTGCCCTAAGTGGGTGGCCCCACGTTACCGCTGGCGGACGGGCCGGGTGTCCGCCAGCGGTATGTCGTTACCGCTGGCGGACGGAGAGCTGTGTCCGCCAGCGGTACATTTTATTTATTTTCTGTTTTGTGTTTTTTTTTTTTTTTTGTTATTACTTAGTATTTTCAAGTACAATTGCGCATAGCAAAATACGTTTAAAATAGTTGAGTGCATTTACATAAATATTCATACACATCATTGTTCAAAACATGTCAAATACAAATTTAAAATAACACACGTCTCGCGCTTCTCTCTTAGCGTTTGGCCGTCTTCTTGCCTTTTTTGGTCTTAGTTGCATAATTTAGCCCCACATTATGACTTCTTCTTTTGAATGGAAGACCTCCTCTCGTGGGTAGCGTGGTTCTGCTTCTTCTGAATGTGTATGGCGTGTTATCATCATCTTCATCATCTTCAATATTAGGGTCACCGTACTGGTCGAAGTCGTCCTCGTTGGCGATTCCATCCATTCCAATGATGTTTCTTTTGCCTCTCCTCACGACTACACGGCTAGGCTTTGACGGGTCGGTTATGTAGAAGCATTGAGACACGTGCTTAGCCAATACCCATGGCTCATTTTGTGCGGTGACGTTCGTACTGCTTGATGAAGTGCCGGCTTCGGGTAAAACCATGGTGGTGAAGTATTGGTCTTCTTTTTACGGTGGATAACCTAGCCCATCTCACACGGAACATCGGCACCTTCTCTCCAGAGTAGTTAAGCTCCCAGATCTCCTCTATCCTTCCGTAGTATCTGAACTTCTTGTCACCGACGTAGGATTCCATCGTTACCCCTGAGTTTTGATAGTCAGAAGTTTTGTCCTTTTCCTCCGTGTAGAAAGTGAACCCTGATATCATATGCTTGAAACGTCGCGAGGTTGGGGGCGGGGCCACGTGATAAGTCGTATAAGAGTCTACCTTCTGCACAATCCGTTGGCGGAGCGACAAGCTCATCTTTGAACCAACGCAAGAAAGAGGAGTTGTGCTCTCTGATTATTTCTCCTTCGGTTCTTTGTCTGCCCTGGTCAATGTACTTCTGCTTAATCGTGCTTTTGTGCTTTTCCACCCAAGTATCGACCATTTCAAGATGTTGGAGAGCTACTAAGTTTGCCCTGTTAAAGTCGGCCATTCGATGAGCGAAGCCCACATGTAAGTCCCGCGCGCCATTTTTGTGACCTGACCCACCTAACTTGCCAAAGTGCTTGTTAGGGGGCAAACCAACAGGGTTATCAATTATCTCCAGATGATTGGTGCAGAAAGAGATGCACTCTTCAGTGAGAAAGCCTTGAACGATGCTTCCATCCGGACGGGCCCTGTTACGAACAAATCCTTTTATGACCCCATTCATCCTTTCGAACGCCATCATGTTGTGGAGAAACAACGGTCCGAGATGAATGATATCATCCACGATGTGGACCAACAGATGCACGCAAATGTCGAAGAATGCGGGCGGGAAGTACATCTCAAGCTCGCATAGTATCACAACAATTTCTTCCTGCAGCCTTGAGAGTCTCTTTGCTGTGATTGACTTTCGAGAGATCACGTCAAAGAAGTTACAGAGGCCAAAAAGGGTGTCACGGACGTGCTTGTCCATTATCCCTCGGATCGCAACTGGGAATATTTGCGTCATCATCACGTGACAATCATGAGACTTCATACCGCTGAACTTCTTTTTCTGCCAGTCTAAGAATCTGCTTATCAGCCCCGAGTAACCCATAGGCACTTTGACTCCTAGAAGGCACTTGAACAACTGTTCGATCTCATTTGGACTAAGAGTGAAGCAAGAGGGGGGACAGTAATAGTCATTCTTCTTAACCCTTTTAGCAGGGTGACCGTCCGTCTCCTCATCCGACTGGTCGTCATCCCCATTTTCGTATCCCCCTTGAAGCTCTTCCCTAATGTTCATATGTTTAAGGTCACGTCTTGCTTTCGGCCCATCTTTGGTCCTGTCCGCCATGTGGAGCACAGTGCTAAACAAACTCTCGTACACATTCTTCGTGATATGCATTAGATCAAGGCAATTTGGCGTACTGAAGATGGGCCAGTATGGCAAGTCCCAAAACACAGACCTCGTCTTCCAAACACCATGGAGCGGTTTTGGCGTCTGTCGCTTCTTTCCCGGCTCAGGGCACTCTTCCCAACCATTCAGCAACTCGTAAATTTCATCGCCGCTCCTCTTACGTGGAGGTCCTCGGGGCTCATCTTTACCGTTGAAAAGGTCTCCACGTTTCCTCCATGGGTCTGTATTGCGTAGCCACCTTCGATGGCCTATGTAGACGGTTTTCGAAGAACCGGCTTTCTTGAGCTGGTGGAATGTCGGATCATCCATGCACCTGACGCATCCGTTATGTCCGTGGGACACCTGGCCACCAACGTATGCGCAGCCGGGCAAATCGTGCACCGTACACAACAAGGCAGCTCGCATAGGGAAATACTCTTCTGCGACTGCGTCCCAAGTGGAGACCCCTTCTGGCGCCCATAACGTGGCTAGCTCATCTTTCAGTAGCTTCAGATACAGATTGATGTCGCTGCCTGGTTGTTTCGGCCCTTGAATTAGCATGCTCATGTGTATGTACTTCCTTTTCATGCACAACCAGGGGGGAGGTTGTATATCCATACAAACACAGGCCACGTGCTGTGTGTACTGCTCTGGTTGCCAAACGGATTGAGACCGTCGGTGCTCACACCCAACCTGATGTTCCTTGGCTCGTCTCCAAACTCTGCATCGTAAGCGTCTAATGCTTTCCACTGGCTTGCATCCGAAGGGTGTGTCAGAATTATCTTTTCACTCCGCTCTGAATCTTGCAGCACTGCCGCCCTTCTTTCCGCGTGCCAGCGCATTCGCTTTGCTTCCTTACGGTCTGCGAAATATCGCTGCAGACGAGGAATGAGCGGAAAGTACCACACAACTTTGCGAGGGGCTTTCTTCCCGGTCTTGTATCGAGCAGCATTGCACACTGGACATTTGATCATTTCCTCGTCCTCTTTCCGAAATATGTAGCAGTCGAAGATGCACACATGGTACCTCTCGTGCGGTAAATCAAAGGGGCACACGACTTTCTTGGCTTCGTCACAATTTTTAGGACACGTGTTGCCCTTCGGAAGGAGACCGTGCATGTATTCCAGATTAGCGTCGACGCTTTTATCACTCCATTTGTGTCTTGTCTTCATCTGCAGAACATCAAGCGATACTTTCAAGCGGGAATCTTCCGGGTCGCAGCCTGGATACAACGGAGTATTTGAGTCTTTCTCCAATTGCGCCAACTTAGATTCCCTGTTAGTCGTCTTCTGAAGAAACAGTTCTTTTAGATGAGGGTCCCGCACGACTGAAGTTAACGGTGTCCGTGTGTCCTCCTCTTCTGGTACCACCTGATGATCATCATCGTCTTCTTCAACGTGATCATGTTGGGGATCAGGCTCTTCGTCTTCTTGCCCCTCGTCGTTATTGTCTTGCTGCCCTTCCTGATCATTTCCTGCCGCCGCACCATCATTTTCATCATCTTCTATCCAACGAGTGTGGCCATCCATGAAACCACGCCTGAGCAGGTGTTCCAGCAAATCTCCGGTAAATGGAGTGAAGCCGACCTCCAATTTGCATGTTCGACACGGACATTGTATATCTTTGCGTTTATTCTGCAGCATGTCTTCCGTCGCGTGTCTCAAGTATGTATTCACGACACGTTCACTCATAATAACCATTATCACCTGCACGTTGTAGAATCAAGACAATAATTAATCACCATTTTATATTTTATCGGGTTTCACGAAAAAATTCGCCATGACCTTCCTACAAATAGGACCTAAGGAGAGTGCCAAAAGTTGCCGAAACGGAAAATGAATCAACATTCCGGCATGGTATTGGCACCCTCATTATTAATTTCACACATCACAACACAAATTTATTCATCACAACAAAATTTCACACATTCCAAGCCATTTCATCATTTCGCATGGTTACGAGCGCATTTTATCCGACCAAATTTTAAGAATATGCATTTATATCGATAAAAGATCACCTTAATAAGTAAAACACACGTCAAAAAACCGCGGAAGTCGACCGGAGATGAAATCTAGATCTTGAGATAAGAGTGACTTGAGTGGATTTTTTTGGTCAAAGTTGGATGTGGGAGAGAGATTTAGTGGGATCTATCAACTAAATAAGTTTTTATTGGCTAAAAGTGATGAATTTGATGGGGAAAGTAGCCACAAATGAGCAAAACTCGAGCTAGTGAGAGAAGCAAGTGTGAGGTGCAATAATGGAGGGAAGGGGTTGGTGGCCGCACTTATGCCACTTTCCCAGGTTATCGCTGGCGGACGAATATGCGTGCCGCCAGCGGTAGTTAACTTACCGCTGGCGGCCGGTCTGGAACGCCCGCCAGCGGTAACCTGGGATATTTTTTCCCCGGATGGCATAGCCGAGCCAGTTACCGCTGGCGGGCACCCAAAACCGTCCGCCAGTGGTAAGTTTCGTACCTCTGGCGGGTACTTACTCTCCGCCAGCGTAGTTTGCCCCACCTCTCGCAAATTCCTGCTACTACCGCTGGCGGGCAGAGTGGGCGTCCGCCAGCGGTACGTGCAAAACCAGTGGCGGGCTCCGAAACCAGCCCGCCAGCGGTAGTAACGCTGGCGGACGGAAATGGCGTCCGCCAGCGGTAGGCTGGTGGCCATAAGCACATTCCTACTAGTGTTGGTGGCGCGTAGTGCTGGTCCGACCATCTTGCACCAAAGAGGAAAGTCTTGGACTTCGCTTTGCTTGTCATGGATGGTCGGCGTCCTTTAATCACCAAAGTAGAAAGCTTTGGCCGACACGCACTACGGCGCAACGCAGGCGCGCGCGTCACTCTGGGGAAGACGCGGTCGCACATGGCCCTTGGCGCGGTGTCACGGGCGCGCAGTTCTCCTATCCTATTCCGCCTGAGACCTGGTGCCGTTGCTTCCCTCTCGAGGGTAGCCTCGCGAGGCCTTCTCTTGGCTGCTGGTCCCGCATCTCCCCGAGGCTTTCCACCTCAATCGCGTGGGTCTTCTTGAGGCCCGAAGAAGTGGACCGTACTCTGTTAACATTTTGACTTGGCTTGATTCTTCATGCGTAGTCTTCTGGGCCAAAGGCATACGGGCCATGGTACCCTGGTTTACACTGGCCCGACAGCAGCCCGCGGGCCCGTGTACGTCGTGCACGCCTTGCGACCGTTGGATGTGAAGCGGCACATGCCTAAACAGATGTCGAGCCCAGGAGATGACGCGTGGCGTGGCAGTTCTGCGTGCGCACCCACGATGGCCGCGACGCCTCGGTAACTGTCCGAGCGGGCATAAAACCCTGGTCATGCGTGTCGCGGCCGTCCCATTGTCTCCTTACTCGAGCACTTCGCCTCCCTCTCCTTCCTTGAGCTCTTCGCATCGCTGAGACCTTTCTCCTCTCCCCGCCTTCTCCATGGCTAGCGTTCCGTCCCGGAAGGGTAAGGAGACCGTTCCCGTTATGAAAAGGTCAGGGCCTGCCCTCCTTCCTTCTCGCGTCGTCAGCGACGTAGCCTTGGAGCTGGTTCGCTCACGTGTGGCCGACGTGATGAACGAATGGGGCACCATCGTGGTACGCCCGAGCTCATCGTCCGCCGCCGCGCTTGGGGACGTTTCTTACCCCATTTTCTTGGATGCCAATCTGGTTGGCCTGGTTCCCCCTTTCTCGCTCTTCTTCCTGGCTATCTTGGAGCACTACCAGATTCACATCTTGCACCTTCACCCCCGCTCCGTGCTCACCCTTGACACCTTCGCCTTCCTCTGCAAGGGATTTTTGGGAGTTCCGGTGAGCAGCTGTCGGGCTGTGTGGATTTCGAGCTTGTGGAGAACATGGCGCCGTTCTTCATCCCTATGGGGGAGACGACTCCTATGTTGAATTTCCGGGAGCGATGGGTGTACTTGGGCGCTTGGGAGGTCAATGCCTTCTTTGGCGTCCCCTCTGGGCCTGCTGTGGCGCACGCCAGTTGGGAGCACACCGTCCTTCCGGGAGGAATTGATGTCCTGATGAACCGCATGAGGGTTCTATGCGAAGCCGGCCTTACAAGCTCCATGGTGGTCAAGGATTTCGTGCGCCGTCGTATTGCTCCTCTCCAGCGTCACGACCATCCTATCTGGATGTACTCCGGCCCTCGTGACCGGATCCGACTCTCCCTTGATACTCCTTCCCGGAGTCGGTCTCCATGGTGCTTCAGAGGCTTTACGGGGAAGACAGCGCTAACCATCCGGTCACTGAGAGGTATGCCATCATCATCGGCATGCCTCGTTTTGACAAATGGGGATTGGTCCCGGCCGGCCTGGTGGGGCGGCGGGACAACCCGTTTGTGATTGCGCCCCAGACGTGGTCGACGCCTTGCCTCCCACGCGTCGTCGGGGGGCCCTCTTCGACTCGGACGATGATAGCTCGGGCGACGAGGTACTGGGGGATGATGCTCGTGAGGCCAGCCGCCCTCGTGGAGGTCCTCCTGTCGGAGGTCCGACCATTCGAGATCGTCCGCAGCCCGCCAGCACTCCCGTCGTGGGTGCCGCCAGCGCGCCCTCCCCTTTGACGGGTTTGAAGAAACGACCCTGGGTCGCCTTGGACGAGTGAGTGCCCGATCCTGATGCTATGGCTTCCGCCACTTGTTTCATACTGTTTGGCATGGGCTGAGACTCTTTTGCCTCTGCAGGTTGCTCCTTCGAAGAAGAAGAAACCCAAGACGTCCCGCCGAGGGCATGAGGCGGGTCCGGCATCGAAAGCCATTCCGGCCCCAGCTGTTGAGGCACCCGCCGCCGATGGGGGTGGTCGGGTTCCTAAAGAGGCGCCTGCAGTGCCCACTGCGATCCGTCTGCATGCGTCAATGGAGGGCGGCCGCGCCGGGCCTGAAGGGATTTCGCCTCATTGCGCAGAGGCTGAGGAGGAAACACATCCGAGGGGTTCTGCCCCTGCGCCGCCTAAAGTCGGTCTGCGATCACCAGGGCAGGTTTCTCCGGACCGTCGCGGCCTGTCCCCTAAGGACGCCCCTGCTGACGCCGAGGCGGGGGATGCTCCGAGCCGTCCTGACCCAGAGTCCCTTCAGGCTTCGGAGGGTGGCGACTTCACCGCCCTATCTGACTGGCTCTTGGAGCCGGCCGGCCGTCGCGTTGGAGCCTTTCTTTGGGGAAACTTCCTGCAGGTCTCCCGGCGCAACCTCGAGGCCCTCGAGTGCGAGATTCTGGCCGAGGAGACTAGGCAGGCGGAGGGGCTAGAGCGGCAGGCTCAGGACTGGTGCATGTTCCGCTCTGCGGTGGAGAAGGCTCGCCAGGCGGACATGGAGGCTCGCCATCGTCACGAGCGGGCCCATGCAGAGGCACAGGAGATCCGCGAAGGCGCCATTCGCGACGCAGCCGAGACCATGGAGCAGGCTCATGAGTGTCTTGTCGCGGCGGAGGCTCGCGAGAGTGCTCTTCGCCAGGCAGCCGACCTCCAACTGTAGGGCTTTAGAGACCGCGAGGCCGCTCTGGTCGCTCGTGAGTAGGCGCTTCGCAAGCGGGAAGGCGTCGTTCTCCTTTGTGAACTGGAGTTGGAGCGTGGCCACGCGGACCAGAGTGCTGAGCGTGCCGCCTTGAGTCGCTGGAGCGATCAGTCGTGGATGCCAAGCAGTCCCTGGCGGCCGCCCAGTCGAAGTACCAGGCACGCGTTGATCGCGTGAACACCAAAATTACCGCCAGGCACAAGGAGCTGACGGAGGCTCCGGACGCTGATGACGTGAAAACACACGTTCGTTGGGAGACCCCAAGAGGAAGGTATGATATAGTGCACAGCAATTTTCCCTCAGTATGAAACCAAGGTTGTCGAATCCAGGAGGAATCAGAAGTGCTCCAAAGGTTGTCAGCGGCACCGTTACCCGATCACTGACATGGAAGCTGCACACAACACAATCAAACTACTTTGCCCCAACGAAACAGGAAGGTTGTCAATCTCTCCGGCTTGCTGAAAACAAAGGATTAAACGTATGGTGTGGAAAATAGTTTTAATTGCAGAAAGTAAAATAGAACAGATGTTTGCAATTGGTGGTTTTATCAGTATAAAAGAATGGACCGGGTCCACAGTTCACTAGTGGTGTCTCTCCATAAAAGATAACTAACATGCTGGGTAAACAAATTACAGCTGGGCAATTAACAAATAATGAACGCATGACAATGCATTTATATGACAAGATGATTACTATGATATTTAATCGGGCATTACATCAAGATACATAGACCGTCATCCAACAACATCTATGACAAATAATCCACCTCCAGGTTAACATCCGTGTCCCCCATTGGTATTAAGTTGCAAGCAACAGATAATTGCATTAAGCAAAATGTGTAATGTAAACAACACAAATGACCGTAGACATAGCGTTGTTGTTTTATCCCTAGTGGCAACAGCACATCCACAACCTTAGATGTTTCTGTCACTCACCCAGATTACTGGAGCCATCAACCCACTATCGAGCATAAATACTCCCTCTTGGGGTTAAAAGCATCTACTTGGCCAAAGCATCTACTAATAACGGAGAGCATGCAAGATCATAAACAACATATAAAGATAGATTGATAATCAACTTGATCATAGTATCAATATTCATCGGATCCTAGCAAAGATAACATGTAGCATTACAATAAGATGATCTTGATCATGATAGGCAGCTCAAAAGATCTAAACATGATAGCACAAAGTGGAGAGACAACCATCTAGCTACTGCTATGGACCCGTAGTCCAAAGATGAACTACTCACGCATCACTCCGGAGGCAGGCATGGCGATGTAGAGCCCTTCGGTGATGATCTCCCCTCCGGCAGAGTGCCGGGAAAAGCTTCAGAACCCTCCCGAGCTAGGGTTGACGACGACGGCGGCTTTGGAACTTTTCGTGGAATAATGCTCATGTCTTTTCGGTTTTCGGGGCAGGATGAATAAATAGGCGAAGGGGCAGCGTCATAGGGCACCCGAGGGGCCCACACCACCCCTCGGCGTGCCTGGCATGGTGGCCGCGCCCTAGGGTGGTGTGGCCGCCCTCTGGCGCCTCTCCGTCTCCCCTTTGGACTCCGTGGACATGTCGGTGAAATAGGGACCTCCGTTGATTTTCGTCCAATTCCGAGCATATTCCCTGACTAGCTTTTCTAAAAAGGAAAACAACAGAAAACATGAACTTGCACTATGACATCTTGTTAATAGGTTAGTCCAAGAAAATGTGTAAAAATGTTGTGAAGTGTATATAAAACATGTAACAATAGGCATAATATCAACATGGAACATCAAAAATTATAGATACGTTTGAGACGTATCAGACGCTCGGGTTGAAGCGGGTCGCCAAGCCTACCTCGAAAAGTACCACCAGCGGCTCGCTGCTCACAAGGCCTGCTTTACGCATAGGCGGGAGGAGCTTAGCAAGAGAGTGGTTGTGCTGGAGGCGGAGTTGCTTGAGGCCCACACGGCCTTGGAGTCATCCACCGAGGGGAGGGAGGCCGCGGAGGCTGAGCTGCACTCTTTGCAGGCTCAGATTGGGCACGTTGCTCAGGTTGCTGAGGAGACACGCGGCCGAGCCGTGCTTGCCCGGACCCTTGAGGATCAGCATGCGAGGATGTTCCGCCACCTAGTTTCCCGTGCTCACGCCGTGACCACCCGCTTCGGGGCTGAGAGCCCGAACCTTCCCGGAAGCACCGACACTGCCACCCATATTCACTTCTTCACTGACCTTGTCGAGAAGCTGGAGTGAGAGGCGGAAGGTGTTGACAAGATTGTTGAGGATGAGGGTCGTGAGCTTCTGACGGCCGCCGGCTTTTGCGTCTTCTCCAACCTGTGCCTGCTTCATCCTGACCTCGATCTTCGTCCCACACTGATGCCCGTGCCACAGGAGCTCTCCGGCGAGCAGGCGAGGGAGGTGGGTGAGCTCGTCGTGGCGCTGGTGGCGCTATACATTCGTCGTGGCGACGATGGCTCCGCTGGTGAAGAGGATGCCAGCAGCGGAGCGAGTGGTAGCTTGGCGGAGCCTGCGTGCTCCGAGGGTAGCTCCGTCAGCGGTGGCTTGGCTGACTGATCCGCTCATGAGATCTTCGGGGCCTGCTTTTAGAATGCTTTGGTTTCTGTAATAAGTAAGACTTAAGTCTCGAATACCAGTTTTTGTCTCCTTGTACCATGGGGCTTTCGTACCGTTTTATCCATTTTGGAACGTTCTACTTCGTGCTCAAGAGTTCCTTTTAGATGTTCGAACAACCCATGGAGTTCAAGGGTCGCGGCCACCATATCTTTAGAAAGGAAACTTAGCTTTGGTGGGGTGAAAACCCTGAGGAGCGGTTTAGGTCCGCCAAGCCTCCTGAGGTTTGTGGAGAGAGCGCCGAGCTCTGTCTTCTTAGGGTTCTGCCCCGTGCCTGCGTCCTGTTCTGCTACAGAGGCAAAAGACAACAGGAGTTGTGATGGTGCACGCTTGCAGGTTCGCACCTAGTGTTGCGCGAGGAAGTTTCGTCACCAAGGACCTTGGGAGGTGGCGTGTTCGAGGGCGTCCCCCCCAAATCCACACATGGTTTACTTGAATTTTTCTGAACTGCTGGGACTGACCCGAGCACAGACACCGTGCCTCAGCCCCCGCTCGCGCAACGCTTAGGGGAGAAGTTAGCATGCACAAAGCTTGCTTACCGAAAGGACATACAAGGGTATGCTCAGCGCGAAGCGCTTAGTTTCCTTGCTGAATGAAACAGGTTCATTGCAAAACACGCTTCTGGGGGCAAGGAGACCCTCATGCGGAGGAGTCTCATTGAGGTTGTAGTGGCCGCGTGGCACCCTCAACAAATAAAGCCGCCGTGCGATCACGGGGTCACACTCGAACTGTGTTGGAGTTGTCTTCAGCCCAGGATGAACAGTGGGAAAGTGTCGATGGAGAATGTCTTGGATGGAAGACACAAAAAGCCGCTGCGGCGAGCTGGTCGCCGCCAGGTGGAGGGTACCGTGCCAGTCCTCATACTGTAGAGGCTGGGCTTTGCCACTTGCGGGGGTAGCCCCCGAGCCGCTAGCGGCCAGGCTCAATCTTTTGGCGATGGTCGACTCCTTGGAGGAGGAGGAGGGCTTCTTCTTTGGTGCAGGCGTGACCAATGGCTCTGGTACTAGGGGAGCTTTGGAAGGAGTCCCCGTGGCGGGCAGAGCTTTGGGGCGGGCCTCCGCGGGTGGCGCCTTGGTGGCGAAGGTCTTGACCGGGTAGGCCTCGGCAGGGTGTTGAGCCGCTGCCTTCTTCGCCGCAGCCTTCTCCTCCGAGGTGAACTGCTTCTTTTTGGAAGGTGCTAGGTGGTTGAGGGTGTCCTCGTCGGCGGGGTAGGTGGCAGACACAACCTTGTAGACGTCCACGATAGTGCGCACTGAGTCCTTCTTATCGCAGCGGATGGTAATGGTATTGCTGCAGCCCGGTATCTTGACGATGTTGTAGGCGTGGTGCATGACCGCCATGAACTTAGCCAGCGCTGGGTAGCCCAAGATGGCTTTGTACGGCAGGTTGATGTGGGCAACGTCGAAGTCGATCAACTCGGTGTGGTAGTTGTCTTGGGTGCCAAACGTGACGGGCAGACGCATCTGCCCAAGGGGCACAGTGATGCCTTCTGTGACCCCCGAGAAGGGCCTGGTGGGCATCAGGTGCTCGTATGGCACCTGAAGCAGGCCGAAGGTGTCCACGGAGGGCACGTTCAGGCCTGCTCCCCCGTCAATGAGTGTCTTAGTGATAGCAATGTTGTTGATGGTGGGGGTGCACACCAGCGGAATGGTGCCCACGGCGGCCGTGTTCTTGGGGTGGTCGCTGGAGTCGAAGGAGATCTTGTATTGTGACCACTTGAGGGGCTTCCCAATACCAACCTTGGGGAGGGCAGCGCTAACTTCATGAGTGAGCTCCTTGAAGTGGCGGTTGGAGATGGGCGCCTGTGCTCCTCCAAGGATACATGCGGTAATCCGTCTTGGCTCCTGGTAGCCCCCGGCATACTCGTCAGGCAGGTTGTTGTTCTCTTCTGGTTGTGGCTGAGCAGCGTTGGCCTGTTGGTTGGGCTGGAGGTTAGCCTGCTGAGGGTACTGGCCCTGTGGGGGGTACTGGCCCTGCTAATGGTATGGACGTTGCTAAGGGTACTGGCCCTGCTGAGGATATTGGTCCTGCTGATTGTAGTTGTTGCCACGGTCCGGCCAACGACCGCCGATGCGGTCACCTCCTTGTCCATTGCCACGACGGTTCTATTGATTGTTGCGAATCTTCTCAAGCTCGATGCAGTCTTCGGTGTTGTGGGTGCGCAGCTTGTGGAAATCACAGTACTTGCCACACTTCCTGTTGTCCGCCTCGCCACCGCGCTTGAGCTTCTTGCCGTGGTCAGGCTCCGACTCTGTCGCAAGGACGGCCGGGGCCTTACGCTTCACTGGTTCCTTGTTCTTGCTCTTGTCCTTCGCTGCGTCAGGGTCCTCCAGCTCGGAGCAGTTGTGAGCAAACAGGTGACCTTCCGCCTTGGCGCACTTGTCAGCTAGGTGAAAGAGCGACACCACAGTGGTGACAGTGTCGGCGTGGATGCCAAGCTTCTCATGCATCTTGGAGTCCGTGACGCTGGCGGAGAATGCCCCGATGAACGCGGTGACGGTGATGCGCGGGATTCGGTTGCGGACCTGACTGAAGCGCTGAATGAACTTGCGCAGTGTCTCGTCCTTGCGCTGCTTCACCGCGCGGAGGTCATTGAGGGAGAGGGGCGCTCATACGTCCCCTTGAAGTTGGCGACGAACTGTACGCACAGCTCTCCCCAGGACTTGATGGACTCCTCGGGGAGGTTCATGAGCCATGAACGGGCGGCATCCATGAGGGCCATGGGCAACCAATTCGCCATGACCCGGTCGTCACCGCCTGTGGCTTGGATCCCTACTGTGTAGAGCTACAGGAATTCCACCGGGTTGAGAGTGTCGTCATAGCGGGGAGGTAGCTCAGGGTGAAACTTGGTAGGCCAGATCACCCGACGCAACTCCCGTGAGAAGGCGAGGCAACCCTTGCTTTACGTGGCATGGCCACCAGCAAGGACAGCGCGGTTGGGGTCGCCGGCAGTGGCGAGGTCGCGGACCGTGCAGTCCTGGAGCTCGCGCTGGCGTTCAAGGTTCACGCGTGCGTCCTTTAGGGCTCTGGTGATGATCTGGCAGCTGGGGCCGCTGAGGTGCGGAGAAGATGCGCCGTGCGATGGTTCCCCGGCCGGGGCGTGGGTATCTTGGTTCGACCCACGAGCTCCTCCCGCCGGAGGTGGGGGAGGAGGACGAGGAGGGGGAGGGGCGCCGTGCGCCACTCACCCCTGCGACGCTGGTGGCACGATGGAGTGCGAAGGTGCCGGGGCGACCTTTGCGGTATTGATGAGCTCGGTGACCCGCCGGAGCCACGCGTCGTGTCCCGCCTCGGTGGGCCGGTAGCGCAGGACTTCCTGTGCCATGAGAAGTGCAACCCCCGGCGTCAGTGGAGCTCGGGTGGAGGGAGACGCGGTGTGGCCGTCAGACGGCTGAGGCGTGCCCTGCCTGGAAGGGTGAAGGGACGAAGCTTCCACTTCCTCCGACCGGCGTTCCTCTTCTTCCTCGGAGGCGGTGGGAGTCGCGCGCCTGCGCGGGTTGTTGATGGCGGGCTCGGAGATGACCCGGCTGGCCGCCTTGCGGCGAGTGTCGACCATGTCGGTGAGAAGAATGAAGAGAGCACCTCAGTCCCCTACCTGGCGCGCCAAATGTCGAGGAATATTCCCAAGGGAACTTCTTGTGTAGTGATGTTCGAACACTGGGGACTGAAACACGCTCTCAAGGGACCCTCGATAACCTCGGCGAAAGTGACACACGCACATCAAGGAGACACAACGGTTTACCCAGGTTTAGGCCACCGTGATGGTGTAAAACCCTACTTCCTGCTTGGATGGATTGCACTGCTCAGAGCGATTACAATGCAAGTGTTGGAGCTAGTCCGAAGGTAGAAGATGATGTTCTAAGGCCGCGGGGTAGCCCTATTTATAGTGCTCCGGTCCTCTTCCCCCAAATGTTTAGGCGGGAAGGGTTGCCACATAGCACCAAGAATGGGTACCGGCGTACTGCCCTAGCTTTGGTAAAGTCACCGTCCATGGTGCAGTGGCAAGGACTTGTCGGTGACGTCGCCGCTGATGCCCTTGGTGGCGCGTAGTGCTGGTCCGGCCATCTTGCACCAAAGAGGAAGGTCTTGGGCTTCGCTTTGCTTGCCGTGGATGGTCGGCGTCCTTTAATCACCAAAGTAGAAAGCTTTGGCCGACACGCACTGCGGCGCGACGCAGGCGCGCGCGTCACTCTAAGGAAGACGCAGTCGCACATGGCCCTTGGCGCGGGGTCACGGGCGTGCAGTTCTCCTGTCCTGTTCCGCCTGAGGCCTGGTGGCGTTGCTTCCCTCACGAGGGTAGCCTCGCGAGGCCTTCTCTTGGCTGCTGGTCCCGCATCTCCCCGAGGCTTTCCACCTCAGCCGCGTGGGTCTTCTTGAGACCGAAGGAGTGGACCGTACTCTGTTGACTTTTTGACTTGGCTTGATTCTTCATGCTAGTCTTCTGGGCCAAAGGCATACGGGCCGTGGTACCCTGGTTTCCACTGGCCCGACAACACGACGCTGCTGTCTGTTGTGCTGGCTTGCTCCGCCTCCGATGCTTCCTCCTAGTTCCTCCTCGGTCCTTCCAAACTCGTAAAGCTAGCAAGCCAGAGGCGCAACCATGGCTTTGGTCGAGTATATGTCCATCGTCTAGAAAGAACGAGTCGTGAGGGAGGTCCTGTGCATTGCCATAGGCGATGCTGAAGGCATCCGTCGCCTGAAGGAAGCGCCTTCATGGGCCCGATTTGGATGGCCCAATACAAAACAGTCACTGTTTTTTATTTTCGTTTTCTGTTTTTCTTCTGTTTACAAATTTGAACAAATTTGAAAACCGGAAAAATATTCATAATCGAACAAATTTTGAAATCTGAAGAAATTTTGAAATCTGAACGAATTTTGAAATCTGAACAATTTTCAAAATCTGGACAATTTTTGAAATCTGAATGACTTTTGAAATCTGAACGAATTTCAAAATCCAAACAAATTTTAGATCTGAACGAATTTTGAAAATCTGTTCAGATTTTGAAATCTAAATGAATTTTGAAATCTGAACAAATTTCGAATACTGATCAATTTTCGAAATCTGAACCACTTTTGAAATCTAAAGGAATTTCAAAATCTGAACAAATTTTAGATCTGAACGAATTTTGAAAATCTGTTTAGATTTTGAAATCTGAACGGATTTTGAAATCTGAACAAATTTCAAAATATGATTTTTTTAAAATCTAAACAACTTTTGAAACCAGACCGAATTTGAAAATCCGAACAAATTTTAAATCTGAAATAATTTTCGAAAATCTGAAAACTATTTTTCAAAAAAAATCGAAAAGGAAACGAAACAAAAAAGAAAAGAAAACAACAGAAAAGAAAACAGTTAAAAAGAAACAAAAACAGCGAATATAACGAAAAACAAAAAAACGTCGAATGAGCCGGCCCAGTAGATGCCTTCAGGCGACGGGAGCATTTTGCATCGCCGCGGGGCGATGTATAGGAATCACCGAGTCGTGAGCAAGTCATCGAGGCGGGCGTGGGCGTTCTGCTGGGCTGGGCCTGTGATGCCTAGTAATAAAAATAAAATTGGCCAAAAACCTAGGCGGGCCATGGCCCGGGTTGGCCCTACTAAGCTCCGCCAGTGCACACAAGGGTTCATCTTAGGCGTCGAATGCGTAACAAATGTGATGAAAGGGAGAAAAAGAGTCTTCCGTATATACAGCATGTATCACTCCTCATAGTTCATCTTAACATGAACCCACCGGACCTCATGAGTAGCTGGTTAAAAACCACTACATCCTCCGCCATAAACCGCGCATGGTGTGAATTTATAATAATCCTTACTGATAATAGAAATCCTGCAAAATTGGGAACAAAAACATACATTCACACACGGACACATAGTAAGGATAAAACTGGATTAAAAAATATATAACATGTGCAAACATATACATACATGCATACACGTACAAATATCATACATGTCAACTGAAAATAGATGCATACATATGCAAATATCCATACCAATGCAAAAAATACACATGCATCTGCAAATACCAATACAAGTGCAAATATGCATACAATACAAGTGCAAATCTACACACCATTTCTGCATATATCAATAGCTACCAATACTAGTATCCTCTACCAAATACAAGTGCAAATATACTAGTACCAATCTAACAAATCCAAAAAAAATTGGTGGATATAACAATCTACCAATACAAGTGAAAATATCTAATGAAATTTGACTTATTTATGAATTAGGTTTCTCCAAATCGATCAAGTGCGAAGATTTCAACTAATAAAAAGAAGGTGCATGATGGAGGAGAACATCTTGGAAGGGAAAGCAAGTAAACCGAAATAGGTCTCGGTTATAAAACATTTGGGAGGTGGATTTGGGAGAGGGGGTTATTCTTTCTTCAAGAACAGAAGAAAATGGTGTGGCTTCCAACGGGGAGGGTGTGTCGGTTGTAGGCTAAACGCGCATGAGATTTACGTTGTGTTGAATTTTCGCAAAGAATCAGTCTTGTTGTTTTTCACTACCAATGGTAGTGAGGGGTTTCGCTGAATGAAATTGCACAAACCACTACCTATTGGTGCTATTTTTGCGTAAAACATGTTCTTTTGGGGTTTGTTGCGTAGAACACCTACTAATCAGTTGCACATAGATCTAATCTAGCGTTTGTCTTTTCTAAGATGATTGCTGACACATGGGCCTCGTTTGTAAGTGCCCTTGTGGCAAATAAAACCGGCCATGTCAGCCAGCTGGTCAAAACTAAAGAAAAAATAGAGAATTTTGTGTCATTTTTTTGAGTGGGTCAACTAAAACAGCCAATATTTTCCTAACATGTAATCCAAACAGCGAGTGTAGGACACGGAGCGGTCTCTCAAGGGACCACTTTGTTACGATAGTTCATGTTCATCTTGTCATAAATACAAATTGAGAGCATCTCTATCAGATCCCGGATATGCTCGTACCGGATAAGTCATATCGGGTTCGGCCGGAAAACATTTTCTGGTGCCGCGCGGGATCCGGCGGAACAAATGTGGAGTTTGGCGTATCTGTTCTGCCCCTGAGCCCGCCCGGTACTGGATACCAGTTTTCATCATTTCCATACAACAATGAGATATATAGGAGTTTCAAGTTCACCGAATATAAATAAAGTCTATTACACTAAACTATTACGTACACAACCAAAATCATGTGCGATAGAGGTAGCAAGCCATTGTTCTGAAGAATGCAAAATCAATTAAGGCGATAGTCAATCAAGCAAAAATGTTGTTAGCATAATCTTCATCAACATCAACAATGTCTGAATCTCCATTGCCGGAAGCACCACCACCTCCTCCATTGCCGGAAGCACCACGACCATCACCACCAACATCAACATCATCATCACCCCTCCATCACCAGAAGCACCATCAACATCACCACCACCCCCTCCATACGCCGAAGCACCATCACCACCACCATCATCACCACCATCACCACCACCTCCCCCATTGGCCGAAGTACCATGACCAACCATAAGATCATGAAGCTCTTGTCTCTTCTGATACATGATCTCCATTCTTGTCATTTCCCAAAACTCTCTTTCCATCGGTTGCATGGCATCAGACACAAGGAAGTGGCTGCACGAGCAGGACGTCCTCGAGTCGCCAAAACTTTGGCCTTCTACGCGCCGGTGGCATGCGATTTCGGCCGTACGTTGGGCACCGCGGTAGCCTCTGGACACTGTGGCGAGGTATTCGTACATGGGAGAACGGTCGGAATTGGTGCGGCGGCGGGTAATCAGGCCGTGGGAGGCGCAGAAGGTCGTGGTGGCACCCGTGGGGCCGACGAGGCAATGGAGCCGACGGCTGGGGACTACATGGGTCCATGGTGGTGAATCGGTGGCGCGATGACACGAGCAGTCTCCCCAGCAGGGAGATCGGAGGCGGCGATGATCTCAGGCCGGAAGGATTGGCTGAAAGTACACAAAAATTGGCTGCGGAAACCGAAGATATAGAGAACTGGGAGGATAACCCGCGCCCCCGATTTGTTTTCCGGGGCATCCCTATCTGGTCGGGCCACTTGGTTGCCCCGAACCCGATAAAAACCCATCATTTTCCTGGCCGATAGTTTATCCAGAATCTGCTAAATATGCTCTAACCATATGATCTGCAAGAGTGGAACCTGATCCAACAAAATGAATCGATCATGTCTTTTTCACCGTTCGTTTGTTTAGTTTTGACCAGTTGGCTGACGTGGCCGATTTTACTTACCACGTAGATACTTGTTACTGGGACCCACTTATCAGCAACCATATTTAAAAAATGCTAGATATTACCTAGTAGGTATTCTGCACAACAAACCCTGTTGTGCGTAAATGGTTCGTGCAATTCGGTCGATTCACTGCGCCGGCAAAGGGTGCCGGAGCTAGCAGAGCCCAGCGACGTAAACTAATGTTACCCCGGGGTCAGGTCTGCCTGCGTTTCATTTTATCAACATCGATCGTAGTTTATTCAGATTAATGTTGTCTCGGAAAAATAAAAGGGGTGAAATAAAATCGTTCATTCTTAACACTTGTTGAATATCTGATCAGCTTGTAGAGCGTGTAGTTCTTTTATTTTACAGACCTTAAGAGTCTCTGATTCATGGAGTCTTAAGAGTCCTTTTGATTCGTAGGATAAGAAAACGTAGTAATACAAAAATCATAGGATTCCAATGTTATGCTGCGTGCACCAAAGTTTGTTCAATTTCACTAAAAAATTATAAAAAGAGTTTGAAGTGAATGTTAGATTTCCTATGTGAAGTAGTACAAATAATTACTTAGAAAAAATTCCTATATGATCTATTCTACAAATAAAATTATCAATAAATTTCCTATATGATTCAATGCTCCACAAATCATATTGCAGTGTTAAACTGATAATTCACTTCACGTTTTCTCGTACGTGTTCACATAAGTGCATGCTAGGTCTTCTTAATTTGTGCATGGCATCCAAAAGTTCATTTGAAGTAGCCAGTTTCTCCCAAAAAAAATGATACTAGCTAGTTTTGGCCAAAAACTAATCGAACATCTTCTGGTCAGAAGATATATATAAATTCATATGCATGATAAATCCTGAACTTGGAATGGTTAAGAGAAAAAACAGTGGCTAAACATACCGACTGTTAAATCCACACTGAATATGTGTGCCTTCAGTTGAACTGTGCTAATTTAATTTACGTCATCATGGTAATTCATGGGACTTGAGACTTAGCATTAGGACCTCTCTCATTCGCTGGAAATTTGCATACATGTTACAACAAAGGTCAAATTTCCTGTTCAACCAGGAATAATTTCCAGGAATGCAAGAGGGCATCGGGTGTTGCACCTGCATGTCATACAACTTCTAGGACACTCACTAAACACTTCTAGGACACCGACTAAACACTTGTAGGACACTGACTGACTTAACATGAGCAGTAAAACACGTGGAATGATTAGGCGAATTAACCTATCTCCCGTTCTATCCATCCATGGCATGGACGAGGATAGAACGCAAGATAGATAGGTACCATGGCCGTCCGTCGCACGTGCGGCCGCCGACGAGCGCTTCGGTCAGCGGTGGCGGTGCACAAGGTGGCCCACCACGTGCTCCGCCGTCTCGCGGACGCCGTCCCGCGGCGGCTCGAAGCGCACCGGCAGAAACTCCTTGTGGCCGCCGCAGGGAAAGCGCGACCCAGAGAAGTGCGCCACCAGCGAGTCCAGCCCCTGCATGCGATACGAATCCCAACCAAATTAAGCGGCGGCAAGCACAGAAGCACTGATTAGCGCGCATCACACGAAGCAAAGATGAAAGATTATCACCGAACCCGATTGATTAATTACCTCCACGCGAGCGTGCATCACGTTGCACACTTTCCTGGAGCCGGCGGCCTGCCAAAGGTGGCCGTGGAGATGCTCGTGCAACCGCCGCGCCGCCACGGCCGTCGTCATGTTGACGAAGGCGTAGCCCTTGTTGTACCCCGTCCTGGGCACAAGACAAAACAAAGAAATCAAACAGGAGTCGGGGACGGGTCAAAAGAATCAGATCGGACGAAAACCAAGAACCCTAGTGAAAAAATAGCATTGATGATTGTATGGAAAGTGGACGCTCGGGAGGGGAAAGAAACAGCATCCGTACTCGAAGTCGACCGGGACGTAGAGAAAATCGTACTCCGATTTCACGGCGTCGCCGGCGAGGTTGGCGTTCTCCTCGGCGCAGTGCTGGTCGAGGATAGCCATGAATCTCTTCTTCCTGCAACGCAGTGTCCCAGATAAACTCAAGCTTTAAGTACATGAGACAAGAACAGGACCAACAATATCAAACGAGCAAACAAGTAGTAATTCGTAGAGGAGTAGAAGTATTACATGAATTTGTTGGGAATATTACGAATCATCAGACTCGTGATATTCCCACTGGGTTTGAAAGGAAGGAGAGGCCGCCGGCGGGGGGGCACTATGCTGGCGATAGATGTAGGCGGCTGGGGAGGCGGAAGCGGCGCTCCCGGTGAGGTGGTTGGCTCCTGCTCCAAGTGGCAAGGACGGAGCGTGGGGACGGCTCGTCCCGTACCTCGCCCTTTGCGGCCACTTCGCCTCCGTCCTCGACGATCTCGGTGATGCAGCAACGGGTGGCCGATGGCGGCGGCGGCGCCGTGTAGTAGTACACGGTCACCGGCGGAGTTGGCAGGGGGTACCCATATGCTGCCTGCAGCGGGAACGCGGGCACACCCATTGTGAACCCTCCAGTGTGGCCGCAAGCAACAGGCCACCCGTACGCTGGCGAGAGCGGGTGTGGAGGCGATGGGTACAAGAACTGGGACGCAAACAAACCAGGCATAGCGGCGGTCGGAGCAGGAGAGGGGTAGCATCCAGCGGGGAGGAGTGCCATCGGAATGAATGGCGAGGCTACGGGGTTCAGACGGGAGACGGCGGCCATTGCTTTCTTTCTTTTTTGCTTGATGAGGAATAGGAATAGGGAGGAAGAAGCAGCCGGTGTTTATAGGGGGAAGAAGAGCTAGAAGGAAGAGGTAGTCTCTGATCCGATGGATAAAAGGACTAGTTAGTCGATTTTTTTTTTATCTTTTGGAAAATAAAGAGCGGTGACTACTTCGGAACTGGAAGGCGTTTTAGAGCTCAGCTTTGCTTGTATGCTGCTTACACGTAGGAAGAGACAAAATTCATAATAATGACACATTAGCTCTCTTGTTTGATTCGTGAGATAAAATGTTTAATTCTGGCAATTAGTCACACACACACATTAATTTCAAACGAAAAAATTGTCTTGAACCCAATTATTCAGAATTTTGCCATGCATGACGACTCAGCCATGCACATAACCTTTGCCGATAAATTTAAGCAATTTTTTTAGCCAATTAGTACACCACAAACCAAAAAAGAAATAAAAACAAAAAACTTAACAAAAAAGAAAAGAAAAATAAAAATAAATAGGAAAAATAAAATAGAAAGGAAAACAAAAATAGAAACAGTTAAAATAGAATGGGAAGCCTTACCAACCCCGCAGTTAGGTATGCAGGCGGACGTCCGAATTTCCGTCCACCACGCCTGCCCGGCAACTATACGATTGGCTAAACAAAATTTGTTTGAAAGATTAGCATAAAGTGTGTCCGGCGGACTGTCCGCCACGTCCTGCCGAACTGTCCGCCTGCATGCCTACCCGCAGTGAGCATCATATATGAAATACCGTGTAGTCTCCTAAAGAAACAGACCGCTGGGGGTTCAGAAGGACAACACGCCGTTTGATCCAAGATTATCAACCTCTCTTTCTCACATAGAGGAACCTCACAGATACAAGGTTCTGCAATTGAAGCGCTCCTACCATCCATATATGTAACGATCCCCCTAATGGCAGCACACCAAATAGTTGGAATTCATCACGATACACCCAGATTTGTGGATCTGGTACTTGAGAATTTAGAGTTCTGGGGAGGAAGGAGAGCATAGTAGCAGGAAGGAGATACACGTTTCGTGTCTGTTCATCGATGCCTCACCACCACTCTGTCCTACGCTATTACAAGGGCCTTGCCCTCCATCAGCTGGCGCAGCAGCGTGGGCTCATGTCGGCCGCCATCTTGCTGGTCTCGTAGTAGGTTATGGCCCAGTACTGGTCGTGACATTCCCCTCCCTTTGAGTTCTTGCTTGACCCCAAGCAGGCGCATTCGGGTAATCGAGCCGAAGACGATTCTCGTTTTCCCAGGTGCACCAAGAATCCGGCAAGCCAGTCCACTGCACCTGCACCAGAGAAACAACCTTTTTACCTGAGGTAATGATACGTTTCAAACGTATCTATAATTTTTTATGTTCCATGTTGATATTATACCAATTGTTACATGTTTTGCATCCACTTCATATCACTTTTATACATTTTTTGGGACTAACCTATTAACAAGATGCCACAGTGCCAGTTCCTGTTTTTTGGTTTTTTTGTATTACAAAAAAGCTATTCTGGAAATATTCTCGGAATTGGACGAAAATCAACGGAGGTCCTTATTTCACCGACACGCACACGGAGTCCAGAGGAGAGACGGAGGAGCGCCACGAGGCCGCCACATGCACCCTGGGCGCGGCCCACCTTCTGCCGCACCCTAGGGTTGTGTGGGCCCCTCGGGGTCCCCAGCCGTCGCCCTTTCGCCTACTTATTCCCCCTCAGGGGCCCCCAACCCCGTCATCTTGCTGGTCTCGTAGTAGGTTACGGCCCAGTACCGCTCGTGACAATATATAGGGAATCCACACCGTTGGCTTGTCGATATGGGATCACCAGGGATCAGGAGTATGGTCGGAGAAGGCAGGTGCTTGTTGTCTAATATATTGTTATTTTGGAACTCTCGAGGTTTTGCATCATGTGCTTGGAATTAATGAATATATATTTGCAGGGAGGAGTTAATGTATATTGTGGGCCACGTGCAGGGTAAATTGATCAAGACCAAGAGCATCTAGTACATGCTTTCTTCCTGTCGCTGGTGAGCTTTCTCAACGGTGTTCGCTGTTGGACGTCCTTCGAGACCCAAGCCACTCAACTGCGCTAACCACCGTCTCGGCTTGTAGGCCAAGAATGGGCATGATGATTGCCTCCTAACACTATCATATAGATAGTCGACAGAACGAAGATAATAGTTGGCGATTAGGAAACGGTTTGGCATCGGTCAAGACGAACACCAACGTAATTATAAATGAGCACTTGGGGTAAAAAAAATCTATGCAAGCGTTCCATTCGGCATACCAAAATCGAGCTAAATCGCAAATTAATCTTCGTGCAGAACCTTTATTGGCCATCGTTTCTATGGAGAAACTCCAGTGCCAATATAGCATCCTTAGCACCTTTGTAGGCCAAAAATCTTTAGACAGGTACCTCACACGTAGGAAAGAAACACATAATAGGTGATATATGGTTTGGTGTGCACGGGTTTCGCGGTTGTATATTTATTAAATCATAATTACATTACAGGAGGGTTGTTGAAATTCATGTACTTACTACATATGTCATCCTAACGGTCTCCCTTAATCAAAATCTTCTTGGAATTAAGTTAAGATTCAATGATTTTTTTTTTAAAAGTATCAACATATGGCCTTGTTAAAGATCAAGGTTGTCTTTTAGGAAGGAGGTGAATAGGCGAGCAACAAAATTTACTCGATTTTACTGGTATTCTGTAATTTGAATTTCAATAAATTTTTAAAATTAAATATTCACCTATGCTTTTGGGTTAACAAACACTATATATGATGTGGGCAAATTTGAGAATGTACCAACAAACACATAAATTAGCTATGCAAGCAAAACAAACAAGTACGAGAACGATTAGTTTAGAACTAGCTAGGATGTTACACCACTCATTTGCTTATTATACAAGTCATCTTAACGACCACATTCCTTGCTATAATTGAGAAAAGAAGGTTAGGGCAATGGATGATCTCATGATCAGGAGTGTTATTACAGAGACACTAAGAGTTGTTTGGCCAAATAAAAACATAATAATTATGTATAAAGTCTTTGTATATGTATCAAAAGAATTCCAAGATACTCTTACGAAATTGATCTATGGAGAAACAATCCTTATCGATTTGAAGAATCATTCTTCCAAATAAAAAAGGCCACGAGATAACTTGAATCTAAAAGTCATGCCGACAAAAATTATGGATCAATATATTATAAGTTTCTTTATAGAATCTTTCAAAAAAGTTTCTTTACATAAGCCCAAAACATACTCTTTGTACGAATTTTGAACGACAGGAGTCTGTCCTCACTTAGTCCCTATGTCCAAGTTTATGCACGATCACGTGTTTGGACTTGGAGTCTCAAATTTAGTCATCAATTGACTGGTGGAACATAGTATCATTAAATTTGTATTCCTGGAGTCATCGTAGCCCTTCTTTGGATCATAGGACTAAAAAAAGCGGAGATAGGAAAAACACACGAATTTGGTAAAGAGAATTGCAGAATCAAAGAAAACTACATTACTAGTCATTTGGATGGAACACACAAAACACACACGATACATGTCTCAATCCTACACGAACGTAAGAAAAGATGTTAGAGTGGTGTCAAAGTATAATTTTCATGATCCCACGACAATCTTTCTCTCAGAAATCAGAAGTAAGTTTATTTATTCGGCAGGTGGTGCAGGTCAACATGTTCGAGCCGTAGACAATGTAGATGAAGATTACTCAGACTTTATGCGTGGAGTGGCTAGCAGATCGAGAGGCTAACTTGGCGAGTTATAGATGATCTCGTCCGGAGTTTTTTAGTTGTCTCTAAGGGTAGCAATGGGTAGGGTATGGGGCAGGTAGAGCAATATCATACACATACCCGTGTAGTCAGTGGGTACAAAATTCCACCTGTATCCGCACACACGGGTATGAAACTTTACCCGTACTCATACAGACGGATACACATACCCATTGGGTACCTAACGGGTAGATCAAATAGTACAAAATTTATTCATCATTTTACATTCATCGATAACACATTTGACAAAACAAATATATTGATCTCAACTCAATAACGGATAGATGAGTAAATGGTAATTATGTGAACTCAAATTGACAATTGATGACAATTTTAACATAGGTTTACAAGCTCACGAAAATGAATGTTGGAGCTCCACGTGTAAGGTCCACATGGTAGTATAAACAGGCAGGGTATGGGTATACCCACAGGTATAAGGCTATGCCCGTGCCCTACCCATGCCTTAACGGGTAGGGTACGAGTACTACCCATGGGTATAATAAAATTTTATTATGCCCATACCCTACCGTACCCATGCAGGTACGTGGGTACGGTATCCACGCATACCCGTAACTGTGCGTTAAATTGTCATTCTTAGTTGTGTCTTTGGATTAAGGGTAGGGTTTACAACTGATGTAATGACAAAGCTTCAGCATGAGTCGAACGTGGAGATCTTGGTGGGAGTCTCTCGGTATTTATACCTGTGGTAAATATCTGAGCCTTGTACCCTAGGGTTTATTTATGCTTTGTTCGTGAAGTCTTGAAATCATAGCTTTCCTTCAATTTGTTCTACAGCGAGATAATCTTCTAGAAGCCTTGGTGCAACACTACAGATTTAGATCGGTGGAGGAGATTCTAAAACGGAGCCACCGTCCAGGGGAGTCTTTAACGTCGTGGGTCTAAAGTGATGCAGGTTCTTAGGATTATGGTTTAAACCCACTTATCTCCGACAACTAGATATTAAAAGTCCTTTGTGACTGAGATATAGAAATGTAATACACATAAAATTTGGATGTGTCATTTCTTTCTTTGATTGATAGGGCTTCCTTAGAAAAAAAAATCTATGAATAGGAATCCTGCAAAAGTCATAGGAAAATCCTTCAATCCATACTCTCTCGGCATCATCAAATTGTATTGCAACAGTTTTGGAGATTGACATGGTCTTCGGTATTTATCTTCAACCAGTAGTTTTTACTATAATATATGTATAAAGCACACGAAAATATAGTATCACTATCACACATATACGTTTTCAGAAGAATTCAAGCATTCAATTTCTAATTTGGTGATATAAAATCATCCAACCAATGTTCATGTTTAGAGTTTTAGACCCTCTTTGCTTTGCAGATTCAAAAAATACAGGAATATGAGAAAAGACTGGATTGCAATACCATGCTCATTCCTATCTTACAAGATTGCGTATGACCAACCCATGTTTTGATTCCATTGGAGAAAAACCGAACAAACCATCATAGCAAATATAAAAAGGATACTCTCCCTGGATTGGAAAGAATGGACTACCCGATAACATGAGGGTCAAATTTGAACGGTAAAACACATGTCGCCTCTGTGCGGCGGACACTACTGTCTATCCGTCCTTTCGCCGTAGTAGCCTAGCTAGTAGCCTAGTAGCTAGGGCATGCAGATGTAGGCCGATGGCTTATAGGGAATGATTGAGTATCCAGTTCATTAAATGCACGGGATTGAGATGTATAGACGTATAGTCACACAAGACATACACGCAGGCATACGGCCGGGTGCAGTCAGCTTGCCATGATAGCGCATGAGGAGTCTTTGGGTGCTGAGCTAGCTCCCTTGTTTTCATATCTTAATTAATTTTCCTTTTCAACATTGGCGGTCCGTAGCAGGGCCGGCTCTATATATTTCGGTTGTAAAATTGGCCCCTATATTTACTATGTATCTATGCACATGACGTAAAATATTAAAAGTTTACATCTAACGACATATTCTTTTTCCAAGACATCCATAAATAATTGATATAAACAATTAAGCAATGTCATATTACGACAAAAAGTCTAAACAAGTTGCAAAATACTAGAAGGTAAGGACGCGCTTTGCTACGCCCGCTTTAGCCGTTTTCGTTTAATTGGATTGTTTCTTTTTTTTCTCTGTTATTGTTGTGTCTTTGAATGAGGCGTTTAACATTTTTTGTGTGTTCTCCAGTTTGGCGGATAGACATAGTATGTTATTTCTCTTCATTATAAAAGACTTGTGAGTGCTATAAGGCTAATGTTCCACACAAAGCTTATGAAAAAGGATTTTAAACTCAACACTCATAGTGCAGAACAATAATTGCTCAAAAAATGGTAGGAAAAAATTATGAAATGTTTACAGTTTCATCTGCAATAATTTTTTCAAACCATTTCAATGTACACAATTAAAAGGATAACAAACTGAGAAATATTCTAAAATTTGCGTGAGACTATGGATTTAAAATGCTAATAATAAGACCAATATTTTTTTACAACAAGTGTCTTTTACTCTTTTGCATCATCACCTCTATGAATGGTTTGTCTTATTTACCTATCGTCCTAGCTTGGATATGATGGCATCGAAATAGACAACGGTGCACTTGTTTTGCAACATGAAAAAATCTAGTACATGTGAATGGATTAGGAACGTAAGGCACAACAACCAATTTTTTTTAAAGGATAGTCCATTGATTAGTATGTTTGTTTTTATGATAACCCATGCTATCATTTGAAGGGATTAACTATTCAACTAAAATGTCTTGAATTTCTATCAGAAAGCTAATCTCTAGTATAGAAAATAACTTCAAAACAACTCTTATAGTTGCCAATTGAAATATGTTGTTTAAATATGTTTCATTATAACAAACCTCGTCAATTTATACGTAAGATTTTTATTTTTCATATATGTTAGCGAAATCATCGCTGCAAAGATGAGACAAATGGACGCATCCAAGGGACATGTCTGCTAACTCGTATTTACTACATATGTCGCTCACCTGAGGCTAGATAAGGAGAATCGTGGTCTGGGCCATATTTTGCACTACGTTTGCTTGACGATATTGATTTTCGCTAGGATAATTGCGAGACCTTAAGGCAGTGCAGCGGCTGGAGCTATGCAGGTGCCGGTGAAGTCTATCGCAAGAGCGGACATACACGTACATATTCACAATATAAAATCTATAGTTATATGTCTGCCAAAATGAAAAAGTTACGACACGAAAGTTGTGGGGAATGGTGAGAGAGATGTGCTCATCAAAGTAATTTTTTAACGGTTGAACCAGTGCGGCAAATTTGACAAAGTTTGTCTAAGAATGGTATAAACTTTGGTCCAAAATTAATAAGTTACATTTGATGAAATTTGAAACTGATCACGGGAATAGAATCTACTCATTGGTGCACATATATTTCGTGTACATTTCAGGTTGAATCATAACACTTCTGTATAGATTAGAAATGATTAGATAAATGCTTTCTTTTCATTGGCAAGGCAACATGAGAAGCAGCTAGCAAGGAAGCCAAGCGAGAATGAACCAGTACTATGTGGGGCCAGCCCATAGCCCAAACGCACCACAGCTCTCCATTTTTTGGGAGCTTAGTACTTAGAGAGATAACAAATAATATTCCCTTCTAATTTGATTACCTCAAATAATGCTTCAGTTCTTCACAAAAAACCTTCTTCGGGCATTTCTGGATGATCGATAGGAAGTTAGATATCAAAATTACAGAAACTTACTTTCGTCCATGGGCTGGTCATTGACCACAACATTTGCATTTGAATTCTGAACATCATCTTCTCCGGGTTCATCTTCTTGCCTTTGATGATTATTGTTGGCATCAACCGTTGTAAAGTACTTATTTAAAGCACTTTTTTGTGATTCAATAAATTGATCATTTAGTTTTCTTTGTTTCCTTTTGGCAGCACCGGACAATTGTTTAGGCATTGTAACACCTATAAAGAGAGGAGCAATTGAGGGCATGGAGGACATCAAGGATTCGGAAATCATGGATTCATGGAGGACATACCGTGAACCTGGGCAGGGTGACCGTGCGGAGCAGAGGCGCAGAGCAGTCAGGGCGAGGGCAAGGCGACTCGATCCGTCGATGTCGATCAAAGAAGAGGCGAAGTCGCGTCGCGAAGACGAAGAGGAACAGGCGACTCGATCAAGATGCGAAGAGGAACAAGCGATCTCGTGCCCTCGTGCGTTTCCTCAACTCGTCGTCTCCTAGCGATGGATGCGGGATGCCAAAGGCCCAGCCCAACAATTTTTTTTAGATGTGTAGTAATCGAATTACGAAGGAATATATAATATTGGACCCCCCCCCCCCCTCTGGCCTGGGCCCTAGGCGGTCGCACCTCCTAACTAGGCCTAGAGCCGGCCCTGGTCCGTAGAATATTTCCAATATTTGATCGAACTTGTTTATTCGAGTAATCTCAAGTCAAGTTTATTTATGTACCATTGCTATGTTTTTAAAACCTTTACCTTATCTCTTAACTAAAAAGAAGGTGTTCGGTTTATTTGCTGGAAATCGGACAACGAACAACAACACCCCCACACAATCTTGAGAAGACATAGAACCAAGCTCAACACCACTCCGCAGAGACCCGACCAGTCTTCCACCCTTGCCAAGAGAAGAAGTCGTAACTGCTATGGGAGCAGCAGATACGGGACCCTCCAACGTAGATGAAGAGACCAACCCTACAGGGAGCTCCGCCACCTGTCGCTCGTCATCGTACACCACCAGAACCTAGTCACCGCAGTTTCGACTTCATACCAACAAACAAGCCAAGGCGATCCCACGGACACGTCGAAGAGCCGACAACCTCAACCTCGCCTCCACATAGACGAATGGACCAAACCGACAACCTCGCAACACCAGACTGTCGCTGAAGCCATGCGAACCGACAACTACACCCCATGAATATGCTGCCCACCATGGTTCCTGAGGCCGCCGCTTCGACGCACAACCACCATCCGAGGCCGCTGCCCCGACGTCAACTGACTCAAGTGAAACAGAAGCACCACGCAAGGAAACCGAGCAGTCGCAGCGAATGTCGGGCCTCCAAGGAGGAATTGACGAAATAATCACCGTCGATGTCCGCTCTAGTAGAACCTGAGCTTGGGCTTTCACCCAAAGCCACCATGAACATATGACCGGGGGGACAGAACCTTCACGGCAGCGCCTCCAAGAAGGTATAACGACATCGGGGGTGCCGCCGCTGTCGGCTCCAACTAAGGCAGGAGCAAGCTTTCAATCGAAACTCTACCGCACCTCAACCAGACACACGGTCCAACCACCACCAGACCAGCCCTTGCATACCAAGCATCATCGCCGCCGCCGACCATTAACAGACCTCGCCTCACGCCGCTCCAGAGCCCAACACCGAAAGCTCAGCATCCGCACCATCTCCACGTGCCGCTGCCGCAGAGCTATCCCTCGCGTCAGATCCACCCATCTCCGAGCACCTATGCTCACGCTTCCGCGAGGCCGGCGTCGTAGACCTACCATCTGGACGGCCAGGTCAATGGCCCGCCCCCCATCAAATCCGGGCGAAACGGCCCTGGATCCGCCACCCCGCAGCTGACCGTCGAGAACTAGTGACGCAACTACGGTCCCGAAGCTGCCGCTCTGGTTTGCCTGCGCCGGCGACCTACCTTCATCGACCTAGTCGGGCCTAACGTTTGCCCGCGCCATTTCGAGAGGGTGACCACCCCCCGACACCAGTTGTTAGGCAGTGGGGAGTCCGTCGCCGCCACGACGCGGAGGCCGGCGGCAGCAACAGCGAGGAGGGGGCAGAGGGGCTGGTGGCTGGCGGCCATGTGAGATTTTGCCCCCGTTGTAGCCTGAGTGCGACATGGGCGAAGGGGTTAGAGCTTTTCAGGCTTACAGGGCCCTCTTTGATTCACCATTGCTATTTTAACCGTCTTGTGTATTGACTCCATTTTTCTTGTATAGTTATAGGCCATTATCTTTGGTGACGACTTAAAACCTAGAAATGTTTTTAACTCGCGAACGTAAAACCTGGAAATACTTGAGGAAATGACCAATGCAGCAAGCTAGGATATGTCGACACCGAGCGTGTCAGGCACGCCATGCAAATCGGCATTATATCCATCTCTTCGCGGCGGCCACTATCGTCGCTGTTGAAATGTGAAAACCGAGTAGGAAACTACTGGGAAATAAGAGCTCATCTCGTTTTTCTTCAGGTTTTGTTTGGTTACCGGCCTCACAATATTTTTCTCTTAACATGCAAACCAAACAATGGAGCAGGTGTACAAGGCGAAAACCTAAAATGGAGACCGGGCTAAATGGAGCTTGTTTTTCTGAAAATTCGAAATCGACATTTTTAAGTTTCTGAAAATCATGATTTTTTTTTGGATTTAGATATTGTCGATATATATGATCGTGCAAATTTTCAACTGTGTTATATTTCACAACCCAGATCCACCCGTTTATCTTTTTTGTCCAGCCCAAAATACAACGAATTTGGGATTGCAAATTTACACGATTGTAGATCTCAACAATATTTACATCTAGGATTTTGTTCTAGACTTTTGTAAACTTAAAAAATATCGATTTCAATTTTTTTTAAAGCTACATGTATCCGGGTTTCAAAAATCCACTCTCGTCTACGAGGTGTGTTTGCTGCTCATTCATGATACTCCGATGCTATTTTCACGTCCCACGCCCACGATTTTTCCTCCAATCGGTAGACACCTTGGTCCCGGAGACTTGTGAGCTGCGCCCTTTAAACAAAAATGGAGGGAGTACGTAGAGAAGGATTTTCAAAACGTAGGAGTACCCATGCTTCTTAACCTGTCAAAACCACCAAGCTTGCAGCAGCCCATGCTCGTGACGCGTGCATGGGACGACGAGTTGTATAAACTCCAGTAGATGCGTAATCATGACCTCGCCTGCGCCGGTGCGCCCTCCCGATTTGATCTCACTGAAGCATTTCGCTGGTACTAATTTTGACCGATGGCTGCAAAAACTGTCAAGAAAAGAAAGAGACGTGCACAGTTGAGACCTGATCTTTTGTAGCCCTGCAGGTCGAGCCACTGATACGACACCCGTCTTCTCGTCAGAGAAGAAGCCAGACATACGCTATGATCAAAGATTGCTTCCACTAGAAGTTTTCCACGAATGGAGTTCCTGCATGCTGCTGCAAGGGTACTGCATGCGGCAAAGCAAAACTTGGTTACGGCCGCTTGGGGCCAAGCAGAACCGCCCAAAATCGAGGGGTTTTTCCTCCCTCCCTGCCTGCCGCGGCAGGGGCTTCATTAACGCTCTGGCAGTGGCATGATTGTTCCGGCGCCATTTTTCTACTACGAGACAACCCCCGTCAGGCTGCAGCATCGATCGAGATTCCCATGTCGAAAGCATAGCATGCTGTGCAGGGACAGGCCGGCGACAGGGCGAAGCTCGGTGGTGCAGCAAGTTGCCTGAAGTGGATCAAGCCTTCATTCCCGAGGCGCGCGCAGTATAATATCTCTTCTCTTCCTCGCGAAGAAAAAGGAGGCACAGGCCTTTCTGCTTCGCTGCGCTGCCTTTCGCAAGATCTCCTGGGCTGGGCTACACTTTCTTTTTGGCTTTGATCTGATCTGATGACATGCATGCATGAAAAAGGAGCAGCGTGCTTTCGGATGGGCGTTGCCTACGGACGGTAGCATCTCCTTCCTCTGGACATGAGATCCAAGGCCGCCTACACGTCTACTAGATCCCTAACTGGCGCAGCCTCCTGCGGTGAGATCTCAAAGTTTGATTTGAGGCGTCGATCGATCGGCCCCGGAAAATCTGAAGCACGCGCCGCGCATGGCCGGCTGCACGCACGCGTGCGTGATCAAGACCTACTAAAACCTATCTGCTTCGCCTGAATTCCACGCACGTACATGCATCGATGCATTGCGCGCGTGCATATCATCTGAATGGTGAACTACGGTTAAAACATGCGGATATACTAGCAGCACCGCGTAGGCGCGTAATTCTAGTTTCTACGACCAAATACGGTTAAAACATGCCGAGTAATGTGCAGTCTCTCTGTCAGACAGACAGCCAGGGCGCTGCAGCAAGCAACCCTTGTTATTTCCCATGCGTGCGAACGAACATGAACCGGCCGAATTGACGGGGTTTCACTTACTGTCTGCCCATGTTATGATTACTCTGGTGCATCTTCTGTGCCCCCGGCCATCGCACGAGGCTTCTCATGCAAAAAGGAGGAACCCTTTTCTGCTACACCACTTACATTTGGAAGAAATCTTACCGTTTCTCTCGGGTGTTGGAAGAAATCTTACCACTTAGGGCATGTACAATGCAAACTGCCTAGGCTGGGTGCTTAGAGAAATAAACCGATTTTCCTTTAAGCACCGGTGCTTATTTATACTAGGCAAATGCTCAACTAGACACCTCTACTACACAAATAAGCACCGATGCTTAATAAAACGTTTGGTTTATTTTTATAAGCACTTGCCTAAGCACCCTCCATTGTATATGGCCTTACATCTGCAGATTCCACCATGCTCACATCATTCAGTTGCAAAAACCATCAGGTTTAAAAGTTTTTTTTGCACTCTCCACCATGTGTACGTCTAACCCATTGCAACCTAGCCTAAACACACTATTGACAACAAAATTTGACACTAACCACCCATCAACAAGAGTACAAGCTACATCACACTTTCTGAACATGACACTTTTTTGACATGGATGAAAATGACTGAGTACACGATTTTTTTAAACGGAGGCAAGATTTGTCGTTATCGTTAATTAAGAATAAACATGCGTTGACTGATTAATTAGCAGGAAACACACCAAAAGCCGGAACAAACAACCTCACAGACCGTCATGGAGTACGCGTCGCGAGGCCACACACGGTCACCGGCTCTCAATTCCGCTAACCTGGCCTGACACACTCGCCGGCCGACGCCCACACCCTCCCCTGCCGAAGCCACGATGGCGGGCCGCCACCCCACCGCTGCCCAGCCGGACAAGCCGCCAGGACTTGATTATAGAAAATATATGTATCGACAACTCAATATTCTCGGTCACCTTATTACAAAAAAGTGCTCGGCTTATCCATGTTATCCATGTTAGACCCGACCGTCAGCTGGCTGTCAATTGGGGTTAATAGGGCTTTAGGACCGGTTTGCAACGGATTAGACGTAGACATGGTGTGGAGTGCAAAAAAATCTGCAAAACTGGTGGTTTGCGCAACGAAATGACGTGAGCATGGTGGAATGTGCAATCTCCTCGTTGAACTGTTGATTGCCTTCTTGATGGATTGCACACTCTATTTCTCACGAGTCGTGCGAGGTTTTGTTTGGTTGGCTGATGGCCTCATGCACACGCGCGAGAGAGAAGACTAAGAGCATCTCCACCGGTGCTCCCAATAGGCCAAATGTTGCCGGCACGTCCCAATACAGCGTCTAGCAACCCCGCTTCGCGTCCAGATTCTAGGGACGCAGCGGGCGCGCCGGCAACCGCAACAACACGCATCTCGTCGAATCCTGACGGGCGAGACCGACGCGTCAGCGACACTTTCCCCTCCTTACCACTTTTCCCTCCCTCCCGACCATTTTCAATCTCCCGCCATTTGCCTCCCTCGCCCCACCTCCTTCCCACCTTTCCCACCTTGGGCGATCCACGTCCGGGCGATAGATGTCTCCCGTCAAGCGCTACCGCAGCGGCGCTCGCAGTGGAGGAGGACATCGGGGCGCAGCTCGCGGTGCCACCAGAGGTTACGCCGCCCCTCGCAAATCCCGCGGGCGGCCGGAGAATATGTCGGATGCGGACTGAGAGAAGGAGCGAGATCGTCGGTCGGTGGCCACCATCGACATGAGAGGGCAGCCACGAGTGCGGTGGCGAGGCAGAAGGAGCTCGATTTCTTGCAGGCGTCGCTCGGGTATGCTACTGCTGGCGGTGCAAGTCAAGGAAGCACCAACACGCCGGTGTCGGGGGGCGCGTAGCCATTGAACCCGACGTTCTTCGATGCCAGTGGTGTCACTCCACGTTCCGGGCTGCGGATCTCGCTAGGGTTCGGTGATAGCAGCCGCTCCGACTCGCTGAACGTCGGCCTCCACGTCAAACTCAACCAGGCGTTCACCGACTCGCTGGTTCTTCAGAGGGGCCGGCCACGCCCAAGCGTCGATGCGTGCGGCCTCCAACGCCTCTTTGCCGATGCACATGGCGCCGGCGATGGGAATGGCGACCGACGTAGACGAACAAATGGTATGAAATCTAAGTCCTTTGCCTCATGCATATTGCGTTCATGACATGAAACCAACGTGCCTTGTTCTTTGCAATAGCTCGAAGGATCAGAGGTGTTGTGTGGCATGATCCGTGACGGGACAGACATGCACGGAGCTCCGGAACAGGAAGAACAAGTGTAACAGCCCAAAGTTGAAAACCTGAAAACCTGTGTAAAATTTCCACTTTTGTGTTCATTGCATCATGGCATCATGCATCATGTTGTTGTCACTAGGGAATTGTGCTAGGGACTTGTGGGTGTTGCTAGGGAATTGTTGGGGTGTGGCACCACTTCAACCCAAATTGCCAAATTTGCTTCAACCAATTTCTAAACAACGAAGGCACTCAATCTTGCAAAATAAAATCACTTTGGCATCTCCTATTTGTCAAGGAGGTTCCAAGAGCTCCAAAATAATATTTTGCCCTTGCTCCAAATAGTTAAATAGCAACATTTGGAAAATTAGCAAAATGCTATAATCCAACACTATGAACAAATGTTGTCAAAAACATTTTATTTGGAGACACCAAAATTAGGGGAGCTTCATATGGAGTTTGGGAGGCTACTGGAATTTCCTCACATTTTTACAAAATGTTTAAATGCCTCATTTAATTCAAAACATGTGCTGGTTTTAAATTTAAAACAAAAAAGGACCTATTTGTAATTCCAGGAGGACCTGTCCGTGAGGTAAGAAATTTCTGCCAGGGGCCTAATTGCAAAACCGGTGTCTTCTTCGCTGTAGCGACCGAGCAGAGCAGCTCGGCCGCACCAGCTCGACGCCGCTGCGTCCCCGATGCCGCGCCCGGGCCCCCTTGCTCTGCCTCCACGCGAGGAAGACAAGCACACGAGGCCCCCACTGCCCCTGCCCTATCCTCTACTTCCCTCGTGCCCTATCTTCTTCCCCGTTTCCTCTCCCCACTATGGCCGCTTGGAGCTCGAGCTCCGCCGCCTGCCGCCGCTGATTGAGGCCACCCGGGCAAATCGAGGACCGTAGAGAGGTCCGCCGCGCCGTCCTCTTTCGCTCCACCAAAGGAATCGAGCCAAGGATCCTGCATTTGCCCGTGCCGTCCTTTTCCTCGCCGACCACCGTCGCCGCTCCGCCGCCGAGCCATCCCCAGCGTCTCCGACCACGCTACTCGAGTCAGGGTGAGCACGCCTCCCCTACTGGACCCTTCTCCCTCCCTCTCCTGCCGTGGCTCGCCGGCGTACCGTACGCAGCCGTGCGCGCCGTGCCGCTCGGATTTTCCGACGCGAGCGCAACCGGATACTCCGGTTACATCCAGTACGGGATGGACTTAGGTCCTTAGTCGTTTTTCCCTGCTTTCCACAGTGATCGGATATTCCGACTCTGGAAAATTCGGAATTTCCTTTTTTGTCCAGCACCCAAAATGGTGTACTGTTCTTTCCTTTCTTCTTTCCAAATTTTGGTTAACTAAATGGTACTGTGTGACCTAACTGATAATCATGACCTATTAAAGAGAGGAATTAAAATGTAAGCACTTGTAATTCTTTGGATCATCCGAAAAATGCGTGTAATATCCCCGAGTGTCCGGAAATTCGCGAACAAACCTTTTTATGTGGTTATCATGTTTATTCGCCAAAACTCTGCATTTCATCACCTGATCATGTCTTTTCATCTACAAGTTAAATCATAGGGTCTCGACTACCGTAATCAACAAGTAAGATGATCCATGACCTAAATTCACGGATATCCGGGATGCGCCCCTCTAAGCACCCGAGCTCCGTTTAATCTGAATAGTTGAATCATCCTCCCCCCGGGATTTAAAATGGCATGTCATCATATGTTTGCGCATTGCATTTGTTAGTCATATGTGTGGTGATTGATTGTTCTCCCCGATGTTTGTTTCTCGTTAGATCAAGCAGCCGGGGTTACGCCACAATACCCCGAAGAGCCGTACTACCAGCACGTTGAGCAAGGTAAGCGTAATCCCCCTCTGAGCATGTCTTATCCTATTTTCCGCAAATATTTTCTCCACTATAATATTGCATGCGGTTCCAAATGTCAATTTTATTGGATTAGAGTATCCTATAGTGCATTAAGTTTCCGATGCCAATACCTGTTTTCCCTCCTATTATCCATAGGTTTGTATTGTTGACCGAGATACCTACTATGCTATGTTGATGCTTAGACATGCTTAGTTAATTGCATAGCTATACGATGGATGGTTTGTGTTGGAAACATGTGATGAGATAAATGGTTGATGGTGGAGGAAATTGTGGTGATGGATAATAAAATGCTTAAAGGTGGGGATGAGAGGCCACATGGGATGTGGTGGGTTGTCTCGTTCTCGCCGCCTAAGTGCGAGTTCTCGCCTACGAGCCAAGTTGAGCGTGCAACCATGCGTGGGCATATGGAACCTCGTCGACCGACTAACTTGTGGCGGACTAGCCGAGGGTCCTCTAGTTTGGCTTTCCATTTACGCGTGCTTGAAGATGGTGGCCAAGACTGAGATGAGGATGGTTGTGTCAGGAAAATAAGTGGCCGCGGGACAGGGTGCGAGAAGGTACCTCTTGTCCTACCGCCACTGATGATCCTGGGTTAGTCTTAAGCAAGGTAAAGGTCGTAGCCACTCCCACCCAGCCGGCTTTCCCCGGAAGAGAGCTAAGAGCTAGGCGATGGGCCGGACGGTACGCATGGATAAGAAGCTGGGAGGTCCCTCGGGAACCTGGCGACTTTCACATTGTACACCCCTGCAGGGATAAATCTTTTCGAAAAGCCGTGTCCGCGGTTATGGACGACTTGGTGACGGATTCAGAGATCATAGAATAACTTTAACGGAATGATTAAAAACTGGGTACTAGAGGTACCACTCACAAATGCAAGGTGAGCTTCCTCGAGGGTGATTCGGGGAGGTGCCTTTGATGAACAGGTACAGTGGTTGATGATGAGAAAAGTGATAAGAAAAGAGTCTTCTTACCCTTTTAAAATATTCTGATTAGTCGATGCCTTTGAGTTATGTTTTTTAAATAAAATCAGCTTTATGCAAAACAACCATAAAACTTGAAGCCTCATCGAGCTATATTAGCTCTTAATCTTGCGAGTTCGTCGAACTCAACGTCGTTTGTTTTTTTCAGAGAGGACTTCACCGACCTCGAAGGTGGGTTCTTTGTGGACGTCGACGAGTAGTCTGGGGTTCCCAGGTGGCAGCTTGGGACATCCCGGAACAGCTGGCGCTGGATGTTTATCTGTAGGCCTCTTAGGCCATAATTTGGTTCTTGTTGTTTAGAACAACCTAATTTGCTTCCGCTTGTTGTAATGTTGGGTCTGTGACCTCTGGTTGTCATTTGCTATCTTTCTCTATTATAAGAGTTGAACTATATGATTTGTGTCGTAGAGTCTGTGATGTGCCAGTTGTTCCACAAGTCTTGATCTCTCTATTATGCTTTGATAGTGTGTCTGGTGGTATCGGATAACCGGGACACAGTATCACTGTATAGCAGTCGGGTCGGGCGCCACAAGTTGGTATCAGAGCAGTACTGCCTGTAGGAAACCCTTCTACTGGTCGATGTTGAGTCTAGTGTTTGTGAAAATATTTTTAACCTAAAAATGAGTTGTGAAAACCATCTTAGGATTCTTTTTACTCCTTATCTGGTTACCCTCTAATCTCGGAGCAATCTTACCTCGATTTGAGTTTAAAGGTTTTACTCCTCGTCTGTTACTTCAAAATGATTAGAAACGGGGTGGGTTCGACCTTTAGTGTTATGTGTCACGTTGCTCCCGCTGCGTTGCAATCCCAAATCAACTCAGATGTTTCTACCGAGTTAATCTTTTGATCCTTTCTTTGGGTTTTAACCCACGGACTTGAACATAAGGTCCCGGATTGTGTCAACTAGAGTGTGTTAAGTTGTGATTTCTTAACTCTCACTAGTAGCACATGATGCTGATCTTTGACCCAAGTTCTATCTTGTTGTTCCTTTCTCGCAAAGTATTATCGTCCCTAGTCTGTGTACTTGTGTAGACGCTAATGCTATTGTTCGACCATTCGGAGAAAGATACTAACCGTGTCATTGTCAAATCTCCAGAATGGCTCGAGGAGGCGTGGAGGCCGTGGTGGTCGCGGTAACCACAATGATGATGAGGATGATCTGCCGCCACCACCCTCGATGGCTGAGGTCTTGATGGCCATTGAGGAGAACCGTGGGCGCAATGAGCGCTTGCTTGAGCAGTTGGTGCAGCAGAATGCACGGAGGAACGAGTGCAACACTCTCACCGAGTTCCTGCGCTCGCAGCCACCCACTTTGCTGATGCTAAGGAGCCACTGGAAGCTGATGATTGGCTTCGTGCTTTGGAGCGCAAGTTCTCCGCGCTGCATGTCCCATTGGCTGAGCAAGTCAACTTTGCCACCTATCTCTTGGTTGGTGCTGCTGGCTGTTGGTGGGAAAGCCATGTGGCTTTGTTTCCAGCCAACCATGTCTTCACCTGGGCTGATTTCGCACTGCCTTCCGTGCGGAGTACATTCCCCAGCCATCATGGACTTGAAGAGGAGGGAGTTCCTGGATTTGCAACAGGGACGGATGGACCTCCGCACTTATGGTCGTGAGTTCAACCATCTTCTCGTTACGCCCCAAGGGACGTGACCAATGATGCTGACAAGCAAGAGCTGTTCCGCAAGGGTCTGACTCCGCAGCTCGCTATGAGTTGCTTCCCTTCAGGTTCCAGACCTATCAGGAGCTGTTCAACCAGGCTTTCACTCTTGAGCAAGGAAGAAAGGAACTTGAAGCTTCCAAGAGGCCCGCACATGGGGACCACCAGAGTTCCTCGGGTTCTGAGAGCAAGAAGCGCAGGGTGTTTGTCCCTACAGCGTGTACCTCGTGCTCCATTCATGCCAAGGCCGCAGGATACAGGCCACCTCCTCCGCGCCCCACTACTTCGACACTTGGGGTAGGCGGAGTGGGTACCGTCCTATGCTACCTGCTCCACCTGGAGTCACTTGCTACACCTGTGGCCAGGCTGGTCACTACTCCAGGGAGTGCCCCCAGAAGGCACCTCTCGCGATAACTCCTGCACGAGCCCCTGCCACTCCAACTGGCAAGGCTGGACCTATTGTGCGTGGTCGCCTGAACCACATCTCTGCTGAAGAAGCTGAAGAGACCCCGGCGTTCTTATGGGTGAGTTACGAATCAACGGCAATACAGCTACAGTTTTGTTTGACTCTGGAGCATCGCATTCATTCATATCCATAGCGTTTGCAAAAGACCACAAATACCGTTCGAGAAAATGAGCCGTCCCTTGGTGATCGCTACTCCTGGTTCCAAATGGCAAACCGATGGGTTACTCCTGAGGTCCAGATTAATATAGGTTCCTTGTCTTTTCCTTATGCCTTGGTAGCTCTGAAGTCCAAAGGCATTGATGTCATACTGGGCATGAACTGGCTAGCCAAATACCGGCTAATCTCGACTGTGCTGCCAAGACCATTACTGTGACCTCCTTCCGGTGACATTGTGAAGTATTGGCCTGCACATCAAGACCTCCATCCGTCATACCCAACTCACCTGAGATTCTCCTTTGCTTTATGGAAGGCGAATCCCCTCCTGAAATCCAGGACATACACGTGGTGTGTGACTTCCCGGATGTGTTCCCGGAAGAATTGCCTGGCATGCCTCCTGACCGAAGTGTGGAGTTTGTCATAGATCTACTTCCCGGTACCGCTCCAATTTCCAAGAAGCCCTACCGTATGCCGGTGGAAGAGTTGGCTCTGTTGAAAGAGCAAATTGATCAGCTGTTAGCAAGGAGTTCATCCAGCCTAGCAGTTCACCTTGGGGTTGTCCGGTACTCTTTGTCAAGAAGAGGGATTCTACCGTGCCTCGTCTAGTCTCTGACTATCGACCGTTGAATGCGGTGACAATCAAGAACAAGTATCCTATTCCTCGCATCAATGATCTGTTGGATCAGTTAGCTGGTGCAACGGTATTCTCCAAGATGGATCTGAGGTCAGGCTACCATCAGATAAAAATCAGAAAGGAGGATATTCCAAAGACGGCATTTGTTACTCGCTATGGCTCATATGAGTATACCGTCATGTCCTTTGGTCTCACAAATGCCCAGCTACTTTCATGAGGCTCATGAACTCCATCTTCATGGATTATCTTGATAAGTTTGTCGTCATTTACATTGATGACATCCTCATCTATTCCAAAACCAATGAAGAGCATGAGGAACATCTTCGTTTGGTTCTGACACGACTTCGAGAACACCGCCTCTATGCCAAGTTCTCCAAGTGTGAGTTTTGGTTGGATAATTGTCTTCCTTGGTCATGTGATATCCGCAATGGTGTGGGTCATTCCTGACAAGATTCAGTCCATTCTGGATTGGAAAACTCCAATGTCAGTCAAGGACATTCGTAGCTTTCTCGGATTGGCGGGTTACTACCGCCGATTCATCGAAGGTTTCTCCAAGATAGCCAAGGCCCTGACTGACCTTCTCAAGAAGGATAAAAAGTTTGTATGGTCGGCCGAAGCTGAAGAGAGTTTCAAAACACTGAAAGCCAAGCTCACGTCCGCTCCTGTGCTTGTCCTGCCGGACACAGCAAGGATTTCGTCGTCTTCTGTGACGCCTCTCTACAAGGTTGGGCTGTGTGTAATGCAAGATGGCCATGTGGTGGCTATGCTTCTCGCCAATTGAAGCCGCATGAGCACAACTACCCAACTCATGATCTAGAACTTGCCGCGTGGTTATGCTTTGAAGCAATGGAGACCATACCTGTTTGGTAACCGTTGCGAGATCTTCTCGGATCACAAGAGTCTGAAGTACCTCTTCACCCAGCCGGATTTAAATCTCAGGCAAAGGCGTTGGTTGGAGTTAATCACGGACTACAATGTGAGTCTGAACTATCAACCCGGCAAAGCAAACGTCGTGGCTGACGCGCTAAGTCGGAAGTCCTATTGCAACAATCTGATGATTGAGAAAGGCCAACCTCTTCATGAAGAGTTCCTCGTTTGAACTGGAAATTGTTCCTTCTGGCTACCTTGCAAATCTGGAGATCAAATCTACTCTTGTAGACCAGATTAAGGATGCTCAGAAGGGATGAGGGTATCTGAAATCAAGAGAACATTGCTAGTGGCAAGGCCAAATGTTTCTCAAATGAATCCGGAGTTGTTTATTTTGGTGACCGCTAGTGGTGCCAAAGAACAAATTTGAGGGAGCTCATCCTCCAAGAAGCTCATGAATCACCTCTCTCTATTCATCCCGGTAGTACCAAAATGTACCAAGACCTTCGACCACAATTCTGGTGGACCGATGAAACGGAAATTGCTAGGTATGTTGCTGAATGCGACACCTGTCGACGGGTAAAGGCTGAACATCAAAGGCCTGCCGGCACTCTTCACCCTATTGCTATTCCCGAGTGGAAATGGGATGAAATTGGTATGGACTTCATTACTGGTCTGCCGAAGTCTCCAAAGGGACATGATGCCATTTGGGTCATCATTGATCGACTATCAAAAGTGGCTCACTTCCTCCCCGTTCGTGTTGACATTACAGCTGCCAGGTTGGCAGACCTGTATGCTCTGGATCGTGTACTTCACGGTATTCCCAAGAAGATAATTTCTGATCGTGGAAGCCTATTCACCTCCAAGTTTTGGACTAGTTTCCAAACTGCTATGGGAACTCGTCTCAACTTCAGCACCGCGTTCCATCCCAAACTGATGGTCAGACCGAAAGAGTGAACCAAGTTTGGAAGACATGCTTAGGGCATGTGTAATCTCTTTTGGCAAGGATTGGGAAAAGTATCTCCTTTCGCGGAGTTCTCCTACAACAACAGCTATCAAGCTAGTCTGGGCATGGCTCCATTTGAGGTTCTCTATGGAAGAAAATGCCGTACTCCTCTAAATTGGTCCGAGACCGGAGAGAGGGCACTCTTTGGTCCGGATGTGATCAATGAAGCTGAGGAGAAGGTTAGAATCATAAGGGAGAATCTGAAGATTGCTCAGTCTAGGCAGAAGAGCTACTATGATAAGCATCATCAGGAAATTCACTATGAAATTGGTGATAAAGCTTATCTCCGCGTCTCTCCCCTTCGTGGCGTTCGCCGCTTCGGTATCAAAGGGAAATTGGCCCTCGCTATGTTGGCCCTTCACCGTTCTGGCCAAGCGAGGAGATCTTTCTTATAAGTTGGAATTACCGGTCATCTTTCCCAATGTACATGATGTGTTTCATGTCTCTCAACTTCGCCGGTGTTTCAAAGATCCTATCCATGGGGTCAATCATGAGGAGCTGGATCTCCAGGAAGATCTTACTTATCGCGAGCATCCTATCCGTGTCTGGATGAAGCTGAAAGGAAGACCCGCAACAAGACTACCAAGTTTCTCAAGATTCAGTGGTCTCACCATTCCGAGGAAGAAGCAACTTGGGAAAGAGAGTCTAGTCTTCGTGAGGAGTATCCCGACTTCTTTTCGCATTCTTAGAATCTCGGGACGAGATTCCTGTAAGGGGGTAGAATTGTAACAGCCCAAAGTTTAAAACCTGAAAACCTGTGTAAAATTTCCACTTTTGTGTTCATTGCATCATGGCATCATGCATCATGTTGTTGTCACTAGGGAATTGTACTAGGGAATTGTTGGGGTGTGGCACCACTTCAACCCAAATTGCCAAATTTGCTTCAACCAATTTCTAAACAACGAAGGCACTCAATCTTGCAAAATAAAATCACTTTGACATCTCCTATTTGTCAAGGAGGTTCCAAGAGCTCCAAAATAATATTTCGCCCTTGCTCCAAACTAGTTAAATAGCAACATTTGGAAAATTAGCAAAATGCTATAATCCAACACTATGAACAAATGTTGTCAAAAACATTTTATTTGGAGACACCAAAATTAGGGGAGCTTCATATGGAGTTTGGGAGGCTACTGGAATTTCCTCACATTTTTACAAAATGTTTAAATGCCTCATTTAATTCAAAACATGTGCTGTTTTTAAATTTAAAACAAAAAAGGACCTATTTGTAATTCCAGGAGGACCTGTCCGTGAGGTAAGAAATTTCTGCCAGGGGCCTAATTGCAAAACCGGTGTCTTCTACGCTGTAGCGACCGAGCAGAGCAGCTCGGCCGCACCAGCTCGACGCCGCTGCGTCCCCGATGCCGCGCCCGGGCCCCCTTGCTCTGCCTCCACGCGAGGAAGACAAGCACACGAGGCCCCCACTGCCCCTGCCCTATCCTCTGCTTCCCTCATGCCCTATCTTCTTCCCCGTTTCCTCTCCCCACTATGGCCGCTTGGAGCTCGAGCTCCGCCGCCTGCCGCCGCTGATTGAGGCCACCCCGGGCAAATCGAGGACCGTAGAGAGGTCCGCCGCGCCGTCCTCTTCCGCTCCACCAAAGGAATCGAGCCAAGGATCCTGCATTTGCCCGTGCCGTCCTTTTCCTCGCCGACCACCGTCGCCGCTCCGCCGCCGAGCCATCCCCAGCGTCTCTGACCACGCTACTCGAGTCAGGGTGAG
Source organism: Poa pratensis (assembly GCA_947311845.1). NCBI lineage: Eukaryota > Viridiplantae > Streptophyta > Magnoliopsida > Poales > Poaceae > Poa > Poa pratensis. The sequence goes on along the minus strand of CAMZMU010000078.1, from coordinate 26,042,353 downwards.
CACGCCTCCCCTCCTGGACCCTTCTCCCTCCCTCTCCTGCCGTGGCTCGCCGGCGTACCGTACGCAGCCGTGCGCGCCGTGCCGCTCGGATTTTTCGATGTGAGCGCAACCGAATACTCCGGTTACATCCAGTACGGGATGGACTTAGGTCCTTAGTCGTTTTTCCCTGCTTTCCACAGCGATCGGATATTCCGACTCTGGAAAATTCGGAATTTCCTTTTTTGTCCAGCACCCAAAATGGTGTACTGTTCTTTCCTTTCTTCTTTCCAAATTTTGGTTAACTAAATGGTACTGTGTGACCTAACTAATAATCATGACCTGTTAAAGAGAGGAATTAAAATGTAAGCACTTGTAATTCTTTGGATCATCCGAAAAATGCGTGTAATATCCCCGAGTGTCCGGAAATTCGCGAACAAACCTTTTTATGTGGTTATCATGTTTATTCGCCAAAACCCTGCATTTCATCACCTGATCATGTCTTTTCATCTACAAATTAAATCATAGGGTCTCGACTACCGTAATCAACAAGTAAGATGATCCATGACCTAAATTCACGGATATCCAGGATGCGCCCCTCTAGGCACCCGAGCTCCGTTTAATCTGAATAGTTGAATCATCCTCCCCCCCCGGGGATTTAAAATGTCATGTCATCATATGTTTGCGCATTGCATTTGTTAGTCATGTGTGTGGTGATTGATTGTTCTCCCCGATGTTTGTTTCTCGTTAGATCAAGCAGCCGGGGTTACGCCACAATACCCCGAAGAGCCGTACTACCAGCACGTTGAGCAAGGCAAGTGTAATCCCCCTCTGAGCATGTCTTATCCTATTTTCCGCAAATATTTTCTCCACTATAATATTGCATGCGGTTTCAAATGTCAATTTTATTGGATTAGAGTATCCTATAGTTGCATTGAGTTTCCGATGCCAATACCTGTTTTCCCTCCTATTATCCATAGGTTTGTATTGTTGGCCGAGATACCTACTATGCTATGTTGATGCTTAGCCATGCTTAGTTAATTGCATAGCTATACGATGGATGGTTTGTGTTGGAAACAGGTGATGAGATAAATGGTTGATGGTGGAGGAAATTGTGGTGACGGATAATAAAATGCTTAAAGGTGGGGATGAGAGGCCACATGGGATGTGGTGGGTTGTCTCGTTCTCGCCGCCTAAGTGCGAGTTCTCGCCTACGAGCCAAGTTGAGCGTGCAACCATGCGTGGGCATATGGAACCTCGTCGACCGACTAACTTGTGGCGGACTAGCCGAGGGTCCTCTAGTTTGGTTTTCCATTTGCGCGTGTGTTGAAGATGGTGGCCAAGATTGAGATGAGGATGGTTGTGTCAGGAAAATAAGTGGCCGCGGGACAGGGTGCGAGAAGGTACCTCTTATTCTACCGCCACTGATGATCCTGGGTTAGTCTTAAGCAAGGTAAAGGTCGTAGCCGCTCCCACCCAGCCGGCTTTCGCCGGAAGAGAGCTAAGAGCTAGGCAATGGGCCGGACGGTACGCATGGATAAGAAGCTGGGAGGTCCCTCGGGAACCTGGCGACTTTCACATTGTACACCCCTGCAGGGATAAATCTTTTCGAAAAGCCGTGTCCGCGGTTATGGACGACTTGGTGACGGATTCAGAGATCATAGAATAACTTTAACGGAATGATTAAAAACTGGGTACTAGAGGTACCACTCACAAATGCATGGTGAGCTTCCTCGAGGGTGATTCGGGGAGGTGCCTTTGATGAACAGGTACAGTGGTTGATGATGAGAAAAGTGATTAAGAAAAGAGTCGCTTCTTATCCCCTTTTAAAATATTCTGATTAGTCGATGCCTTGGAGTTATGTCTTTTTAAAATAAAATCAGCTTTATGCAAAACAACCATAAAACCTTGAAGGCCAATCATCGAGCCTATATTAGCTCTTAATCTTGCGAGTTCGTCGAACTCAACGTCGTTTGCTTATTTTCAGGAGAGGACTTCACCGCCCTCGAAGGTGGGTTCTTTGTGGATGTCGACGAGTAGTCTGGGGTTCCCAGGTGGCAGCTTAGGACATCCCGGAACAGCTGGCGCTGGATGTTTATCTGCAGGCCTCTTAGGCCATAATTTGGTTCTTGTTGTTTAGAACAACCTAATTTGCTTCCGATTGTTGCAGTGTTGGGTCTGTGACCTCTGGTTGTCATTTGCTATCTTTATCTATTATAAGAGTTGAACTATATGTTTTGTGTCGTAGAGTCTGTGATGTGCCAGTTGTTCCACAAGTCTTGACCTCTCTATTATGCTTTGATAGTGTGTCTGGTGGTATCGGATAATCGGGGACACAGTATCACTGTATAGCAGTCGGGTCAGGGCGCCACAACAAGGAATGGTACGAAGAGGTAGAGGAGGAGGGCGGTGGTGAGGAGGAGGATTACGAAGGCGAGGATGAGGAGGAGGAGGAGGAGGAGGAGGGCGACGGCGAGGAGGTCGAGCCTGACGTTGAGCCTGGGAGGAAGGTCTGCAAGACCAGGAAGAAAGGGACGAAGGGGAAGAGGTGGAAGACCAAGGAAGGACGAGTGCCTCGTTGACACATGGAAGCTTGTGACGAACGACTCCATCGTCGGCTCTAACCAAACCTACGGTCGGTATTGGAAGAGGGTCGAAGAACAATTCCATGAGACGATGATCTATGACGACTATGCCAAGGTGCCAATGGATCACAATTGGAATGCAATGACACATAGGGGGAGAGTCATCCAAGCCGAATGCAACAAGTTCCACGGCAACCTTGAGCAAATCCAAGGAAGGCAGGCGAGCGGCAAGACAGTGAAGGACTTGTTGAGCTATATATGCTATCATGTTCAACCAAGAGAACAACGACCACAAGGATTTCAAGTTCATGCATTGCTTTCTGAAGCTTCAAAACAACAAGAAGTGAGAGAAGACGCGGATCGATCTCAACGACGGACACGACGCCCAGGGGCCTCTCAACCCGGCGTTCCCCGCGTCGGAGGGGCGTCCTGTTGGAAACAAGAAGGCCAAGTCCGACAAGAACGGCGCATCGTCGACGGCGTCGGTGCAAGCGTCAATTGACAAGTGCCTCACCGAGGTCACAACCATGTCCAAGAAAAACGCAAGCACCTTCGCCGATAGTTCGACGTCTTTGATGAGCAAGCATGACGAGAAGGTCGATGTCGAGAAGGAGAAGGTCGTCATTGAGAAGGAGAAGGTCACCGTCGAGAAGGAGCGGCTCACCATCGAGAAGGAGAAGGTGCAGACAGCTATCATGTAGGCCGACACGGCAAGAATGCAGGCGATGGCGGAGGCGGCGCAATCCGTCACTCGGAAGATGACGGAGGACGCCAAGATCTTGACCACCGACCTCTCCGGCTACACACCGGAGGTGAGGGATTGGTCTCAGCTCTCTGAGCAGCTCATCTTGCGTGATTCGGGTCTTCTGCTACCGAAGCAGACGCCGACGACGACGAGGACCACGACACCACCAATGGACACGACGGCGAGGACCACGACGACGCCGATGGACACGACCTACTCCGACGCATAGCCAACGCCACGCCCGGGCTAGGAAGACGCCGAGACACAAGAGGAGTCACTCGAGCCGGTATTGACGATCACTGATTTGCATGATCGATGTTCTGTAATATGATCGCCGGAACTGACAATGCTTTTAGGTGTGATCGCCGGACCTGTCGAAGTTTTTGGCTCTGCGAACTAATGCTATTCGCACTTGTGGGGTCGTTTTTATTTGAATTTGTGCGTCGAACTATTTAGAGCGACCGGTGGAGCGCGACGCTCATAGTAGGAGGCAACGCGTACCGGTGCGTCCAATAACGTCTGTCCGGCAATTTTACCGGACCGCTGTATTAGACGGGCCGAGATGCTCTAATTACAAACCGCTTGCGGCAAGGCATGTGCCCGTGCGTCTCGCCGGAGCTGCGCGTCCAACCCCGACATGGTGTCGCACGCGACGGAGCAGCACGGCACCGAACTGTCGCGCGGCGCGGACCATGAGCAAAGTTCTCTTTTTACTCACCGGCCGGACTAGACCGACAAACGCCAAGGAGACAGCAAGGACGTCCCGGATGTGATCGTGCCTGGGCCCGGACAAGCCACGCACTCTCTCCAGGCCGCCGCCGTTCCTCGAGATACTAGCTGCGACGCAGTACTTGCACGACACCGTTTTTCTCCCAAGTGAATTGCTAGTAGCACCATCTTGGTCGATATCCTTCTTTTCTTTCCCAACTTGCAATGAGTGCTGCCTTAAGATTACAGAAATCTGCAAATTTCTACCAGAGACGTCGCATCAGCTAGCACCAATGGTAAGTTAGATCTACTGCTGCGCATCCGCTACTGTGCATGCATTTTGTTCAAGTACCCCTAGATATCTTCTACACTCCTCAGTCCATGTTCTTTCATTTTCTCTTCTGAATCTTTGGTACATAATCTAGACATCTAGTGGACAACGAGGGAACATGTAGGGCCACTTTGGATCCTAGGATTTTCAGTTTCTTTTGGGAGGATTTTTTCCTATGACTCTCAAGATGATCTCTGATCCCACTATAATTTTCCTTACGAAGCCCAGTAAAACTTGTACTTTATCTCTTACTCACTTCGTCTAAAAATAACTGTCTTAAATTTATCAAAAAATAGATGTATCTAGACATGAAACATGTATAGGTACATTCACTTTTGTACAAGTTTGAGACACTTATTTTAGTACGGAGGGAGTACTTACTGGTCAATCCTTCAAAACGTATGTGTTTGTTTTATGTGCAGCATGCAAAGACACCTCTTGTACAATTCCAATTGTCTAAAACCTACAGAAACCCACATAATGTGGCATCTCAATACTTCATCTTTCATGTTACCACATCTTTAAAATCCTGCAATCTACACAAGCTGGCAGATTTTCAGAATCTTGAATGTTTTCATCTGATATGCTCTGCTTCGTCACTCTGGATTTGCTGAATTGGCGTGGTTATGTCAGCTAGTGAGAAGTATCGCTGGCTTTGCTCATATTTAGTCACCCGATCATAAACCGACGATCCATGTCGGATGCTACACGCGAACAATGTTTTATGAACAGTATTCCCGTGAATAGAGTTTTAGATAATAGAGAGTTGATCTTATCATTTGAATTGCAACCTGGCGGCTGTGAGTGGCTAAAGTCACTGCTGAATTACAAAACAAGTCAGCCAATCTACGCCGATTCTAGTGCCTTTGGACTTTGTCCTCTTCATGCTATCAAAAAAGGGTACTTTGAGTAGAAACTTAATTTTATTTTTAGGTAGATATATACATCTCAAAATAAGATACTCCCTCTGTTCGGGAATATAGGGGCGGAGAGCGTTTTCAGATACTATTTCGAAAATGTAAGGCTCCCGTGCAAGATTAAATCCAGTTAGGCGAGCAATTATCTCTACCCGTCGTCTCCCTCCTCGCTAACTGGTCGTCGTCTCCTCTCCTCGTCTTCGCCCCAAGAACTGTTAGACTGCTCATAATAGGGAGTAACATAAAGTAGTAACAGGCACATGCTACTACTCTATGTTACTAACTCTATAGTGGGGATTGTCATATGTGTGGTAACATAGATAAATTCATTTAGTACTTTGTATACTCAATTTGCATTGGGAAGTCTTATGTTACGGTAATTACCTACTCCCTCCGTACTCAAATAAATGGACATCTAAATTTTTTAAGACAAATTATGGAGACAAGTAGAAAATGCATTAGGAAAATGCAAGCCACCATCTCACTCCTCTTTAATTACCCCACCTCCAATGAGCTAAGTGCATGTAGAAAAAAAATACCATGTGTTGAATGTTATTGGGATTAATTCCCGTGCGATGAGAGAGAAGCATTATTATCTGCTTTTAAGTGCATTGGGAAGGTATTCTCGTGTAGTTGTTGCTTCCGGCTATTTATTCAGTTGTCAATCAGCATTGATCCGGAGTCCGTCTCTCTCTTTTTGCCCGTCCTTCTCTATCTATGAAATTCCTAATTAAGGGAGTTCGCTTTCCAATATCTAAATGTTCATGCAAAGCAACAAACAAAATTACTCCCTCCATCCGCGAATAATTGTATTTCCACCTTTTGGGGTAAGTCAAACTTATTAGATTTTCACCAACTTTATTGGAAACAGTACCCGCATTTATGACAGTAAATTAGTATCACTAGATTCATTTTGAAATGAAGTTTCGAAATATACCAATGTTATGTCATATATGTTGCTACTTTTTTCTATAAATTTGGTCAAAGTTTAAAAGTTTGACTAAGTGCTAAACCTAGAAGTACAATTATTCAAGGACGGAGGGAGTACACTATTTTGCGAAAAAATCGAATGCAAAACGTCCACTTATTTGAGAACGGAGGAAGTATGTTACTCATTTTGCCTAGAGAGCGGCGTTTTGATGCTCCCGGTATTTTTGAAAAAATAGAACAAATTGAAAACTTATCCAAAAAAAATCATGCACGTACCTGACTATGGTACGCATGATCGTGTAAAAGTTCACGCCGAAATGACATCGTGGCCGCCCTGTACAAAAATGACAAATTTCTGACAGAAAATTCTGTCAGAAATTTGTCATTTTTGTACAGGGCGACCACGATGTCATTTCGGTGCGAAATTTCACACGATCGTGCGCACCATAGTCAGGTACGTGCATGAATTTTTTTGGAATTTTTTGAAAAGTTTTCAAAAAAAATTATGCTCCCGAAAATAACGGGAGCATATGAGCCCGGGCTCCAATATGAATTTCCGATTTGCCTCTCTTTTCTTCATTAATTGCATGTCACATCATCTTTTTTGCCTATCTATATTACTACCCACTATGGCTAGTCTTAGGATGTGGAGATAAAAATGAGTAGCATAACGCAGGACATTCCTGAAACAGTTGCTGGAAAAACAACCCGAATTGAAACCAATGGAGAGAGATGGCGATTTAGGGTTCGAGATCAAATTTTTCTTGGGCATGGGTAGAATCTCTAACTCTGACTACTTCTTCTACCTCTGGCTGCGGCTCTAAGTTTAGATCAAATCTGGCCATGGTTGGAGGGTTAACGAGGAAAACTTAGTCAGAGATTTATATGGCACGACGACCTTGAAGCAAACGATAGAGATTAGAGATCGTGGCTATCGGAGGGCTGCTAGAGCGAGATACAGGGACGATCTGTGGCAAAGGAAACTGCCCAAAGCATGTTCAAGAATGTAGGAGCGGATTGGAGAGATGGTTCCCGGGAAAAGAAAAGAAAATCATATGTTTTTTAACCGTATAGTGGAAAAGGCATTAATTGGAAACACTATCGATACAGTCATTAACTTGGGGAAAGGAAACGTGTAGACCTGCTTATTACAAATGTGTTCTCCGGGGATTAAAATGGTTTAGCACATAAAATATTTACTCTCTCCCACTTACAATGTGATTATTTTGCATTTTCTCACTAACATTTTATATCACATTCCATGCTCCAATCCACGGAGCATAATAACATTTCGTTTTGAAACAGGCTTCAAAGCACTAAAATATTTATTTCAATTTCCAGTGTTCATGAAATTAAATGAGGAGCCGATTTTTAGGTCTAATCTTGTAACGCTATTATTGCTGAATAAAACTCCAGATTTCACTGGCAAAAGAAATCAGGAGTATATAGGTCTTTCAAGAAAAACAGGATTATATTGGTGTTTTCAGTCAATAAGTGATTCTTATTTATTATCGTCCAACAATAAAGTTTAACGCTAATCCAAATCGGTTCAAACAAACATCACGTCAACATACACGAAAATGACACATCTTCAAAGTTCATGAATCTTAATAGAATAGAGAAACCTTTTGACTCGTCAAAACAAAAGCTTCTTGTTTTAGGTCACACACTGAACTACTTCAGCAAAGAGAATATACTTTGACCAACGTAACCTCGTTTTGGGTCATTATATTCCTTGTTCCATTTTATGTAGCATTCAAACTATCCTTTTCTAGTTTGTGTTGGTCTTTGGATAGAGCTTTTACTTAGGATCAACAGTCAATAACAGATTTCATCCCAAAGAAAATCGAAAATACAACACCAGCACACATTATTACTAAGTCATGTTGTGTGCAAAAAGAAAAATCTAATGGAAAATCCCAAGTAGGTCAACATACAAACCATACAACATGTTGCTAAGCTCACGAACAAGTATTCACTAGGAATATGAAAATAACTAAATAATCACTATTCCACCATGGCTGATTTTCCACTGATCATCGTCTAAGCTTCGACAGATGAGTTCCATCGTCTCAACGGGCTGCTAGGGGTCAAATCCAGGTCCAGATCAGGAGTCACTTCTCTTCACAAGCTTTGTATAGATAATGCGACCATCCCTTGCAGAATTACTCTCAGCAAGAGCAATTTGAACCATGTCCTACATACAACAAACAACATACCAGCGTTAGACAACATCCAACAGATGAGCATACGTTCATCAAAACAGAAATCGTTGTTAAGCTCAATTCTTGCATACGAGGTACTCGATGTTAAGCTTACAGTGATTACAGCTGACCCCCCAAAAGGTGCAGGTATATCGAATTGACAAATACACCTTCCCATTATTTCCACTGCGATCTTATTATTACTTATAAGCAACCAAGTGTGTCGACATGCAATATCAGCTAAACTTGTCTACCTCCCAGCAGACAAACCAAAAGTTAAGACCCACACTGAGCTGAGAACACAAAAACTAAATAGTAGTATATACACCTCTATATCTTTCAAGATCTCAACGCATATGTGTTGGTGAAACTTCATATGAATAGATAGATAATAACAAGTTCCAGAAGATATCATTACAACAAATAGTATGGAATCGAACTAACAAATCGAACTAACAAATGAAGTAACTGACCTTTACATCCCTATTGGATAAAAACTTCCCCAAGTTGTGAAGGATGCACCTTAAATCATCCACCTGCATTTTGTAAAAAATGAGAATAATGCAACCTCATGTACCTAATTGAGGAATCACTTTCAACAGAACAATAGTATTGCTTGTAACTACCTTTACATAACCAACTCTGTTTTGATCGAAGTACCTAAAAGCCTAACACAGGGGAAAGACGATCATATGTTAGCAATTAGCCGGGATGCATGCAAAGACAAGAGTTTTAACTTTGCGGCGACTCATTTAATCTCTTATATACAGCAGCAAAAAATACCTGCAGCAGGTCCTTATCAACCACCTCCGGTTTTGCTGAGTCTCCTTTCTGTGACACAGATGTCTTTCCCTCCTTACCAACTGACTGTTCTCCAACTTCTTTCACATCTCCTTTCTCTGCTACAGACTGCTTGTCCTGCCCTGAAGCAGATTTTTCATCAATATTCTCCAATTTAAGATTCTCTGTTGTCCTGTTATCACCATCTTTTGCAGGTACTTCTGGCTTGGTTTCTCTTTCATTTGACTTATCCTCATTCTGCAGAAGAAAAAAATGAAGTGCCACAAGTAAGCACCGTTTAATCATAATTAGTTTCACAGCACCTACAACGTTAAATAAAACTGAAAGTTACATGTGATAAGCAAGGGCAAATTTCATCCCACTAGTACCCTGGTCGAAATAGGTGCTGTTTTGGACATGTGCAGCCTCCGACATACAAATTTAATCACATAAACATCAGTAAAATGGTCGAAAATTATAATATTAGAAAATATTTTTCATGACAACTCATATGGTACTACTTCACTTGATAAATCTCAATATTTACATATATTATGGGCATAGTTAGAGAAGTTTGTTTGCACTCTTTCTAGAATAGAGGTAGTATTTTCTGAGCTCGCAAACATAATCCAAATGTAAAACTAGAGCCATTAGCCTCGAAAAGTGAGCCCATGCTAGTCCACTCCACGATGAGCTTGGAAGGGGGTGCTCACGGCTTCCGACTATCCATTCAATTTAATTGGAACTAATTGGATATGATCCACATGTAGAAAGCTATACTTCCATATTCTGAAAAAATTCTAGTGGAAAAGCCTATATAAATTTCACATGGATTCATGAGTTGAACGATGGATAGCAAACCGACAAGCATTCATACAGTATGAAGAAGACCATATTGTAATACAAAGAGTAGTTCGCAGTTGTGTACTTGTGTATATTAGATATGGTGAAAAGGAAATGGAGAATATAACCTGTGCCTCTGCCAGTTCTGCAGTAGCATCACCCATGTCCTCATCGCCTTCATACATTTCTACTTCTTCGGGGTCTTCTTCATATTCAGGATCCTCTTCAGGATCCTCATCCTCCATTGTCTCATCAGCTTCAGGTTCATCACTGGCAGCTGCTGTATGGTCTGTGCCAATCTTTTCCTCGGTCTCTTTCATCAGTTCGTCATGGGCAACCGCTGGGTGATCTGTACTCATCTTCTCATCACCCTCTTTTATCAGTTCCTCATGGGTAGCTAATGAGTTGTCTGTAATTATCTTCTCCACCCTCTTTTGTTATTTCATCATTTTTACCTGGATTACCCGAGGTACTACCAGTTAGATTCTCATCAGTTGTTTTGAGTCGCTTCTCTGTGGATTTCTTGTCTTCCTTCTTTAGATCTTCCTCTCTTTGGCGCTTACGTTGATTCCTCTTTATGACATACTGCCTGTAAAGTTTCTGTGAAGACAAAAAACTACATTAGAAAACTGAAAACAGATAAACCGCAAAACCTATTAGATGAAGCAACGAATTCTACTCTTTACTACGCTCCACTAAAACATGGGAAAGACAAGAATAACAATGACCTATCAAGTTACAACTTCCAATCACAATTTGGACCATTACCAGCGAACAATTATCCTAAAGTTTGGTAACATCAGCATAATGGAGTTGGATTTCTCAGTTTATAGCCCACCTACTGGGCATTTTCTTGCAAGCATACTCTGGTACCAAACTTCAAAGTTAGATGGAAGTAGACATACTTTTGGGAACCAGTTGTAGAGGGGTTAAAGATGTACTAGATTACAACTCAAAGGAGAATAGCATTTGAATGACAAAACAACAATAGTGGTGTCAGAAGATAGCTACAAATGAGAAAAGCAGCAATAAATACACTTACAGACAATAACAGATGATTGTGTGTTTAAGCTAACAAAGCATAGACAGAGGTCACGGAATTTACCTCAAGAAAAGACAATATCACACAACCCATTCTGTACTGCAGCATTTCACTGAATGATTCAGCAAACAAAGAAAGCTGAAAAAGAAACGGAAGAACAGATCAATCATCAATGTCAACGCCAGATGAACATCACCGTGAAAACAATGAATTAATTAAGAGATTTCTTTGAAGAGTACTATGCCGTCCCTAAATATAAAACGTTCTAGCAGCTAGGACGTCTTATATTTAGGGACAGAACGTTTTATATTTAGGGACAGAGGAAGTTGCAATGAAAAATAAAAAGCACAGAGGTAGCAATCCCTTGTAATGAAAAATTACCAATTAACAAATAATTACAAAAGCCAGAGAAGAATATGGACCTCAAATACTGACTCCTCTACATCATTGGTGGTGTAGTCTAGGAGGCCATCCAATGAAAGGGAAGTTGAACGGAGCTGCAAATGAAGATCATTCAATAAAATCTCATGGGGAACTTATAAGACCACGCTTATATTAGTAGTATCTATATGAAATAAAAAGATAATCATATAGCAGAATAGGCGTACTTTATATTCTTTACTCTTTTTGGCCTGAAGAATAAATCCTGGATGTTTCGGAGGTTCGTCCGATTTCTTCTTTTCTTTAGTGTCATTGGCTGACTTTGTCTTGGAGTCCATTGTTTGGTCTTTATCCTTTTTTTCATTATCATCCTTTTTCTTGTCATTCTTTTCATTTTTGTCATCAACTTTTGAATCTTTTGGTCCACAGCTTCCTGCTGGTTAACCGTATCAATATTTGACTTTTGATTATCAGTCAATATGTGTTCCTTCATCTCCAGATCCTGTCCTTTCTTCTGATTTGAGGTATCTTCAGAAGGAGTTTTCAATCCTTCTTCTTTCTTCTGATTTGAGACATCTTCAGCAGGAGTTTTCAATCCTTCGTCCTGCTTAGTTGTGGATTCCCAGCATCAGTGAGGTCTTCATCATTCTTCTCCGGTTGAACTTCCACTTCTTGTTTACTTGTTTCAGCAGGTGCGGCAAGAGCAGTTGACTCGGATGCTGAAGCAGCAACTTTTCTTTTAATGACCCTTCGAATTATCTTCTTCTTCCCAGTTTTCTTGGCCTCAGGCTGCTGACTAATGCCAGCTCCCACCTGCTCTTTCGTGACATCATCACTCTTCTGTTCAATGTGCTTTTCAGCAGTTTTGTCCGCAGTTTCTGCTACAGCATTCTTGTCAACCTGAGGCGAATTATCCACTGAAGCCTCGCCAGTTGGCTTTTTTCGAACAACTTTCACAATTTTTTTTATTATTTTCTTTTTCATGGGCTTTTTATCCTCAGTAACATGGTCAGCAGTAGCGTCACCAGAAGTGTTTCCTTCAACAACCCCCAACATCTTCTCAACTTGCTCCCCAACTTTATCAAGATTCTCCCCATCATTACCAGCAAGATTGATGTCTCCATCTTTGACCTGCTGTTCAATATCAACATCGACTTTCTCAATTTTGGCAGCAACATCGGCCTCCTGTAAGTGATCATCATTTGTACTTTTAGCCTCGCTTGGCTCCCCTAATATTTTGCCAAATAAATAAGGATCATTAATTTGTGCATCATCAGACAAGGAAAAGGTAGTAAAATGATAAGTGGGCATCTTTCACACCTTGCTTCTGTTCCTTTAGATCATCTGGGTTCTAAAAACAACAGAAGTCAGAACTGTTAGTGCTGCTGATTCAGTAGAAAACAATTTAGTTACAATAGTAACCACAAGCTTACCTTTTCTTTCTTTATAATCAGCTGCTCCCTTTCCATCTTTGATTTTCGGTATGCAATCCAATTGTTCTTCCATAATCCACTGAAGGCACACATTCCGACAGGTTTGGCACAAACAGTACAGTAATTTCCTTGTGACTAAACAGTCCATCATTGCCAACTCTGTTGTAATGGACCTGCAGTAATACACGTCTTACAGACTTCAGCAATAATATTTCATCGAACATGTAATTTAAAGCGAAGGGACTTCTTATCCTATGGAGGAGCCAACATGTCAGCTATAAGAACGGTTTGATGTCGCATTTGTAACTGGTCAGTACCAGTCAAAAAGTCTGACATTCCAACAGTTAGCAAAAAATCCTTTAGAAATATGCACATGGGGGATCAAGGGAGATTTTAAAGCAAAATAGAAATATCAGATAAATTACCAAGCTAAATTATCGAAAAAGAGCCAATCCAGCAACCAGGAGGGGCTAATTCTTTTACCAGTAGCAGTTTTTTCTCGCGTGATGGACTGTAATACATAGTTTCCCTAACATTGTTTTGGATTAAAAAATCAGAACCAGAACATCAATTTGGCGAGACCACAAACAAGTAAATAGGAATATATGTGTTTTGCATTTTTTTTCTTTCCAGAAGAACATCCGGTAATGACAACTTAAACAAAAAAATCTGATGGAAGGATGCTGTTTTCCTTCAAAAAAAAGAACACAAGAACACATTCAACAACTACAGTTCCAAGCAAGTGTTGAGAAATTGATTCAGATGTTACCTCGAGGAAACGATTCCAATTGGTACAATTAGATAGATCAACTTGAACCAGTTCCTTCACATGTCTGTCCAAGTAGAGTCAGTAGAGTAGCAAGTTATCATGGTACATTACTTAATGAAGGCATACCTGATAGCGGTTTGAATCAAGCAAGAACCATCAACCAATGGATCTCCACCATCAAGTGCTGCATTCCAAGGGCCGCCGATAGCTAGAAGTGAACGGTCCTTCTTGAATACAGCAAATTTTAAGATATTGTTCAAGTGCACCACTCGTTCCTCAGTACTTCTCATCGACGTTATGTCAGCAAAGGCACCATTGCTCATACCGCTCATCAGAAGGACCTGCAAATTCATGACCATATATGTAAGCACAGGAGGGAATCATTTCACAAAGTTTAGAGTTACTTTATAACGTGCAGACAGCATAACTGATATACCCGCACATGGATACATGACCATACATTAAGCACAGCAGAAAATCATTTCACAATGTTTAGAGTTACTTTATAAGGGACAGACAGCATAACTGAAGGGTGTATATGTCCAAACAACATAGTACAAGAGGCAAAACACTTCAATGTCTATCAATTGCAAGACTTGTAATCTTTCACAATGTTGGATAAGTAAATACTCAACCATGGCATCAATATCAGGTAACTTTTATCTCAGTTACCACCAAAGAAGATTAGGCAAAGACTAGCGGTCGGTACTCTGATCCTAGCACAACACTGGACTACATGGAGACCTATACATCATACTAATGCAACATTTTTTACATATGCGACATAAAATTATACTAGCAGGATATTATTTTATGGGATGTCTCCATGTCATAATGTGATGGAAACATATTTTCCACACAACTGAAACTCATCCTAGCAAAGATTTTACTCAAGTGGCATGCACGACCCGGGGAAGACCATCACAGCACCCTTTGGATAGCACAAGCCAGCAGCATAAGTTGCATTTTATGTAATTGCAAGCAAAATTTTCAACAAACATGAGTATTAATGCGTAAAAGAATATACCACATGCTTTCCAAAATTATTGATATATACCATGTATAACGACACAACTCGCTAACACTCCCTACTATCCAAAACAGCTACAACTTAACTTTGTACATGGTATAGTTCATACACCGTGTGTAACTTAATATACCACGTACAACAACCCTAGTCACTCAAATTAACACTCCAGTGCTACTACTCGAAACAACAACTTAACATTACTCATAACTTAAAATAAACACAACACTATAGACAAACACCTTTGCATTCCAAATGGTTTCTGGAGTCTTTGTGCTTGATATTTCTTCAGAAGAGACCAGTGCACTTTCATCAGTCTTATCATCCTCTTCACATATGGCATGCTCAACTGTTTTATATCAATGACAGCAACATAGTAAGAAACATATCATTAATAGGAAGTGCAAAAACATTTAGCAACAACAGTACATAAATCTACTTATGAAATCCCAATAAAAAGAAGTACCTCACTGGTGTGTGCAGAGAAAGATTTAGGCTTTCTTTAGACCAGTTCAAGACAATCTACAAAACAAGAAAATCACAAATAAGCAAGGAAATGAATAAGAACGATGTATGATAACATAGTTCCATATTGACTTTTGAACTTTTGACAAGCAACGGTCATGAATAGAATATCAAACCTTAGAAAAATCTGGAATAACTGATAGCCTAGGATATCTTTTAGTCAAAGATAAACAGTCTCTCTCATTATCCACCAAACGAAATGGCAAAACCTGCAAAAAAAACAGCCAATTAGCATACTGTTTCCATTGGGCATTCGAACTAAAGCTACTGCACAATTGAACATACTAAAATGAGATTTGCATATAAAGGATGGAAGACAACTTCATGATTGCTCAATCGTGTCCATTCTGGTACAATCTATGCTTAAGGTGTGAATGGTCTTCAAGTTTCCATATGAGAGTGGTAACAGAAAGAGAAAATGGCTAGAAAGGCAAAAACAAGGATTGGTGTAGATGGATGGATGGAACCCAGAATCTCTCTGATATATTAATTCTGAGTTTGGACGTATAACAAGATGGACAAGAGTCAAGGAAGACCAGAGTGCATCAGGGAGGCATGTAAAGAATTAATATTATCAATTGATTTTTGCAAGAACACTGTGACAAACACAACTGTTCGTTTACCTTGCATATATATTCTCTCTTTATTTCTTTAATAGGTGAACGATGCCTTCAGGACAACAAACGAAAATGTTAGTTTAAAAGGCTGCAAAGACGAAGCAGCAACCTACTGTATCCACAAAGCTAAAGAGAACATAGAGACACCTATGCACAGCATCACGTCGAGGTGAAAGTCGCCGCAAAGGCTTCTCAGACCTAACAGAAGAAGAACGCCGTCGATCACCAGAGGTTCTAGGTGGAGTGCGCTCTCGCCTTGAATCGGCTACATGCTTCTTGTTCCGCTCCCTCTCCTTCTCGCGGCGTTCACGGAGACGTTCTCTTTCGCGGTCCCTTTCACGCTCCCGCTCCCTTTCTCTTTCACGTTCCCTTAGTAGTCTTTCACGGTCCCTTTCCCTTTCACGCTCTCTTTCTCTTTCACGGTCTCTTTCTCTTTCACGGTCTCGAAGGTCTCGCAAGTCCCGTTCGCGCTCCCGTTCAAGCTCCTTCTCCCTTTCCATCAATAGATCCCTTCGACGTTCCTCATCCCTTAGCTCCAGCTCACGACGATAACCAGCCCGATCAATTGCGCGCTCATCAACCATGGATATGCCTGGACGTGCACGGGGTAAGATGCTGTCGCGGTAATCAGAATCTGAAGATGAATGGAGAAGGCCTTTCCCCGAGGCATAGTCACGTCCAGGGGCAGACTCATCCCATAACCACTGCCTGATGATCCTTGCCCGTATCCAAGGCTATCAATGTTTGTCCTAGAAGCTCCTCCAACAATGAAGCTGTCTGCTGTCCTCCATATGGAACATTCCCAAGAATGGACAAGTTGCGATGATCAGCTTCAGCCCTTCCATATGTACCAAGCTCCTGGGGTTCTTGATGGATTGGAGCGGACCTTCCTGCAAAGTAATCGGCTTGTCTGCCAGAAATGCATACTTTACTCAGTGCATGTGCTATGTTTTGTTGCAGTGATAAACACTCAAAGGATCAAACGATCACTACTGATATAACTTTCCAAGAGTGCCAGTGAGATACAAAAGTAACTAACAAAACTATGTCCTAAGAGGAGATGTTTGGAACATGCACATAGTCGTCCATTAGATGCGGCTTTTAGAGTAAGAGCTACCATATGGACCGAACAAGTTAACCTAAATGAGCTGACTGTGAACTAACGTACCTCATGTCAGACACAGGCGGTAGCTGAGCTTTCAGGAGTGGCTGATGGCGCATTGCTGAACCCTAAAAAAAATAACAGGATCAAACTGATTATAAGCTAGCACAGAGAGCATAATATGGGACAGAACGTAGTTTTGTAAGAAAAAAGCAAACTCTACCTGCTCCACGCGGTCATGAATCTGTGGTAAAAAAAATTGGTCATACAAATGAGTTTGTTAAATAAATAAAGGGAAAGGGCCAAAAAAGTGAGCACACGTGATAGACCTGATGGCCTGCAGGTATATGATCAGGATATCTTCTATCCAAATCAGCAAGGCCATCTCTCCTGCCGAGATTAGCTGAGTGTTCGCCATATATTCTTCTCTCTGATGTGTAATCAGTACCATACTGGTCTAGCTTCTGTGCATATCCACGCACAGCCATATAGTCATCGTTTGGTCTTGCCAAGTTGGACCCTGCAGGTCCAGATGAGAACTTGGATGACTGCGAGAGTGAAGTTGGATGAGTTGGCAGGCTAGAATCCGGACCTTTGCCACCAAGTCCACCAACCTGCAAAAAGTATTAATTGGATATTCAATCAAGGTATCATGCAAAAAACTCATTAAGCAGCTGCAACACTTCGAACTCAACAAGAGTGTGTTTATAGTTTCTCCAAATCATATGGTTCCTTGATCAACAGATAAGCTATTGTGATAGTACATGAGTAGCCACACAATGTTATAGTCGAGTAGCCACAAATCATTCTATCACATAAGCCAACGTAGCACTTAATCCGATTTCTGATTCAAGATATTGCGAGGGCACCAAGTCACTTAGCATAACAAACTTACATGAATATTCATTCCTTAGCAACAAGAGGTCCAATGGTGTTGTGAAATTCTGAATACTGAAATGCTCTAGGATTTCTTGTTTTCGAAATATTGAATATGACATGCCTGTTACAAGGTTAGTTAATCAGTTTGATAGTCCATTAATGTAAATGTAATGATAATTGGTTGAATCTATTATATCCTGTTGTTAATCAGTTTAAGAGCAGCATTCACATAAATGTAATATAATTGGTGGGTCCTTGTTATATCCGCCATATTCTTATTTCCGAGAAAAAGCTTCACTTCTTGATATAAAGGCACTGATAATTTTTTAGAGAGTAGAGACAGAATGGATGAGTCTTCAGATGATCCGGTAATTATGCAGCGCAAAAAATGAAAACAGTAACAAGATGCTGAAATTGGGCGTTAAGACGCTGTAGGTAAGAAGTGACACGGAATCAGTCCATTGTTCCGATGTGCGGAGTTGGAAAACCAGAAATACATCTAGTTTGCAAAACCCTCAGAAGTCAGTAATCACTAATATAATTGGTGGCCTTTTCAACCTTCTGTAACAATGTAGGCGCCATTCCAGAATGCCATGATACAAATTGCTCTTCGTGTAAATAATAAGGTAAAAGGATAAACAAAGAATTTTTAGGCCCAGGGGATTCCTTACTTTTACTTAAGTTTAGCCAGCAACATTTCAGATTAATCTATTTGAGCTGGAACCAATTATCCTGGCCAGCCTACGCAGCACAGTGAAACCTAGTACTTTCTTCCATTTCAGATGTGCATGTGATTCATCAGAATTCTGATAGCACGAAGCTGCGCAGTCCTACTAAACTTTTGCATTCCAAAGGCATTGAACTGGCAGCTAATAACCTTCATTCATTTACATACCTCACATAAACGACAACAAACAGAACAGCTTACGCAGGTAACAGTAATGAACCGCACTGACCAGTTTTGAAAAATGTTCACGGATTACAGTTAGTTAACAACCTGCTGTGAGCCATACACGGAAGCGTAAGGCCCTCCATACTGCCCAGCAGCCCCCTGTCCGGCACGGGCACCTGCCGCGGCGGAGGCCCCAAATCCACCACTACCAGGCTGCACACAAAAAGGGGACAAGAGAGCGCAGGGTTTTGCGCACAAACATGATGAGAAGCTGCCACACATCTGTATGAAATAACCAGACAGATACCAGATCAGGGGAATCTTCAGAGACGTACGAGTTGGCCGGCGTAGGACTGCTGTCCGCCGTACGGCGGCTGCTGCCCGTAGGGATTGGGCCCCTTAGGCGGAAACATGGCGGATGAGCCCCCCTAGGGTTTCCTGCGTGCGGGGTCGCAGGAACCGACCGGAATCTTCCAAACCCCAGCCCCTGCGAGACAAACCCTAGAGATCAAACCATGAGCAGGGACCATGGGTGGAGTCGCGAGATTTGTGCTCGGGCCATGTGCTAGGGCTTACCTGCGGGGTTGAAGAGGGGGGAGGAGGATGGGGCGTTGGAGGGGGACGAGCTCCCGCTCGGAGAATCTGGGAGTGGGGGAGCTCGGTGGGCTACGGTGGAGGAGGGGCGAGTGGCGGCGGTGGCGGTGGCGAGGTAGGACTCCGTAGGAGCGGGTTGCAGGTTCGCCCTATTTATCTAGGGGTTTCGGGATTCAGCTTAAGTGACTTTGCGTGGGTGACTTTGTGTGACTTTGAGTCACTCACCAGTGGGGCCCACCATGTGTAGGGCCACATGTCAGTGAAACAAAGTCAACACAAAGTCACCCACGTAAAGTCAAACTGAATCCGGGGTTTCGGACCGAACAAGAAGTGTCCATTTCTGGGGGACTCGTTCCCAAATGTAGATCAGTTCAGTAGCCTAGATGCATAGAGGTCTCTCGTAGGAATACGGTTCCGAAAATAAATCCGGTATTCGCTAAAGAGAAAACAGAAAAAACATTCATTCAGGTTTAGAAAAAAAAACATTCATTTGTGCATCTTTTTTTTTGGATGGAAAACTCGGAGAATTTATAAGTTTTGGATCTCCTGCATTTCACTCATGTTGTTCAAGTTCTCTGGCTATTCGATTCATGGCTGAACTTCTTTAAAAATCTTTGATGTGGTAATGGAAAAAATCAATATCGTAGATATTAATAAATATTATACTCCCTCCGTTCCAAATTAGATGACTTCCATTTGTCTACATGTCTAGATACATTCGCATGTAGACAAATGGAAATTATCTAATTTGGAACGGAGGGAGTATGATTCAGGAAAGCAAGTCATTGCAGTGTTTCTTCCGGGAGGCTCTCGGGAGCGTGTGGAGACTGTAATATAGCGGTCGTTGCTTCAGGTGGTGACGACGGCTTAAAAAGATTGTCTTCCCCGACTTTGGTTTGGAGGTCGTTGGCAGACAGAGTTATAGTCATGTTCGTCGACAACAGGCAGTGAATCCCAAGACATAGGCTTGTGGGGTTGGACCCGTTTAGCACATCACTGCGATATGAGCATTGTCGTCCACGGTGGCGCTTTTCCGTATCACAAAGCAGACATGTCATAGTGCTCCAATGACTCTTTGATATGTGGCGCATGTCTTCCTCTACTCTAGTTGCCACTTCGCTGGCGTCGATGGTAGGCGACGGGCGAATATTTGGCTCGAGAATCCCCTCCCCCACTCAAGAACATGTGTTATCTAATTTGTGTGATGTATCTTTTGTTTATGTGTCGTGACATTTGTCTTTCTGGAGCGCCCAACCACGGTTAATGAACACGTGGTATATTTCTTGAGAGAAAAAACAAGTCACGCATATATGAGAGCGGAGTTTTCTCTTTCACTCCACTCACATGAGTATGTTATAGGTTGCATGATGGGCATAGGCACGTTCATACTTTGTACCATGCGCAGTGCGTACTCATGTCTTATACTCTCTCCGTTTCAAATCAATGTACGAAATATGCGTCAGTTAATTTAAAACGGAGAGAGTATAAGGCAAATAAAGTACTATGTATTACACATATGAAAAATCTCAATGTTCAAAGTGATTATCTTTTATATAACATTGAGATAGATCGAGCACATATGTTAAACACAAGCTTCAACGTAGTGGACATGTTACTACTGATGAACATTTTATTATAAATTAACGATCTTGAGAAGTGATCGACTGATATGAGGGTTTACGCTGCTCTCTTTCTCTCTCTCTCAAGCAAACTCTAAGAAAGTAGCATAAATTGAGATACGGAGAAGACCATGTGATCACTCAATGTTTTTCATGGACACCTTTTTTTATTGCTTATTTCATTCGTTGATGCATAAAATATGACACCACTCGATGCTTTCGTGGTACCTTGTGCAAATACATCCAAAACATGTGCAAATGCCTGGCCAAAATCAATGTTTGGAAAATTAGTGAGCAACAAGCTCGTAAGTCAAAAGGGGTATTTGGGATTCAGCATCAGATTTCACAAAGATAAGACACCATCGTAAGTCTTTTCCAATCAGATTTCACAATCGGTGGCTGATTTCCACTATAGAACTGAACAACCGGGTTATGCACGAGCCTAAACCATTTCAAACTCATCCTTATGGCATGATTGGTTGGTCGTATTCCTGACAGAAACTGGGGTATTAGTCGGGTGATGGGGAATAATTCGGCTGATGTCCGAAATGACCATGGATGGCTGTTTTAGGTACCCACCCAAGATCCAGATAAAAGATGTATGTCTCATTGGGGCACAACAACATACGGTTGTGAGTGAAAACTTCGTATAAAGACGAGCCAAGCGGAGCTTAGAACATCTCTAGCATACCTTTAAGCCGCTAGGAGCCTCACCTGCTGGAGTGGCGTGAGGAGGCGCAATGCCACTCCTTCGTCATCGACGACCCCTCCGACCGCAATGAAACTCGTCGGCGCCGCCACGTCTGAAGGCCCCGGTGACTGCTAGCTCTTGCTCAGAGTTTGGGTAAGGATTTCAATCTACGTCTGAACTATTGCTAGCTTCCTGTTTTGATTAGAAGGTAGAATTTACATGGTGGCCCAAGGGCGAAGGACAAACTGAAAACAAGTTTGGATAAAATAAAAACTCTGGGACTTAAAAGGCTTGAGCATGAACCATGAATTAAGATGTTTGCCATGCTGAACTAGTTTGATCAATGGGACAAAAGCAGCAACGAACATTTTGTTTAATTTATAGTACGCATTTTAGTTATCTGTTCTGGCAGATGAATTTTCATACCGCAAAACCAGTTTGAGGGTTCCATAAGCTGGTTTTAAGGTTCGACGTCTTAAGGGATCTGCTATGCAAAAATCTCTTTTGGCTCCCGAGGTCTAGTGCTCCCTTTATTTAAAAAAAAATCAGAAATCATATTTACAAGTTTCTAAAAATTTGGAAAAAATGTTGGATGTAGTCAATGATGTATCCAACAAACATGAAACCACAATGATAAATTCTTTTAACTCTATGCTAGGTTATACAAAAAGACAAATCTTATGAATTTTGTGGTTTTTAAATATATGCAGTGCTCATTATGATAAGTTCCATACTTTTTTTCTATTTATGTGTAGCTCACAATACAAATATTTTAAAGTGAGATTTAGCATGTTTGTAGGACTAGTTGACATGTACGTGCAACGCACGTCTTCATAATTAAAGAGGTAATTTACACGTAGAAGCGACTATACCAGGATCTACATGTATTGTTTCTTTTACACTTTTGCATCCGTCCTAGGTTTTACATTGCAAAGAGAACGATACTTATGGAATCATCATAGAGCACACAAAACTCACACCGAAGCCAACATAACTGGTGCATGTAGAGTGGGAAGATGAAGAGCACACAGAGCATAGGAGTGCAGGGCCATGGACTGTTCATCGCAAAATCTCGACGACCGCGTACCGCCTAAGTTTTGTCCAAAACTTCATGACAGCGAGGGGATTCTGGCGGTGGTGGATTTTGGATCCAAGATTCCCTAAAAAATCACCCATATCCACACCATGTTATGCCACTACCAGACTCATGCTCCATTTTGCGTGCATCCGCCGTCGACTTCCCTGCTCCCACCTCACGCGCAAATGCCGCCAACCTCCATGTTCCGCCTCGCGCGTTGCCGCCCCCACACTCCTCCATGTATGTACCAAGTTATCCTTCAAACTTTTGTAACATGCACCTTACATTTCAAAACAAATTCATTTTTCATCTTGGAGAACATTTAACTTTTTAATTACCTTCTAATTGAGAATCAACCGCTTCTGATATTGAAGTAAGCAATTTGTGCAAACAAAATCAGACAAAGATGATCAATGAATAGATGGTCTGTTGTTTGGAAATTAGAAAAAATCATTGCAATGGGACCAAACGATTCATGTACGTACTGACGTACATACTGTTTGGTTAGGCCGTGATCTGCGGCAATCGGCTGTTCCGGCTAGCTAGCTAGACAGCTAGTGCTGACGATTTTCAGATGTTAAGACAACAGTCATTCTAACTTTCAGATGGCTGATTTTACAATTGGCCATCAGACAGATCTTGGGCCGTCCGTCTCATCCGCTGGCGCAAATCTTGGAGTTCCTCTCTCATTCTTTGTTGCTTTATTTGGTCGCCGGTTTTTCTCCCCCGGTTCAGTCGGGGTAATTGCCGATAACCCCCCACGTGGCGCGGGCATCGTCCACAGGCTCCTCCCGCTGTCTATGACATGTGGGGTTTTAAGTGACTGGGGTTATAAGGAATTGCCCCGTTCAGTCCTCGCCGGCGAAACCCGCAGCCGGAGTCAACCTCTCGCTCAGCCCCTTGTACGAAGCACCTCTCGTGCACACTATCCTTCGCCTCCCACCAGCAGAGGGGATCGGGACAGGGGTCCCATGAGTTCCGGAGGAGGTCGAGGCTCAAGAGTTCCCCATGGCGGAGCAACCGTGAGAGTTGTCGCCGGCGGCGTAGCTGATACTTGCTCTACTCTCCCTCATTCTCGTTATCCACCTTTTAATTTCTGCAGTGTCCACCTCCCCTGTTCTGTGCATCTGTGTAGCCATAGTTTGGCCGTCGAGCTCCTCACCAGTGGTGGGGATTTTACCAAGTGGATGAGTAGGATGGTAGAATGGTTGCCTGATTCGTCCGATTTAGTGGATGCCTAATGAATTAGTGTAATCTTGAATTCCACTCATATGTTCATGTGAATTTGCGAAGCGGCGCTATATGTTTGTCTTCCAGTCAATGGCCTTGACCCGTTAGAGTATTGAATTGAGAAGCGTTCTCTTGACTGACATGATGTTGCATTGTCGTCGTTCCGTAATGCTCCAGCCCTAGTTGGGCAGTGTCTAATTTCATTTCGTCTGTATCTCTGACAGTCTGATGATGGACGGGAGGAGTTTGTGATTGGGTTGTTTCTTGGTTCTATGCATCGTGCCTTTCTCGCGCCATGCCGTGGCTATTCGTTTTGTGATGGATAGGGAGGAGTGCTTCTCTGACAATGTTGATTATGAAGGGGACACCGTTCATGTATCGTTTGTTTTGATCAAGGCGGAAACACCCTGGCCTTATTCCACGAATGGTGTATCATTCATCTCTTTAATGTGAGACATCAGTCATCTCTTTAATTCATTATATTTCTTCAGTCTCTGCCCTTCTGTTTGTCTCATGGTTAATTGGTTATATTTTTTCTTAGGAAACATTGGTTTGCGGATGTCGCGACCAAATACACGTGATTCCAAAAGGAACATCATGGTGCGGATGTTCTAGACTTGGTACTGCCGTTATGATCTGTACACCTTAGTTTTCCCTGTCCAAATTACTTCATTAATATGTAACCTTTGTCATACAAAATTCCTGTGGCAAGATCTTAAGTAGCACTTGGACAACATCAGTACAATACTTGATGCTATCAACCTCGAGCTGACCTCTTGTCTTGATCCTGACAGAACCATGGATGGGCTGATCGAGAGGTACAAGAGTACCAACGGAGAAGGAATGAGCGCCGATGGCTGCGGCGACCAGAGTATGGTTAGTTTCTTCTCGTCTTTTCGACTTTTCTCCATGTGCACTATTTAGTCGTATTTGCTCATGGGCTACTTTGTCAATTTATATGTTCTACAGAACACTCATGGAATAGTGTATTTCTTCCTTAATTTGTTTTAGAATTACGGTTGACTAATTAAGCAGCTGACCACATTTTAGCTAGCTAGTGATGAAAATGGAGTAGCTAGTGATGCCGGACCAGTGTAGCTAGCTAGTGATGCATGACGATTTTCCTCACATGATTTTGGTCTCATTTTCTTTTTTCTCAGTCTTTTATTTGATCAGTATGATTGACCCAGTAACTCATTGTAGTTTTTTTCTCAGTCTTAATTTCTTATTTATCTTTTTTCTCATTTTTCAGTCTCGGTTTCATCTCTTTCCCAGTATTCATTGTCATTAATATTTTCTCAGTCTCAATTTCTTATTTTCTTCAGATCATTATAATTTTCTCGGTAATATTTTTTAGTCATCTATTTCATTTATCTCATTATAATTTTCTCATTGTTATTTTCTTATTTCTTCAGTCTTCTTTTTCAGTCATCTTTTTCTTCAGTCATCTCTAATTATAATTTTCTCATTCTCATTTTCTTATTTCTTCAGTCTCATTTTCTCATTATCTTTTTCTCTTTTATTCCCATTATTTCATTGTTTCAGTGACTTCAGTGCCTGCTCAGTTTCTTTAATTTGCTTAGTCTTTCAGAGCAAATTTTCTTAGTCATCTCATTTTTATTTTCTCATTTTCTTCACCTCTTAGTCTCTCAGTTTCTCATTATTATTTGCTTAGCTTGTCTTATTTTTTCATTCTCTGAGTCATCTTTAATTTTCTCAGTGTTATTTTTTATAAGCTTAGTGACCCTCTCATTGTAATTTGATCAGTCACTCATTTTAATTTGCTCTGTCTTTTATTTGATCAGTCTCAGTATGATTGACCCAGTAACTCATTGTAATTTGCATTTCATATTTTTCTCAGTACCTCATTGTAGTTTGCACTTCATATTTTTCAGTACCTATTTCTCTTCATTTTCTCAGCATTATTCTCCGTCAGTCTTAGTTGGTCTCATTCTCTTAGTCATCTTTGCTCAGTCTTAGTTGGTGTCATTCTCTTAGTCTTCATTATCATTTCTTCTTTTTGCCTCTTAGGCTCTCTTTTATTTGAGTTTATTCAGAATTTCATTAAATCATTAGTATTTATTTGAGTTTTCAGTCTCTCTTTTTTGTAGCCATCAGTCTCTTTCTTCAGTCCCTTTTTCTTAGTCTCTATTTTTTCTGTCTAGCAAGTGCTGCGGGGATTCTACAAATGTTCAGATGATCTGCTTGGGTTTTATATAATGTATGGGAGCACTGCCAGATATTAGGACCTTATGGCCATTTCTTTAGCTATATATGGACAGGTTAGGCTGAGGTGATGTTTGTTACTGCTTGTAAAACTTGACCAATGGGCACGACTACACACCGCATCCTTAGCTTCTGGACTTCCCTGTGATCGCACTACACCTGCCTCCAACTCTAGTCAATGTTCACTTATCTTTGGTTGATGCCTTTTAGTGGAGATGTACCAATTTAATCTATATGAACTGTTAGGTTCCGTTGTACTTGTACCAGCTGCCAGTTCTTCAATCTGTAACCTAGATCAGTTGTTGTAATTTTCTTCATTAAATATTGGATTCACCTTTCGTGGCCTCTAATTTGTTCATTGTTGTAGATGCACCGGACATCACTGCTTCCGGTGACGCACAACTAGTGATGGATGAGTACAAGAGCAAAGAAGCAATACACTACACATGTGTCGATGGCAGGGTTTTGCATTCATGTGTGGATGGAAAGAGTCCGCCTTGCTCATGAGCTCGAGTGAGGGCTCGACATTCCTCATTTTGTTCCCTTTTCTGTGATTAGAGTTATCCACAAATCTGTTCAAAAGTAAAACGAGATCATGTTTACCCTAGAAATTTTTCAAAGAATAGCTTATTTGTCGTTCGTACGTACATAGGCTTGGCAGAAATTTCTGTCGATGGACGATCCAGTGCGCGTACACCGTTCGATCGTCGTGATGAGAATATTAGGCCTTATTGCCACCGCTTAGTGGACCGAAACGGTACGAACTGCCTATCTCTGCTGCCTCCTACCCGTCGCCTCTCTCAACCAATCTCAGGAACTCTAGGTTCTCGACTCCACCCACGCCGCCGCCCGTTTCACGCCGGCCGCCGGCGAATTAAGGCCTCCGGTGACCGAATCGAGTGACCAAACGCCGGAATAGATCCCTATACATCCAGTTCTTCACCGCTGCCACGCGAATCGAGGTCTGCTCCCTACCGCCGCTATGTGTCCCACCCGCCCCTGCTCACAATCGAAGTCACGAGCTCGCCGCCATCTCCAAGAGCCCCCTGCCGTAGCTACGAGATCCCACGGCCGCTTCACACCACCGGAACTCGCGCGAGAGGGGCTCCGGCGCTGGACCTTCGTCTTCTCCTTCCACTTCTGACCATGGCCGTAGTGCTCAGGGAAGAGGTGTGGGGAGGAGCTCTGCCGCTTGGATCTGGTGACCTCCTAGGTCATACTACTCGATTCCCCCTCGTGCGCGTGCGCCGCCGCCACCCCGTCCGTGGGCCACCGCCGCGACCCGGCCCACCCCATCCATCGGTCGATCGCGGCCCTGCCCCATCCTCCCTCGCACGTATCTCTGACCGTCGCGGCCTACCGAACCTGAGCTGGCTCCCCGCCTGCAGCCCCGGCCCTTTCACCATCCCAGGTCGCCTGCCATGGGTGGCAAGCTCAGCCCTCGCCTGGCTTCCTTCCCCTCAATCAGGTGACCGCCTCCTTTAACAAATTGTATCAGCCTGTTTTATTCTCTATATATGATATATATGAAATAGGAGAATTATCTTACATACTAGCTTCAGTTTGTTGGTATACATATGCAACCATATGCATCAGTGCATCACCGTTCTGTACCCGGACGATCAGCACATCAGCTCTCTCATTCTTCACCGCTGCCTGGTATGTGCAAGCTCGAACATTTGATTCCTATCCTTCCTGGTAGATGTGTGTTGATTTTTTAATCCATTTTTCCTTTAATGTCTGAATGTTCAGTGCACAACTTAGCTGAATCTTCAGGAGCAACTTGACAGCGTTATCTAGCAAGAAAAAATACGCACAATCCATAACGTTGCATAACTATTTTAGAGAAAACGCAAAGGACCTTTGTGTTTTATTTCATTGAAAAGATAGAGTTTGATTACAATCCTCCTAGGAGGCCGAATGCAATACAACTAAGGAGAATCAATGTACATCCCAGGTCTGCGGCAGGATCACCCTAAGTCCGGTGGCGCCGGCTCTTGCCCAAAGTGCAGCCTCTTCCTTTATCTTGGATAGTACAGAAGCAGTGGAGGGCTGAGCTCCATCAAAGACGCATTCGTTGCGCTGCTTCCAGACCAGCCAAGGCAAGAGTAGCGTCATGGAGGACAGTCCCTTCCTCTGTGGCTTGGGGATGCTCTGCTTGGCGTTCTGCCACCAATTCAACAGCGACGGCTCGTGGTCTGGTGCCGCAACCGCGATGCGCAGCCATGTGAGGGTTTCATGCCAAACCTGGCGCGTGAAGGGGCACTCCACGAAGATGCGGTGGATGGTCTCAGTGGACTGATCGCACAGAGGGCATCGCGGATGATGCTGCAACCCGCGGCGAGCAAGTCTGTCGTCTGTCCAACATCGATCTTGTTGTGCAAGCCAATGGAAGAACTTGATCTTCGACGGCGCCC
The DNA here is from genome assembly GCA_947311845.1 of Poa pratensis. NCBI lineage: Eukaryota > Viridiplantae > Streptophyta > Magnoliopsida > Poales > Poaceae > Poa > Poa pratensis. The sequence goes on along the minus strand of CAMZMU010000078.1, from coordinate 26,013,812 downwards.
ACGGCCTCCAAATGAGCTTCCAGGCTGGGCAGGTTGTGGAGCCTTGGAAGGTGGAGAGGTAGGCAGATTGCGCGGAATAGGTGCCCGAGGCCGTCCACCTCCAGACGAGATGGTCAGATTCGTCCGAGAGGATCGTGCCTGTGATCATCTGCCAAAGCTGCAGGTACTGCACGATCTCGTGTATGCCTATGACACCTTGTATGTCGCGGGCCCATGTGTTGGCATGTAAACCTTCTGCGACCTTTCTCGCCTTCCTTCGTCGTTTAGGGATGCACGCATATAGCTGTGGTGCGATCTCCCTGACAGACTGGCCTTGGATTCATCGGTCTTCCCAAAAATGGGCTGTCAGGCCGTTCCCTAGCGCCATGTATGTGGAGGCGAAGAACAGAGCGTGTTCGCTGGCGGAGAACTGGAGATCGAGCCCAGCCCATGCGCGGTTCGCGTCAGTTCTTGAGAGCTAGAGCCATCGCAGTCGTAGGGCCAGACCCGTTCGTTCCAGATCATGGACGCCTAGACCGCCAAGCGGTTTTGGCCGGCAGATATGGCGCCAGTTGACATGGCAGTGGCCTCCATTAGCATCGGCGCGGGCTGCCCATAGGAATCCCCTTTGTATCCTCTCTAGAAGTTTGAGGACACGTTTCGACGGCTTGAGCACCAGCAGTTGGTGGATGGGGATTGCGGCGAGGACGGATTTCACCAACGCGAGCCGCCCTGCACGGTTCGTGAGGTGAGCTTTCCATGTCGGGAGGGCGCCAGCCGTGCGGTCGATGACGGCTTGGAGCTGCGCGTCGGTTGGTCGCTTAATCGTGAGGGGGATGCCAAGGTGTAGCATGATGGGCTCGGCCTCCTCAGGGTCACAATGTAGCAAGGTTGTCGAACTCTTTGCGAAGTTCACATGCAGACCTGAGGCTTGGCCAAATAGCTCCAGTATCCCTTTGACGGCGGCGAAGTCACTCGGTACGGGGTGGCAGAAGAGCATCACGTCATCAGCGTAGAGGGACATGGGCGGAATCACGCGGCGGGGGTGGAGTGGCTAGAGAATGCCGAGCTCGACGGCGCGCTTGATCATCTTGCCCAACACATCGACAGCGAGGACGAATAGCTGCGGTGACAGCGGGTCTCCCTGCCAGAGCCCGCGACGGTGACAAATGGGGGGCCGGGTTCCCCATTGATAAGCACCCTGGTGCTCGCGGATGACAGTAGGATCGCTAGCCACTCGAGGAACCTGTCGCCGAAACCGTATTGTCGCAGCACCTCGAACAAGAAGGGCCACGCGACGGAGTCAAATGCGCGCGCCAGGTCCAGCTTGAGGAGAACACGAGGCGCTCCCAGCTGGTGCAGCAGCCGGGCGGATTGCTTCACGAGGATGAAGTTGTCGTGGAGGCTCCGCCCGGGGATGAAAGCGTTTTGATTCCGGCTGACCATGTCGTCGAGCTTCGGGGCGAGGCGCAGGGACAACATCTTGGCGAAGAGCTTCGCCACGATGTGTATCAGGCTGATGGGGCGGTAGTCGCCTAGGCTGGCCGTGTCCGCGCGCTTCGGCAGTAAGGTGAGCAGTGCCTGGTTGAGGCGCGCGAAGCCACGCCCGCGCATCTCGTAGAACTGCTGGAACACATCGATGAAGTCCTGCTGGACAATATCCCAGCAGGCACGGAGGAATTCCGCGGTGAACCCGTCCGGCCCCGGCGCTTTCCGTGCCGGCAGCCGCTTGATGGCGCTCCAAATCTCGTCGGCGCCGAAAGGCGCGTCAAGGTCGAGCAAGTCACATGGCTCGATGAACTGCGCAAGGTTCAGCGTGCGGTCACGATCAGAAGCAGTCCCCAACAGTCCGTCGTAGTGCTCATAGGCAGCCGCTGCCATGTCGGCCTGGTCAGTGAGCACGCCGTCGCCAGTGGCGAGGCTATGGATGTGGCTCTTCTGCCGGCAGTAGGAGCATTGCCGGTGGAAGAACGCCGTGTTGGCGTCGCCTTCCTGGAGCACGACGATGCGAGAGCGTTGACGAGCGATCATGCGTTCAAGGGAGGCGAGGCCGAGGTGGACCACCTTGAGTTGCTTGTGCAACCATTGCTCGCTGGGGCTGAGATCCCGTGTCTCTTGCGCGCTGTCGAAGCGCAAGGTGAGCTCGCGTGTGATCGCAAGCTTCTGCTTGACGTTGCCAACAGAGCGCGAGCTCCAGCTCGTCAGAGCGCGTGCCGTGGCTTGCAGGCGCAGCGTCAGCCGCCGGAACAGGTCTGCGTCGTAGGTAGACTGCCAAGCCGCGAGCACCGTGTCGTGGAAACCGTCCAGCCTCAGCCAATAATCCTCAAAGTGAAATCGCCGGCGTCCTTTGGGCATTGGGGAGCAGTCAAGCAATAAGGGGCTGTGGTCAGATATGATCGACGCCAGGCAGCGCAAGTGACATTCTCCATGCAGGTCCTCCCAGTCTGAGGTGCACAACACACGATCAAGGTGCACGAGAGTGGGCGGCGATTGCCCGTTGGACCATGTGTACCACCGTCCGTTGAGGTAAACCTCTTTGAGTGCGAGGTCGTTTATTAGGCGTCGAAAGCGCCCCATCATCCGTCGGTTCAGATTGCCATTGTTCTTGTCCTCAGCTTTGTATATGAGGTTGAAGTCCCCGCATAGCATCCATGGCCCGGGGCAGTCAGCGCGGACGTCACGCAGTTCTTGGAGGAACGCAATTTTGTCCGCGTCATCTTGCGGTCCGTAGACCACGGTGATCCACCATGGGGTGCCGCTGCCCATGGCAAGCTTGGCTGTAATGGCGTTCGTGGTGAACAATGGATCAGTGATGGTCACGATCCTGCTCTTCCACGCAAGGAGAATACCGCCTCGGGTTCCGGCGGCCGGCAAGTACACGTAGTCGTCGAACTCTGAACCCAGCGCCTCTAAGATGGTCGGCGAGCAGATTAGTTCCATCTTAGTTTCTTGCAGGCATACAACCGAGGCGTTCGTCGTGTCTAGGAGCGATTTGACGCTCAACCTTCGTGCGCGCGCGTTCATACCACACACGTTTGATATTAGTATATGTAGGCCGTGATCCATAAAAAAAGAATCGACGGGTAGTGCGGGGGGTGCGATACAACTAAGTCGCGGCCGTAGCGACGTCTGGCGCGGCGGCTGCCGGAGCACCGTCGAGGCCGGGCGGGATCACCCGGTCAACCAGAGCGGCGATGGCCATGAGCGATGAGAAGGAGATGGGCACGGCGAAGATGCCGTCGTAGGCCCGCATCTCTGCTTCTGTGATCTTTTGGCTTATTCCCACGATCCCAAGCGAGCGCAGCACCTGGACCTGTGCCCTTCTCTCTGCGGTTGGCGGCGCGGCGTGCTGCTTTGTCGTTGAGGCCGAGCGGCCCCGGCGTTGCGGAGTGAAGTCAAGCGGCTGTTGCTTCGAACGTTTCCCCGGTGTGGGTAGCACCACATTGAGGTTCTTGGTGGCAGCCGTGAGGAAATCACCCAGCGTGAGTGCTCGTGGCGGCGGCCCGCGGACACCAGTACGGCGGAGCGTGATCGGCGGCGAGGCAAACCTGTCGGGCGTCGCACGGAGTGGTGTGCTAATCGGTTGCCTGTCCGCTGTAGGCGTCTCCGCGATGGTGTTGGGCTCACCCTCCTTAGCTGGGCTTCTATGCTAGTGGGGAGATGCTGGGCTTTCCTGGGCCTTGGGCGGTGACTCGGCTTGGTGGGTTTCGGTGGCTTGCTGGGCTTTAGGGCCATCATCGGCCTCACTGGCCGGACTGTCGCGGGGCACAAGGCTGGCCTCGGTGCTCTCCACATGCGCGCTGCGGCCTGATTGGTCGGTGGAAACCTCCAAATCGGTGGCAGCGGGGGAAGCAGGCGATCTTTCGCTTTGCCCCGACAAGGGATCCATGTCAGCGCTTGGGATTGGCTCCACGGGTTGCGAGTCTGGCACTTCGCTGCAGGATAGTGGGCCTTCCTGATCCCGAGGCCAGCTTTGATCTGTCGTGGCAGCGTTAGCCCCAGCCTCGTCCGTCGCAGTAGCAGAAGACGACGCGCCGTTTGAACGAGCAGTCGTCTTTGGCTCGGTGGTGGACGAGTCAGAGACCAGTGGGTACGCGCCAGCTGTCAGTTCCAGCTGTGGCTCTGTGCATGTCGGGCTAGCGGCCATTGCCCCATCAGCTTTGGCAGTTGGATCCGCAGGTGGACCACGCTTTGCGCCCTTGCGCTTTCCTCTTTTGGCAACGCGACGAGGCCGCCGGGCCCCACCACGCTGCTCTTGCTGACCAGGCCATGGCAGCATGTCCCTCATGGCCCGTCGTACGGCCGGCGGCGCCGCTGCATGAGCGGAGGGCCAACCTGGGCGGACGGCCAGTCCATCAGCGCGCGACGTGCAGCCGTCGTGGCGCCACCCAAGAGAGTCAACAGCCATCCCATCAGCTCGACCCGTAGGCTGTGTCTCTGTACGGCGACGCTTGCGGCCGCGGCGGCGAGTGCGGCCGGGACCTGGTCCAGCGCCCTGATTGTTGCCGGGATCGGCACCACCAGGACCGTCGTGGTCCGTGGCACCCCGGGCGTTCCGAGCGACGTTCCTGTCCAGCTCCACGCGGGCGAGCGCGATGGCGATGGGGTAGGTCAGCGTCCGGATGTGAGGCGCGACGGAGCTTGAGCGGGAAGGGATGTGTTCGACGATCTCGAGTATGGCGGCGCGGCGGATGGCAGCGGGGTCGTGGGTGCGTCCCGACAGCCGGAACGTGGCGAGGTCTTCGCGGGAGCGCGTGCGAGGATGAAGGCGCTCAATCCAAACGCTGGACCAAGGATATGCTCAGCCGTCGAGAGGTGCCAGGCGTGGGCAGGAACACCACGGAGCTCAAGCTCGACACGGTGCTCAAACACGCCGGAGCCGGCATGGGCGAGCTTACTCCATGGGCGAAGCGAAAGGGTGAAGTGTGGTCCGTTGATGAAGATGAAGTGGTCGCCGGCGAGGCGATCCATGGACCTTCTGGAGCCAAAGATGATGATGAAGTCCTCTGGGTGGTGGGTGTGGATGGTGAAGTCTGTCCGCGAGCTCGAAGGTGCGGTACAGGACGTCGGCGACATCGTCCGCGGCCACCCGCGGCCTGGTGCCTGTGATGGTGGCAACCATGGCACGGGACAGCACCTCCTCGGCCTCCTCCATCTCGACGGAGCGAGCCATGATGATGCGCACTTGTTCAGGACCAGCGGCCATCGGCGCTGCCGGAGTTGGGGCTGGAGGGGGTGGGGCTGTAACCTGGCGTGGCGGGTCAACGCGTGGCGCAGCGGAGATGACCATGGCTTGTGGCTCAGGGCTAGGAGCCTAGGACTCAGACGGGTCTCGCAATTGCGGGAGCTATGGCCGGAGATGAGGCAGCGCCGGCACCTGATGTCGTTGGTGCAGTCGCGTACTCGGTGGCGGTGGTCGAGGCAGCGGAAGCAGAGCCCGGCGAGTTCTTCCGGGGAGGGGCTGCGCGGGCGGGGAGGGCTTGGTGAGGGCGCGCGGCGGAAGCGGCGGCGCATCTTGCGGCGAGGCTGCTGGAACCCGTCCTCGTCCACGACAGCGGCCTCGCGGGTCACGCGGTGGACCTCGGAGCGCGGCCCCAGACGGGCCTTGGCGGAGGCCCTGGGTGCGGCTGCCGGCGCGTGCACAGTGGGGCTCGGGGCCGCCAGCGCGGCCGCAGCTGGGCGCTGCAGAACAGGCGGGGTGCGAGCGACCTCGCTGTACGTACGCGCGGACGATTCACCGTCAGATTCGCTCCATCCGCGCTCGCCGGAGGAGACGCGGTCGTCGGACCTGGAGGGGGAGGCATTGGGAGGGGCCATGGGGGAGGGGAGGGGCTTGGAGGTGGGCTGCCGGCGGGGATCGACGGCGGCGGGGCTGGTGGGTGGGAGGGCTAGGCTAGGCTAGGAGCCATCTCGGTTTTTTGAGGCCTGCTTTCGAATCTGATCATGCTGGGGGAGGCATTGGGAGGCCTGTTTTTTGAGACGTTGCATAACTATGGCAGTGACAAATTAATGGTTGGTTTCTCCATGCATCCAATTATGCTATCAGCTGAACCTGTTATTACTTTCCATATGAATTTGAAATTTACGTATTTTACATTTTGAACCACCTCTTGTTGTTCAGTTCAAAGGCTTGCACAATTATACTCCTCCATTTGCGATGAATGTGGTGATTGCTGAATGTGCTCTCACCGAGTCATGTAACATGAAGATAACATAGCTATACGGTCCAAATTCAACTATGAATCATTCAGACACAAGACTTTGCAGTTACAGCTTTAAACAATCGCATGAGCACGGATTTAATTTCTCAGGGAAAAGTGAACTTTTGAAATAGTTGTTGCAATATTAGCATGCTTTGTTATAGTGTGAGGGCTATGCTATGATATAATTTATAGCTCCCAAATGCAACCATATGGGTAATATACAAGAAAATTCGATTTGTAGTAGGCGATGCATCTGTATAATGCCTTCAATTGTTGAAAGCTATGAATGCTTCATTGTTTGTTTGTTTGTTTGTTTGTTTTGTAGTAGCAGATGCTTAACCATGGAATTAACTAACCAATTTGCTATTGTAGCTGAAGATGAGGGATGACTGCACATCAAGAAGGTTAGCGCACACAAATGGGATCCTTGGCGTCCTGATAGTCATGTAATGCTACCAAGTGAGTACTACACTGATGTGCGCTACTAACTTTGGAGGAAACTTGATTGGGCAGATTGAGTCTTGTCTTTGCTAATGTACATTGCTCACAAATTAAACTATTATTGGTTGATTTGTTACAGAGTGGCCATTCTTAAGTTTCAGCGGGTTATCACCTTCATGGCTACATGCGCGCAGCTTGGTCTGGGACCCAGAGTGGCAACCATCGCCTGAAGTAATCAGGGAGTTAAGTGAGATTTTTTTCAATGCTTATTCGTATATGAAGCCATTTGCAAATTTTGCATCAGTTTGGCTGCAAAAGGTTGTCTTATTTTGATTTGATCCGAGCTGTCATATTTTTATTCTTACATGTTGTGGCACCATCCAGGGAAGTTGAACATATGTGGCGGCCTGAGTTAAATTTGGCACAAGTTAAATAAATGTATATGAATTAACATTTTTCATTACTGATTATCTCACTCGAACAAGCAAATAGCAATGTACATATGTTTATGAGATCAAATTGTGTTTAATCTATGGCGATCAAATTGTTGTGGATTGTTATTTTATTGGATTACCGAAAAATCTTTATATAAATCGGGATAACTGTTTGATCTATGTATGCCTATCTTTCCGTTATTCCGTGGCAACACGAGTATTCAGCTAGGTATCATGCAATCCTTACATCTTACATGTTTGAAACTATTTGTGTGCAATCATTATAATATTTATGCACCCGTTGCAACCGCACGGGCATTTAGCTAGTCAGATGAAGGAAGAGGTTACGTACGTATCGTCGCCGTGTGCCGAAGCGCCGCGGGGCGTTGCTTCCCGTTCTCCACCGTTCGCTCGAGCAAGTCGCATGCTCCCCGTCTGCACCGTCCGCAAGAGCAAATCGCGAACTACTCCTTGGCTACTTCAGAATTTTTTTTAAAACATTTTTTTGGAAAATAGTGCGTATTTTCAATTTTTTTAAAAAATAGCGCGCTGTCGTTACTGGCCGGGCCGAAACCTGCTGTTTCGGCATGGGCCATGCCGAAAGCAGCAATAGTAGGTTTCGGCACAGGCCACGCAGAAACCAGTGGAATCAATGTATCGTGTTGTTCTGTTTAGATTTAATTCTTGAATTAAATAAAAAGTTGCTAAACCGTATCACGATTAAAAATAGAATATACATGAAATATATGCGCATCGACGAGTAGGTTCCATCCGTGATCGGTTTCGAGTTTAGTCGACTCTAACTCCTTAATTTTTTATATGAATTTTGATCAAAAATTAAGAAGTTAGAGTCGACTAAACTCGAAACCGATCACGGGAATGGAATCTACTCGTCGATGCGCATATATTTCATTCATATTCTATTTTGAATCGTGATATGGTTTAGCAATTTTTTATTTAATTCAAGAACTAAACGTGAACAGAACAGCACCATACATTGGTTCGACTGGTTTCGGCATGGGCCCTGCCGAAACCTGCTGCCTTTCGGCATGGCCCATGCCGAAACAGCAGGTTTTGGCCCGGCCCGTGACGACAGCTTGCTATTTTTCATTTTTTTTGAAAATACGCATTATTTTTCGAAAAAATGTTTTAAAAAATATTATTTTAAAAAAAATCGGCTACTTCACCAGTTGTGGCAACTTCTACCGCGCTTTCTCGCCGCAAGGCTTGGATACGCGGCCCTCGAGGCGTGGACGAATGGTGCCCGTGAGTGCGCGGTGTGTCTCTTGGCGTTCACTGACGGCGACGAGCTCCGCGTGTGTCTTTCATGCCTACTGCGTCGCCGTATGGCTCCGCGTGCACGCCTTCTTCTCACTCTGCCATGCCGTCGTCGTGCTCCCGGCCCCGTTGCCTCCCCTCTGTTCCTCACGCGGCGTGTGCGGCCCAACCTCGACGACATCCTCTTCTTCTACGTTCTACCCCATCCAATACAATTTGTTTTCAATTCGGACAGGAGGACGTGATTGGACATATTATGGACGGAAAAAACTGTTTGACCGGTCAAAGTTATTTGGTGCTCGACATGGGAACAATCTGGATCGTTAATCTGATATTAAACGGTAGAGATTTAAAGTGTTTGGTGCTCGACGTGGGAACAATCTGGATCGTTAATCTGATATTAAACGGTTGAGATTTAAAGTATCCCAACATGTTTGCTCTTTTAATAGTAGTATAGATACATCGTTGAAGACCTCTAGAATATTTTTTCAGTTTTTTTTTACTTACAAAATACGATTTCTATTTTTTTTAATTAAAAAATAAAGAGAGCACTAGAGCGTAAAGCCAAAATCCCTACACCCTACAAATTTTCTAGTCTCTATCAATTGTTATGTGTGATTCGACTCATGGAAACATATGGGCTGAACGTAGTAAGGCCTTGGATTTAGCACAGCCTAATGATAAAGCAAAGAAAAAGCCTAACGCCTCGAACCAAACACAGGCCTCCTTGGCTTAAGAGAAGTTACCAGATCTCAAAAGAAAAAAAGATACCAGAAAAAAAAGATATCTTAGTTTTTTTTTTACAAATTCCATGGGAATAAACATTACAATTATCATACTTTTTTCATGTTACCATGATGGCTATTTTCGTCTTCTCGCTTATCATCATCTACCTTTCTCCTTTTCTGACATGGCACGCTGACTACAATTCAAGGGTACAATCACACATCAGTGTGTAACATGTAACATGTGTTTTTATTACCAACATGTAACCCTCATGTGCTAGATGAGTAAGAAAGTTTTGATGAGGTCTGTACTCGGAGCATGGTGATTTGGCTCCCGGGCTAGCTCCAGGTAGCTCCTTTTTCTATTGTATTTGAAAATTTCAATTTTGAAGCTACAAAAAATATCATGATGTAGTCAATACTATGCACTACACGTGTGTAAATTGTTGATGCAAAGTACTTTGTATTCTAGGCTCAGCAAAAATAACAAATATGAAGATCTTGGGCGTGAACAATTCAACTTTTGTTTAGCTCAGAAAATGTTGGATTTGTCTTTTTTTTCTGGGGTATTTGACACTGAAAATTTGCATGCTTAAAGTGCGTAATGTTGGCTACATCCAGGTATTTTATTTCGATTTTTTTGAAACGTTTTTTAAAAAGTCAAAACGGGCTCCGTGGAGCCCGTGCTCCATATCAACTATTGGTATGTACTCGTCTCAGTACCAAGGGTACACCAAAAAGCATCAGCACTCCAGCACCGATAGGTACACCATGCACTCATTTCAGCATGTGACCATGAATCTCTGCCATGTCATTGCATTTGCTACGTCAGAATCCTAGGCTAAAGAGAGGGGAGATATGGAGTAATTTAAATTAAAACACCCAGAATGAAAAATCGATTTATATTATTATTTCTGGGGCCGGTTTTATGCCACACGACTTGATCCTAGACCAAGAAAAATCGGGTCGTGCTGGGACCAGGACAACCTTGCCCTTCAACTGGTCTACAGAGCTTCTAGACAGCGATGGTTGAACACAAGTTTGCTTCAGGAGACAACAATGGTTTACCAGGCTATATGTAGCTCATAAAAGAAACCAAGGTACTGGCGAAGTTGGACAAGAGAAAACAATGTGCACACCTAATCGGACAGCAGCTCATCAGCTTCCCCTTATTATTCTTATTCCTTTTGCTTTGACAAACAATCTGTGACAATTTACAACTGTTTAATACTACCACAAATCAATGGAATAGAACCCCTCAACAACCAGCCTCACCAGCCTAAAACTTTTCCCTCTATCTACACATCACAGCTACAACAATCTGTCCCGTTTCAACACCAAAACTAAAGGCAGAATATACCATCAGTATGCCGATCCCCCGGGTTAGCCTAAGCCATCAATTACTCCAAATTTTCTTATCCCATACCTACACTCCGAGATTGGCCCGCGTCTTGATCGGCTTCAGCTTCACGCCCATGCTCTCGGGCGAGAGGAGGTCCGGCGATATACAGAACGGGTTCAAAGGGCTGCGGGGGCTGGAGCTTACATGGCTCGGCCTGAACAACCCATATCCCATGAGGAAGTACTCCATCGGTATGAGCATCGCGTGCGGTTGCTCCTCCGTCACAACCGACCCACACGCTTGCACCTGTTAAAACACCAGACTCTGGTACTTCAAAACGGAGGAATCAAATTTGAATGTCGGACTAATGGGTAAATAGATAGATACCTCAACGAGGGCACTGTATCTCTTATCAAGTTTTGCAGTCATGTGAACAGCTTCAGTGTGGAACTGGGAGTTCTCACCGACAAATATCAGAGTCCTGCACTGCAGCTGCTTCAGGCTTTCTGTCAAGTCATGTCTTCTGCAAGGGCAGCACAACATTTTGATTCCATCGACTCGGGTACAAGTTAATCATACAAGAATTGAACTAGAAACAGGCACATACTGATTGATTGTTTGGATAAACCGCCATATATTCATGCTTTGCCGTTGATCTAGGAACTTCACGAATTAAGCCAGGCGAGATCAGCACAATAAACTTACAGAGATATAATAATTCATATTGCAGGATCATAAAACTGCATAGTACATACACTTCTACACGCCTGCATAATATCAGATTCTGGAACAACAGAGCCTCCCCGCACTCTCTGACATTACAACAGAAATGTTCAATAAGCAACTAAGCAAATATCACATGGTCTAAAAAAATGTAATTAATAATTTGCCGTAGCTATTCGTACCTTGCCAAAGTACCGCTGCAACAAACAGTCCTTCACCACGTCACACATCCCGTAATAATACAACAAATTTGACATCACCTGAGAAAATGGATATGTCAGTACAACCTTGTTATTAGCAAGAAGATAAATTGTCAGTAGACCTTACTATTCTGTAAGACAAAATAGTAAACTAGAGGCTACCTTATTATAAAACCACTCAGTCCATGAGGGAGTTTTATATAGAGGTGAAACAAGGATAAGACCTAGTACTCGCTCCCTATACTTTGTCTGCAAGAAAGGATGTAGATAGCTATTAATAGTGGAAGCAGTAGAGAATAAACTACTTTTAAAGAAACACGTACTGCGAAGAGAGTAAGAATGTATGCACCAGCACTGACACCTAAGCACATAACAGAACCCAATCTGCAAAACCCACAAAGAAATTAGTTTAAAAATCCTGAGAAAACTCATCTGAATATCACCAAATGTTTTTTGAGAATATGTACCCGAAGAAATCGAGTACTTCCGCAACCTGGTCCGCTAACTCATCAACTGATGCTACAGGACTGCTTGGTGAGATAGGAGCGGCTCCTAACTGCACGATTGTTGTAAAGGACAGTATAAGACAAGAGGCATCAAATCAAGATAACACAAAGAGCAAAAACTTTGTTGTAAGAACTAAGTCTGCTAAGAACCAACCTCATGTCCAGGGGGGCTAATATGGTAAATGCAAAAATTATGAAGCAGCAGTGAAGCAGCTTCTGGGCAGAAGAGTAATCCTTGGAAGCAAGACATATCTGATCAACAATAATGAATGTAAGCTTTTGTATTTCAATTTTTTTGAAAAAGTCAATGGATATAGGACATGCTGCACAAGTGGACACTTAAAAAAGGTTCAAACACTATACAATCAATAGTAAAACTTACGGTTCAAAGCAATATCTGGATAAGTAATAAGGGCATTCTTATCATGGTCGCCATACACGGCAACAGATACAGGTCCATGTTTTGTTTGTATATGATGTTCCTAAAGAAAGCAGGACAGAAAAGTGGTATGGGTCAGGATGGCAAGAACATTTGATAAATGATAATTGCATAACTGTAACCAGCCAAAAAAAAAACTTCACGCGGTAAAGCCAAAGAAATCATGAAAACAGTGAACCTGATTATTGTGGAAATTAGGTATGATGCATTTCTTTATTGCAAGTGAAAGTCTAAACTAGCACTGTTAACAGATGCTTTGAAGCAAGTAATTTCCAAAAATGAAGCAAAGGTTATGAAATCAGGATTAAAGGGTTCTCTCTTTGCTGCCTGTTATCCAAAAACTAAGTTGGTAAGGTGCTTGTTAAGAAAGAATAACAGCAGCTCCATTATGACGTGGTGCTAAAGTGATGATTCCTAGACCATCTCTTTGGCCCAAGGAACATAAGAGGAAACAAAGAACCACCAGCCAGAAGTGATTCCTCCACGATGTCACAACTCACAAGCAAATAGCTTAAAGCATACTCATCAGAAAAAAACATATGCTAGGCAATCAAATTAGCTGTTCTGTTCTGTTCTGTTCTGTCACAGGAAGAATGTGTGTGACAATAACTTTGTCCAGAAGGAGACTTGTAAGCTGCATTGCCAATGTTTAACAAGAAAGCAGGCAATAGGTAACCCTTCACATTCGATCCAGACCAGTCACCCATCTATCCCACACCTAGCATTTAGCACATTAGGATCTTTGTTGGGCTTGACCTGGGTCATTATTTGGGAAGAGTCCAGTTAGTGAGGAGGTAGCTGCCATTTGTTTTTTCTTAGATTTTTCCAATGGTTTTTTCCTTACTAATCCAAATTTATTTTTGTCTCTTGGACATCACTTATTAGCTATTTGTACAAAGTCACTTACTATGGCAACGTTCACAAACAGGAACTTTAGTTATATAAGACACCATTTTTCATTTCAACTTCACAAATTGAAAGAACCTACAGGGTTTAAAACAGCAAGGAAGGATTTGGTAAGGAAATTTGTGCTCGGAACGGAAGCTCAACTAAGCAAAGTTACATTGCAGGATTGATTGAAGAGGAAAAGTGGCAGTTAGGACACCCAAGCTACAACCCAAAAGCGTCATAATCGAATCTTTATGGTTTCTTTTCTTCTCTTTCTTGATCAAGCGATAAGCACAAACAAAGTAGGAGATTGATTTGATCAGTTAAATTAATTAGCACGCTGCCACATACAGAACAAGGACCAATAAAAGAAATCCGCATGGACGAAGGTAGGTAGAGGACAGCACCCACGGGAGGCACCCTAAAAATATACCGCTTTGATACTACACGACACAGATGGCAAGCTAGTGGATGTTCAGAGGGCAAGGCAGAGAAAAACTCCAATCGGACTTATAGCCTGACAAAAAAAATCTCATGGATCAAGAAACAAGGTAAAGCCCTAACTACGATTAAGATGCCCAAACAGTGCGATTTAAATTAGGATAAAACAAATTCTGAACAAGGAACCAGTGCAGCAAATAAAAAGTAACTAGCCCACAGAACCAAAAATCTACATTGAAACAAGGTTTCATTCTGAAACCAACATAAGGTCAGAAGAACTTGGTAAAATTTGAGTTGTAAGATGACAGAATATTTGGCAAAACTGAAGAAATGACCTTTCCCTTTGGAGCTCCAAACAATCCAACACATACAACTGTATCCTATCGAAACCGAACTATCAGAACCCAGCTAAACTCCAATATCACCACCAAGGTCGCATCTTCAGGCGCCTACGCTTTCAATCCTCCTGCCAGGCAGCTCCAATGCCGCCAACCAAATCGCCCCGGTACTAGCAGAAATTAACCACGCCAGCACGAAATTCGCGGATTCGAGGTAGAAAGGGAGAAGCAGCAGGAGGGGTTAGCAGCACGGACCTTCCCGCCGAAGGAGATGCGCTCGATGTCCACGGACACGACGGAGCCACCGGAGTCCCCCATCCCGGCAGCCGGCAACCGCCTCCGCCGAAAAAGGACGAACTAACTGGCCCTCCCCGCTTCTCCCCCTCTCTCCCTTTCTCCTACCTCGCACCCGCCGGCCCCTCTCTTGCTCCCTCGAAAATGTCCCGCTGCTGCCGCTGCTTCTCTCCTCCCTTCCCCACATGCGCTTCTTGGAGTTCTTGGCCTCCGCTATAAACCAAGCGGCGCAACTCTCTACCTGTACTGTGTTCCGCACCCTGGAACTTGCCGGTTATTACAGATCAGCCCAGATTAGTTTAGACTAGCCATAGTGGGGAGTAACTTTAAGTAGTAACATACACATATTACTAGACTATGTTATTACCCTCATAGTGCAAAGTAACATAGAGATGGTGTCATAGATTGTCTCATTTATTACTTTATAGACTCATTTTCTCTTGAAAAGTGTGATGTTACTAGTGTTACAAGTAACTAGCTAAGTTACTCTATTTGTATCTCTTCTCATTAATTACATGCCACGTAGAATTTTTTACTTAGTTGACATCTATGTTACTAGTGAAGTTACTCCCACTATAGGTAGTCTTAGAGCATAATTAGGCGGTTTCTTTTCTAATAAGAAACCAGATAGTACCCTGAAAAAAACCACAAAGAAGACGGCGGGTCAAGGCCTGGCGAATCAGTAGTCATTGGGTGTCTGCGGTTGCTCAGTCTCATCTTTTCTTTTCATGAAGAAATAAAACCTATTGCATTTTGCGTGCTTCTGAATAGTCCCATTTTACTATCCCGTTGTATAGTTCAAATCATGTGCTTTAAACTTCCTTGCTAAAAATGTGGTACTAGTATGTTCTCTACTATCCTAAATGACTCATAATAGAAGATCCGCTGGGGACACGATCAAATGTGATGTATCTATATTGAAATAAAGTCAGGAATTTTGTTCATTTAAAAATCAATGCGTGTGTACACCACATTAAATGTGCGTGAAGGTGCCATATCTTGTGGAAACAATAATAAAACCACGTTATGAAGTTTCAAGATTTTCTAAAGAAAAAAATACATGTTCATATATATGCAAACTATGTACATATAGAATTCCACTAAGAAATATTTTATTCATGAACTAAAAAAGAAGAAAACTACATGACGAGGGGTATCCTCACCAAATCCCATGGTTAAGGACCTAGAATTGAAATTATGGGGAGAGAACGTGGTAGTGCTGTTAGTTTCGTCGGCTGACAAGCAGAGACAAAGATTTACCCAGGTTCAGTCCCCTCGGGTGGAGGTAAAGACCCTACTTGCTGCTTGTCTGTTATTGATCGTGGAGATTATGAGGTTACAAGGAGGGTCCGGCGAGATGTCGATCTCGCAAGAGCTTTGGTGGTTCGAGTATGACTTGGTTCTAGATCGGCGCCCCTCTCAGCCTTTAAGTAGGCGGTCTCGGGAGTTCTTAACCGACCTAGTTTACACATATGGAAAGTTCTAAACCGACTATGTCTATGTTTAATCTTGGAGGGTACTCCATCTTCTTGGGCCTTTGTCTTTGGGTTTCGAATAGACTCTTCGATATTGGGCCTCAGTCGTCACGTGCACCAGGTACCCTCATGGTAGGGTACCCGAGATGTATACCTATGTCAGTAGCCCCGAGTACTTGTCTGACTCGAAGAATCGGATATGGACTCTTTCGTAAGTGCACGTCATATGCTTTGCATTCAATATATCATAATTGGAATTCCTGTATGAATAGCACACGTTGGCTATGTCGAGTCTTTCATCGACTGTGGTTTTTGCTTATGAAAATCAAGGGATAATAGCTTAGCAGGCCCAGTACACTCGACGGATCGAGACTGGTTAACTACACATTCGGGTAAAACCTTACTAGTTTTCAATCAAACTCGAGTCCCGGGCTCGAATCTGGAATAGACTGGTCAGATTCGACTAGGCCGCTTGAGATCTTACTGAGTCGATCTGCAGTATAACTTTGAATTTTACCCAACGTGTCCGTCGGGATTTTTCATCATGTCTGCTGACACGGAAAGTATAAGGATTGACGTTGCTGGAACGGTCCTTAGCCCAGCTCGAAAATTCGGCGGGTCTTACCTTTGCACTATGCGTGCAGCATCCGAGGCATTTGCGACGGACGCAACCCGGGAATGTTTCGAGTATGTTTTCTGAGCTCTGTTGGACGAGTCATGTCCTTTGTCGACTGATATTTGCTGTTATGCTATCGGGTTGTGCTTTATTGTTTGCAATGGAGGATAATCTCAAAATATTCTCATCCTGCATATGTTAGTCGAAGAAACCTTTTGTCGTAATTCTATCGGGTGCGCGACAGCGCTCCCGATGGGAGTAGCCCCCGAGATTATGCTGTATTGCTTGTAATGGAGGATAATCTCAATCATTTTTTCTTTGAGCGTTTTCAGTCGAAGAAATTTTTGATATGCTCCCGATGGGAGTAATATGAGTCAGTCGAAGGAACGGTCGAGTGACCAATTTTGTCTTGACATTGCTTGTGCACATCCAAACCAAACAGGGCAGTCGCATTTTCTGAACAGATGCTTCAATGACGTCAGGGATGACGTTTATTTCGACTGCGATTTCTGACACGCGTGGCGTGCGGTATGCTGCGATTGATGGGACGTGACACAAGGTGGGCCCATTTGTGCAGAGCTGACCGAAGACGGTGCCGTGTGGACTTGATTTGACTATACGGGCCCACTTTTTCTGAAGGCGTGATGATGGCTCCTCTTTTTACGTGCGTAGTGGGCGGAGTGGCCGGCGACGGTTGTCCTCCGTGTTTGCCACGTGTACCGTCAGATTGCGTGCGTAACGCACGATTTGGATCTGAATGGTTGTGATTGTTTTGGACTTGTGGTAAATAGGGGAAGAGCGCTGGCATTTATTTTTTACCTGCCATTTGCTCTGCGCGCCGCCCCTGTTCCATCGTCTTCCTTGCGCTCTGCCTCCATTGCTCCTGCGCTCGAGCTTTTGCTGCTCCCTCAACCACCACCACCATGGCGCCAAAGAGGAAAGCCTCTGCCACCACTGCTTCCGCGACCGACGCGGCCGCCACGAAGGGGAAGAAGGTTGCGGCTGGCGCATCTGCGGCCACCGCCGACCTCAAGAAGAGCGACGGTGACTGGGCGAAGTCAACAATCAAGGCGGCGCACCTCGAGAAGTTCCGCGAGGATGGATTGCTGCCGCCGGCAGACCAGCTGACCGTCCGCGCGCCCTCAAAAGAGGTACTCCCCGAGCCTCGCGCCAACGAGCGCGTATGTTTTGCGGAGTTCTTGCCTAGGGGTTTGTCCTTTCCCCTCCACGATTTCGTTCGTGGTTTGCTTTACACCTATGGGGTGCAGATCCATGATCTCACCCCGAACGACATTATGCACATCGCCTGTTTTATGGTGTTGTGCGAGTGCTTCCTGGGAGTTGCTCCCAGCTGGGCACTCTGGAAGTCATCTTCATGGTTCGGCTCAACAACCGAGGTGGCCGAACCTATCCAGTCGGAGGCATGCAGATCCAAGTTCGCAGCGACACCCGATACTTCGCCCTAAGCCAGTCGACTCGGCACAAGGGTGGAGGAAAAGGTGGTTTTACGTGCTCGTCGACCAGGAAGGAGTCCCAGCATTCTCGACTGCTGGAATAGCTGCTAGGACGAAGGCCTGGGACCACGAGCTTTTGACTGAAGAAGTGGCGGAAGCTGCGCCTCTGCTGGAGACGATTGGAGGGCTGCTGAACAGCGTCACAGGTGTGCATTTGATTGCCACCTTCATGAAGATGCGGTATGGCCGCTCGCGCTCACACCCACCCGATGTGGGAGTATGAAGGGCGCTCGACGCCACCCGAATGAGCAAGGAGGAGCTGTCGAAGAACGAGCTGGTGTCGCACGTGCGGTTCATCACCAGCACGAAGTCCAGCGAGCCCTGCAACATCGACTGCCCCGTCGATCCTTATACGGCTGAAAAGCCTTTGCCAGAGGTTAGTGAACCCATCGAGTGTATGATCTCCTTTTATTATTTTGTTATCCATCTTTGTGACTTTCGACTACTATATGTTGTATGCAGGGCCACTCGACTGCCTCAACCCTTCCTCCTCTTCCCGAAAATGGTCCAACCCATGAAACAGAGGTGACAGTGGAGGCGAAGGGAGGAGATGAATCGCCTCTACCTTCGGCTACCACATCCCCGACAGAGGAGGTCGAAGAGGAAGGGGCTGGAGAAGCACAGGACAAGGAGTGCCACGACAGATGACGTGGGCGAGGTTCCTACTCGCAAGCATCGTCGGGCGGCCCAAATTGTGTCTTCCTTATGAGCTCACCCGCAAAGGAGGAGGAGCTGTGGGATGATGGAGACTCGGTGCGTCTCCTAAGACCACATCCGCTCCTTTGGACGTGAGTCCTTTGAGTTCGGCTCCTCCTCCCAAGTCGGGTGAGGAGCTTCAGTTTGGAGGCCCAATGTTTGACGACCTCGACAGTGAGGAGGATGAAGAGCACAGGTATGTGTCTGAACATTTTTGTACCTTAAGTTTCTGCATGTTGATTGTCTTGCTTATGTCGTACTTCCTCTATTGCCTGCAGTGCTGAGACTGTGCGACCTCCAACTCCCCCAACCGAGAGAGCTCTGACTCCCCAGCCTGAAGCTTCTCCCGTTGCGGCTGAGGTTGTGAGAGCAGCAAGCACGGCCACTACAATTGAGGCCACCAAGATTGCGAGTGTGCCCGCTCCGCAGGTTGGGACTTCTGCTGCCAAGCCTTCACCTTGGGTTGAACACGTAAGTGTCATTCTGTCGAGTCCTCAAATTTGGACTTTTTGCGTATAGCTTATGCTGGTCCATGTGCATGCAGCCTTTCTACCTCAACCTGGTGGAAGCAGGCAAGGCATTTGTCCAGGTTGAACAAGAGAGGGACGACCTGCGCGCTGCCATGGAGCAACTTAGCCGTAAGTGTTTTTGGCTTCTGTAGGCGAAGTTATTTCTGCCATGTCTTTGTTTGTCGGTTATGAATGACATCTGTATCTATCTCAGGCGACAAGGCAGCCGCTGAGTCTCGGGTTAAAGAGCTAGAAGAGGCACTCGCCAAGCAGCGGGCTGAGTCGAAGAAGGCCTTGGATGATGCCAAGGACTCCGCCGCTTTACGCGAGAAGAATTATGCTGAGCGCCTGGCGAGCCTCACCCGAGACGTAGGCGGTGAGTTGAATCTTTCACTTTTTGCCTTCGTCTTTTTGCCACTGAATAGTACGTAACATTTTCTGTTACTTCTGCTTTTTGAAGGGGTTGTTGGTGCACCGGCACCTGTGGACCAGCCGAGTGGCGAGTTGTCTCTTGACCGCGCTATCGGCGACCTGGATGTCGTGTCCACCCAAGCCAAGGATGCACTCGCCAAGTCTGCGAGCACGCTTGGCGCCGTGTTCAAGGACGTGTTCCCGTCGAGCCAACCTCCTTCGACTGTGGACGGCTTCACCGACATCCTTGGCCCGGGGACTCGACTATGAAGAACTTTGCTCGCACTTTGACGGTACGCGGCTCAGAGACCACCCTCAAACTCCTTTTGGGTCATGGGATAGAGGGTGACTTCGAAGCCGCTTGTCTGCTTTCCCTCGTAAGCCTGGCGGGAAACTGGTGTCCCTAAAGCATTTGAACGAGCCAGCCGCAAAGTTGGCTGAAGTTTTTATGGCCACCATGGAGCGCCGGACAGCAGAGGTCGCCTCTCGTGCGAGTAGGGCTAGGTCAGAGTCAATGTCTGAGAAGTAGGGCCTTTGATGTCTTGTAATTAAACTTATGACCATGCGAGTATGCATGTGCTTTTGCTACCTTTGTATGAATTTATGTTCTTGTTATAATTCTGCTTGTAAGGCTGTGTGTTGTTACTTGCCTAAGCTTTGTGATGAGTTTCTCATGAAACTTTTATGATGTTTGGAACAGAAAAACCAGTCCCACATCATCCAGCTCGGCGCGGCATCGTGCTCCTACTCGATCCCGAGCTCAGGTGTCTAACGATGCCGCAGTAATGCGTTATATGAAGTCTCGAGTTGCAAAACTGGAGCAAGAGCTGGAGAGTACCCGCAATGAGCT
Organism: Poa pratensis; assembly: GCA_947311845.1. NCBI lineage: Eukaryota > Viridiplantae > Streptophyta > Magnoliopsida > Poales > Poaceae > Poa > Poa pratensis. The sequence continues at coordinate 25,993,510 of CAMZMU010000078.1, read as the reverse complement.
GGATAGGATGAGGGCTAGGCCTGCTCTACCCACTCAGCGAGAGGAGTATGTGCTTGGCGAAATGGAGATCGTGAACAGACAACTCGAGGGTAAGCATGACTGCTCTTATCTCAGAAGTCGTACTGTCCTTTTTGCTCACCCAACTTGTGTTGTTTGCAGTTTTTGTTCCAGACTTCCAGGCGGAGCAGGCTCGTGTAGAGGAGCAGTTGGACAATGCGACTGATGAACCCACGACTGGTCGTCAGCACTTTCGCTTGGATAGGCACCGAGCACGCATACTCGCGACTCTGAAGGATCGAGTGTGGCGGAGCACTATGCTGCTTGAGTTATGCAGGTCGGCCTTCAGTCGCATCAATGAAGCTCTTTTTCCAACAGGGCCGCAACCGCAAGGCATCCACGCGTTGCTCGGGCTTTTCCGAGGCGTCGAGGCCATCCGAGGCTTTATCACCCAGAAGCTTGTGGATGGCGCCAACGCAACCATGGCCTACCTCCGAAGTCAACGTCCAAATTTGCAGCTACGTCCACCCGTGCCTGGATCATCCTTGTCCCAGTCGAACTTGATGATACATTCGATCATGCAAGGACATTGGTTGATTGCTATCGTGCGCAACTTATGGGCCCTGTTCTCTCAGTCAAGGATGAACCCGAAGATTAGGGTATTTATGCATAGGGAACAGCCCCCGAGTGTAAATTTTGCCACTTGTACGTAGTACATATTTGTTTACTTGTATGTATGCAGCCCCCGAGTGTATCGAGTGGGGTTTTATGAGTATAGAACATGAATTCTACAGCCCCCGAGTGTATCGAGTGAGGCTGTGAATTTTTGCGATGTTTGAAGCGTCAAGTCATATTATTGAGCAACTTTTTTGGCGACCCAGCCCCCGAGTCTTCGAGTGCGGCTGGGTGTTTGTAAGGAGCGAGAGCTCACGTTTTGGAGTAGCACAGCCCCCGAGTCTTCGAGTGAGACTAAGGTTGTGCGAATAAGTTTATGCGAGTAGTGGACAGGAAAATATGAGGAATCATTGACTATATTCCAATTATGAATGTTAGGCTGCAGGCCGCCTCATTAAAAACCTTCCAGTCCCCTTAGGTACCCTGGTAAGGAAAAGAGCGCGTCTGAAACCTGCAGCCATCCGACATATGTGCCTATTACATTGTGCGACTGAGCGATCTAAGCATAGAAACGGCGCAGCTGCGCAACGTTCCAAGGATTGTGCGAGAGTTCGCCTGTCTTCGCGTGCTTCAGTCTGTATGCTCCACCGCCAATGACCTCGGTGATGATGAAGGGTCCTTCCCATGGAGAAGCAAGTTTATGCACCTTCTTTTGCTTCAGTCGAAGCACCAAGTCGCCAACCTCGAAGGATCTGGTACGCAGTCGACGGCTATGATAGTTGCGGAGGTCTTGCTGGTACACAGCTGTGCGTGCTAGCGCCGTGTTGCGTGCTTCTTCGAGTAGGTCGACTGCATCTCGAGTGCTTCATCTGCATCGTCTTCATTGTATGCTTCGACTCTTGGTGCATTGAACCTTACGTCTGATGGCAGGATTGCCTCTGCTCCGTAGACCATGAAGAATGGGGTAAATTGTGTTGTGCGCAGGCTCCAAAGCACCGATGGGAGTTCCTCGACCCAAGCACCCGCAGCCCTTTTGAGTGGCACCAGTAGGCGTTTCTTGATTCCACTCGTCACAAGTCCATTGGCCTTTTCGACTTGGCCATTAGATTGCGGGTGTGCCACAGATGCATAATTGAGCGTGATATCTTGCTCTTTGCAGAAGGATTTGAATTCCTCAGCCGTGAAGTTTGTACCGTTGTCAGTGATGATGCTACTGGCACACCAAAGCGGTATATGATGGATTTTATGAAATTGACTGCTGTAGTGGCAGTCGAACTTGTGATAGGACTGCTTCGATCCACTTGGTGAACTTGTCGACTGCCACCAGAAGGTGAGTATGCCCTCCATGGGAGGATTTTTTGAGTGGCCCAACCATATCGAGCCCCCACTGGGCGAAGGGCCAGGCCAATGGTATTGTCTTCAACGCCGATGCGGGTGCGTGCGGCTTTGTGGCGAATTTTTGACAGCCGATGCACCTTTTGACTATGTCCTCCGCGTCTTTGAGTGCTGTGGGCCAGTAGAAGCCTGCGCGAAAGGCTTTGGCTACGAGTGATCGACTGCTGGCGTGATGCCCGCAAGTACCTGCATGAATATCACGAAGGATGGCTTGGCCATCTTCAAATGCTATGCAACGTTGGAACATACCTGACACGCTGCGCTTGTATAGTTCGCCGTTGATGACGGTGTATGCTTTGGATCTTCGAGTCACACGCCGTGACTCTGTTATGTCTTCGGGTACCTCGCCGCGGAGTATGTATGCGAGGAAGGGTTGAGTCCAAGTTGGCTCAACGAGGAGTACCTCGACTGGCGGGTCCTCTGTGCTAGGCGTCTTGCTCCTGGCTGGTACGGCTGATGTGGGAGGTGCTCGCTTCTTTTTGATGGATCTGTGCTCGATGCGCTCGAAGAATACACCAGGTGGTACTGGTGCCTTAGTCGCGCCAATATTGGCTAGCTTATCTGCTTCTTCGTTGCTCTCACGTCCTATGTGCCGCAACTCGCAGCCTTCGAAGCTGCCCTCCATGAGGTTATACAGGTCTCGATAGGCGATCATGTTGTCTGCGATTGCATCGCAGGCCTTCATTGTTTGCTGCACCACAAGATTCGAGTCACCGTAGATCATCAGTCGAGTGCACCCGAGGGCTTTGGCCATCCTCATGCCATGGATTAGGGCCTCGTATTCTGCTTCATTGTTTGATGGGAACTCGAACCCCATTTGCAGGATGTAGCGGAGCTTGTCGCCTTTTGGAGATGTGAGGATGACACCTGCGCCTGCGCCTTCGTTTTTCTTCGAGCCGTCAAAGTACATTGTCCATGAGTTGGACACATCTGGTGCTCCTGGAGCTGAGCTTCAATCCACTCGGTGTGGAAGTCAGGTAAGACTTGTGCTTTGATGGCCTTCGGGTAATCATACTTGATGTCTCTTGGTGCTAGCTCGATGAGCCATTTACTCGCCCAGTTGCGTTGGGGTTTGTGAGGATGTCCCCGATCCCTGAGGTGCTGATTACAGTGATCGGGTGCTCGGAGAAGTAATGCGTCAGCTTCCTTGAAGACATGAACACGGCGTAAGCCAGCTTTTGATAGTGCGGGTACCGCTGTTTTGATATAGAGAGGACTTCACTCAAGTAGTAGACTGGACGTTGTATGCTTTGGGCGTGTCCCTCCTCCCTGCGTTCGACTACCAGTACGGTGCTCACCACCCTGTTAGTTGCAGAGACATATAGGTATAGTGGCTCGCGTTCCCTTGGTGCGACGAGGATTGGAGGGCTTGTGAGGACTCGCTTGAGGTCCGTGAAGGCTGCTTCGGCTTCGGGCGTCCACTCGAATTTGTCTGCTTCTTCATCAGTCGATAGAACGGGAGTGCTTTTCACCCAGCTTGCTGATGAATCGACTGAGTGCTGCTACTCGACCCGCCAACTTCTGCACGTCGTGGAGCTTTGAAGGCCTTTGCATCGTCAAGATGGCCTGTATTTTCTCCGGGTCTGCTCGATTCCTCGTGCTGAGACTGATACCCGAGGAGTTGTCCGGCTGGCACGCCGAACGTGCACTTCTTCGGGTTGAGCTTGATGTGGAAGCGTTTGAGGTTTGCGAACGTCTCTCGCAAATCATCGAGTAGTGTTCTTTCCTCCCTTGTTGTGATGACGATGTCATCTACATAGACCTGGACGTTTCGCCCAATTTGCTTCTTGAGGCAGTCTTGCATCATGCGCTGGTAGGTTGCGCCTGCGTTCTTGAGCCCGAAAGGCATTGTGGTGTAGCAGTAGACCCCGAGTGGGGTTATGAACGCCGTTTTCTCTTCGTCTCTTCCTTCATCCTTATCTGATGGTAACCCGAGTAAGCATCCAGGAAGGACAAGCGAGCGCACCCGGCGGTGGAGTCGACGATCTGGTCGATTCGAGGTAGTGGAAAGTGATCCTTTGGACACACTTATTGAGTGCGTGAAATCTACACACATCCGAAGGATATCTGTGTTCTTCTTCTCCACGAGTACGGGGTTGGCCACCCATTGTGATTTCTTGATTTCTCTGATGAAACCTGCTGCGAGTAGTCTGTCGACCTCGGCTTCGACTGCGGTTCTTTTGGGGCCGGATATACGGCGCATTGTTTGCTTGACTGGTTTAGCTTCTGGAAATAATTGTAGAGAGTGCTCGGCGAATTCCCTGGGAATACCTGGCATGTCGGCTGGACACCATGCAAATATATCCCAGTTCTCACGGAGGAATTCGACGAGCGCGCTTTCCTATGCGATAGGCAGACTCGACGAGACATTGACTGTCTTGGTCGGGTCAGTCGGGTGCACTTGATGCGACCTTGTGTCATTGGTGGCGTTGAATGCTCTGTCGACTGCCATCTTTTTGTGCTCCGGCATAAGTGTTCTGTCGTTGGAGACCGCTAGATCAGCGAACGTTGCTTCCATGCCAAACATCTCAGAGATTTTGCTGAATTCTCGATCAGACTTTTGAAGTTTCCTTGACTGTGATTACTCCTTTTGGTCCAGGCATTTTAGCTGGAGGTATGCGTAGTGTGGCACCGCCATGAATCGAGCGAACGTCGGGCGTCCAAGTATAGCATGGTATTGTGACTTCCAGTCGACCACTTCGAACTCAATCGACTCTGTCCTGAAGTGGTTTTTGTCCCCGAACGTTACGTCGAGTTGTATGGTGCCTTCTGGGCTTATTGCTTTGCCTGGGACGATACCGTGGAAGGTATTTGAGGATCTTGGCAGGTTTTCGACTGACCTGTTCATTTTGCGGAGCGTATCTGCGAAGATTATGTTTATGCCGCTGCCACCATCCATGAACACCTTGGACATGGCGTAGCCTCCAATTTGCGCATCGAGTACCAGAGCAGAGTGCCCGGGCGAACAACCGATGGAGGGTGGTCCTCTCTGCTGAAACTTATTGCGGTTTCAGAACCCTTCAAGAATTCAGTTACAGCAGGAGGCGACATGACTGCCATGTTTACTTGTCGAGTGCGAAGTTTTTGCTCCCTGTTGGAAGGGCGACCTTTCTGTATCATGTACATCTGCCCTTGGGGTGGAGGGTACTGAGGTTCGTCCACCCGAGGTACAGGTTGTATGGCACCCGCGATGTTTCCGCCTGCATGAGGCTGTGGTGGTGGAGGTGGTGCCATGAGAACTGGCACATTGTTTGGCTGAGGCACGGGCGCGGGTGCGTGTGCTTGCGGCTGTTGCCTTTCTGAGATTTATGTAATCAGACGCCATTTGTTCGAATTCCCTGCAGTTTCTCATCGAGTGATTGGAGCGTAGTTTTCCGTCTCTCCTTTGTACAGTGTAATCTGCAATCAGCATCCATCTTCTCTTCGAATGATCGCTCGGATTGTGCCCCGGATCTTGACTTGCGCCAGTCCTTCCTTTGTAGCTATCACTGCGTTGGCCACGGTCTCGACTGTCCGGCGATCATCTCGACTGTCCCGTCGATCGTCTCGAGTGTCCCGTCGATCTTCTGATCGTCGGTCGCTTCTGTCTTGGTCGTTGCGGGGTGTGGAGAACCCAGCCGCCATGAACTCGGGTCTGTCGTCGTCGTAGTGACGTTTTGAACGTTTGCGCCTGCGGTCATCTCTGTATGAGTCTCTGTGGCTTCGACTGATTCTCATGTTTGTCACGGGGTGAGGACCCGCGTGTGGTGCGTGCCATATCTTCTCCATCTGCCCACTCAGTCGCGATCTGCAAGAGGTGAGCTACAGATTTTGGCTTTTGGCGGACAAGTGCTTCTTTGAAGTCTCGCCTGGCGAGGCCCATGACAAAAGCATCCATGGCCATATCTTCTGAAACTACTCCAACTGAGTTACGTATCTCGGTCCATCGTCTGATGTATGACCTCAACGTTTCGTCTGACCGTTGAACACAAGCTCGGAGCTCCTCAAATGTTTTTGGGCGCTCACATAGAGGCTCGAAGTTTTTGATGAAGTCATCACGGAAGTGATCCCACGAGTCGTATTTTGATGAAGGTAGGGCCTTGAGCCAGTCGCGGGCTGTGCCTTCGAGCATGAGTCGTATGTATTGCATGGCTGTGGTGTTCGTGCCGCGCTGGCACGCAACAGCCAGCCTGTAGTCTTCTAGCCACCCGGAAGGTTCCTGTCGACCCGTGTACTTGGGTTGTTCGGATGTGAGTTTGAACCCTTTGGGCATCCGCGTCTCGCGGACTCGTCGAGTGAAGCATGAGCCCCATGTGACTGAGGCTCCGGATCAGAGTATGAGTCGCTGCTATAAGATCTGCGTGATCTGCTCCTGGACCTGCGCCTACGCGAGCTGCTTCTTTCCTTCGAGTGGTGGCGGCGACCACTGCGATTATGCTCTTCACGACGTGTGTCAACTATGGCACGATCTCGACTCCCTCCTGGAGCTGTTGGAATTTGGCGTATAGCCTTTGCTGCTAAGGCGAGTGATTTGATCTGTTGGCGATGCAATTTTGCGTTGGGGTCATCAGCTGGAGGCTTGATTGCGTCGAGGTATGCTGCGGCTGTAAAGAGAGCACCCGCGGCAGTTTTGGGTATTGGCACCCCTTCCGCGTCGTATGTCATGAAAGAGTTGCCCAGATTGCGGGTGAGTGCCGCCCTCTCCTCCGGCGAGAGGTGTGACAACCTTGATCTGGGTCTTGTGTCTGCTTGCCCGGTAGAGCTCAGGGAGAGCTGCCTTCTGCGCGCACTCGACAAGCTAGCTTGCTTTTTACGTTCTTCGAGTGTTGCTCTGATCTGCTGCAGTCGAAGCATTTCCTGCCAGGTGAAGTACTGGAAGGTCAACATCTCCTCCCGTGTTGCGTCTATGGGCATCATTGTGCACTCCTTGATGACTTTGTCTGCTTTTGCTGCCATCTCAGCAGTGATTGTGAGAGTTGTAACTCCGTCCGGCATAGTAACTGTGCACGGGAATTCTGTAGGCCGCGGCTGGCCAGCACCTGATGATTCTGCGGTGAAGGCGACGTAGACCTGCTGGGGTATCACCCGAGGGTATGTTACGTGTTTTCGAGTCCCACCGTGGACTCGACGTCGTCATCAAGGATCATGTCAGAGTCGATGTGTCCATCGAGTGGTCCGACTGGACGGATTTCGCTGTCGACGCCTTCATCGCCTATGCTCATCTCGATGTCGGCGAAATCGTTATGAATCTCGAAGTCGAGGTTGTTGCTGGTGCAGATCTCGGAGTCGACGTGGCTGTCGATATGAGTTTCGGGCTCGTCGAAGTCGCTGAAGGAGATCCGCAGTCGAAGGTGTCATCGAGTGGTAGATCGAACTCGGGATCGTTTGTGGGGTATGCTGATTCGGCCTCCTCTCCTTGGAGTTCGTCGATGAGTTCGTTCATCTCTCGAGTCGACATGGTTGTTGCAGATGAACAAGCTTGGAGATTTGGCGATGGTATGGGCGCAGATGGATCCGCAGCCGAAGGTGTCGCAGCCGATGTAGTCTCGGGTGCGGAAGTCGTGAGTTGGCGTGGATCCGTCAAGTCCTGCACACCAAGCTTGTTGACGAAAAAATTGAACGAACCAACGGTTAAACCCAAACCTGACTCGAGATCGGAGAAGGCCTCCTGGAATTCTGGCGAGTGCGGCTCGAAATCCATCAGAGGATCCGATGCACTTTTTGCGGGTGAAGCTGGCGTGTCGCCGTTTGTCGATGAGCCGGCGAGTTGCCGTGTGCCGCCTGAGTTGGCGAGTTCTGGTTTGTTGACGTAGCCGGCGAATTGCCGTTTGTAGATCCGATTGGCGAGTCGCCGACTTCCGATGGAACCGAAGAAACCGTGAGTCCAGCACTATTCTTTCCCACAGACGGCGCCAATTGACGAGGGGTATCCTCACCAAATCCCATGGTTAAGGACCTAGGGTTGAGATTATGGGGAGAGAACGTGGTAGTGCTGGTAGTTTCGTCGGCTGACAAGCAGAGGCAAAGATTTACCCAGGTTCAGGCCCCTCGGGTGGAGGTAAAGACCCTACTTCCTGCTTGTCTGTTATTGATCGTGGAGATTATAAGGCTACAAGGAGGCTCCGGCGAGATGTCGATCTCGCAAGAGCTTTGGTGGTTCGAGTATGGCTTGGTTCTAGATCGGCGCCCCTCCCAGCCTTTAAGTAGCTAGGTCTCGGGAGTTCTTAACCGACCTAGTTTACACATATGGAAAGTTCTAAACCGACTATGCCGATATCTAATCTTGGAGGGTACTCCATCTTCTTGGGCCTTTGTCTTTGCGCTTCGAATAGACTCTTCGATATTGGGGCTCAGTCGTCACGTGCACCAGGTACACTCATGGTAGGGTACCCGAGATGTATAACCATGTCACTACATGGATCCTATACCGGGCCATCTGTTCGGCCAGGGCAAAAAAAAAAGGCATTCAGGCTGAGCACGGCTGGCCAGACCGTCGGACCTCATAAATCGGGCCAGAGATCGGCCAAAGCCCAGAAAAGCACGACATAGCCTGGACAGCCCGACCCGACCATGGATAAAATTTGTTTCTCACAAGCCCGACCCGACCCACCCGTCGGGCTCAATATTCAGGCCTGAGCCTCACCCGATGACACGATCTGGCCCGATGGGCTCAATATTTATGGGCCATGTCGGGTCAGGCCGTTCAGACTGGGCTGCCCATGGCTAGGTATAATAGATCTACGTGTTATTATTTGTGGTTTACCTTACAAAGTAGAATACTTCTTAATAAATTTACATGTGCATAGAAAATACATACATATTTTTTAGGTATCATGTTCTTGAAAAAAATGTAAAAAAGTTAGAGCTCACGAGAAGCCCAACATAGAAATGTCTAAGTGCTTTGTCACAAGTCAGTGTGCCTAACTAGATAGGGTCCCCAAAAAATCACTCCCTACACATTTTTAATTACTTCATTATTCTCGAAAAGAAGGCATATAACTTTCCTAAAATGTCAAACAATGTAAAGTTTAACCAAGCTTTAAAAAACAATAACAATGATACTATATAGTTATCATCTAAAAATATATTTCATGATGTATCTACGATATTGCATTATATATTTTCACAATATTTTCTAGAAACTATAGACATTCTTTCATGGAGCGTATGTAGTACCATTTCGGGTTTAGTCACACTCGAAATTTGTAATGTTTAATTAAGTACATGTGAAAAATATCAAATTTGTAATATTTCCCCGGTTTTTAAATACAAGACCACTATCATAATTACAATTTACATATATACAAGGTCACTATCTCTTCTAAAGATGTATTAATTATATTTCTACCTCGTACAATGGTGCTTATCAATGCAAACCTTGCATGCAACCATAGAGAAAGAGTCACCACATGCAACATAATTAATTATCATAGAACACGAGACTTTCCACACAACTAACCATGCTATTTATTAGTGAGCTTTCGTTTCTTGGCATCTGAAAAAACGGAGGGAGTATCAAATGCATATAACATGAAAACATATTTTAAGATGATATAATTCCAATATATTGATTTTATATTATAGATGTTGTTTTTTTCTATTGTAGTAGTCGTGTACGTTTTGTTGATACTCTCTCCGTTCACAATTATCTTGCATGGGCTTAGTCAAAGTAAAAGTTTGTAAAATTTGACCAAATATCTATATCTATATACCTAATAATAAAAGTATTAAAGTTTCTTGTGGTACGTCATTGAAAATACCAAAAATTACCCACCACTGCCACCCATAAGTTATGTACCGATTCATTATTTTCTTTCCGTGCGCACCAATCTCCCCATCCGCTCGCTGTGTTCTGTTCGTAGCGTGCTCAGAAAGAGATTTTCATGTAAAGACCATGCATGTGGGGACCCTGGGCTAGCTGTCCGAAATACCCTTGTGCCTACAACATCAGCGATCGCATGATCAGTATGTCGCTGAGCACAATCGAACTGGTATCAAAGAACATTCATAAATACCGAATGAATATACTTACTTGATTGAAGCCGTAAGCTTCAACAGGTACTTGCAGCGGAAATCACCAAACAACGTGGAGCCCAAATCATCTGCCATAACCCTACAGGCAGCTGACTGGGAAGCGCCCTAGTTCGCACTGACGTCATTGAAACTTCTCCTTCGAACGGCTTCTCTTCAAATTCTGGCTAAGACAATAGCCAGGGACGAAACCAATATGAGAACATTTGATTGTACTCGCAAACTACCCCCGAAATGAGCATGCGCTACTCTTTTTATTGTTTAAATAAAACTTTGTTTGCTTTGAAAACTCTATATCCTTATTGAACAAGAGAAGGATAGACTTTTGTTTGAAACCTCCATAAAGAAGAATTTTATAACTTTTCATAAGCCTTGTATTTTTAGACAAACATCTCTGTACCTTTGTTGAAAAAGGAATGAAGGTTTTTAGAACTTTTTCCCATAAATCTGTCTTTGTAAGAAGTCTCTTTTAAAACATTTTCCTGAAAATATATGTTTATTGAAAAAGTTAAGAAATCTCTTTTAAAACCTTTTTCCCAAAATATACCTTTGTTGAAGAGGGTAAGATTCTCTTTAAAACTTTTTCCCGAAAATCATCACCAGGTTTATTTTCCCAAAACTCCTCTTTTTTCGACCATAGCCCTTCATGGTCATTTATTCCCAACAACTTCATACCGGCCCTTTGGTATAGATGCATAAAACATTTTCCACTTTTGAAACACAAAACTTTGAACTTCTTGACCATAGCCCTTCATGGTCTTCCTCTTTTCCAGCAACCTCATACCAGCCCTTCGGTATAGTTGCCTATAGGAAACATCTCCATTTTCTTTTCAAATCTTAAAACTTTGCAAAACTTGCACAGGGTCAAAGTAGGGCCTCCCAACTGTCCATATCCGAGGACTCGGCTATTCGAATAGTTTTACCCTCTGCAGAGGTTAAGGATGGCAATTTTATCCATGGAGCCAGGTATCCATGGATATCTGACCCGGTGGATGAGGGTTTGGAGGGCAGTTTTTGCCCATGGATTTCATGGGGTGGATATCCGCTAACTCATGGGGTGGGCACAAGCAAAGATTTTACTCCACGGATATCCAATGGATACTCGACTGACATGTGGGACCTGTGAGACATGTATTTTTTCCCATGTCCATCTATTAATATTCTTGAGGCCCTAACTATTCTTGAGGCCCAACTCACCCAATGACCCAAACTCACGTAATTACTAATTATTGCTAACCCTAAACTACTCCCACGCGTCACTGAAGAATGAGGCTCCAATAATGCAAGATTAAAGACAACATTTCAGCTACCCTTTACTATATTTTTTGAATGCATGAATTGTTGTGTTGGAAACTTGTAATAAGAAGTATTGGCTATGTTTTGTGAGACTGAGATGAGATTATGTATTTTTGTGGTGTGATTATTTGAGATTCTACATATTTAAGGATGTGTTCGTTTTTAGAACTAGGTGGAACGGAATGGAATCGTTCCATTCCACTAAAATGGAATGTCACCGTTCCATTTTGTTCCCGCGTTCGGTTAGAAAAATTAAGATATAATGTAATGGTTCACCTAATTTAGGATTAGCAAATCAATTAACACTAATTTAGGATTAGCAATTCAATTAGCCATGAACGAGAGAGGAGGTGAGGCTTCGCGTGCGAGATTAGCGTGATTAGCGCGTCCGTTCCACTTCGTTCGACCGAATCGACTGGACGGGTTGGTTCCGCATCTGAGGGGAATATTCCTTCTGGTGGAACCACTGCATTCCATTCCACCTACAAACCGAACACGGGAATGAGTCCCAGGTGCAGAACGGTTCCGTTCCATTCCATCTCGTTTCAGAACCAAACACACCCTAAGTACTTTGTGGTTGAAATATTGTTGATTTAATACTCCGATGCATTACTCGTGGATATCCATGGGTATTTGGATATCGAGCGGGTTTGGATATGGGGTGACATCCATGCCCATGGATACTTTCGTGGGAAGGCCATGCTGATGGATTTGGGTTTGGATTTGGTATTGGTATATCCACCCGAACCAGCCCCATTGCCATCCTTAGCAGAGGTAGCACGCTTTTCCCACATCTATCCGGTAACTCATCGTGTCAGCCACGTCCCACCATACCAGGTGTATGCCAAGTTGAGTCACCGGCCACAGGCTGTCCTTTGCTCATGCTAGTATAGGACCCTGCCGCTATGACACTTTCCATCAACACTTAACCCAGCCCATCGGAATCTAAGTGTGAGGACTCATAGTTCTGCCCGGCGGTGTATAGGGGACATCCTTCTATCCACCACATGTGCGAGGACCATCCTTCACCACATGTGCGAGGACCCGGGTCAGGGGTAGGTCACCGAACCATCCCCTCATGGAACGGAGTCATCTCCGTTGTTGAGGCATCCCATACTAATATGAGCAAATTATATGACTACGCCCTTTCCCATATGTGGGTAAATGTGGTCGCACAGGTTATTGGCTGGTTGACATAAGTACAAGGACACAGTGTGCATTTTTCATAAACCATCACCATTCTCCACTTCATTACTTCCACACCGACATCTCGGCATTCCACCTTCATCAAGCATTTTCAAAGGAGTTTTGAATAAACCATATTTGTTTTTCCCATCCTATAATTTTACATAAACTATCTTATACTTCTACATCAGTGGCAAAATAGTTTTTCATATACTTTTTGAAAAGGTTTTTAAAAATCATTGCCTTAAACTTAAATCATGTTATCAAAGTAGATGGATATATATTTGTGGTGCAAGCTCAGAGAGTAGCTTGCCTGATTTCAGCATAATGTTCCTTCTCCTCACTGATCAAAGAAATAAACTCTGATTCTTCTTCAATAAATCAGTTCCAAAGACCACTCCGGTAGCGTTTATCTCTAGCGTCGCAAACATGAAAATAAAACAACACTCAATAAGCAAACCAAACACAAGTGGTATACAAACAAGTAACAAACCACAAGCATCAAACTAATCATTCAAACAACAAACTAGGATCATCGATCACCAAACTATCTTAGGCAAAGATTAACAATAAGCACCTTCCTTTAAACAGGAAATACTTCAGACAAAAGTTAGGCCACCAATTAGTCTCTGTAATTCAAAATATTTTACCGAGCTAAGGTAGAGACATTAACAAGATACTCAAGCTAGTACTCAACTTAGAGAGAACCAAGTTTAACAAGCAAGGCAAACATATTAATCACACGAAATATTCCAACATCAAAATAAACAAGCTTAACCACTTCCTAATTACTAGGGGAAAAGTTATATAGGGAATAAAACCCTAACAAATACATGACTCACAAGTAGCTCTCCTAACATGCTAGTAAAATAAGGAAACACGTCACAATAGTGGATTACCACCCTACACATGCTAGGAAACACATTTATAACAATAAAGTTATAACACAACAATTAATAAAGGCCTAATAAAAATAGGCAGAAAAGGCCTAAAGCTTATAACTATCACCACAGTCAATCAGTGACTCATAAATTCAAACCAAGCTAGGAATATGTTCTTCTACACATATAGAAGACAAGCCAACTGGATTTACTCCAAAAATCCTCACACAAAAATCTACAAAATCAGCAAAGTGCTCTCTGGTGATTTTAGTAAAAAGAATAGAACTTCTGTTTAAGTTTCATTTGCATACAAGACCAACACATCTAGAAAGGTATCACTTCAGGCTATCCATAGAAATTTACTTTGCAAATTTTGGAGTTATAAAACTCTAGATATTAAATATTTAGTTAAAAAGATACTTTTTACAAGATTTAGTCTAGACAACAGTTAAAGAATATATTTTTGCAAACAGCCAGTTCTACCTAATTAAGAAAACACATAGGAACTCTACAAAATTTGAATCACTCAAATATCTATCACAGATCTACCACAAATGAATTAAACCTACACTACAATTTAAACAGAAAACCAAAACAGATATTAGATCTACTAAAAAAAGAGGAATGGGCCAGATCTGGCCCAGATCCGGCCGAGCAGCGCAGGCAGTTGCCCAGCCAGTGGCCCACGCGCGCGAGACGAACTGGTACGGGGTCTTCTTCTTCCTCTCGACACGCAGGACGAGCGAGGCGCGCAGGGAGCCACGGCTACGGCGGAGCAGCAAGGCTACGACGCGAGGGAGAGGAAGGAGATTGTAACACCCCGAAAATTTAGACTGAATTTTAAATTAATTTTTGGACGCCAGAAAAAAACTTTTTGGGTTTCTAAATGATTTCTTCGAACCCGTTGGTCTTTGATTTGACTTTGGTTTCGCTCTCCTAGAAAAATTCCCAACAATCCTCGATCTTTGTCGACCTCCACCATAATCCCATGACATGGTTTTGTCTGCTAAACATTGGTTCCATCTGGATATTGCAAAAACCCTTCTGCCTGTCCTACTAAAGCCTCCACCGCAATCTCAGCTTGGAATAAATTCTACCGAGCTACCATATGGTTCCCTCATGCATATACATCACTCCCATGGAAAAATATCTCATAGTCCCATGCAAGATTCCAAAGTTAAACCATACTCTCTATTATGCCGTTTTCGATCCGAAAATTATCCAGACACCTTCCACTCATCCAAAAAAATTCTACAATTTTGGGGAGATACATGAATCCACCTCCTGAACATTTCACTCCACTGCCCCAACCTCATTTGAGCAATATTTGAGGTACTTCCTTTGTAGTGTTCTTTTCTTGTCTATTAGCAAATTCCAAAGGAACCCCTCTTTGCATGTCTCCAAAAATTCTACAAAAAATTCAGAGATGACCCCTAGGCAGTTTGTAGTCCGTTTATGCAAAAATATTTGGTACCTTGTTAAGAAAATATTTGACTTTTCCTCCGTCCAAGTTTCTGCCCTAAAATTCGAATGTTTTCAAAACCAAGCCAAATGATTTTTGTAGTGAGAGGAAAGTACCTATATGCAAGCCCTGGTGGTGCCTACCCCTCTGGGAAAAGTCTTGATCAAAACAAAAATCGTTTGCTTCTGCAAACAACCTTTTTCCATTTGGACCAGTACTGTTTTTCAAAAGTTCTAGTCGCACGAAGTTTCGAATTTGCAAAAACTTTAGTCACCAAAGTTGTGGAGTTTTGATTTTGGCATGCAGTGGTGAAAACCCCATTGCGTTTGGAGCCCCGAGTCACCGGGAACGCGACAATGACGCCCGTGTCGCGTCCAGGACGCGCGCTTTGCTTAGACCCTAAACCCCGATTACTGCTGTGGACGGTGCCTAATCCGTGTGCTGCAGTGCACCTCGTGCCCTCCCTGTGCACCAGCTCCCCTTCTTATCTTCTCCACCGACAGCACAGGGCTTGGAAGATAAATGGCAAAGCTCTCCCGTGCATCCCCCTCCTCCTCCCATTTTCTCCTCCTTGCCTCGGAACGGTGGAGAGCAACTCAAGCTTCTCGCACCCCAGCACCCTCACTCTCCCCCTCCTGGAGCCCCTCTGCTCCTCTAGCCACGAGAGGGCGGAGCCCTGCTCCGTTCTGGCCATGGACGACGCCGTCGGTCCGCTGACCACGGCGAGCTCCACACCGAGCCCTCCCTCGATTCAAGCCGTGGAGGAGTTCCCCTAGGTCCCCTCTTCCTCCCGGACAACTCCTTGTGCGGAATGGTGGCCCGGAGCCTCGTTCCCATCCGGGGATCACCGGCGGCGAGCTCGCACGGCACCCTTCCGTGGCGGCGTCCCCGGGGCCCCCCCTCGTCCGTGGCCGTCCTCGACGGAGGCGGCGCAACGGGGCGGCCCTCCCCGCGTCCTGGCGGCCGGCGGCACGCACCAGGGCGGCGGCGGCAGGCGTAGGCCGAGCCGGCCCGTGCCGCATCGAGCTCTCCCGAGCGTGCAACGCTGGGAAGGAGAAGGCCAGCGTGGCGCCAGCGTGGCTGGCTGGTGTCGCCGACGGGCGGGCCCGGCGTGGCCCAGCCGCCACGTCAACCAAGTGGAGACGTAAACCGCGTATTACGTCTTCCAGAACCGAAGACGTATTCCGCTGAAATGCGCAATCAGCCCAGCCCGGTTCTGAAATCAGCCCGCTCTATTTTTTTTCTGGGTGAGCAGCGGATAGCTATCGCTCGCTCGCTCGTTTCTCCCAAACCGTAACTCCGATTGAGGTGATTCAAATTTGTAAATTCTTAGTTTGAAAAGCTCTGTCCAGTAGTATCAGTGTTACATTTTTGCAAATACTTTTATGCTCAGCACCTTGTATGCATGCATAGGGTACTCCGCGGTACCGGCAAACCGAGACCCTGACCCGTGACGCGTCCGTGATTTCCCGAGCCAAATGGTGTCGATCTTCGGAGGCAAGCTAACCCTTGCTATGAGCCATCCCGCAATGTTGTTTGTTTATTTGTTGATTGCCATACCGAATGTTATATTTTCTGTCTGTACCCTGTTTTATTATTGCATGCCTGTTGTTATTCTTGTTTAATATGTTGCTTCGATTATTGCTCCTGCCGTGTTATATTCATCATCCATGTATGCATTAGAATGATGTGTGAATTATCTGTGCGCCTCGCACTTGCGTGGCTTTGTTGAACCCTCTAAATAAACAACTATAAAACATGTGTCCCTATGATTGTTTGCTTCTTCTTCGCCGAGGTGAGGAGCGGACGAATGTCGTCTTATGATCCTCGGAGTTGGGGGCATTTGCCAAAAGAGTTATTTGCTTCTTATCCCTCCGTCAAATATGGTTGGCGTAAGCCACCCGGACTGCGACGCTTGGGAGCTGACTTTCCATTTGGTTCTTTTTGCCAAGATTGCTGACACCACGTCAGGTTAATCCTCGAGTGGAATGGATACTTTCTTTCTTATGATTGCTTTTCGGTTCATTGTTTGGAGGCTACATGCCTCACCAACTTTGTAATTAATCTGCGAGGGCGCTGGCTGGAGGAACCGCCACCGTCGTCCGATCAAACCAACTAAGCTATATTTTGTAGTTGATCTGTGGTGGCGCTTGTTGGCGGGATCGCCACGATAGTCACCCGGTCGACGCTAACCAACTAGTTGATCTGTGGTGGCGCTTGTTGGCAGGATCGCCACGATAGTCACCCGGTCGACGCAAACCGACTAAACCATAATTCGTAATTGATCTGTGGTGACGCCGGCTGGAGGAACCGCCATAGTCACGCAGTTAATACAAACAAACTATTGCTTGAATTATGATGTCGCTAATGTCTTGTTGTTTGATATATATTATTATGATATTGTGATTGTTGTGTTGGACTAACCCTCTGTTGTTTGGACTTGTTATGATGAAACTTGATTAAATGAAACACCCCTCCAAACTTCGATAGGGTCAGTCCATAGTGCCACTAATCTGAACATCGAAAGCACTACCACTGTCGCTCACATGGGCGGGCCTTGACCTACGTAATCCTACTGAGCCTCCTTTGATGCCACCCTTTTTGGCAAGTCTAGTCGGTTACCATAGTTGGTCGGGGCTAGTCTTGCGAAGGTTCCGGAGCTAGGCGTCGCTCATGGGTTGGGGACGTGCCGGATTCACTTCTGCATAAGGCATATAGTTATGTCGGTGGCTATATAGGGAGTGTCTTGATGGCGTGAACGGTTGAGTGAGTGTATCAGACCGTCTTATGGATGTGATCCTAAAGTACCGGTTGTTAATGATCCACTTGGATGAGTGAAGTATTGCAACCTCTCGAGAGTGTCAAATCTGGATGTCTAGCCTCGTTCCAAGGTTATGGAACAACAGTTCGGTGTCGGTCATACTATTGTCTTTGTCGAGTCAGGAGGTTAAACATAAGTTCTGTTTGAAAGAAAGATGAACAACCTGATTTCACTAAATAAACAATAAGTTGATGCAGGGAATGTTACTTGAGATGTGATTATGAACCAAGTTTAGGGATGGCGGTGTGATGCGTTGGGAAGCCTATAGTTAGGCCAGAGCCCACATCAACCGTGCGTGCCCAGAGTGAAATGATGAAGCCAGTGGGCCTAGCAGTGATCACAGGTGATGTTGTGTATTATTTGGTACCCACTTGGTACACCCATCTTCTCGTCACAGGTAAGCCCTTTGTATGATTGCCGGTGCCCGATCCAACCCCACCTGGCTTGGACTCTGTACTGGTGATACCCCTGTTGCTTGCTTATGAGATGTTTGGTTGTCAATGCCATGCTACTTTTATGTCATATATCTAGAGTACACCTTGACGTGTTGTAGGATTTTATTTCCAGTGTATACCTTGTTGCATGATTGTTGGATTGTTTGTGGTGAGGGGCGATACTTGCTGAGTGCATAATAATGTACTCACGGGCCTTGTGATTGTGGCCAGATTTTGGCGAGGACTCAACTTCCACCTTAGCAAGGACAAGGAGCAGAAGTGTGCTAGGATCAGTAGCCCAGCCAGATACCTGTGGAGTGGAGCCGCTCCAAGCCGTTGCCTCATTTATGTCTTCCGCTGTCAGTTAAAACTCTGAGTTGGGCCATGCTTGGCTTGATATTTTGTAAAGCCTCGTCGGCCTTGTAAACCCTTTTGTAGCACTTTGTGCCTGATTGTGTAATGATTTCCGCTATGTTGCATTGTCATAACGTGCGGCCAGATATCCTGGGCTGGCGCACGGGGCGACCGCCTCTCTGGAAATATGTGCCAGAGCGGGGTGCCACAGAGATGTCCCGGAGGACGGCGTGCTCACCCTCGACGAGTTAGTGCGCTAGGATGGGACTGAGGAGGTCGAGGACGGCGGCAAACGTCCTCGGAGTGCGGCGGCGGGAGCGGAAGAGGACAAACTCGTGCGCTCCATAGACGGGGAACTGGATCGATTCCATCTTCGGAGATGTAGAGGACGATGAGGCGGAGACGGCTGTGCGCTTCGATCTGCTCTGGGAGGCTTCAATCGACGGCGATGTGCGACGGCGAGCTCGGCATCCATAGCTAGGGTTCGGTTCACAGAGAGGAGCAGAGAGAGCAGGTGGGATGATAATGGAGGAGTGAGAGGAGCAGAGGAGCGTCGTGGCCTCCTTATCCTCTCCGCAGTCGCGCGGACGGCGCGGCCACGATGGCACGGTGGCACGGCACTGGCGCCATGCCCGCCACTGTGAGCTACAGAGAAGACGACGTTTTTACAGAAAACCCCCTATACTTTCCTGATTTCATGTCTCTTTATTTTCCAGTAGCACTTTATAGATTTTATTGAGGCACTAAAACATTTTAGAAAAATCTGAAAATATTCATGTAGCCTCCCCATATCATGTAGAAGATCCACAAAAATTGGTGTTTCAAAATAAAATGTTTTGAACAACTTTTGTTCATAGGGTTTAAATATAGCCTTTTCTTAAATACAAATTTATAATCTTTTAGAAATTTTAAAGCAAGTTCAAAAATATTATTTTGAACTCTAGGAACTTCCTTGACAAATATATTACTTCAAATAATTTTTATTGTCATAGAGAAAATATTTGTTTGAAGGAATTAGATAGTTAGGTAAGGAAAATAATTTATTAAGATCATTTTTTTAACTTATGATCTTAATTTCCATTTGTTGAATACTTTGATGAGTTTGTTTTAAATTTAAGTCACATACCAAATTTGTTATCACGTGTGTTTTGTTTTAGTGTTAAGCACAACTGAGGAATTATCCACACAAGAAACAAACACAACAAGATCAACATCACAACCAAGACCACACAAATCATAGCACAAGAATTAATCATACCACCATTTCCACAATGCTATCTTGGGGAAAAGTGACCACTCCTAATTATGACAAGAGGATGTTTAGGAAATATCTCCACTCATAACTTAATAATTTTCAAAAGATTTGAGAAAGGAAATATGTGGGGTAATATATTTCCCACTAGTGTTATTTTCAAATGGAGTGAAAATAAGAGTTTATAAAATGGGAGTTGTATACACTTGCAAAATGTCAAGGTTGAAAAATAGGTAGGACATAGCATATAGATCTCCATAATTTTGGAGTCACCTAATTTTGTAAATACTTTTACTTTCCCAAATAATGGGTATTAGTTTTGGTTGTTGTTAAACCAAGTATCATTGAAATGGACTTTAGCCAGAAATAGGAATGGAAAAGATATATGGAATATTTTCTTGTTATAACATGATCACCAAAATTAAATATATTTTTTATCTTGGTGTGGTATTTAGGTTAATATTTATTGGCCAAACAACTTAAACAACAAGTCACACAAGGTCCAACATAGCAATGGGAAGGAAAATATAATCATTAGTGAAGTATTTCAAAAAGTTTTTGTTGGTTCTGAATTTTGGGTCTTGTAAAACTATGTTTTTCTTAGTTCTAAAATTTGGGATGTGACAATGCACCTTGGGCCGGCCCAGCCAGGATCCATTGATTTGTGAGCCTAAACCATGTAGTACAAGGATTCGATCGAGTCTGCATCTGTACCGGGCACGTACGAACGAAAGACATAGCTGTCGCATGCAAGTCGGCGCGTGCTAGCAATATATACTCCACCACACCGCGACCTCTCCAGATCTCATAGCTCTCGACACCAAAACCCTAGGCGGCAGACGATAATCCATTACTGTTTAGACGCCCGATTCGATTGAGTCGATCTCTAGAGTCTAAATCAGAGCCACTAACGCCTCCCGGGTCGCTCCCGCTCGGGCGACTCCGGAGGCTCCCCAAACCCTAGCGAAAAGTCCCCAAATCCGACCTCCCCTGGCCGCTGCCGCCGCCGGCGGTGGCGGCGGTGGCGGCGCCCTGCCCGCCAAAGGCGGAGGGCACGGTGGTCGCTCCCGTTGGCGCCCTGGCGAGCGGTGCCGAGGTGCTGGGTCGGGCGCGAGAGGTGGAGGACGCCGGGGCGGCGGCTCCGGTCCAAGTTGGCGGCGTCGGCTTGGCGGCGAGCGGCGGCCGTGGATGTTGGCTGTTCCCCTCGACCGCGTGGGCGGGAGTGGAACGGCGGGTGGCGGCTGGGGCGGCCGGCCGCCAGATCTGGAGGCTGCGCAATTCGCCCCTCTTCTCTATCCCGCGCCGGATTTGGGCGGGTGCCTCTTCTCCGGCCAAGGTGACCGTCTTCGGAGCTGTGGCCAGTGCTGGTCGAGCGAAAGTTCGGGATGTTGCTATCCCCCACGACGGCGACGCCTACGGGCGCCGTTTGACCTCCTTGGAGGCGTCATGGTGACCTCTGCCTCACCTTGTGTCCCGGGTGAAAACCTAGGTCCTCTGGACCGGGCTGTGGCGGCGCCTCGGCGCCGTGGGCTTCTTGGAGACGCGGTCTTGGGACAAGGTGCTCCAAAGCAAGATGAGGTGGTCTTCGGTTTCGCAGCGGCGCAAGGCAAGCCTTCTGACGAGGCTCCGGTTGAAGTTCTTCGGCTCACGGTTTGCAGGTAGTTTCTGGTGGCGGTGGCGTTTCCTTGCCTCGATACTTGCCGGCGGTTCGGTGCCCTCGAACCTGGGCTAGGGATAGGGGTCCCTTCCGGAGGTACCATGTGCAAGGGTGGCACCATTGCCCGGATTCTCCCGGCGGCGCTGGCTGTTCCTTCGTCGATGTACTTGGCGGTTTGTTTTCCTTGTGCAACTTCAGTTCATCCCTCCTGAAGCAGGCGGCTTTCATTGTCCTAGTCTGCTCCTGAGCGACTTCTTTCCAAGAGCTTCGGGTGTCGATGCACAACGCGCACAATGGAAGGCAGTAGGGGTAGGGGCTTCTTCTTGTTTCTCCTGGTGCTGGTCGTTGGTGGCATGAGCCCTGTCTTGTGTAGTTGCTTCAGCTGCGGCTTGTTTTTCTTTGCCTGTTTCTGTTTTGATGTTTGGTGTAAACTCTGCCGTGTGTGGCTTCGTTAATTCAAAGCTGGGCTCTCGAGCCTCTTGTCTCAGAGTCTAAATCAACATAAACTTGATCATGGAGAGGAGAAGACAACGTCCATCTTCTTCAAGGATCAAATCGACGAGAAGCCGCAGGTTGAGCGCCGCGTCGGCCGCGCGCGCAGGTCATTGTCACTAACGCCCCCAATCGACGATGGAAGCTTTATCTCAAATTTTCAATACTAGGAGATCGGTACTGGTCGCAAGCTTTGGTTAGATCAAGGTGATACAGGCCAACAACTTTTGATCCGAAAGCTTGGAGGCGGCATCACCTGAAGGCTGATGCCCACCTGCCTCGATCGAGCTTGTGGTATGAGGCAGCCCTAGGCCCTCGGTAGCGAGGACTCCGAGGTGTACTCCAGCCTCACCGTCAGCCAATCGTAGTCTCATCACAACGGAACGTTGCAGCCCGAAAAGCATGGCGGCGGCACCATCGCGATCGAATGCCCGTCGGCGGGGCGGTCGGCATACCAATGCAAGGGTGACAGCCTGACAGGGTCGAGCTTGTGTGGACAAGGCAGCCGCGGGCGCACAATAACTATGAGCACGGGGGCGGCAACGACCATGAAGAGTGTCAGTGGCAACGCCATAGATCGATCTCATGCGAACCATGCAACTGCGGCGCTCTGGACGGGGTTCAATGTTAGCGCTGGCCGAGACTCGAGATGCTGCATGTGTTGCTTTTGTCAACGGATGAGTATAGATGATTAAAGAAAAAGAGACGGATTTAAGTGATGGATGTAGGATCTTTTTCATGGATTTTAGATCGCCGACTACTTTTGGGCCAAAGTAAGGTAACGCTGGGTCTCTTTTTATTTTCTTTCTGTTTCAAATCAACATATCATCTATCTTAGTTATGTGGAGGTTAAAGATTCAACATAAAATACAGGAAATTCTCATAGGAGGTTCCTTGTTCAATGCAACACCATAATAATATGTATTCTGAAATATTCCCAGCAATTTTTTAGTATAACTATACTCGAATCAAGTTTTGTGTTAAAAAGGAGTTTAATTCCAAAATAAGTAATTTTTGCATCCCAAAAATTATGAATTATTTATAGAACATTCCGGTTATATTGGAAGATTTAGAGTGCCCAGAATTGCATTATATACCTATTATTACAATAGGTTGTTTCAAATGCATTGATGTAATGGGTGTTGGACGGAGAGGATGACCGAAGGGAGGCGAAGGCCTTAACGTAGTAGCGTGGGGTTGGCAATGATGGCAATGGCTTTGCTGGAGTTGTCGCACATGTACCGGGTAGCTTCACTGAAGCAACGGGTACAACAGGCAACGTTTGTCCATCAATTAGATTTTTTTTCTCACGTTGCAACGCACGGGCATGTTTCCAAGTAATAATAAAAGCATTAACGTTTCTCTCTTCGTCCGTTTTAGTTTCCTCCGTTTGGTTTCGTAGTTAACGGTGTCCGTAGTACGTCGTCCTACGTGGACTCGCTAAACCAATCCGGACGACAAACAGGATCGCTAGCCTAGACTGACCGCACATGCATATGGGTCAAGCCCAATATCACTTCACCACGGAATAGCCAATCACGAACGATTCCCTTAAATTAGGACCGAACAACAACACGAGTCGTGGAATATTCAATCAACACGAATCGGCAAGAACAACACGAATCGGATTACAGATAGCAGGATTACAATGGATTACAAATAGCCACCTCCGACGCTGGATTTCTCCCACAATCAAACTATCAGCTTTGCCAACTTCACTGATCGATCCTTCCACACATCCAACAACATATTGAACATCCTACCTTGCCACCCAGGATCCGCTGCTACACTTGACGATGCCGTCTAAACCAAGGTCGTTGCTACCGGTAAAATATTAATCTTCGACCGATGTGAGCTTCTTGATAATGGGCCGACTCGACCGGATCTGTGTTCTGATCGTAAAAGGAAAAAAACCGCTCTGTTCTTAAAAAACCTGGACGGGAGCCTTCAACGACGTCGACAAAGTGGTTCGGTTATTTGTCCCTGAAATATCAGTGGTGTTGCTCTTGCCGATGTTGCTTGATTAATTTAATGGTTACGTGTGTGCACAAAGCCTTGGCATTGCGGCTCAAAATTAAAAGGGGAGAACCTTCGTTGATATTCACGGGTCTGTGGTTTGATGTATTCGGCGTTGTTCAACGGCTGCCTTCAGAAAAGTACAAGATTGTGTCATGGAAGAAGAAAGGGCTTGAAGATCTCATAAATTTGCTCATCTCTTTTAATATTGTTTTTGTAATCGATGTAATCGTGTACTCTTTGCTGATTTTTCAAAAAAAAAAACTGGACGGGAGCCTTCGTACATCGTAGTCCAGCCCCGTCCGTCCCGATCAGAAACACCAGAACACGTCTCATGCTCATGCATGAATCTACCTCGGCTGATCCTTGTGCTGTTAGGAATTGTTATCTGATTCGGTTAGCAAACTAATAATCCCTGTACTATATATATGTATGCCTATGGCTATCAATGCAATCAGCAATACGTAAGAAATATTACGCCTTCAGGTGGAGCACCGACGGGTCTAGGTTGACGATGTGCGACGCCGCCGTCGAGAGGATTCAAAGCCGTCATCGTCCTACCATGCAGCAGACGCCCTATACTACGGCTGTGGTACCACCCACGGCCATCTTCGTGGCTCCGGCAGCCAACTCCGCGCGGCAGCACCACCCAGATCCCTTGAGGCAATCACATATTGTGAATGATTTTTTACTGCCAGCTTACTTGCATCCGGGAAGAGAAACTGGAACCCCTAAAAATTCATATATACGATGATCCTACTATTCGATTATCGAATGATTATAGGCAAAGAAGCTGAAACAACCAAAGGAGGGCTAGAAACTAAAGGTCCCTTCACACTCAAATGCACGCCTGATTATAGCTTAATCTGTCCCGGTACATAGTTCAATATACCTTCATTTCAATTTGAACAACATCAATACTTTCAAACAACATATGATCATTTGCCCGCATATACATGATGTGAGTTTAAATCAATTTAACTTTCAGCTGCACATGACAAATTATTTATTATATTTGAGAGTAGATAAAATAAAGGCAACTAAACTAAACATTAAAATGATAGGGCAAATTGATACTAGGGTTATGCGAGTGGATTGACATTGGGGTAATTTTTGGGATAATTGTGCCGATGTTTTTCGTCCAAAATTTGATTTTTGTTTTTGTTTTAACTCAGCTCAATTCAACAACATTTTTTTATTATCTAGGTTTCATACTTATAGTATGCAAACTCTCATGCAGGCAAGACAAACCATTTGGGTCGGAATCTCAAAACATGGATATGAAGGAACATAGAAGAAAAAAAAGACAAACAACAGTATGCAAAGATGACCGATGAAATCAAGCGGGAGAGACTGAAAAAATGGCGTGAAGCTTACAAGCAAAACAAAACAATTAAAAAGACAAAAAAATATGCAGATTTAAAGCCAGAACAAAGGACAAAACAACGGGCACAAAAAAGACAAAAATATGCAAATATGCAGCCAGAACAAAAGAAAGCTAGGTTACAACAAATTACAGCTAAGCGTGAGTATAATCGCAACACACCATGCAAAGAATCGATTGCGATGGTGAACCCATTATATATCGCAACAGAAGAGAAAGCCAGTGCATCCGACTTTAATGTATACCAAGAGGTTATATGAAGTTATCACAGGCATACAGATATAATTTATCAACATATATCTTTTACACATGGAGTTATCTTTACTACCATGTCAACTTGATACTCATCTCTGTCGAAAAATGAAATTATTATTCACATTTTGATGGACTTTATGGTATATTTTTGGTTGTGCCAATGTTTTTTGACACAATGTTTCTTTTTCACTCCCGTTGCAACGCACGGGCATGATTCCTAGTATAGTAAAAATCATTAAATTTAATACAATTAGAATCATCACAAATATAATTTCACATTAAATACATCTAATATTTTAGATGTTGGTATTTTTTGTATATACTTTGATACACCAAGAACGTGAGGTAAATAAAATCAGAGGTGGTATTAGGTAGGATATAGACATTGATATTTTGTAGGATATTAACTCATATTAAGTAGGATTTTAATTGTATGTTGATATATTTTCGCACAATATTAATTGTGCGGTAGATTTCATGGAATGACATTGAGTCTAAAAGTATTTGTGGTCAGTGGCAGTGTTGGGAATTTAGTGTGTTAAAACCTATTTAGTGCACTCAATATTAGAATGGCGTACGCGGTAAATATGGCACGAGACACTATCCACTGGTTATTGCTCAACCAAAACCATCAACGTGCAAGAAAATTCTCCATGTCCCCATCCCCATTAATTAACTGTCACAGGAGAGTTCTTCTACCATCCTCACCCACATCGGGTTAGCAAATAACCAAAGGATAACCATCCCAACTTAGCCAACAACATTGAGATCGATGGGATGGAGAGTAAGGTTTGGGAGGGTGAGTTCTTGGGGCTAACGGCTGGGGACGGGAGTCACCGTCAGGGGAGGGAAAATGGTCAAGTGGTTGAATGGTGGGATTAAGGTTTCTAGTGTATACACAACTCTCTTTTACCCTAGCCCCGCATGTCATGCTCCTTAGCGGGTAACTAACAGATACCAGTTATGGGTAGTGCTAACTTAGACTCAGACCCGCCTTACCCGATGGGGAGGGTTTTGACTTTGATAACATCCCATGAGGAGTAAAGCTTCGCCAAAACCATCCCTTGTTATGTGAATTAACCACCGGGGATCGGGGAATGGGGACCCGTTTGCCACTGAAAAAGCTTAAGTAATCTAAGGCCTTCAAACCTAACAAAAATTTGGCCATGGAACTGCCATCTATTTTCATAACATAAATAGCTGGTGTCAACAGATATTCTCCTACTGCACTATTCAGTTTTGAGATCGCATGCCCCCAGAAAAAGTATCATCCAGTAGGCCATTAAAAAATACAACAGAAAAATAAAGAAATAAAATTGACACAAACTACTAGCAAACAATGAACTGTTTTTTTTTGTTTGACCGTAAGTTCGTAACCCACTGAACTGATTACACAACAGTTAATCTCTTCCAAACAAAGCTACTGCAGAAAAAGCCTATATTTTAAACTTAGAAGAACGAAAGCAAGCAACCAAAAAACTCGACTAAAACTGCTCCTCAGCAGTGATCAACACCTTGTAGCCTTCATCCCCACCAAAAAAGGCCAAAATTGTTGCTCAAAGAGGAACTTTATGAGTTCATGTCAAATACTCTCATATCATCTCCATGGCCAAACTGAGAATCTTCTTTCAAGGAAAGATAAATAAGCGGATCACACCAGGCAGCCATTTGAGAACACTCCGCTACTTCCATACCAGTATCCGATATAGATATAAGGAGTACGGATATACTACTCATGGACAGTTCACTGTATTTGCACAATGGTCTGATCTCATGCCTTTAGTTCCATTAAGTGTGTCTATATGACATAAGGATGAACAAGTTCATAACCATGGCATGCTTTCTTCTATACTGACTGACGTAATGGACATACCAACATCCAGTTAATTTAGCAAAATATCAGCTTTAATTTAGCAATGACCAAACCAACATGTAAAATACATACTATAGCAGACAACCAACATCCACTTAATTTAGCAAAATACCAGCTTTAATTTAGCAATGACCAAACCAACATGTAAAATACATACTATAGCAAACAACAACATCCAGTTAGACAAAAACAACAAAACATGAATCACAAGCTTACTACTCAAAGTGGGAGCTTTGTTGTGCCATCCGCCGCAACAAACTTTCTAGCCTGTCCTTAGTTCATGCAAATATGAATCTAGCGGGTACTTCCCCTCTGCAAGCAGTTGCATAGTCTTGGGCGAGGTGTGGTGCAACTTCCTTGTGAGGGTATATGAACTTCTCCATGAATAACTTGTCACTGATCATGACTATATTAAAGTAATCTCCATAGTGATCTAGCAAATCCATTTGCCTTAAGAAACATCATAACATAGTTGCGGGGTCTGAGACGGCCCTCGAGGCTAAGACCGAGCATTGCCGGCCGATTAGCAATGGACACCGGTTCCAACCCAACCTCGGAGATAAAGAACTTTGATTTGTTCTGCAGCATGTACTTTGACCTCCTGAGCACCGATGTAGCCTTAGACAGCAATGCGCACCTCGGCATCCGACCACCCTAACATGTTTTTCAAGCACTCCACTTTGGCGGCGATCTTCTCCTCGCTGAGAAATGCGACGGCATCAAGCGCGTGCCTGAACATCCCAGACCCACGGGGCACGCCGAGACCTTCAGCCCAATCCACAATCTCCTGGAGGCGCTCCGGGTGGGTGGTGAGCACCCGTCGCACAGCGAGGCCCACCTTGCCAATGTCACAAGCATCTATCCCGCACTCCTTGAGCAACGCGATGTTGGGCTTGAAGGTCGTCTCGAGGTTACCCCTCAGGAGACTGGAGCTGTGCTTGAGCGTCCGGATGAGGTTCTCGGTGGAGCTGAAGAGGGGCAAGTAGTAGTGCAGCTTGGATATGATGGATCTGCAGCGGAAGTGGCTGCCGCCAAGTGTAATCAGCTGCGCGATGCGAGAGCGCGACAGGCGCTCGTGAGCCCCGCGGCGTTGAAGGCCAGGGTCTTGTCCACGTCGGTGCAGAGTAGCTTGGGGTCCCCTGGGACGGCGGCGGCGACGTCGGCTCTGGAGAGGCCGAGGCCGGCGAGGAAGGCGAGGACGACGTCGGGGTTGTACGGGGACTTGAGGTGGGAGAGCTTGGCGGAGGCCTTGAGAGCTTGGGCACGGGTGAGGCCGCAGGTGTCGATGAGGTACTCCTCGACGGCGAATCCGTGGATTGGGGAAACGGAGGACGCGGCCGCGGAGATGAGGCGGTGGAGAGGGAGTGGGATGGGAGAGGCGGGGGAGACGAGAGGAGGTGGGTGAGGATGTAGCAGCTGCGGAGGCGGAGCATCCCCGCCGCCGGCATCAACGGTGAGAAATTCCGGTGCGTGGGGAGCTACAATGGGTCGCAACTGCCCATGACGTGACATTGAGGAAATGGGGATGTCAAATTGGCCCATGGGTTGGATTCACGGCCCGTGAGTCCATCACAAGCTTCGTGCGATGATCTAGAAAAAGCCTTCGTGCAAGGTGAAAGTGAAACTGACACACGAGAACATCTTGCACTGCCACCGAAAAAAAATATTTCGAAATGTCAAAAAATTCTGACTATCTCGAAATAGGCTTTCGTCCCGCTTTATAAATAAAACAACATGTTAAGCAAGTCCATACAAAGTCACAAGCACGTAGACGAAGGTAGAGAAAGTTTGCTGGGGCAGCAGCAGAAGTAATGCCAACAACAAAAAAACTAGGGATGCAAGTGTGTGTGTGGGGGGGGGGGAGGGGGAAGTGTAAGGTGGGGAGAACAAAAGTCGAGGCCGACCGGCACTAGCTGCTACATGTAGAGGAGAGGCGACGCGCGGTCCCCAAAAGTCTTTCAAGCATGTCATCTAGCCGCCCCCTATCTCGCTGCCTAGAAAGCGGGTGCCAGTGCTGCAAGAAAGTCAGAATTTTAAACAGGGAGTCAGAAGCACACCGAAGAAACACGTCAAGTTTCAAGGAAAACCAACATTTTATCCTGTGTAAAAAATACAAAATTGTTTCGTGAAAAGCCCTTTTAAGTACTATATTTTACGAAAAGTCCATTTGGAGACTAAACTCAGTGGAGCCTCTTTAAAAAGATGAAATCCAAATTTCAAATATCAAATAATATTAAAAAAAATACCATTACATCTACTTGTTTTGTCTGCACGACACAAGTCTTGCCGAAATATATTATTATCCGTTATCTACACAGAAATGAGAAATCTGGGATAAAAAACATGTTTTTTTAATTTTGAAGCCACAATTTGTAGTTTGTTGTAGCATACTGTTCGGTGAAACTTCAAAGATTCAAAATATATTATATTATTTTCCGTGGTGCAAAAACATTCAGCATTATTCGGTGAAACTTCATAGATTTGTAGATCATATAAATATACATCCAAATACCGAAAATCTTATTTTTTGAAACCCGTGATTTTTATCTTCAAAATACCGGGCTCCATGGAGATCTGGCATCAAAACGACGCTCTCTATATTTTGTCCTTTTTAGTCATGACAGAAAAATTATCTGTTTTTTCTTGTACATTTTTTTAATTGATTGTTTTCTACATTTCAATATATGAGTTTAAGACATGTTTTAAAACCGGAAGCATATGCTCGGGTGCCAAAACGCCTATCCCACGCGCAACACAACTCCATTGGACGCAACATATCACAAATTCCAAATCGGTGTCAGGGCGCCCCATCAATAATGGTGTGTTTTGAAACAAAATGTCTACACCGAATTATTAATCCAGCTTCCCATTCTAAAACCCAGCTTGGAGCTGAGAACGTTCGCGACAACTCCAGTTTTTTTGGCAGAGCCACCGACAAGTGGATCATACTACTTGTTAGGTCTTCTTCCCCATGTGGATTCTCCAGGGATTTGAACTTTACCTCGTGCTCTCTTCCTCCTTCCATAATGCTTTTACCATCAGGAGCCGCATCTCCCATTATTCACACGAAGATATCACTTATGTCGACTTACGATGGTTTCTTAAGTTGCCACTTATTTATTGTTCCAAATCATGCGACAAAATAATCAAAAGATGTAGCACCTATATTCCAGTGAATAAAGCATATAAATTTCTTCAAAAGCCAAAGGTTTCTAAGTTTGACCAACCATACTAAAGAAAATATCAACATTTATGATACTCCGACTAAAAGCACGACACCTATTTTGGAACGGGAACTATTTTAGAACGAAGGGAATATTAAATAAATACATTGTGAAAATATGTTATATGATAAATATATTGATATTGATTCAGTGTCGTAAATTTTCATTTTTTTATAACATTGATCAAATTTATACTCACTCTGTATCGAAATATAAGATATTTTAGTATTTTCTGCCGCACACGTATCTAAACATGTTTTAATGTAAGATGCATATGAATCTACTCCCTCTGCCCAGAAAAGAATGTCACTAAAAAGATGTATCTAAACATATTTTAGTGTTTGATACATCCATTTTAATGACATTTTTTCCCGGATGGAGAGAGTATATCTAATACACGTCCAGATACGTACAGTTCAGAAAAAGGTTAAACATCTTAATAGTATCTTGATGGATCAAAAATTAGAGTACGTTGACTTTTGAGTAAGTTTTATTCATTGGAACGAAGGGAGTACAGTACATAGCAAGTTCCCTGCAGTAATGAAACTACAAAGTCGAGGGAAAAAAACACCCTGATTTCGTTACACTAACGCAAGAGGACGAAAAAAGCAAAACATAATGGGCAGGTCAAAGCTGTACAGGAAGAAAACTTACAGTATTATGTTTGTGAACAAGCTTATTATGCCACCGTGAATTTGACGGACTAATATTGTCAAGAAAAGATCGGTACAATTTGTATCAGAAACAGAGGAAGGGTGCATGCTCACCCCTTAAATATTATTCAGAGAATAATTCACTTCAGCAGATCATATGTTTTTACATGATAACAATTCAACCAGACGGATACACGATTGATTAAATCAAGCCGGTAAGCTAAGCATCTCGCTTGGTTGGTTAAGAGCTTGCACCTGCACGAACGTCCGGCTTGTTTGATGGAACAGTGGATGCAGAAGAACTCCTTGGTCGGCTGCGGTGCGGGCGTGCATAGCGGCGGAGGCCGAGGGAGGTCGCCCTCTGGATGCGCTTCAGGTCGGCGTCGTCGTCTGTCAGGATCACGAACCCGTCGTTCTGGAAGATGCTGCGCAGGAACGCGAGATTGCAGGCTCGGCGCGACTGGGCGTCGTCGCGGTGCGCGTCGAGGGCGGACATGTCGCTCAGCACCGCGAGACACTCCCTGGCGGCGGCGCCTCTGTCGGGGTGGGCGCGCAGGACCGGCAAGATGCGGCGCGCCAGGTACCGTCGGGCCCAGGACTCGTCGCCTCGCTTGAGCGCGCGGACGAAGCGCTGGAACCTGACGAGAAACAGGGCGGCGGCCGCCTCCGGCGTGGTCCTGTTTCCCAGGAACGCCGACACGTACTCGTCCGCCGATCGCCACCGCCCATCGTCGATCATCGAGCCCACGCGGGGCCAGTCGAACTGGAGCTGCGCCTCCGTCTCCAGCGCGTGCGCCGCCCCCGCCCGGTGGAGCTTCCTCGACTTGAGGAACGCGTACACGCGCCGGAGCCGGAGGATGAGACGATCTGACTGGCGGTTCATGCTCGATCGATCGCTCGGCAACTGGCGTGCGATGTGATGCGTCTTCTTCTCCTCTCCTCTCTGATCTCTTTAGTTCGACGGCCGGTCGAGAGAACAAACGAGTAATGCATGATGCATCAGCCGTCGACCTGAGCTTATATAGTACTGTAGATTGGTGCTGCCGATTCCGACATGGATTCTCACACAACTCCTGTTCGCCACAAACCGCCTATACGATTAGGACTTGTTGTTACTCTACGAACTCAGGTTGCACAAGCGGCGCCGCCTAGGCCCGCATAAGCAGCTATTAGTCTATACTACTATTAAAAGAGCAAACTTGTTGGGATAGATACTTTAAATCTGAGCCCTTCAATATCCGATCAAACGGTTCAGATCGTCCCAATGTTTGACAACTCAACATTGTCAGTTTTGGACCGTTTTGCCCTCCCACCAAATCACATAATATGACCAAATTGCCACCACCTTTTCGTTTTGCACTTAGTTACAAAAGATTGCCACCGATAAAAAGAAAAGAAAACGCTTGACCCACGGCCACGACACCAGCACGTCTCGCGTCGCCTCGCCGCTACAGCGCGTCCCGCGTCGCTCGGGAACATGCCTCTGGCGGCTCGTGCAGGGAGGTTTGGGCTGCTCCCCGCCGTCTCGCGGCCGGAGGCGGAGGTAGCTCGCGACGCCGCTCATAGGAGTCCGCCCGGCCGATGTGGTCGGCGGCTAAGAAGCCCTTGAGGACCAACTGTCGGAGCTTTGTTAGTGGCCGGCGACTGCTGTGAACAGGTTGCAGTAGTAAGCCATTGACGGGTGCAGCGCGAGGAACAGGTACGTCAGGTTCTTGCACCGGCTGATGAGCTCTGCCAGGGGAGCGACGTCCTGTGGCCCTTTGCTGGTGAGGTCTTCGCAGATGTCGATGGTGACCACAGACACATGGTCGTAGCTAGCGACATCAATAAACCTCGCGTCGCAAAATAGGCCGCCCTTGTACTGGAGCGACCGGAGGCAGCTCGTGCGCACCACGACACGGTTGGCATTGTGGCAGCAGATCATGGCGAAGGTCCGGAGGCTGTCGCTGGGCACGACGATCTCCCTGGCGCCGGGCACTCCTCGAGCGTCAGGTCGGCGAGACGTGGGCAGGCGGAGAGCAGCTGCTGGATTACTCCGTTGGGGGCCATGATCCGTTTGAGGCAGATCGTCTCCAGCCACGATGAGTCGACGCCGAAGTCCCAAGGCAGGTCGAGCACCCAGTTGGTAAGGCGCATGCGGCGCAACGTGTCACACCGGAAGAGCTGCGGCGGCGTCTTGGCGTACCGGTTCCTTTCATACTCGGGGAAGTCCGCGGAGGGCCTCTCCGATGGGACACCGAAGGGGCAGAGCTTCCCGCCGCACGAGGCTTGAAGCAAGACGATTTGCCCTACACAAAAGTGTTGCGTGCGCCTGTATGGCTGTATGTACAGACATCGGCGACCTCTCGCAAGGATGTGAAGCATGACTTGGATGTTTGTTAGTGCCACGATGATGGAGCCAAGTAGACAATGTGGCAAATCCTTCATCTGTGGATTCGGTAATCCAATTTGCCTGCTACTCGATTTCTAGACGCGTTACTGCCTTAAAACGTTTATTTTCTTTATTCCTTGCATGTATTTTGATCTCGTGCATTAGGTATGTGTAATTTCATAGGTTGAGTGGATTCTTGGTACGAGATGGCCCCTGTCATTCTCAATAATTGGCTAGGTTGCAGCAGATTCCTCTGACATTAACACAACACTAGAGAGGTAAACTATGAGTTCAATTGTTCATTTTTTTTTTGCCAAGTACATTGTGCAGTTCGTCTTCACTTCTGAAAACCTTATAGCAGGAGATCCCGCCAAGAGGGTTATCCGCAAGGTAGGGATAGACAGCAGAACTGCAGAAGCAAGAAGCAGTGGTTAAGTCCACGATGACCATGCAGGAAGCCTCTTGGCCTACTCCTGAGGAAGATGGGTCATGGCCTCATGGGTGCATGCATTGGTCACTTAATTCGTGAACGTTTTCCCTCTTCCGGATGCTGTTGCTGAAGGCATTCCTGAGATAGTTTCAGTTTCATGAGTTCATTTATGTGTCTACCAACAGACCAACCGTTGGTTAAGTTGTATATTTTGCTACATGTAAAGACGTGCATTGCACGTACATGTCAACTAGTTAAAAAAAGCAAAATTCTGGCCACGTTTGTAACAACTAGCATAAGCAGCGATTAGTAGGATGCGGGCCCGGTTCGGGCGCCGCCTGACACGCTTCTACGAACCTGGAGGAGCGAGGAAGAGAAGATATCTAATGGCTCCCGGCCTACCGCAAAAAAGGTCAAATTTAAATGTTTTAAAAAATTATACGAAAAATTGTAATATTCACAATGTATGTTTGTACAACATCCAAAAATTTCAGCTTCAATTTCGAAATAAATATTGAGAAACAAAAAAGATAAATCTAACATGAATAGTGTCATTTTTTGGTTTTTGCCTTTTTTTGACACCGACGACACTATTCATGTTCGATTTGTTTTTTTGTTTCTCAATGTTCATTTTGAATTTGGAATTGAAATGTTTGGAGGTTGTACATATCTTGTGAACATCCATAATATTTCTGATGATTTTTCGACACATTTAAAAATGTTTTTACTAGTGGTAGCACAAGGAGCACGTGGTAGCACTCGATATTTCCGGAAGTGTGTAGCTAGGCATTCTTACTTCTTACCATTCTCAATGACAGGTGGGACCCACCTGACAGAAGAGGGCAGACTAGAAGCGTTGCTAGAATTCAAGGGGTTATTTGCAAAAACTGGGCAGAAAACGAGCTCTACGTGAGACCCACATGACGATTTTGGGTCAAAAACCGAAAAACCCGGTTAACAACCGTCCGAGTGACCAAAGTGCACATGGATGTTGACTTCAGTGATGAGTTCACAAGATTTTTGAAAATGGTGACTTAAGTGCACCTACTCGACGACTTCAGTGACCGTCAGTGCAATTAACTCATTCTCTTTCTTCTAGCGGACATCTGTCTCTAAAACCAATTCGAATAGGAATCGGTGATGTCTCTTTAGGTCTAGATTGATTTGTTGTTTATATTTCCCTCGGTGATATAAAATGACGGATTCTGCCGTAGAGATACGGACATTACCTGGTCCGTGATTTTATACCCGCCGTTTACGGCCCAAATCCTGCGAACCAAGCGCGGCCTTAGGCCTGACGATGTCTTTTGTCCGCCGCCAGCTCGCCACCCGCGCCGGCTCGTACGAGCTCTACAAAGAAGCGGTGCCAGTAGCAAGCGGCAACATCCAGGAGTCGTGCTACGCCGCGCTTCTTCTTCTTCCCTTATCCCTAAGATCACCTGCAAGCTGGCCGTTCGCTGTGTCCGCACCTCCGACATCAACCTTAGCGGACTTTAAAAGGCGACCACGGCGCCCTCTTCTGCGCCAATTCCAGTTGGGCGCCTACTTCGGTAGCCAAGGGTGGCGCTCGAAAAGGGGTCCCGGGAACCGGAGTTCTAGAAGGCGAGAGATCGAGCTCCGCGGCGAGCATCAGTGAGAAGGGCATGGCACGCACCGCCTTCATCACTACTTCATAGGTTGCGGCGTGGTCTCGTCGTCACGCTCGACTGCACATATTGTTGGGAGGGTCGACCCATAGGGCAGGCAACCGCCCCGGGCCACGACGAATGGTGGGCCCAATAATAGTAATCATTGTGCCATTATCGATTACATTAAGGATTTTTTTAAATAAAATCTAAGTTTATAGGAGAAAAATCACTGTGCCGCATATGTAAGAAAAACAACTAATCGACGGTGGCGAGTTTAGTTAGGAAGATACAAGTCATTCAAGACAATAAAAATATTAGCCAGATTTTACATAGCTAGCCCTAAATTATTTCTCACTCGAGTGACAAATAGCAAAACCGTTAATTTTGTGGATGGAATTTAGGCCAGAAACTTTCATAAGTGCTTGTTTACGATAGATGATGTCAAGTGCATTGCCTACAAGCGTACCAAATAATCAAATTATGTATATGCAAAAAGCTATATCTATTATAATTTTATTCAGCCGGTGATTACTATTTCAATACCAAATAGAGAGTATACACACATTGTCAACTTATATCGAATCCATAATAACTCGTAAAACACATTTGACAATGAAAAAACTCAATTAAGAATCTAACTAACAATTCAGCTTTTGCTCTTGAAGTTTCTACGAATATATATACGCGTAACAACTTATGTACTAAAATATTTGTGAAGATATTTTTTATACCATATAATTTAATGTCCTGTAGCATATATATGCATAATAATATATATTTTCTGCAATTATAGAGATAAATTTATTAAAAAAATAATGTTACAAAATCAGTTTTCAAATATAGCATGATGCAATTGCATTTTCATCGATATACGTTCTAACTTTATACTAATAACACATAACTAATATTTAATAGCTTTGTTATGTAGTTAGCTATGTCAAATAAGTAATAATTACACTCGATAAGATGATAGCATGCTATAAATAACTTTGAATTATAAAATTTTAGTATAAAAATATTATTAATTCAATTCACCCCACGCCGTAGTTATGTTTGGACCGACTCTGTTGGTGGGGCGCTGGGAATCCCCTAGCAAAAAACGACTCCAAATTATGCTTTCTATATAAAGCGGGGTGGAAACAAAAGGCACTTCGTTCTTTTTGCATCTCCCATATTCTATGTGCAAAGGTCTCATTGCACATGAAGTTGGTGGGAATTCAGTCTCGTAAAAAAAGGAGTCATTTTTCATGTTAGTGAGGAGCTAAACCCACCAGGCTTCTACAGCCCCCACACTATGTGGGAAGGTTTTGCTATACCAACAAAATTGGGAACACAAAAAGGCTTTTTATTGTGTATTTTGCGGAAAAAGGTTTCTAGCTAGGTACATACTCCTGACAAGGGTGTGAAGCATATGTTGAGGAGTGAAGGATGTAGGATCCCTGATGTGGATAGACAAGTCTTATTGGATAAAATGGATGCCTATCACAAGAGAAAACAAGAACTTCTGAACCAGAGGAGGGCAGACAAGTAGGCATGAATTGGTATGCAACTCTTTTGGAAATCTTTGTTTTTTAAATGATCTAGTTCCACTTCCAACTGTCCAAGTTATAAATAAAAAATATTTCTTGCTTATAAGGATTGTTAGCACCAACTTTACCGTAGTAGCCCTAGGAAATTGTCCGAGAAATTAAAAGTTTAGTGGATTTCCATTTTCTTTAAACAAATAGTTGTGTAAAGAAAAAGTGTTGATGGATGTAATGCTTTTGCAGAGGAGCTTATCGCGCGGTGTTGGCTTCGCACAACTAGGAAGTGAATCTACCGAGTCTTCTGAACATGTTTGATCATCAAGAGGGTGTAGATGTTGCTCGGTTTTAATACTCGTGTTTTGTAAATATAATTGCCACGTCTATTTTCACTTGTAGATTTTAGGGCTGATAGAAACAGAACCTTAACTCTTTGAGGGTAGCGATCAAGTGGGACATCCACTTAAAACCACATATTATTATGTGGGATATGTGGGTTTAGTGAGATGGTCACCAAACTACACCAATTCACCCCATTATACCACCGCGTGTATTGACTTCAAAGTAACTTCTGATTCTGGTGGACTCATCAGCATCCCTATCCTCCTATTGATGTCCTCGATTTCCTCTATGGTGGAGAAGTGTATGCGTTTTAGCGCGAAGTTCCTCACCACCATAACCTGATTCTGGTGCCCAAGCAATGCAACCTCGGACTCCATTACCTGATTGTGCATGAAAGACGCCATCTAGATTGATCATAATCCACCATGGCTGCCCTGAGTTTTCCTTTTACCTGGGAGTAATAACTTCTCTCCTTCTATTAATGCGAAATCAAAATAGATTGATCATGATCCAGTCGTTTGGAGAGCTCCAAAATCCAGACCATTTTTTGGTGTACCCAACGATTGTGAACCTGAGTTCAAATTCTCCGCTCGCCATGATTATGTGATGGTGTTCTTTCACGGGGACGTATCACCTGAAAAAGTGCCAGATTATGCAAATATGCAAATTTCATATACTGACCACTAGATTTTGTAACTATGGCTAGGATCCCGGGCAACAACCACTCGCGTTTCAATGTGCATTCATAAAGAAAAGAGCGCAGGTGATATTATGGCTACTCCTCCGCGGCTCTGCGATCCTCTAAATCGTCTCATCTCTTTGAACTGTAGGATACGCGAGAAAAAAAAATAACAAGACCGGAGGGGGGACTCCACCCCGGTTTTGTCATTAAGGTATGAGGACTCGAACCCGAGACCTGGCCCTTATACGCTTATGCACGGCTACCACTAGTTCACGGAAGAGTTCTCGGATACGCGAGAAGGAATTTCTTCTTTCAGGCCTTGTTTACAACGGACATATATCCATCCCTAAGAAATTGGGTATGAGATGGGATATATTGCTTTCACCCAATCTATACAAATTTCCACAAATAGTCTTCCATCCCAATACAATAGCATGACCTAGAGTTTTTAATCAAGGAAAAAATTAGGTGGTTAGTAGGGGATATCTAGAGATATTTGGGGACCCTCAAATCCCATAGAATCCACTAGAAATAAGCTCGACCTCAATGTGCCAATGCAGACCAAATTCCAAATCTTCATCAGTGGATCCTAACCACAATATTTTGAGCAGCAATTAAGATCTCAGAAAAAACGATTTAAGGAACACAAGCAGAGTCTTTTCAACAACTCGTATGCTTTTCCATAACAATTCAGTCAATGGCTACGAGCAGGAAATATCACCACATGATTAAATCAAACATATCAACTGAGCATCTCGCTTGTCTGGTTAAGAGCTCGAAGCTGCAAGAACGTCTGGCTTGTGGGATGGAAATCATGGAACGGTCGATGCAGAACTCCTGGGTCGGGTGCGACCTCGGTGAGCATCGATACAGTCAGATCAGCATACGTCATGGCTAGAACAGAAAACTTATTCTCTGCACGGGGTAATCTGAAACCTGGGGAAAGTTTAAAGTTCTGGCCCAAATGGAGCAATGGAAATCGAGCTCTTTTACGGTGCTTGGAGAACTACCGCGGGTAGTTTGAGGTAGCTTTCATCTTAAATTATTTCGGCCGTTTGATTTCAATCTATCTCTTAAATTATTTCAGCCATCCAATCATTAAGAAAAAATTAGATCTAATCACTTGGGGCATGATAGTCATTTGTTCACGAACAGTTTCTGGTTCTCCTTTTCACGATCGATCTAATGGTCTCACCACACTCGCGCCGCCGCAAGCCCCTGTGCCTGTGCGCTCTCCGAGTCAGCGCACCGCCGCCACCCGCATCCGTTGCCCTTCTCATCTACCAGCGGGGCGCGGGTGCTCGGCGTCGACGACCTCGACCGGCAGCATCCGGCCACGGCCGCTGTCGTCGGCCTCCTCCACCGACCCGCTAGCAGCAGCAGCAGCCCTCCGTGGGTGGCGCCATCTCCGGCCTCCTCCACCTCTCCGCCAGCAGGAGCAACTGGCCACGGGCAGCGCCATCTCTGGCCTCCTCCACCTCTTCGATCTATTCTTCCACACTGAACAACAAGGAGCTGGGGTCTGTGCTTACTGCTAGAAATTCAGAGCCACTTCATAAAAAATTCATGTCTTGGCAATTAGAAACGTAGATGCAAATTGTATAGATTTAGGATGCCAACCATGTAATGTCAGGTTCAAAAAGGTGATCAAACTAGTGGAGTAGGAGCTGGGGTTTGGTGAAGGCCAGCTCCTATTCATAAGCTTTGCAGGTAGCTTGCAATATATTTTGACTTGCTGAAAATGAAAGGACCGAGCGAGTTGCCGGAAAAAACAGAGGATTTTCACAGCAACGTTATTTCTCTAACTAGTTGTACTTCCTGGCACCTGAAAGTATGCTACTGGAGCATGTACTCTACTCAAGTGCAACTGAGCTCCTTGTACAACAGTATAGCTACGATTCCCATTACTTATGTTATTTGTAAGCCTAATGTTGATTTAAAAAATGATGTGGGTCAATTTGGCTAGAACTTATCTAGAAACTAGAATTAGTGATCTTGGTGGCATAAAAATTACATGAAGGTGTTGTTACAGTTAAGCCTGCATTTCTGTAGAATCTGGACAAACATCAGTTGAGTTTCTGTTTACTAGTACTTACTTGACCAATGACATGAACCTCGTGGTGGCATAAAAAATCCATGAAGGTGTTGGTGCAGCTAAAGCACGCATTTAACTTGCAATCTTTCACAAAATTTTATTTAGTGCTTTTGTTTCAGCTACCTGAGTCCATTGTCAGCGACTCCTTTGACTTGCAATCTGTCTCATTTTTATGTTGATCTTAATATGCTTCTATGCTTTTGGACAGGGAGCAGCAGCGGATTAGATAAGCGAGAGAAGGGGCTAAATTTGCAGTTGAACATCATTCCTCAAGCTGTCAAATGCACTCTGTATAAACTGTCAAAGTATGCAGAAACATAATTTACACTTTGTCATACATTCAGAATGGTGTCATTCTGGACACAAATGTTGTCATATGGTTGAGAACAGACGATAATAGATAAATGATTTAAGCAAACCATGGCCGCAAACGCGGCAAGCATGATCCTCTTTCTCGAGTTTTGTACTATTTCTCGCCTTTTCGACGTTTTTATTATAGGCAACACACAGCTTGACTCGTGTCTGAGGAAAAATTCTAAGACGTAAAAAAGGGAAATATGACCCTCTCGCCATTGTTATCTTTGCTCTGAATTTGAAAATCTTGTGAACGATGTGACTGTGTCTCTGTTGTCATCTTTTGGTTTGAACTGTAAATACTGTGAGCTTGAGGTCTAGGTTGCTCATGAAAAAAGAATGATCTAGCACAAGAAATAAAAAAATTATGCTAGTTTATGAGCACGGCTGCATTACTGATTGGTATCTTTGTCCAGATGAAAGAGTGAAGAATTCCTACTGAATTAAGCTTAACTAATCCCTTTCATAGTTGCATTACCACTGAATTAAGCTGTTCCACTACCATCAGAAGTCAGAACAACCCATCTAGCTGAAGCCTCCACAACTCAAGACTAATCATCCATAGCATCCAGATGATCAAGCAACAGACTTCACTACATCCTCCTCGGTGTCCTAGCTTGTGGTGTGGTCGACTTTGTGGTGGCAGCGGCAGGACGCAGGTGATCAATGCGGACGCTGAGCGCGAGCATGTCGCCGGAGAGCAGCTCCTGGGGCGCCGTCAAGAACATCCCCTGTCCAGAACCGGCACACCGCGCTGCTGCCCACCTTCGAGGCCACGAGGACCAGGTTGTCCTTGTCGTCGCACGGGCTCTCCACGGAGATATTGCACCAGAACTGGAGCGGAGCGGGGGCGCCGTACGTTCTGACGCACAGCAACGACGAGCCCCATCATGCCCATGGTGGCAGCTGCCACGATATGGCCGTCCACGCCAGCGTCATCCCATATGACACGCCGCCCTTCTTGTACCTGTGCATCTCCGTACTCAGGGTGCTCCAATCCCCGGAGATGAGCACGGCCACAGACACGACGGCAGGGGCGGTGTTGCTCCAGAGTTGCGTCTCCATCACGTCGTAGAAGGTGTCGCTCTTGAGAACCTTGTCGAAGGTCAGCTGCGACAGACCGAAGGACAGAATCAGCCTGAACCCGGTCGCGATTCCCCGCCGCCACGGTGTTGTTGGTCCCGTCCGAGCCGTGGCTCATGCCGACGAGCGCGGCGGAGAAGGTGCGCAGTGCTGCAGTCAACTGGCTGCGTCATCCTCGTACGCCAACTGCTCCTCCTCGCGCCTGGTTGACAAGAGCCGCCGATGGCGCCCGCGAGCAGGTGCTGCCAGGGAGGTGGAGAAGTCCGGCGATGGCAGCCGGCTGTTGTTGCTGGCGGGGAGGTGGAGAGCACCAGCGACGACGCATCTGGACGGCTGCTGCTGCTGGCCAGGAAGTGAACGAGGCCTTGGGGGCCTACGTCTAGATGCTGCTGCCGACAGGGAGGGGGTGCGGGGGTGTGAAAGGCCCCAAATTTGGCCGCCCACGGCGAGAAGCTTCTCCCGGCTGAAGCTGCAGGGGGAACGCCTAGAGTGAGATGAGAAAGGGGACGAATCTGACGGTGGGATCACTGACATGAATTACCTAAATACCCTTCTACTTTCGATAAAAAATAAAAAATATTGGTAGTTTCAAGTAGTTTCGGGTTCTTTTAATCTGGTAGTTTCTGGTACCTCTAATTTTATCACCGTTCGATTAGAGTGGATGGACGGTTGTTAAAATTACCAAGTACTCTAAAACTTGTAATGGAAATCAGGTTGGGCGGTTAATTATCCCAACAAAATGAAGATGGTTTTTTGTGGCGAACGGTCCACGACTGAATCATCGCCATATGCCAGGTGATGAGAGATGCATTTTCTGTATGCATCGGAGTTCAGTCAAAGAGAGCATCCACCTAAAGCTATCCAGCAAATCACTGTCACAAATGAAGAATGGGTCTTTGATTTTCTTGGTAGAGCTTCTCCCAGTACCTTAGCTGTCACAAGTTGACACATGCTGTTTTTTTGTCGCTGGTTAATCGTCTCTCAACCTTGTATGATTGTGGATACTCCTAAACTTTCCAATAAAAATCTGTGTGCATCACTCGATGTAGAGCATGGGGCTTTATCCCCATTTCCAAAAAAACAAGCACATCTAGGAGTCACGGAATGGCGCAAGGAATGGAAATGAGCATCTACTTCCGATGCGATTGGCAGCAAAGATCAAAGGTTACGTTGAGAACATCATTCAGTTTTGGTTCAAATCAATGTCGGCTAAAATGCGTGAGTCTACTGCGCCATCACGCTGGACTCCACCACCGACGGGATCGGTTTGTGTAACGTCGACGCTGCTATCCTCGCGGAGGATTGTCGGATGGGGCTGGGACTGGGACTGGGAGTGGTGACAAGGGATCATTCTTAGTTGGTGCAACTAACAAGCAATGAAGGTATTGCTGGAATCACCGTTCCGGAGTTAGCTGAGGCTATTGCTATCCGGCGGGAGCTGCTGATTACTCAAGACAATAGTTTTACGAATATTATCTTGGCTCCGACTATCTCAGTATGATTCAACGCATAGTTCTGAGAAGGTCGGTCAGGGCTGTGCTGAGCGACATCAAGGAGCTCGCGGCAGGTTTTTCCACCATTTCTCCCTAGCATTATGATCGTAGGCACAACCTAGCGGCACATACTTTTGGCTCGCAGTAGTGAGCCTGATATCTGTAACATTCCGCTTTATGTTTTTCCGGGTTTGCATTCGGAATGTACTTTGTACCGACTTAGTCACTTGAGTGCCGATGTTCTTTCAAAAAAATAAAAAACCTGCCAATGAAACTTTGGAGCTGAACATACTCCCTCCGTTTCACAATATAACATGTTTTAACCTTTTTGCACATTTACATATGTACACATGTATGTAGACACATTTTATTATACACGTTCACTCATTTTAGTACGAATCTAGACAAAATATGAACTGGCTAAAACTCTTATAATGTAAAACGGAGGGAGTATTTGACAAATATAAGCCTATCTTATTTCGGCTTAGCCGCTAGCCCATCCTCTTTCGGCTTAGCTGAACCATCACAATGATGTGCACACATCAAAACATACCCAAATCTCTTGTAGCTAACAAAGTATCCCTCCTCATATTCACATGTTTTTTTTCTAAAATTGCTAGGATCATATCAGTTCCAAGAAAATACGCGCACCA
Organism: Poa pratensis; assembly: GCA_947311845.1. Lineage (NCBI taxonomy): Eukaryota > Viridiplantae > Streptophyta > Magnoliopsida > Poales > Poaceae > Poa > Poa pratensis. Next base: position 25,949,600 of record CAMZMU010000078.1, on the reverse strand, counting down.
TAGACTGGACCACGCCAGTCAACACCGCAAGAAGACCTCCCACTTCTCCTACCTCTCCCAAGCAATGACCATCGTGACCGCCGAGGGGCGTGTCAATGTCTTTATTCTGCCGCCACCCATGTCGACATACGAGCTATTTGACGAAGCGGTGCAGTAGCAAGCGACAACACCGAGGAATCGTGATAAGCGGCTCTTCTTATTCCCTTCTCACCAAGATCGCCTGGAAGCTTTCCGTTCGCCGACACGGCAACATACGCACCTCCTACATCAACCTCGATAAACTTAAATAAGGCGACTGGGACACTCCCTTATGCAGCCAATTCCAATTCGACACCCTGCTTCTCGCTAGCCAAGGAAAAAAGGGTACCCAGATCCAGGGCGAGTTAAATAAATATAATTATACTAAATGTTTATATTTTTTTAGCCTTTCACTCTCTTATGGTTTTAACAAATATATGTTGTATACTTAGTTAACATTGTTAACCATACCAAACGTTTAAACAGTTTTAAATTATATTGTTATTTTATCGTTGAAATTTTTTGAGTTAAGAAAAAGTTTATCCTTTGTAAGATATGTCCTTAACAAGATACAAAATCATTTAAAACGTAAAACAGAAGAAAAAAGGGAAAATACATGGCTACTTGATGTTCTTAAACTTGATGGATTATATAGCGTATATGTATTATTTTGTTTGCATGTTCTCATATATTTGTAGTATTATTAAATTTTGTTATAGATTCCAATGCATAAAACCTAAAAAATATTTTAACATAGGTATGTATTGTATGGTTATGTAAGCAAATATATAGAAACTTCTGGAATATAAACTGAACAACTGACATGATCAATTTTTTTTACTTCGTCAAGTATATCTTACAAGTTAATGTGGAATTTGTAATCGCTTGATAATATGACGATGATTTATACTTACTAAAATATTATCATTTATAGTAATCACCGATAAACATAAAATATTATGAATTCTACTCTTGGACACACGAAATTCAATTAGTATATATGGTCACTGCAATGTATCTCTTTACATAGTTGAGTATGTTAGTTTTTAAATAAAAAATTATGCATGAAATTAAACATTGAAAACATGTAAATCAAAACATTAAAGGACCGTGCTATTAAGGGAACGTGCCCTAGATCAGCTTTCCGTGGGCACGGATAGATTATGTTAAGTAAGTCATGCATGCATGAAACCACGTATATATTTTTTCGTTTTCAAACTTTAAAATGATTTATCTCTTAAATCGTAAATCAAAATTTAGATCTGTTTTCACGGTTGCCTTTGTTTCGACGAGGTCTTCAAAACTAGATCACATCCTGATATGTTTTGTCAACTTTTTTTTCTGACCCTAGTTACCAGATTACACTCACTTAGTCACCAGTTATTGATAAGTTGGTTATCAGGTTAAAATCAAATGGTTGCCCAGCTGTTTGAACTTATCTACTCACCAACGTAACCCTTTGGTGACGTTAATTCCAAATTTAGTGTGTTTAGAGTGATCAAATCCTCATTCTTAGGACGTGTAGATCATGTCTATGACAGAAAATCAGTATTATGGTAACTACAGTATTATAACCTGGCAATTGACGACGGATTTTTTTTATCAAAACATATTAAGATGGGATCTTGTTTTAAAGTACACGTCGATGTGAATCCAGCAGTGAAAACGGATCGTCATTTGGATTAGCGGTTTAAGAGACTAATAGCCGTGCACGTGCAACACACGCTTTTGCTTGAGATTTTGATAAGAGTTGCTTTTGGAGAGCACAATGCAATGAAAATTCTAAGCGGTATTCGAGAGAGTTAGTGTCTATTGTTCTCTATGATAAAACCCATCAGGGAGACCCGAGAGGCCGTGGTTTATGTTGTGATGGATGTCATCAGGTCGAATCCACTTATCTCCGGTGAACTTAATGATACTACAATAGCACCGAATTTAGCCAATTTAGCAAATCATTACTCCACAATTTAAAACGTAGGATAAGTGTTTTCTCAAAAAATTAAATTCCATGCCAAGCGTGTAGTACATACTAGAAGGATACCCCGCGCGTTGCAGCGGGAATCCCTTTATAAATTATATTGTGTAAACAACAATTTATAATTAGTACAACATAATAAGTTTAAACAACAATGTATAATCGGTAGAGTATAATAAGTTCTCTAAATAATATGCAAAATTCAATTTTTCATAGTTTTTTTTTTGAAATTTTCAACCAACAAAGAGTACACGATTACATCGATTACAAAAACAATACTAAAAGAGACGAACAAATCTATGAGATTTTCAAACCCTTTCTTATTTCATGACACAATCTTGTACTTTTCTGAAGGCAGCCGTAGAACAACGCCGAATACACCAAACCACAGACATGTGAATACCAACGAAGGTTCTCCTCTTTTAATTTTGAGCCGCAATGCCAAGGCTTTGTGCACGCACGCAACCATTAAATTAATCAAGCAATATCGGCAAGAGCACCACTACTGATATTTCAGGGACAAATCACCTAACCAATTTGTCGACGTCGTTGGGAGCCGAGAGAACGAATCACCATTGCCGAAGACGTAGTAGCCGGGATAGATAATGCGAGGACAAACCTCCTCGCGGCAACCATGAGAAACAATCCAAGATTGATCTGGCGAAGCAAGATCTGAAGAACCATACCTAGACAACCTTAATCTTCCACAGCCACCATTGACGTCGGTAAAGAGATACTAAATTTAATCAACATGAAATGAGTATGTATTATAAAGTATTAATGTGGATAATTAGATGGTTAAAGAAATGGATAACGTGGAGTTTTATGTAAAGATTAATAAATATTAATGAAGATAACATGGACAATTGATTGGCTAAGAAAGTGGATGATGTGGATAGCTTGCATGTGGAGATAGAAACATATTAATTACACTTAGTGAGTTTTTGCTTTATAAGAAGTATAGATTTCCTACTAGTACAAACTATTTGGAAAATCATTTTTTATCAACCAAATGTACCCATATTTAACACAATTTTATATAAGTTGCACCAATTATATAATGGCTTACTGAATGCACACTTTCTGGATATAGAGCTCTCCAAGTGGTTATAATCCTTTGTTTGGGATTGTCGAGATTGAACGACTTGACACGACCAAGTTGTAGAGGACATGCTTGATACTCCTCCATCCCTACTTAGGTGGCATATAAACTCACTTAAAAAGTCAACAATTTCTATGTTTGACCAAATATGAATATAATTATATCAATAATTCAATGTGAAATAAATATATTATGAAAATATATCTTATGGTGAATATATTGATATTGATTTGATATTGTAAATCTTCATAATTTTGTGTATATACTTGGTCAAAGTTATAAAACATTGAATTTTTAACTCAATTTATAAGCCACCTATTTGTAGACGGAGGGAGTACTTCTAAGGCAATCAACTTTCAATGGTACTAGGTGAAATTAGCGCGCTTTGCCACGCCCGATTAGAGTTATTGGGAAAAATCGGTCAAATTGCTGGAACTATTAGAAATATTTGAAATGTTCAAATATGTTTGTATGTTGCCATAAATAGTAAGCATTTATTTTTCTGAGTATTTTGATATATTATTCATATTTTTCTGATGGATAGATTTAAAGTTATTGATTTTACAACATTAATCATTTTCTGGAAATTGTTTAATATTTTCGGAACGAATAAAATTCTGAAAGGCCGGGCCCACTGCGATGTCGTGGCGACATCGCAATGGCCGGATAGGGCTGTGTTTTTTTGCAAAAAGGTACCTGGATTTTCCAGAAATTACAAATAAGACCCTGAGTTTACTGTAGATTTCTATTTTTGCAAAATGGTACCTGGGTTTTCTAAAAATTACAAATTAGTCCCTGCAAGTGTTGTAGATTACCGTAGAAATCTACAATAACGGTGGGGCCAGGAGCGAGGAGAGCGGGCGAATTGTTCCGTCTTTCATATATAGTACCTATACCTATGTGGCCCGACCTCGCGCACCATGCCTTCCCCAGTTCTACTCTTTCGAATTTCTACTCTTCAACGTATCTGTGTTCCTTGTTTGCTCTTCACAAAGCTGTTTGTGATGGATTGGATGCATGGTCAGTGATATTATTGTAGTAGTACAAGCCTAAAGATCTCAGGTGCAAGCACCGACCTGCAAAATCAACGACATTCTCATCTGCAATGAAAGATTGGTATAATTAGTGTTTAATACGGTCAAAGCACCCAAATTTTGAAACAGCAACACATATCTTAGCTAAATTTGGTATCACAGTGGCTTTTGAAAAAGCAATTATCATCGGTCAGTTAAAACTTCAAAGCATCTCAAAATCTTTTACCGTATAGCCACCAAGTGCTTCATATTGATATTTTTCTATCCTAAAATATCTCTCTAAAATACTAAGCTCTCTAAGATTTGTGTCTTCTCCTTCTCCCACATGTCAACATCATGGTAGACCCCACTTAGCTCACTTTATTTACTAATTTATAGTTCATAGTTTTAAATTGAGTTTGAAAAAAATTCTATTAGATATATCCTCTCCTTCACACATGTCCACATCATGATAGACCTCACTTAGCTCACTTTATTTATTAATTTATAGTTAATAGTTTTAAATTGAGTTTGAAAATATCCTTCTAATAACTAAGCTCTCTAAAAAATAGAGCTTATTGGTTGCTCCACGTGGCAACTTTTTATTGGTTACATCAAATCCAGTTAGAAATAATATTATTTGTCCGTTTAACTGAATACAAAATTTACTTTTCTATCTACTGTACACAACAGTGTCGCCCCTCTCTTATACTTCAATAGCTCCTCTATTTTACAGCATAGATCATTTCGAGCAAAAAATATTGCTCTAAAAGGTACTGCCCTGCATTTGATGTAAATTTAGCAACAAAAAAATTGTCAAACAAAAAACACCAAGTACGGCAAATATAAAAAAACTTGGGCTATATAACAGAAAGGTCAAAACACGCGCTAACTGCCAATCGGAATTTTCATGTCGCTCTCACGACTCTTCTCCGGTGACCATTGTCGCCTCTTCTCCCATCGATGGCCTCGGATCGGGTAGTTCCGCCACAACTCTAACCGATTCGGCAACAAATTCAAAACCACTGGTCCACTGCTCAAGGGCACCACATATCGGGAGGGATGCCAGTCGTCGCTTTCCTCCCGCGCGTGGCCACCATCGACTCCTGTCCGTATTAAGTCATTTGGGGCAAAACAAATGTTGCTCGAACAACTAACCGGTCTTGACGAAAATTCTGTCAATTTTTTGTCAAAAAAAAAGGCAAATGCTGCAAAAATAAAACACTTGGGTTGTTGCTATAAAATAGAAAGGCCAACACCTGCACGACAACTAAAAATCAGAATTTTCATGCCGGCCTCACGCCTCTCCTCCGGTGACCACTACCGCCTCTTCTCTCATCGATTCAGTTTCGAATCCGGCAGCTCCGCCAAAACTCTAACCGATTCGGCCGTGAATCTACATCACATCTCAAGGACACCATGGATCGTGCGAAATTTGGCCTTGAATAATGTCATCTCTCTCCTCCCGTGCACGGTCACCAATGACTCCCTTTTGTAGCTCCGGCTGACGAGCCACCCGAAAGGCCCTCTCGCTTCCTCTTCCTCGGTGCCTCCTCCTTCCCTGGAAGCACGAGCACGGTCGACATACGGCAGCTCTGCCTCTGGCTGCACCTCGACTAGCACCAGTTGTCGGGCTCGCCTCGTTAAGAGATTAACAAATTCAAATTTGTTACTTTTGTATTATACAGTTTATACCACAGTTTGCTAGAGCAATACATGCAATATTTTTCTGAATATGGTATGAATTTGTACCTGATGATGTATCAGATACTACTCTTTACTCAGATCATCATGTCATGTATTGATAACCGCAATAATCACATCGGGCGCAGCAAAGCGCGCCAACCTCTTCTAGTAACATTCTATTTATCTAGAAGATTGTCATATAGTAACAAACATATGGACAGCTTTTCTTCTCATCAATCAACAAAGAACAATATGTGATCCAACGAATTATTTGTTAAGTACTTGGTAATTACCTGGGCAGCCTGATGTCATTCTGTGACTTTTGTCAATTTTGGTGAAACCTAGCAAGAAAGTTAATGGAAGCTGCATGCTAATTTTGTTTTGGGGCCCTGCATGCATAGCAAGCTTAAGTATATTAAATGCATGCACAAGCACAACCAGTTGCTTGTTAGCAGCAAGGTTGGCTATGAGCTGCAGTTTACAAGACACAATCAAAACGGCAGTGCTAAGCGCTATTTTTTTTAATAATACATTTTTTTTACTAAATTAGACAAATAATACCTATTTTGAAAAAAAATCAGAAATAATACGGCCTCGGCCCAGGCTGGGCCGATTAGTACCTGTCGGCCCAGGCCTGGCCAATTAGTTAGTACTAATCGGCCCAGGCCTGGCCGATAAGTGCCCACTGGGCTAGCCCAGTCGTGCCCTGATTAGTAGCTTATCGGCCAGGCTTGGGCCGACAGGTACTAATCGGCCAGGCCTGGGCCGACAGGTACTAATCGGCCCAGCCTGGGCCGAGGCCGTATTATTTATGAAATTTTATAATTTTACGTAATATTTTTCAAATTTAATTAAAAAAAATGGTCGTGCTAAGCCGTATAAATCAACAACAGGTGGATGCAATTAAAGGCCAAGAGCTGAAAAGGGGTAACTGAAAACATACCTTGGTGCTGGATGTAGTTGTAACCAGGAAAAAGAAACGGTGCTATTCCGCCCTTCAGTGGTGCCTTGTTTTTCTCGCGGAAAATGGCTAGGAGACCACATAAAGGAGCCTGCATGCCTACTATTATTTTCATTGGAGATGAAAAAAATCCCAAAACTAAGAATTTGAGAAACCCAAAGTAACATGTGCAAGATGTGCAACCGCAGACACAAACAACATGCAGCTTTCATGTCTGTAAAGTCTCCCAAAGAGTATAACATCCAAATGCATAATTACTACATATATGAACAGTTGACAGTTGGAAATAAATCTGTGGTCAGGAAAATATTAAGAATATATTTCCTTTGAGCCCAAAATACTCACCTTATCACGGCGAGGAGAGATATTCAAGTCAGCTTCCCAAATAAATCCAGTTGTACCAATCTGTGATAAAATTAAATATTTCGGAATAATCTCAGAGAAAATCCCAATCAAGAAATAGTTTCAGAGAAAAACAAACTAATTCATGAAATAATTCGTAAATCACAGGAAAGTGTCAAAAGTACTAACTGCTGAAAAAATGAGTCGGAGGCAGAGGTAGACATCTCGGTATGCTAAATACTCACATGCTGCTAGGGATAATGATCCATTGAGCGATAACCATGTTCTATTCCAAATTGGAATGATGATCTTCAGTTTCGTTGCCCACTTCACTCTGACTGAGAGAAACTTTTAGCATGCATGCTAGTTTGGCAGGAAACTAATACCATGTAGTTTTCACAGAAAGTGGGGTAAATATTCACATTTTGCACATGTGTACCAAGTATATACAGAAAGGATGAAACACTTATATAGACTTGTCAAATCCGGTGATTCACTCAATTCTCAAGAACTCGCGGTGCTGTGCTTCCTGCACAAAAAGTACATAGCAAAATGATTTCAGACAAAAGCAATTCTTCTATACCTTGGAAGGCTCTTAATGAGTAAAGGGTTGTAGCTATATAAATACATCTATGTTCATCACGGGAACAATTCAAGGTAGAATAGACATATTAAAACATCAATATCCAGAATAGCATTTTATGTCATTGTTTTCCTATAGAAGGTTTTTATCTGAAGCTGCTGGTATGAATACATTTATGTTAACTGAAGCTTGTGGTAATAAAATTCCGGTGTGGAATTTTAAAGCTGCAAAGTTTTACTGTCCATGAATCTGATTAAAATCCATTTTGTTTAACGGATTTAGAACCAAGCACCATAGCTAAAGAACTATAGCACAAACCTTGGTTACATGTTACCATTGACACTTGTCCAAGACTGAATCCATGTATTATTTGGCAGATTAAATAGTCATATATAACCGGAAAGATTACAAAACATTCAAGTATTAATTTTTTTATGACATCTGTAGTGAGCCCTGCACTTCGAACAGATCAATCATTAGTCGCTAGCTGCAAACGAAATGAAGCAATATGTAAACTACACATGGTGCTAAAATTAGAATGGAAAATTGCTATGATCAATAGGTAAACTTCACTTCGAACAGATCAATAATTAGTCACTGCGCGCAGGGGAAACAGAGCAGAAGAAGCAACACACCTCACATGCGCGCATGACGGGGCCAGTTGGGTCGGCGGCGGGAGCTAGGCTTCTGGCTGGGCTGGCGTCCGGTGGAGTGGCTAGTCGACCGCGCTGGATTTAACCGAGGCCAGGGCAAAGTGGGCGGCGGAGAGGAGCGCCTGCTGGGGCGGTGGCGGAGCATCCAAGTTGCACAGAGGAGCTGGTTCAGCGAGCGGAGAAGCTCAACCGCCGCGCGGAGGAGTTGGCTTGCCTTCCGGTGGCAGGGAATCGAGATCGTCGTGAGCGGACATTGCTACTCCGGATCTCCGGTCAGCGCAAGGGGACGGTCCTACTTCCGGACCAAGGGGACATCCCCTCATGGAGGGTTAGCCTCAGATCCATCGACCGCATATCAGAGCTGAGCTCTAGACTCTGGGAGCAGTTTGGGGTGAAAGAGAAGGGTCACGAGGAGGAGTGGCATGTTGGAGGCAGGGCGCGCGGGAGACTGCCGTCGGGACGCCGATGGGAGGATGCGTCGTGGAGAGTGTCTCTGTCTCCTCGGGCACGACCCCTCCGGCGCCCATGTGGGCCTCGATCTCACCGGCCCCGTCGGCGTCCCCGCATCGCAGTAATCGAAATCGAAGAGGGCGGGGCCGTAGCTGCGGAGGCGCGTCGGGGTTCCGGCGGCAGCCATGCGTTGGAGCAGAGGTAGATAGGCCCTAGAGGTAGAGGAGGTGCAAAACGCAAAAAAAAAGGGCACATACCGTTTCAGGATTTGATCTGGATCGTTGATCAAATGAACGTCTCAGATTTAATGTATCAACATAGCACAACACATGTTTGCTCTTTTAATAGTAGTATAGATAATTTATTTTGAATTTTCGGTTATGGAAAAGATTCCTTAAATGCATGCATGCATGTGTTGCTCCTTCTGCATAAAGAGGCGCCGGACGGAATCACTTCGTGGGGCACGCCCCCATATTAGATTAACCGAACATTAAATATAACATGTGTGAGATAATCACTAGAGAGATTAGCATCCAAAGTTAAACTTATCACTGCTGATTTAATTGGTTTGTTCTGATGTGGTACATCTGGTCTGTCGTGTGCAATTGTTAATGTATAGTAAGGTTAACTTTTTGCTGTTTATAAATGGTCAATGGTCTCTTATACATGACATATAGATAAAATATAATAATTACAATTTAATGTATATGAGTCCCTTCTCCTCTCGAGGCCGAGTGCAATCAACCAGTTTGCCCAACCTATGGATCGGCCCTATGCTGGAGGATCTCGGCGATCTAGAAGAAGAGGGGTTGTCGCCCTCGGCTTGCAAGGAGAGCGGGACGGTGTGTCGTTCCTGTGGGAGAAGAAGATAAGGGAATTGATGTTTTTGACCATTTTTTTCTCCAGTTTTTTGACATATTTATTTTTGTTGGGATGACAAGTGGGTCCCAGTCCACCTAAACAAATTGCCCATATTTCCCCCACCTCAGCCCTGACGGGTGGGGTCTCACTTGTCAGATTCAGTGTCAATCCGTGTTTAATTCGTGATTAGTGTTTGTTGCAAAGTTCCGAGCAAAATGTGATAGTTTTCTGTGATTGAAACGTAAAGTGGTTGTTTTCGAAACATTTGCATTTTATTCTAACAACTCGCACTTAGTTTTTTTTTGATACAAACCTGGATTATATTAAAAGATAAGGCAATTACAGGATACATCCAGATAAGGACCAGCTGTCCCTAAAATATAGAAAGGCCCCTGAACAATAGGAAAAATATGACTAGGTCCTTGGGATCTTCTCTGCATAGATGTTTTCGCTGCCGCACTCAGCTCCACCCACGGCACACCGGAAGTGAAGACGAAGACGATCAGCAGCTGAGTCGCCAACAGGGACCTATAGAGGAGAACACCTCGTTGATGTCGCCGCATGGACCACCCAGCGCAAACGCCGGGATTTGGACAGTCAAGGCAAATCGGCGGGGGCGACGCCCCGATACCAGCTGGCGGTCGGATCCGCATCCCCGGCCAAAGCCAGCAGCAAGATCCGCATAAGAACACAGCGAGGAACAGTCAGACCACCGTAACTCCAACTTCCGTCACAGCAGCCTGTCCTCCACCTCCACGGCGGCCAGATCGAGCACGCACGACAAGAAGAAGAGCTCGAAGAAACGGCCGATTATTAGAACAGCGGCGCTTGATACCTGACATCGAGAACCTCCTCCATGGAGCTCCAGCTAACAGCAGGTTCTTGCACTCCAGCGGCGTGTCCGCCTCGCCGCCAGGATAGCCGCTGCGCTCCAGCTGCCGTGTGCCCCTCTTCTTCTCCCCCTCGTCACCGAGGCCGGCCAGGAGAAGGAAAGCGATCCACAAAAATTGGAAGCAAAGGCGCTTATTGAAGAAAGCTACCGCCGATTCGCCTCCGCGTTTCCTCCACCTCGGAAGCTTAACGGAGCACAGATCGATGGCGAGCTCGACGCCGCACCCAAGCGTCAGAGCTACAGCTCTCCGAGGAAAAAACCGTACACTCGACACAATTTCTGGACCCTTCCCCTCTCTACAGTGCTAAGAGGCGTATCGGAGGCGACTCGGCTTCTCCCAAAGGCCGCCGGCGTATCTGCGGGATTCCTCACCCTCCGCCGGCCGCTCCGGCGGCGGGAGGGTGGGGAATCCCTGGATCTGCGCTCCGGTGTGTAGATATGGGGCTCGCGGGCGGCGCTGCTGTGGTGGGGCGGTTGGTGTCGTCGTTTTGGTGCTCTGTGGCCTCCCCTGCTCGGCGTCGTCTTCAGCGGGCCGTTGGGCTGCAGATGCGTCTCCGTCCTGCCGTTGTTCTCTCCGGCATCGGCGGCAGGCCGGTGACGGGTGTACATGAGGCTGGAGGAGGGGTTTCGAGGCGGCTGCTGCGGGGGGTGTGCGGATACTGGGTGCATCGGTACATAGTTTTTTTTTTTTGAAACGACATCGGTACATAGTTAACTCAGTGCAACTTTTCTCCTGCATAAACAACATCGATAATTACACACTGCCAATTTGTTAATTCCCTTAATAAACCTCGAACGGAGCGGTATTACATGGAAGGAACTATAGTTCGTTTTGGGCACGACGCACAATCCCACCATGTCAGTGTCAGAGATGGAAAAGGAAAGAAAAAATAGCTCAAGCTTCGTGGGCTAGAGACAGACAAGAGAGAGAGGAGAGAGACCTCGACCGAGCCCTCTCCCACACCACTTCGCCCCTCTCCTCGACTCGATCTCCGTCGCCGCCGCAGCATCACCCGGTCCTGTCCCGGAACAACCCCCTCCCCCCCGGCCCGATCCCCCATGCGATGCCCGCGTGGCGTGATCGCGTGAGCACGGCGGCGCAATGAATCCCAGAGATTCCGACGACGACCGCCCCGCGGCGGCGGCGGATTCGCCGGCTCCGCAGCACCAGCAGCCGCAGCAGCAGCAACCGCTGGAGTGGAGGTTCGCGCAGGTCTTCGGCGAGCGCGCGGCGGGCGAGGACGTGCAGGAAGGTACGTCGCGTGCGCTTCCCGCCCCAACGTGCTTGCGCTTCCCACGCCCTCGAGATCCGGTCGATTCACGGGGCCTCCGATACGGGGCCGCGCGCGAGAGCTGTGCTGGGGCGCTGTGGGGATCGGGAGGATAGGTCAAGGATTGGTGGCTGTGGGATTGGGGCTGTTCCTGCCTAGGAGACAGTTGAGCGTCTTGTCCGTTGGCTCGCAGGAAAAAAATGCTCGCGCTAGATTTGTTTCGCGGTATTCGTAGAATCGATTGGTAGTTCTGGTGACGAGTGTGCTCCTCTACGAGCAGGTTCCTCCTTTCCAGAAGGTTTTGGAGTTGAAGTCACACGGACGAGTATCGCTCGTTAGTATTCTGCCTGTCAGTCCTGGGGCTTTTTCACGCAAGGCTTTCAGCTGGACTCTGGCGAATTCGGTCGTAGACATGTTTTCGGTCTTATGGTTTAAGGAATGCAGGAAGGTGGTAAGAGGATGTGCAGCTTGTGACCTCTTCTAGTAGATCCACTCATCCACATTTTTAGAAGATATGTTGCTTAAGGCTTTTCTTGAGGGTTATGGTGACTTAGCGGCAATCTGAACTGAATTACATTAGCGTGCTGATCACATAAGGAGGCTTGTGATTATTTAGGATGATCATAGCATGGTTGCATTGGCACACGGTGCTTCTGATCTTCTGTCGGATTTGGATATATTCGACAGAACAGAAACGCTTCGCTTGCATAATGCCCTTGTGCATGGTAGAAACTGTCCACTGTTAATGTTTTGGTCAGCTTGTGTTGATTTGATCATCTCTTTCGATTAAATGGAAGCTTTTAATTTGTATGACGGGAGCTCTAGATTCCATGTTCCGAATCAAAAGCTTGTTCATTTGATAATTCGCTTATTTGATTTGGGATTTGAAGGATACTTGCTAAACACTCGCAGCCTTGTATTACAATCTAGGGGCTCTTTCTCGAATTATCCATTTGCATTTCAATTGAAATACTTCCTTGTATGTTGATCATATATGCTGTTTTGTTTCAGTTGACATCATCTCTGCAATCGAGTTTGATAAATCTGGTGATCATCTTGCCACCGGAGACAGAGGAGGGCGTGTTGTTTTATTTGAGAGGACAGATGTTCGGGATGTAAGCACTGCATAGTTGAACTTATATGGTTTTCAGTTTGAATATTTCGCCCTCATGAAGTCAATCTTACAGCAGCATGCTAATCGGAGAGAATTGGAGAGACAGGATGTTCCAATTACTAGACATCCCGAGTTCCGCTATAAAACCGAATTTCAGAGTCATGAACCTGAGGTATGTATCAATCTGGACTGTCTCTTGTAGTCCATAGAAGTTTTCTACAGACATTAATTTGTGGTTCCAGAGTAAAGTGCATGCAAAATGTTTTCTTAGCTTTGTCATGGCAGTATGCACCAACTGAGCATAGAATAAAGCACTGCACTGCATTACCATAACTTGCTCTTGCTTATAAAAAATTACTGGAAGATGGAAGCTAATACCCCTCTGTTTCATTTGTATGAAATTACTGTAGTTTGACTACCTCAAAAGTCTGGAAATAGAGGAGAAGATCAACAAGATCAAGTGGTGCCAGACAGCCAACAATGCACTCTTCCTACTGTCCACAAACGATAAAACAATCAAATATTGGAAGGTAATCCAGGCGCCTTTGAAGTTTGAAGTTATCTTGTGCATGTCAATCTTTTCTTGCTATTTCATATGTAGTGGCAGTTCTAGCCCTACCATGAATGAACTGTATATTTGCAGTAATGTCAATGTGTTTCTTTCTCCCTACTGGTAGATCCATATATATTTGCCGTGATTTATCAATAGTAGTAGGCCCATTTGTCCAGGCCCCTTATATGTGTCCAGTCCTTCCATTTTACTATATCTGTTGGGCCTTTGTGACCACAAATTAAGTAGACATTCTTCTATCTGTTCATCTTGTGAGAACCATGAAGTTGCACTTTTGAATAGTGGTCTTTTATCAAGTTTCATCTGTATTAACTTATTGCCGTACTTTCCTTGCAGGTGCAAGAGAAAAAAATTAAACAAGTTTCAGTTATGACTTTGGACACTTCTCAAACTGTAGGGAATGTTGTCACAAGTACTTCTGAACCTCCTCTTCCAAACGGTGGATGCTCAGAAAAGTCCAATGAACTCAACAGTGATCTCTTATTTCCACCTGGAGGTTACCCATCACTCCGTTTACCTGTGGTAATTGTACCCACACGCTTTTAATATGTTATTTGTATGATCAGCTCTATTGCATGAAGCTGACGCTGCATCATCGTTTATCAAACTATCGAGCCCAACTGATTTTTCTTCGAACCACGTGCAGGTTACTACTAGTCAAGATGTGAACCTTGCTGCTAGATGTCGGCGTGTATATGCTCATGCTCATGATTACCATATCAATTCTATTTCAAATAATAGGTTGGTCTTGCCATGTCATTGTGTTTTAGTCTTGTCAACTGATCTCTTCTGCATTATTTTTCTACGAGTTTATATATTTCTCCTCTTGATGTTCTTTTTTGGTTAAATAAACAAGATAGAATACGCCAAAGCTAGTAACATCTATCTTTCTTGAAAATTAATATCTACCCTAGTTTACTAACCAGTTAATGTAAATCACTATTTTGTGAATGCGTTTCTAAACAACTATCATTTGTTGATTAAAAGTGGAACAATCAATTTGTTGGTGTTGCTATGACCCTACGACATCAAGTCTGTAGGTATCAGCAGGTACTGTTCAATCATTTGCACCTTCTACCGACTGAACAAGATAGGCAAATCAGATCTAAGTGTGTGCTGTCATAAAAAAAACTGTTTGTATCACTCATGTAGTGCTATGGTGCATCAGTACAGTAACATTCATACCTTATTTAATAATAATCACAGAGCGGAAAGTGGTTTTGGCTCCCCAGTTCCAGTGATTCCTCTATATGAAAAAAATCGCAAATTATATGTAAAGTTTCAGAAAAATCTGAAAAAACTCATGCATGTTCTCAATGATGTATACTACAAGCGTGCAAAATCTCATTGAAAAATCTATATATTAGAGGCTACACAAAAATGACAAATTTTGGAGATTTAAAACTATGCATTGTAACTATACTCAGATCTGTAAATTTGTCATTTATGTGTAGGTCAGAATACAAAATATTTTGCATCGTGATTTTGCACGTCTATAGGATACATCATTGAGAACATGCATGATTTTTTCCAGATATTTTTGAAACTTTTAAATATATTTTTCGAATTTAAAATAGCGGGAGCACTGGAGCTCGGGTGCAAGAAATCTCTACTCTCACAGTAGCCGTTACCCAATCTACAGCGCTCAACGTGTATGCATGTGCTGCACATAGTAATAGTTACCGCATTTGCTCAACATCTCTTCGAATCCCGATACACATCGTTGTTCGAAACTGACCGGGACCGCTCCCAATTCAGGATATAATTCACTTGGAAGTGGTACTAATGGCTTCTGGGTTGAGATCAGAGAGGTTGGTCTTTTTCTTTCATTTTTTACATGCTATATGCAAGGGTCTGCTGGGTAGAGAACTCAGGGGTCTTTTGTGTAGCTATATAATATGTAACATCAGTCCTGATAAGCCCCAATTTACCGCTTCTTCTCCACTAATAAAACCTACTGTCTCAACTCGCTCCAAAAAATGGGATTCTGTGTAATAAATTGTTGATATTCAACAATTCCTCATAAAAATAATCACAGAAATCTAAACATTTATCGTCCATCCATAAGGTAGATCCGCGGCTACTCCGATGAGCGTCCTAGAGTAGGCGAACCAGAATTGTGGGATTGATGAACCCGTTCCTCATTTGTGAGTTGGAGAAATATGCCCAAGCAACTCTTTATGAGTTTCATCTTCCTATAGTGTGCAACATAATGTTCTAAAGCTCGTGTCCTTGTTACTTTTCCTGTGCAAGTGCTTTGATCTGTCATCTGTGGATATTGTGCTTATGTATCTTCTCTCCTCTTTTAATTCCAGTGATGGTGAAACATTCATATCAGCAGATGATCTGCGAATAAATCTATGGAATCTGGAAATAAACAGCCAGAGCTTTAACATTGTTGATGTGAAGCCTACAAACATGGAAGATCTGACCGGTAATTCAACTCTCCTAATTTTTTCCTGTAGTGCAACATACCACAAATTGACCCGCGTAGAACTTCTTTAGTTTCTTTTCCTTTGTTAGGTATAAAGTCTTGCCATGTTTCTCGCATGGTGACATACTGACTCCATACAGATTTTACAGTGAATAAGTGAATATTCTTTCCTCATTAAGTGCTTTAATGTTGTACTGTGATAGTAACCTGTGCCTCCTTGTTTATTACTTGAGTAAGAATTAGCATCAGGACATTGTCCCTGGTAGCTATGAAATAGTTACTCAGCCTGATAACCTCTTAAATAAGTTAATTGGAGCGCCGATTAAACCTATTATTGTCAGCCAAAAGCTGTATTAAAGCTATGGATATCATACATAACAGGTGAATGTCATTGTATGACAGCATTTTTCGGGTACTCGTTGCTTTTGGCTCCTGGGTTTGCAAAACCTATCCATATAGCGTTTATTAGCTTTGTCAGTAGGGTTTGAATATTATGAATCTTTGTTCGTTTAGACCGGCTTATAATACCCCGGATGCTGTACTGATAACTGTTATTGATTCTTGGGATATAAATTTTGTCAATAGGTCCTTTTTGTTAAATATATTACTCTTCTTCATCTCCTGGCTATCAGCATGAGCTACATGATGTAATTTGTTGAAATTTCAGAGGTGATTACTTGTGCGGAGTTCCACCCCAATCAATGTAATACATTGGCATATAGTAGCTCAAAGGGTTCTATCCGACTAATCGATCTGCGACAATCTGCATTGTGTGACAACCATTCCAAGATGTTAGTAATTTCTCTTCTACCTTACCCTGGCTCCATGCAACATTTTATCCTTCTCTGCTGGACAAAGCTGGACATGATTGGAGGATTGGAATGTATTCAGTATTGCTAAAATCTTACAGCATGCTTTATGAGTTAACAAGAACCTTTAAACAGATTTGAGGAGCATGAAGCAGCTGGAGCAAGATCATTCTTTACGAGATAATTGCATCAATTTCAGATGTAAAGTTTTCAAGGGACGGAAGATATCTTCTTAGCCGTGATTATATGACCCTCAAAGTATGTTACTAGGTTCTTCACGTACCTTCCATCTCAGCGGTCTAATCTAGCTGCATAGTATTCACAAATTTGTTCAAGTCCATGCTGCCAGTTCAATTTTGCAGACTTTAATTTTTGTCACCTTTTCAAGTCAGAGTACTTTTATGTCCGTACCATCGCAATGATCAACTGGGTTGGGAAAACAAGCAATGTGCACTGGCATGTGTACTAGGCCTACCGTCGTCTCACATAATTTTATATTTTCCAAATACATATTTGTGATGGTACTTGGAAAATGGAATACGGTTCAAAATTCCTTTTTCTTGAACATGCATCAAAATTATGAGAGTTGGTTAACTGTCATTTAGTATTAGGAACATGGTTCAAGGTTGAGTGCTTGTCGAGAACAATGAAACAAACTCGCTGTAGTTAATTCCCTTAAAAAACTTGCTGTGGTTAATGATTGTAGAATTGATCCAGTGCCACCAGCTTGTTTGTTGCACCAGCATGACTAGGATTGTTTACTTCAAATTGTTTTAAGTAACTAACAGAAAATAGATTTCGATTGTACTGTTTGTTTCCTTCACTCTAGCCAATTATGAGAGTTGGTTAACTGCCGATGCCTGCTAGTTGGTTGCTAGATGTATAAGTAATATAAGTAACTGTTCTCTAAAACTGTAGTGACCTTAAAAATATGGCGCTTCTTCGTTTGTGCTAATATTGTAAAGCCTGAGGGTCTGCTTTACTTGCTACCCTATCTGTGCCTTGAAATCTACATGTACCAAGTTCATTCCAACATTATATCTATTTATTTTTCATAGTTGAAGGTCAGATCTTTCTCTGAGGATCTATTTGACCTGCTTGATTTAATTTATTAATTCAATCATTAAAACTGCATGTTTAATCTCTTCTTTTTTCTGTCAGCTATGGGATCTAAACATGGATTCAGGTCCTGTTTCTACCTTCCAGGTCCATGAACATCTCAGACCTAGGGTAAGATTCTGTCATCGAATGATTAACAAAGCAGCCATGTGACGACCGATAAATAATTTAGTTGCATGATATCACTCTTTTCAGCTTTGTGATCTGTATGAGAACGACTCAATATTTGACAAGTTTGAGTGTTGTCTTAGTGGGGATGGCCTTCATGTTGCAACTGGCTCTTATGGGTAACTCCTTGTTCTTATTCTTGATTACATGTACAACGCTACAGTGTAAATCCTGTTGGCTAATGCCCCTTATTTTTGTATGCTGGTGTCTTAAATTCAGCAACCTGTTCCGTGTATTTGGTTCTACTCCTGGTAGTACGGATGTGACCACTTTGGAAGCCAGCAGGAACCCGATGAGGTATGCTTGTTGAGCTTGATATAACCTTTTCTACTATATTATTTTCTCATTTCGGAGTCGAACCTGGAAGGGTGTGCTGCGGTAATAGAATTTGGTTACCCCAACCGAGACCTGCTATTCCTTTTCTGTTATGTACATTATGCATGTCTTTGATTGGAAGCCACTCTTTGGTAGTACTGCTGCCTCAATCATATGCCACTTATAGTTGTCATACCAAGTCATGCAAATTGCTATTTTATGATTTTTCTGAGCTATTATTTAATTGTCCAATTTGGGTACCATGTAGACGTCAAATTGCAAATCCAAGCAGACCCACACGGGGGACGATGACCTCTATGGCTCGTGGTGTGCGAAGAGGTGAGTGTCGTTGTTTGAACATGGACTCAGTAATTCCCACGAGATACATCAATTCTTTTTGTTTACGTAGTTTCATTACTGAGACGATTTTGCTACAGGTGGAGAAAATCTAGGTGTTGATGCCAATGGAAATTCATTGGACTTCTCGACAAAGTTGCTCCATCTCGCGTGGCACCCCACTGAGAATTCCATAGCATGTGCTGCTGCAAATAGCCTGTATATGTATTACGCGTAGAAAATCCTCTAGAGGAAATTTGTTGTTCTTAGTTTGCCGCCGTGTCCTCCTTGAAGGCCAGGCCCTTTCACATGCAATCAGAGGGAGGGTGCAGGGCAGCATGGGCCCAAAGAGGCAGCTGGTCTCCAAGATGGCTGTGTTGCTATGCTAGCGGACCACGCCCTTGTTAATTCTTTGGTAAATGTGTAAATTATATTCCGATCATCAAAATTTGTTGATTAGCCTCGGTGCGATCACTTGGCTCTCGTTGTTGTGTATCTCAAATCAGCAGACGAAGGCACATATCAAAAGTTAGAAAGTCACCCTGTGATGATTCTGGTGGCAAAGAAGATGGTGGAATATGTACTGCAAGTCCTGTATGATTGGCCTCTCTTTACATGTAATGCCACATATACAGGGCTAATCAGTTGTTTTGAAGCTTAAATTTGTCAATGATAGATATTGTAGCTATTCTTGGTCTATTCATTGGACTGTTGAAATAAGTCAGCAGCAGATTTGCTGATTTGCTGTGATCTCATTGTTTCTGATTCTTAACATAGACTTGTTTGTGGTGCTAAACTATGTCAAACACTTTTAACATTTGTATGTTGGTGGTTTTACATTTGGCATGGCTTAGCTTGGCAGCCGTGGTGTTCCTGTTCCAATGGTAGAGCAAATGTCTACTCTCCTTGCAGCACAGTTATTCATGATATGGTTGGGATTTTGAAACAAAATCTCGCATTCAGGTGATGTCTAGTTATCTATTGACAAAAGGTTCACTTGAGTCCAAGGAAAGGCATTTTATACCTAAGTGGGGTTTTAGTTTGCTCAACCAATTTTCTCGTTTTTGTGTCTTGTTTTCTATAGCAGATTGTAAAATAATTTTTTTTAAAGGGAGATTGTAAAATAAGTTAAGCACCACACGACTAGACAAATGCAGAACGAGCATGAAACCGGTTTGGCAAAGTGGTACTACCTCCCTTTCATAAAACAAGGCCGATAAATTTGATCAAAGGTCAAAGCTTGCTAAATTGACTAAACCAATCTGATGAAATACGTTATGAAAATATATATTGTCGTAGATCTATTAAAATTGATGTGGTACTGTAAGTAATTACTCCCTCCGTGTCAAAAAGTAAGACGTTAAAGAAAATTTCCGACATCCCCCAAAATCGCACAAATGACCATTTTGCCCATGCGTATTCACCAATATTACATGTACTGCCATCCCGAAGTGAAAACGCTTCGGGATCGAGCGGAAAAGCAAAATCGAATTTCAAATCACAACACTGGATCGGGATCTCGCCACCGGCTGGAGCTGGGATCCCGCCGGCCAGCGCCTGGAGCTGGGATCGCCATCGGCCAGGTCCTCTTCAGAAAAAGTGAGTCCTCTTCTTCATCGCTGCTGCATCAGGTCGTTCCCGAAGCTCCAGCTTCTTTGCGTCCTGATCAGCTATCACTCAGCAGGTCGTTCCCCAAGCTCTAGCTCCTCTGCATCGTGATCAGCTAGCCAGGATTCGCCTCCATCAGGCATCTGGAGCTGATTTCCTTTGGGTAAGGACCTCGCTGGTTTCCTTTGGGCAAGGACCTCGCCAAGATCACCTAGCCGCCGGCCGGAACCTCGCTGGGCCGGCTCAGTACCAGTAAGCAAGCACCTGAAGCAGAAGTTATAAGAGAAGCACAAGATCAACTTCAGTGCAACTAATACAAGCGGCTAAACTTGACAGTAAAGTTGAATCAGAGGCTATCAGAGAAAAAGGATTACCCAAGGAACTTGGAAGGAAATGGCAGCAGATGAAGTTGCAATGTTGGACCTCAACTTGCCAGCACCTGAAGTTGCAATGCTCGACCTCAACTTGACACCGCCTAAAGAACTTGCAGATGGAATGAACCAAGATGAACCTGAAAACAATCAAGATGCAGTAGTTGAGAACAATCAAGATGGACATGAAAACGATGATCAAGATGGAGTACAACAAAACGATCAAGGTACAGTTACAGTTACGATGGTATTGTGCAAGGTTCCAGTAGTACACAAACTCCTAGCACACAGCTCTTTTATTTATCTCGAATTATAGCTACAGATTAGACTATACTATGCAGATAGATCATTCATGCCAAAATGATCTTCTATTATCCAATTTAACTTCATGAAAGCAGAATAATTACATGTACTGCAAGCTTATGAAAAAAATCATCCGAAATTAACATGGAGAAGCGATGGATTACTTGCGGCAGATCATCTTCTCCTGGTTGTACTTGCGAGCGAGGGCCTGGAGGGAGGGCTCGATGATGCCGCCGCGGAGGCGTAGCACGAGGTGCAGCGTCGACTCCTTCTGGATGTTGTAGTCGGCCAGCGTGCGCCCGTCCTCCAGCTGCTTCCCCGCGAAGATCAGCCGCTGCTGGTCCGGCGGGATCCCTGCACGCACACACAACACACGCAGTCAGCTCAAGCTCCATCCAATCCATGACCTGCTTAAACTGAATCTGCCTAGAGCTCCCGTGGCTAGCTTACGCCATGGTGCAGGGGATGGAGGAAACGGAACAGAGGAGAAGGGATACGCACGGACCTGGCGGAAGTCGAGGTTCTTGGCGTTGTGCGGTCCTGCGAGTTCGCGGATGCGGTGGAGGGCGAGCTCGGATGCATTGTCGAGGCTGCCGATGACGAGGACGCGGAAGCCCTGCTGGAGGAGCTGCAGCACGGTGTGGCTGCCGATGTACCCGGCGCCGCCCGTCACCACGACGTCCACACCGGCCGCGATAGAAGACGAGGGTCTTCATCCCCACCAGCGTGCCGCTGCGGGCCCTCCGGATCTCACGGTCCTTGCCCGTGGCCTTCTAGTACCCGGCGCCCGTGCCGTCGCCACCGTCCAGATCCGCCGCTCGGACGCAACTCCACATCCAGCGCATGTGTCGCCCAGATCCAGCGATGACGCAAGAAGATCCGGCGCTGGGACACGCAGATCAATCGCCTCCGTCGCCCAGAAGCTCGTCGCCGGCGATAAAAAATGAATCTTTGACCAAGACTCGCGTCGCACGCGGGATGTGAGGTGTGACAGAGCGGTGGGGGCGGCCATGGGAGCCGACGGCAGGGATAAAGGGGGCGGTCGGGAGCGCTGGGGATCTAAGGAGGGCATCGACGGGGAGCGAGAAGGAGCGGGACGGCGACGGCGACGGAGGGGAGCGAGAAGGAGCCGGGAGCGAGAGGGAAGATAGGTCTGCGGCTCTGCGCCGCTGCGCGAGTGAAGGCGAGTGCGGGAGGGCAGTTTTGGAAACTTGGGAAATTTCGTAGCGTGACGAAATTTGTACACGAAAACGTTTAACGTCTTACTTTTTGACACGGAGGGAGTATATTTTTGTTTAAAACATGGTCAAAATTAGACAAATATTGACTTTTGACTAAATTTATATGTCTTGTTTTGTGAGATCGGAGGAAGTTAGTTACAGCAGAATTTGTTCGGGAGTGGCGTGGGGCAACGTCTGCTTTCTCTCAGTGCTTCCTAGTTTCTTGTTCAATTTCTCGTTGCTTAGCCGACCTGGGTATCCTGTTTCGTTCTGTGCGAGGCTCCTCTCCCTAACGCACTCTGTTCTGTGCGATCGCCTCGGCATGCTCGGTCTCGAGGTCCAGCACGAAGTTGCCCAGGGCGACCGTGTTGAACACCAGCACGTTGCTCTTCTCGCAGTACCAGAGCAGCTTGACCTCGCCGACGTCGTCGTTACCTGAGATCGCCTGGCGCAGATCAATGGCGCCGCTGCGGTGCCAGGTGCGACCCTCTCTGTGGATGGCGCCGTCGACCCTTCTCTTCAGAGTGCTCCATCTCTCGAGTACTAGCCCCACGTCCCAGTACGTGCCAGAGCAGGGACTGACACCGGGGAGATCGAGCAGCTCGACGTCCCACGCGCTCACATCCAGCGCGAGCGCGATGCGGGAGCCGTTGTCGCAGGAACACTGCCAGTGGATGACGCCGTCGTCGAGGACCGCAGGGAGGTTCTTCGGGTGCATCTCCAGACCGCTCCTGTGGTTGCAGAGAGGGGAGCGGTCGTGCTCGTGCACCATGGCGATGCGTTGGCACGGTATCTCGAGGCAGCGCGTCGAGGTTGTCCAGATCATCGTGCCGGAGGAGAAGGTGTCGACGCAGAGCTCCAGCCATTCCCCGTGGATCCCTGACACGACGAGCTCGAAGGACGATGCGTGTCGCCGCTGCTGTTCAGGTCTCTGGCCGTGAGCAGCGCGCAGCCGTACTCCCAGAACCCGATGCCGTCGTGGACGCGGAACGGCGGGAGGAAGCGGATGAACCCGGTCGAGGGGTTGCACACGCAGTAGCTGATGGTGGTCGGGGCGCCCGCGAGGACGTTGGCGCGGCTGAGCACGAGGTAGCCGTTGCGGGACAGGACGGGGTGCATGTCGCGGCGGCGAGGGTCTTCGTCTAGCCGCGGGACGCACGGGCCGCCATCCGAGCCGCCGACGAAGCGCGGCGGAAGCGTCGCATGCTCGTCGTCCTCGGCGTGGTCGAAAGCGAAGAATCCTAAAAGGAGCGCGCGGCGTGGGCGGGTGGCGCGGCGGGCGAAGGAGCTATGGGAGACCAGACGGCGCCACGGCCGACAGGTGGCGGCGCAGCGCACGGCGGTGGACGGCCAGGCGCGCGAGAGGATCTCGAATACTAACTCGGTCGGCAGGGCAACACCGGCTAACGCGCGACTGCAGAAGCGTCGCCGGCGGCGCCGGTCCCGGCGATGTGGTTTCATGCTGGATCGTTTCTCGGGTATCAGTGCGCGTGATCGATCGGAGTCAGACGCGTGGGAACAGTGAGCGCGCGTCCAAACTGGACGTGATGAGGAACACCCGATTCCGGTTTGGATTGTGAGACCACCGGATTGGAAATTTCCCGATCTCGTGAATCTGAATTTGTTGCAAGTTCGAGTCGGAATCGGTGAGCCCACCCAGGAGCTATATAAGAACTGCTAGCTAGGGCGGCCGAAGAAGAGCTGTAGGCACGCGCACGCTTCAGTCTACGTACGATTTGCCAAAGAAAGTCCGCGTAACTATTCGGCGAGCTATCTTCATGGCGATCGATCGGCAGTCTGAGCGGGTGATCCTCCGGCGCATGTACGCGTTCCTCAAGTCGCGGAAGCTCGACGCGACGGCGTACACGCTGGAGCACGAGGCGCGGCTGAAGCTGGACCTGTGCCACGTGATGAAGGTGATCTCCAATGGCCGGTGGCGGAAGGCGGACAAGTACCTGTCGTCCTTCTTCGGAGCCAAGGTCGGCGCGTCCTCCGCCGCGCTCTACGTCGTCCGGTTCCAGCCAGCGAATGGTCGGCGCGCTGAAGCAGGGAGAGCACGAGTGGGCCGTGCGGTATTACCGCAGGAAGGTGATCCCCCTCATCGACAACCTAGGACTCATCGACAGAGTGGCCGCGCTGGCGGTCTGCGTCAAGGCGCTCTTCCACTCCGACCTCGCGACGCTGCGCCGGAAGCACCCCGACGACGACGAGTACAGGAGCCAGCGCGCAGTCGAGTTCCTTGGCCACTACCGACAGAGCTACCAGCAGGACGACGATCTCTTCCTGTGTACCCAGGACACAATGGACGATAACCTGGTGCGCGTCCGGCGAGCGGCCGCCCTTGGCCTGCGCCGCTACGCCCGCCCACGGGAGCAACTCAGTGCCAAGTTCATCGCGCACTTGTACCAACTTAAGCGGAAGTGCATACAAAGCGGTGGACATGCACCCTTCCTCTCTTTTTGAGACAGCGCCTACTAGAGTACATACAGCTGAGAAACCGTGGCCACCTTGTGGGTACGGAGGTGGAATTTTTATGTCGATTTTTTTACATCTTTTATAGTACTGTGCATGGCGCTGTCTAAGTAACATCATCCACCTTCACCATATATAGTCTTCATCATCTTCATTGCCTGCAGCAAAATCTGCTTCTTCTTCCGATGCAAATAGTTGTTGCTTTTGTATGCAAATCTGAGGCGATGAGAACAAATAGTTCGTCAACAAAAATAGTAGACTCTAGTATGCACAACGGAGTTTAAGTCACATCCTTGATGATCAACTTCAACGCCTTCAGTGCGAACGATATCATCTGGTGCATCTTGCTGACCTTGCATGTCTGATTGTCTTTTTTTAGAGAGCACGCAAATTGCGTGCCTTTGATTTATAGAAGGCAGAAGTCATTACAAGGAAACTGTCTCCAGTTAACAATAACTGGGACAGAAACACTCCACACAACGAAAGCCTACTCTCGCGTTACATTTTGAACACCGACACCTCTCCTAGCTAAGCTCCAGAGCTTCATATCCTCCATCACTTGGGCCGCCAGGGCATCCTCGTTGCATTGCTTGCTGATATTACCGAACACACGCGCATTGCGCTGTTTCCAAATCCCCCAAACTGCTGCAGCCAACACGGGCAGCTTCCTGCGTGAGCATCTTATAAGTTGATTTAGCAGTGTAAACCCCCGTCAACGACCAAGGCCAGGAGAACACGTCGCCCACGGCTGCGTTTCTGTCCAGCAGGCTGATTTCCCTCCAAAGTAAAGCACATTGCAGTGCTCCCTCCTGCGACAGCACCCCGCATAGATCATTGAGCCACACATTCCCTTCCAGTGCCTCTGCCACCGACCTGCTATTCATTTTCCTCGTACTAACCAGTGGGATGATCTCCGGTGCAATGTCGACAACAGCTCTGTCATGGAGCCATCGATCCCTCCAGAACAGAACATGAGCTCCATTGCCCACCTGAATCCTAACCAAGCTGTCGAACACCTGGCGTGCCCGGCTGTCGTGGATCATCGGCAGGCCAAACCAGGGCCTGCTGGGATCAGTACGGCGCAGCCATTCCCAGCGAACACGCAGCGCGAGGCCCTGCAGCTCAAGATTCTTCACGCCAAGACCGCCGTAGCAGAAAGGCTTGCACACCGCTGGCCAGGCGACCAGACATTGCCCTCCATTCACTTCATCCTTACCTGCCCAAAAGAACGCTCGCATCCAGCTATAAATTTCCTCCAGCAACCGCTAGGCGCGCCCGCGACCAGCAACTGATGAATTAGCAGCGCCGCCACTACACATTTGATCAGAACCAGGCGACCCGCTCGATCGATGAGGCCGCGCTGCCATGCCGGCATGAAATTGGTCACCCGATCCAACGCAGGCTGCCACTCTGTCTTCGTCAGTGGCCGAAGTGCCAATTGCAAGCCAAGATATTTGATTGGAAAGTGACTAACTGTACATTGCAAAGCATTATTCACCAGCACCTCGTCCTCCTCCGTCCCTCTGATAATCGTGGCTGAGGATTTGAGATAGTTGATTCTCAGATCTGACGCCTCCCCAAACAGAGTCAGAAGTCTGCGCACTGTCACTAGATCATCCACAATAGGTCTGACGAACAGCACCACATCATCTGCATAGAGGGAAAGCCGCTGCATGGGGGAAACACCAGGGATGGGCGCAAATAAACCGTGCTGAATTGCGCAGGAGATCATCGCTGTAAGAGCTTCCATCGCAATATCAAACAGCACAGGCGAGATTGGATCTCCCTGCCGCAGCCCTCTGGCATGCCAGATCTTGCGCCCCGGGATCCCGTTGACCAGAATGCGAGTGGAAGCCGAATTGAGCAGAAAAGCCAGCCAAGAACACCAAATCGAACTGAACCCCAGCTTTCGTAGCACTTCAAACAGAAAAGGCCAGGATAGAGTGTCGAAAGCACGGGAGATATCCAACTTGATTAACACACTTTTCTGCCTTCTGGAGTTGATCTTGCGCGCCACCTGCCTAACCAGGACGAAATTGTCGTGGAGGCTCCTACCTTTGACAAACGCCGATTGATTAGGGCTCACCAGATCCCCCAATCGCGGCCGCAGACGATTCGCCAGCAACTTGGAGAAAAGCTTAGCGAAACTATGGACAAGGCTAATTGGCCTGAAATCCCCCACCTCCGCCGCATCGGGTCTCTTGGGGATCAACGTGATCACCGCGCTGTTCAATCGAGCAAATCCACGGCCGTCGCCGACGAACAGCTTAAGCAGCGCCGCCATGATATCGGCCTTGATAATGGGCCACGCGTGAGAGTAAAAGGCCCCGCAGAAGCCATCAGGCCCAAGAGCACGATCCTTAGGCATATCTTTTATTGTTTCCCAAACCTCCTGCTCAGAAAAAATATCATCGAGCTCGTGCAGGTCAAAATGTTGAAGGCCCAGGAAATCAAGGTCCAGGGTGTGATCTCGCGATTGGGCCGAACCAATTAGACCCACAAATGCATCATAGAACACCTCTTCCTTTCTGGATTGCTCCGTGATCAGCTCCTCACCGTGCCTAACAGAGGGGATGAAGGTCTTGATACGCCGCCCATTGGCGACAGCGTGGAAAAGCTTTGTGTTCGCATCCCCCTCTCGCAGCCATCTCATTCGCGATCTCTGTCGAGCAATGGTCCTCTCGAAGGACGCCAGCGCCAACACCGATTGCTTGAGCATGCGCAGCAGCCACAGCTCTGCCACAACCAAAACACGACGATCTTGTGCCGCCTCTAACCTGTGGATCAGCAGGTTCGCGATGGCGAGCTTCAGTTTGACGTTCCCAATACTCCTTTGACCCCAAGCCTGCAGATGACTCGCAGAATTGCGAAAAAGTCTGTCCAGGCGCTGGAACGGGTCCGTGATCGACGCGTCGCACACCCACCCAGCTTTCACCGCATCCAGGAAGCCGTCAAGTTTTGTCCAGAAACACTCAAACCTGAATCTTCGTTTTGGCTTGGCACAAGCGTTCAGCGCCAGGTGCAGCGGGGTATGCTCAGAGATGTTCGAAGACAGAGCCTGAAGGATGCAGTCGGGGTGCTCCAAATCCCAGTCCATCGACGCCAGCGCACGATCGATGCGAGTCATGGTTGGTGTGTCCCTTCCGTTGCTCCAAGTGTAAAGTCTGCCGTGCATATAGATATCTTTCAGGTCCTGCGCAGCGACAAACTCTCTGAATCTAGCCATACAGGTTATGTTCAAATTGGAATTGTTTTTCTCTGAAGCACGAAGGATCATATTGAAATCTCCTATCAGGAGCCACGGCCCAGGGCAAAGCAGTCTCCTCTCCGTCAGTTCAGCAAGGAACTGGGCCTTCTCCGCATCGCTTTGTGGTCCATACACCACAGATAGCCACCAACAAGAACTGTCAATCATTCTCACCTCCGTCGTGACAGCATGCGAGTTGAAACTGACGCTGTGCAGGGACAGGACAGAGGAGTCCCAAGCAACAAGAATGCCTCCTCTGGTATCAGACGCCGGCAAGTAAACGAACCCATCAAACGGTGGGCCTAAGCACTGCATCACTATGAAATAGTCTATTACACTCATTTTAGTCTCGAGAAGGCACACCAAGCTCGGCCTGAAAGTAGCTAAAAACTCCCTAATGGCTTTCCTCTTTACTGGATCATTCAAGCCACGAACGTTCCAGCAGATGATTTCGGTGTATAAATCCATAAGAATGAGAACTCCGCACCGACCCCCGAGCGTACACCACACAGATGGCGGCGCCTTCTGCTCGCTCCAACTCGCCCCTCACCAGCTCTGCCTATAGCGGCAGAGAGCGACCAAAGATGGCGGCTACCGTGCGCAGATGATGCTCCTGGAGTGGAGAGTCAAACAGACCCCGAAACTCCTGCAGAGCAGCGTCGTCAACCTCGAGCTCCGCCGGAGTGATACCGAGCGCCTTGAGCAGCGCCGACTCCACCTGCGTGACCTTCTTCGAGGATTTGGGTGGTGCAATCGGCGTTGCCAATTTCGTGCTTCTTGTGTTCCTCCTTGGCGTGAAAGGCTCCGCGGCGGCGCAAAGCTTGGACGCCGTCTGGACCTCACGGAATAGCGGTGGCGCGAGCGTTTTGAGAATGCCCGCGCAGAACTGCTTCAGGCGAGAGTAAGAGATCGGAGAGATGCCCACGACGCCTGCTTCGCCTGAATCCGCGACATGATCCTCCACTTGGGCTGTCGCAACGGCCTCCACATCAGACGCCAGCTGTCTCACAGCTGGACCTGTCTCCTTATGCAACACGTACTCCTCCGATATGGTTCTCTCTGAGTCAAAGTCCACTGGATCCGACGTGGCAGCGGGCGCAGATTCCGCCGGCAAGGGGTGCCTGGCAGAGGGGGTCCGCTCCGAGTCCTGGTCCTCCGTGTCAGAGAGCGCAACCTCAAAGAACTCCTCTCGTGATGCCAGCGGGGAGCTAGCAATCACCGCGCAGTGGCCCGCCGACCCGGACCCACTGAGCAGAGACACTGGGGAAGTGGGGTCCAGCGTCAGACACTCCTTGGGCGCCAACGTAGGGTCAGCAACAGCACCGCCTTCAGATGCCAGGACTGCGCCACCTGTCGACGTGTGAATAGCCACAACACCTTCCACGGCAAACTCCAGCAACGGTTCCTGCGCATCAACCTCGGGATACGCCTGCAGCACGGACGCTTCTTTGTCTGTCCTCGAAAGCACCAGCGGGGTCTGAGGGGGGACAGGACCAGAGGCCGGCTTGGCAGTATGCCTGGGCACCCACACCATTTGCTTCTGCCTCGGGATCTGGCACGCAATTTGAACTGGCCTTTTGGGCGGAGACTGAGCTGCCATTGGTGGAAGCCGCCAGGTGTCAGCAGGGGCAGCAACCTGGCAGTAAGACCTTTGTCGTGATCCTCCTGCCTGGCTCTGCGTGCCTGGCCCACCGCGACGACGGTCTGGTGACCCAAGCCGCCAAGGAAGCCTGCGCAAGGTCCTACCTCCTCCGCCACCACCACCGCCGGAATCCTCTCCCGGCATCCCGCTCCTGTCACTGTCCGGCGAGCGACGGAAAATCCACTCATCCCGAGCCTCTTCTTCTTCTTCCTCAACCGAATCCACGTGGATGAGAACTTTGTAGCGCAGCGTGCCTAGCTCTGACTGCACTCTCACCGGCGGCGTATTGCGCGAATCCCCGGAGAACTCACACGCCGGCGAGGGTGTCTCGTCACCGGCTTCCACTGGCTCCGGGATAACCAGCGTGCGAGCCACAGGAATCTCCTCCAGATCAGAGGCCCATGCCGACATCTTGAACGTGGCCAGATCCGCTCTGGACAGCGTCTCCGGCGCCACCGCATCCACAGCACATGCAGAACCAACGAGGTCCTCCGCAATACCTCTCTCCCAGGCATGCGGCGGGATTCCCTCCAGCACCAAGTTCACGCGGGTGCGCATGGTAACCAGGGTGGCTTGGGATTGGCGGTTCCAGGGTCGAAAGAAGAGCCTGAACCCGCCATGATCCAGAAACGGCAGCGCCGCCACCTTGTTACGCAGCTCGGCCGTGGAGAACACGACCAAGAAATCCTCCGGGAGATAACGATGGACCGAGAAAATGCCACTGGAAACTTTGAACTTCGAGCAAATCGCCGCCTGAGCCTGGCCACAGGAAACCGCCGGTCTCGACCCGCCGATATAGGCCACCAGCGCATGGCGCAGCCGCCTCTCAAGATCCACCATGCTAGATGAGCGGCGAGCAACGCAAAGCGGTGCTTCCACCTCATCCGCCGATGGACCCAGAGACGCGGACGTAGCCACCGGCCGTGGCGCCACCGGCGGGGAGGATGGTCCGGCAGCAAGCGAGTCCAGGACCGGGACCCCACGGATGCTAGCCTGAGGAAAGCTACCATCTTGCGCACACCGGCGAGACACCTTGGCAAGCGCCTCCCTGAAAGAGCATGTGTTGCCCCATGTGTGGTTTTGGTAATTAATGACAATCTCTATCGACTAATGTTTGCATTGAGATATCTTTATAGATCGAGTCCATGAAGAAGTTTGGAGTTCATGTGTTGGACTCTAGAAGAGTATATGATGACCAAGGTTCTATCCAAGGATTTATATATGAAGAATGGTCATGTGTAGAGATGAGCTTATTGCAAGAGTGGCTTGGAAAAGAAGATTGAGTGAAGATTCATGTTTATCTCCAAGCCATCATCATATCAAGACAAGAAGTATATGAAGCGCAAGTGGATTCTTGAAGACGGAGCTTAGCGAGGCTCTCCCATAATGGAGTATGGGGGAGCATTTGGAGATGTCTTCATCAAGCATGTGCTAGCAAGCGCAATCAAGAAAGGTGGTCCACTTGAAGAGATCAAGATCGTCATCATCTAGCTCAAGTGGAATGCGCAAGGCAAAGGTATGATCTTGATAGGTTTTCTATTTTACCGGTCTCATGTTGTTAGTGGGAGACCGGGTTATAGGATAGACGGCGTACTATCAAGAGGGGCTCTCAAGTGAGTAACTTGATCGCATCTTTGTGGAGAGCTCAAACCTTTGCATACTTGGCATATCATTATTTCTTGGTTCTTATTTTGCTTTTATTCATGTGAGAATTTAGAGCTTGTGTTCATCTCCATACCAAGCTCTAGTTCATCAAAAACGGATTTCATATGATCATCGTGTGATGTTTTTGATGTTGGAGGTTTACCGGTTTATATTTTGTAAAGGGGTCAAACTCTCCTCTTGTGTTCTTCCCCTCACATGATGGACTATGATGTGAATATGCATGATCTTGTAGTGCTTGTGGTTACCTTCGGAACAAGCCCAAGATCATAGAAAATGGAGTCCGGATGAAAAACTTGTTGCGTTCTCGGTGTTGGAAATATTACCGATCCTCCTCGAGATAAGGTCCACACCTTCCATGTGTGGTATCTCCTCTATATTTGTGACCCTTACTATTTCCACTTTTTGTAGGCTAACTCTTGTCGTTACCTTTCCAATGCAATTGGTTTCACCTGATTTGGAGTTCGGATGAGAAAGTTATTGCATTTCAGGATTTGCCTCTCTGCTGGTTTTTGGTCCGGAGTCTCCGTGGTTTTGGTCCGGAGTCTCCGGCCCCTGGTTTTGTGGCTCAGTGCCTCGCGCGCGGCGCGTGCGGTATAGGGGTCCGGAGTTGGTCCGGAGTAACCCCGGAGTTTCCGCACTGGCCGGAGTCTCCGGCCTTCGTGGTCCGGAGTCTCCGGTTTGAGTCTTCTGCAACGGTTTTTCCCTGCTCTTCCGGGTCCGGAGTCTCCGCCCTTCTGGTCCGGAGTCTCTGCCCGGGCCGGAGTCTCCGGCCTTCCTGGTCCGGAGTCTCCGGTGTAAGTTGGCTGCAACGGCTCTTTTTCTGGGAGGGGTATTTATACCCCTCCACCTACCTTCAGCCACTTAGCTCTTCCAAGCACGTTTTTCCCCTTCTCTCTCCTCCATTGTTGACATTGGAAAGCTTGCCCCTCTCCCAATTCCTCCCATGATTCTTGCATATCTTTGAGGGATTTGAGAGAGGAGATCTAGATCTACATTTCCACCAATCCATTCCTCCTCTTAGTGAGGGGAACCTAGTAGATCTTGATCTTGGAGTTCTTGGTGTTTCTCCTCCTTTGTTCTTCCTCTCTTATTCCCCATAAGCATTTGTTGCTTTGTTGGAATTTGAGAGTGAAGGACTTGAGCACTCCGTGTGCTCTTGTCACTGCTTTTGTGCATCGGTTTGCTCTCTCCACGAAGATTCGTGGAAGTGAAAGTTCGTGAGTTTGTTACTCTTGGGTCATTGGACCCTAGACGCCTTTTGTGGCGAGTGGCGCCTTTTGTGGCGGTGCAAGGCCTTTTGTGGCCGCTTGGGAGCTCCGATCCTTTTGTGGGTTGTGCCTCAAGTTTGTTGTAAGGGACTCGATTTCCGCCCAAAAGGAAATCAATAGTGGAAGGTGAATCGAGCTTTTGGGCAAGGTTCATCGGAGAATAGGGTGAGGCCATTTGTGACATCTTGAGTTTGATACTCACACCCCTCCAACGAGACGTACTCCCCTAAAAAGGAGGAACTCGGGAATACATCGTCGTCTCCGCGTGCCTCGGTTATTTCTATACCCGAGCTCTTTACTTATGCAATTTACATTGTGATAGCCTTCGTGCGTGAAGTTATATATCTTGCTATCACTTTGTTGCTTGACTTGCTTAGCATAAGTTGTTGGTGCACATAGGTGACATAGTTTATTTAGGTTGTTGGCTTGTTAATTTAAACATCTAGTTTTATTCCGCAATTAGCAAGCCTAAACCAGAAAAGTTTTTAAACGCCTATTCACCCCCCCCCCCTCTAGGCGACATCCTTGTCCTTTCACTCCCGACGCAGCTCCTCCTCCGGCAAGGGGCTACGAGGTTGCGAGCAGCCCCTTGAGCCATGGCCTTCTTCTCCGCACCTGAGGCACACGATGTCGTTGCAGCACTCAAACCTGGGGTGACCAGGTCGGAAACATCGGAAACAAAGTCCGTCCATCTCCGGCGAGACCGGCCTAGGAGACACCGGCCTCGAGGGGCCCGCCGCCTCCAGCCTCAGCCGCTCCGCGCGACGGCGGCGCCAGAGAGACTTGCGGGAAGGCCAAAGGGTTCCCCTCACTTAGAGGAAGAACAAAGAAGAACTCAACAAATGGAACTCCAAGATTTAGATCCAAAGGGTTCCCCTCACTTAGAGGAGAGATGGATTGGTGGAAATGTGAATCTAGATCTCCTCTCTCTTTTCTCTCTAATTTGAGGCAAGAAGCATGGAGGAATAAAGAGAAATCAAAGCTTCAAGAGGTCAACAATGGGGGGGGGGGCAATTTCGTGTCTGGAAGCTCACTTGACTTTGGGGAAGAAGGGGGCCTTTTATAGGTCCCCACGAAAAATAGTCGTTGCAGGAAAACTGGGGCCGGAATATCCGGCCCAAGTTTGGACCGGAATTTCCGGCCCAGACGAAAACTACATACTGATGGTAACTGGATATTTCCAACCGGATATTTCCAGACGGACCGGAATATCCGGTTTTCTGAAAGCCGACAGAAACAACAAAACGAAAACTGTAATATCTTTTTTATCCGGACTCCGATTTCGATGATCTTGGGCTTGTTGGAATCGCAACAAATAGCTCTTCAAGATCATGCAGAGAAACATCATAGTCCATCATGTGAGGAGGAAACCACAAGAAGAGAGTTTGACCTCTCTTAGGAAAGACAAACCGGTAAAACCTCCAACATAAAAAACGCAACAAGATATTCATATGAAATCCGTTTTTGATGAACTAGAGTTTGGTATGGAGATGAACACAAACTCTAAATTCTCACATGGATAAAAGCCAAATAAGAACCAAGAAATATGATATGCCAAGTATGTAAAGGTTTGAGCTCTCCTGCAAACGGAGCTTGGCTCTGATGGTTGGGTTCCCTGTGGTGGAACCAGCCCACCCAGGTTCAAGTCCTAGACTTGGCATGGGCGTTTGCATTTACCTGGATTTATTCCAGGATTTTCCGGCGCTATTCTTTCAGTGGTAGGTGACGTGCCCGTCAACAGCGAGACGCCTGTGGTGACTTCGTCAATCTCAAGATCTGCCGGCTCAGTCCTTCAGAGGTGCTCATAGGGGTAGGGTGTGCGTGCGTGCGTTCATAGGGGTGAGTGTATGTGCGTATTTGTGAGCGTCTGTGTTGTACTGTGTTCTCAAAAAAAAAAAAAAAGGTTTGAGCTCTCCACAAGATGCGATCAAGTTACTCACTTGAGAGCCTCTCTTGATAGTACACCGTTATCCTATAACCTGGTCTCCCACTAATACCATGAGACCGGTTAAATAGAAACTCTATCAAGATCATACCTTTGCCTTGCGCATTTCACTTGAGCTAGATGATGACGATCTTGATCTCTTCAAGTGGACCACCTTTCTTGATTACGCTTCGCTTGATGAAGATTCACATGTTGCTCCCCCATACTCCAATGTGGGAGAGCCTCTTATAGGCACATCTTCACTTTGACCTATATCTCCAAATGGGTGGCAAGCTTCAAGGATAGGATTTCTTCGAGGTGCTTCTCTTGAACTTGCACTTCATAATCTTTTCTTAATATATATGATGGCTTAGAGATAAACATGAATGTTCACTCAATTCTCTTTTCCAAGCCACGCTTGCATTATGCTCAACTCTACACATGACCATTCTTTATATAAACCCTTTAGTAGAGCATTGATCATCATGTAATCTTCTAGAGTCCAACACATGAACTCCCATCTTTTCCTATGGACAAGATCTACAAGTATATCTCAATGCAAACATTAGTCCATAAGAATTGTCATTAATTACCAAAACCACGCATGGGGGCAACATGCACTTTCAGCAAGAAAATCATTAGTGTTGGGCAATGGATGTGTAACTCCATATGTCCATCACGTGTTGTTCTCAGGGGCGGATCTAGGGGGCGGGGGGGGGGGGGGGGGGGGTCCATGGCACCCCTCAACAAATGCAAAGTAGCTTACATTACATAGATTGTACTAGTTTTCTACTACCTTAAAGTGTATTTTGGGACTGACTTGTGTGATTATGATGATATTTAGATCCTAATATACCAATTTTATTTCAATCTTAGAAAATTTGAACCTATGTATTGATATCATGTTGTTCATGTAATTTGTGGCACCCCCAACGAAGTGGAGCTAGATTCGCCAGTGGTTGTTCTCCTCACCTCGCCTTGCCCCGCCTATCGGCGGTTACCTTGTTTGGTTCTGATACATGGCCTGTGGACAGCTTTGGTGCAGAAGGTTACATGTACTATGCAATCTCAAGATGTGTATTTTGTGTATTTCCAAATAATAAGACCGAGGGGGGATACGACACCCCGGTTTTTCATTAAGGTATAAGTGATACTCAAACCCGCGACCTGGCGCTTGGCGCTTCAGTCTGCCGACCATCTGGACACGGAAGAGTTCACATTTGGTGTATTTCCGTCATTATCGTTCGTTATTGTATATTAGCGAGTGCTTGATAAAGATAAAGTAGATCTCTCTCTTCATGAATGTGGGAAGTAGTTCATTTCTACTCTAATAGTTCGCTACAATTTCTTTGTGTGTCTAAATGGTAGACGCTCACCTGGTACACAACAGTAGAACGAATCAATCTACCGACACATCACATCTAGTTAATCCTCTGCTCATTAGTAGCCCTAGATTCCCGAGTCACCAAGACGAGACAACAGGAGGAGCACTCCAGTTTATCTTTCTTCACCATCTATGGAGCCCTTCCCATAATCGTTGTTAGAACCCACGCCAAACTGTTCAACTCGTCAAGAAAGAGGCAGTCCGGAACCTTAGGCGATGAGCGACCGAGCTTCATGTGAGAAAGTTGCAAGCATTGCACCCAAAGAATTCGGGCGATCGTCGGGGATCACGACGCACCGGTTCATCCATCCACGAGGTTTCGACATGAGGAAGCATTACATAAACCCAAAACCATTCGGTTGACGAAGGTGCATGTAGGCCCCAAATGTATCTTATGGTCCTCGCTAGTTCGCCATGTAGATATTCTCACTGGTTAATGGTTATAACTTATAAGCTACTCCCTCCGTTTTCAAATATAGGATGTTTAGCTTTTGCCCACATTCATATGTACGCAAATATATCTAGACACGTTTTAGTTTATACATTCACTCATTTTAGTATGCATCTAAACAACATGTGAAACACCTAAAACATGTTACATTTAAAAAACGGAGTGAGTAGTGGCGAGCAAAAAGTGTTTTGTACTCATGAGTTACTGTGATCAGGGTATTTAAAAATAAAAATTAAGAGTTCTGAAATAAATTTAAAAAACCCTGGATGTAGACAATTGTGTACCCCAATAAAATGCAAAATATCAACTTAAAATACTTTGTATATAGATCATCACAAAAATGACAAATCTGATA
The DNA here is from genome assembly GCA_947311845.1 of Poa pratensis. Taxonomy (NCBI): domain Eukaryota; kingdom Viridiplantae; phylum Streptophyta; class Magnoliopsida; order Poales; family Poaceae; genus Poa; species Poa pratensis. Next base: position 25,913,017 of record CAMZMU010000078.1, on the reverse strand, counting down.
AATTTAATAATTTGAAATATGCATACCCAGACCCACACTTTATTGTGGGATGTCGTACTTACAAGTTTTTCTAAAAAGTAAAATGAATAATGTACGCTCATTATGTTGTATCATGAGCATCGACAAAATTTCACTCCGAAATATGATCATACGCTGACCTGTGCGCAAAAATAAAAATATCTAATTGAATAGATCACACATCATTTTTCTTTGTGCAGGCCACACTTGACATATTTTTGGATAAAATTTTGTAAATTCAAAAGGTACGACATATCATGATTGATATTGTATTTTTTTGAAATTCAGAAGTGGTACATCTGGACTTTAGTTTCACATTTGACATCCGGTAAAATAGGCAGAAGAAGGGACTAACCCACATACCTAGTTTGAGGACACTAATCAGCGGGCTGTTGCTTTGGCAGCGAATCAGCGTATTCCATGTACAAAAATATCGTCTTCTTATTTAAGTATGATTACACAGTACTAAAATTTATTTTCCTTCAATTAAAATCAAACGACAGTGCTCGTAGCCGTTCACTCCTTTTACTAAGAGCATCCCTGGCTTGTGTATATGGACGTGTATGTCGAATATACACGATGGAAGTAAAAAACGGTTCCCAGTGGCTAGTGTATATGGTCGTGGCAGTTTACACGTCGTATCCACGAGGCTACGAGGCGTGGAAGTAAACACAACATGCCCACGCTCGTGGACGAAGGAAAAGAAGCAACTGCCTCCTCCCGCGTACGTCCGGAGCGAGACCGGAGCCCAACCGAAGCTTTTTTCATTTTTTACTTTTTTACTTGCTCTTTGATCTACACAAATACAATTCGATTTGAAAAATTGTGTACACGAAATACGTGCATACTAATGAGTTGGTTCCATTCCCATACTCGGCTTCAAGTTTCATCGATCATAACTTGCCAATTTCGAACCGATGTTCAGAACTTTTTTGGTCGAATTTTGTCAAATTCGTCACACTCGGTTGAAGTTTTGAAAAATCCTTTGACGAGCATGTTCAACTTGATGTTTCTCACAACTTTCGTGTTGAAACTTTTCCATTTCGGTAGACGTATACGGATACATCTTGTACTGAACTTTATTTTCCAATCGATATAGTAATATCTAGTTTTAATATATTTGTACTGATTGTTCATGCTTAATAAATTGTGCTTAATATCTAGTTTTAATATATGTGAGCTATTTGATGTGTGAGCTATATGTTGTAGTTGTAAGAACTATTTACTGCTTTCTGCTAGTTGTTGTAAGAACTATGTGAAGCAAAATATTTTATTGATAGCACTGTATTACAAAGACATGGATTACATCACTCATTGCATAAATTAAAACAGGATGAAAAGAAATGGATTACAAAGTTATAACTAGGACATCACTCGTCTCCAAACTTTTGCCACACATGGTCAATTAGATCAAGTTTAAGCTGAGAATGTTCATCGACATTTCTAATCCGGTGAGTCATCTGAATAAAAGAGCTCAGTTGTTCCGCATGAGTACGAGAGACTGTGACTCTTTCTCCCATTGCCTCAAAAGTGCAGCTTTGCCGACCAGTTTCTCGCTCCTCTTCAACTATCATATTGTGCATTATGACACAATCTTTCATGACATCACCGATTTCTTACGTTTCCATCCTTTAGCACGTCCATGAACAATGGCAAAACGGGATTGCAGAACTCCAAAGGCTCGTTCCACATCTTTCCTAGCCCCCTCTTGCTTCTTGGCAAAAGTTTTATGCTTTCTGGCATCTGGAGCTGGTATACTCTTCACAAATGTTGTCCACCATGGATAGATACCATCTGCAAGGTAATACCCCATTGTGTACTGCTAGCGCTAAGTTGGCGAGGGAATATCTCCCCGGCAACAGCACCAGAAACAATGCTTGTACGTCACACGTCAGTTGGGAACCCCAAGAGGAAGGTATGATGAGTGCAGCAGCAAGTTTTTACTCAGTATGAAACTAAGGTTTTATCGAACCAGTAGGAAAACGAGGTTGCTTCGAAGGTGTTGGTGAAGGAGTGTAGTGCGGCGCAACACCAGGGATTCCGGTGCCAACGTGGAACCTGCACAACACAATCAAATTACTTTGCCCCAACTTAACAGTGAGGTTGTCAATCTCACCGGCTTGCTGAAAACAAAGGGTTAAATGTATCGTATGGAAGATGATGTTTGTTTGCATAAAACAGTAGAGAACAATGATTGCAGTAGATTGTATTTCAGATGTAAAAGAATGGACCGGGGTCCACAGTTCACTAGTGGTGTCTCTCCAATAAGATAACTAACATGCTGGGTAAACAAATTACAGCTGGGCAATTGACAATTGATAAGTACATATAGCATGCATGTGTGAGTTGTGGTGTCTACTATGAGATTCATTTGGGCATTACGACAAAGTACATAGACCGCTATCCAGCATGCATCTATGCCTAAATAGTCCACTTTCCGGTTAACATCCGTACCCCTTCCAGTATTAAGTTGCAAGCAACAGACAATTGCATTAAGTAATGTGCGTAATGTAAACAATACATTCATCCTTGAATAAAGCATTGCTGTTTTACCCCTAGTGGCAACAACACATCTACAACCTTAGAACTTGCTGTCACTATCCCAGGTTAAATAGAGGTTGAACCCAACTATCATGCATAAATACCCCTCTTGGAGTCACAAGTATTCACTTGGCCAAGGCTTCAACAAGTAACGGAAAGCATGCAAGATCACAAATGACATAGACATGATAATATAATATTAAGCTCCACATAGGTATCAATATAACTCAGATCCCAGCAAACACAACATGTAGCATTACAATAAGATGATCTTGATCATGATAGGCAGCTCACAAGATCTAAACATGATGGCACAAGTGGAGAAGACAACCATCTAGCTACTGCTATGGACCCATAGTCCAAGGATGAACTACTCACGCATCACTCCGGAGGCGGGCATGGCGATGTAGAGCCCTCCGGTGATGATTCCCCTCTCCGGCAGGGTGCCGGGAAGAGCTTCAGAACCCCCGAGTTAGGGTTGACGACGGCGGCGGCAGCGAATATGTTCTGGATGAAAGGCTCGGTGCTTTAGGGTTTTCACGTCTCGGGGAATAAATAGGCGAAGGGGCGATGTCGGCGGACCCCCGAGGGGCCCAAACCACAGGATGGCGCGGCAGAAGGTGGGGCCGCGCCGCCAGGTGGTTTGGCCACCTCGTGGCGAGTCTTCGTCTCTCCTTCGGACTCCGTGTACGTGTTGGAAAAATAGGGACTTGGCCTTTTGTTTCGTGCAATTCCGAGAATATTTCCAGAAGTAACTTTCTGAAACCAAAAACAGCAGAAAACAGGGAACTGGCACTGTGGCATCTTGTTAATAGGTTAGTCCCAGAAAATGCATAAAAGTGATATGAAGTGTATATAAAACATGTAGCAAATGGTATAATATAAGCATGGAACAGCAGAAATTATGGATACGTTGGAGACGTATCAAGCATCCCCAAGCTTAGTTCTACTCGTCCTCGAGTAGGTAAAACGATAACAACAAATAATTTCTGAGGAGACATGCTTTCACACAATCTTGATCAATATATTGCAAGGCTCATGTCATGAATGAAGTGACTCAAAGCAATGGTCTATAGTTTGCTAACAGATAGATAAAGAGTAAACAATGAATCATATAAGCAAAAACTTTTCATGAATATTACTTTCAAGACAAGTATCAAAAAGTTTTGCATAAGAGGTAACTCATAAAGCAATAGATTCAAAGTAAAAGGCATTGAAGCAACACAATTGATGATTAAGTTTCAGCAATTGCTTTCAACTTGTAACATGTATATCTCATGGATAGTTGTAAACATAAAGCAATATAACAAGTGCAATAAGTAAACATGTAAGAATCAATGCACACAAAGTTGACACAAGTGTTTGCTTCTAAGATAGAAAGGAGTAGGTAAACTGACTCAACATAAAGTAAAAGATAGGCCCTTCGCAGAGGGAAGCAGGGATTAAATCATGTGCTAGAGCTTTTTAAATTTTCGAAAGCATATAGAGAGCACAAAATAAGTATTTGAGAGGTGTTTGTTGTTGTCAACGAATGGTAGTGGGCACTCTAACCCCCTTGTCAACCAGACTTTCAAGAGCGGCTCCCATGAATGACGTTATCTCTACCAGCAAGGTAGATCATCCCTCTTCTCTTTTGTTTACACATGTATTTTAGTTTATTTATAGATGACACTCCTCCCAACCTTTTGCTTACACAAGCCATGGCTAACCGAATCCTCGGGTGCCTTCCAACATTCACATACCATGGAGGAGTGTCTATTTGCAAATTAAGTTGCTTACTGATAAATCAGGGCAAAACATGTGAAGAGAATTATTAATGAAAGTTGTAATTAATTGGGGCTGGGCACCCCGTTGCCAGCTCTTTTTGCAAATTATTGGATAAGCGGATGTATATGCCACTAGTCCATTGGTGAAAGTCTGTCAGAAGTAAATGACAAGATTGAAAGATAAAACACCACATACTTCCTCATGAGCTATAAAACATTGACACAAATAAGGAGTAATAAAGTTTTGAATAGTTTAAAGGTAGCACATGAAATATTTACTTGGAATGGCAGGAAATACCACATAGTGGGTAGGTATGGTGGACACAAATGGCATGGGTTTTGGCTCAAGTTTTGGATGCACGAGAAGCATTCCCTCTCAGTACAGAGTTTAGGCTAGCAAGTTTGTTGATGAAGAAGGGGATGCCTTGGGCATCCCCAAGCTTAGACGCTTGAGTCTCTCTGAATATGGTTGGGATGAACCACGGGGGCATCCCCAAGCTTAGGCTTTTCACTCTTCTTGATCACATAATATCACCCTTCTCGCTTGATCCTTGAAAACTTCCTTCACACCAAACTCAAGACAGTTCTCATTAGAGGGTTAGTGCATAATCAAAAATTCTCATATTCTGTAATGATACAATCAATCCCAAAGCTTCTGGACATTAGCTACAGCCACCAATGCTTTGTGGAGCAAAGAAATCCACACAAACACAGTAAAAGAGCGAATGCAAAACAAAAGGCAGAATCTGTCAAAAACAGAACAGTCTGGAATGACGAATTTTTTCGAGGCACTTAAGTTGCTCAGATGGATCTGGCCTAAAATAATGAAAGTTGCGTACATATCTCAGGAATATGCGTGATTTTTTCAGAATTTTTTGAATTTTCTACAGGGAGATAAGCTCAAATCCGTGACAGCTAAAAATCTGTCACTGCGCAGAAATCCAAATCTTGCATCAACTTTCAATATAGAACTTTACTTGGCACAACATTGCGATAAAATAAAGATACAAAGGAGTTGCTACAGAAGTAACAAAACTCCTTGACTCAAAGAAAACAAAAATAACAGCAAATAAAAACGATGGGTTGTCTCCCATAAGCGCTTTTCTTTAACGCCTTTCAGCTAGGCGCAGAAAGTGAAAATCAAGTGTTGTCAAGTGGCAAATCATTCAAATCATCAAAAGCTTCTTCCAACACACAGCTTGTAACAATGGGTATCTTAGATGTTCCTGGAGGTGTTTCATTACCTTTAACCGTACTAAAAGTTTTATCAATTTTTCATAATGAGTCTTTGGTTTTGGCACTTTAGGAACATACATAAACTTTTGCTCTCTACCCACATAAACTTTCTCCTTTTTAGACTTAAGAGAAGTAAAGGTTGAACTTAAGGTTTCAATAGCTTCCTCTAACTCATCAATTCTATGATTTTGGGTGTCATGGATATTATTATCCTCAAGAACAGTGATTCTTTCATTGATGGTGGCTATTGATTCATTAGTCTTACCAATACAATCAAGAAAATTTGGAAAAAAATTCTCCATAGAGTCTAACTTATTTATAACATCCTCCAAGGTGATCTCAATTTTAATATCTTTAGTGGGTGGTGTTCCTACCAAACTTTCAATAATATTACAGGCTTCTAAAGCAGGAGTACCCAAGAAATTTCCACCTGTAAGAGTGTCTAGAACATACCTATACCAACTAGAGATACCAACATAAAAGTTCCTAAGGAGGATAGTGGTAGAGTGTTTCTTAGTACATCTATGATGAGCATCACTAATTCTATACCAAGCATCTTTCAAATTTTCACCTCCTAGTTGCCTAAAAGAACGAACTTCAACTTCAGGAGCATTCATTTTGAAAATCAAACCGAATTAAACAAGTAACTAATTTTTTTGTGTTTTTGATAAAGAGAGCAAACAAGACTAAATAAAAATAAACTAAGCAAGACAAATAACAAAGTAAAGAGATTGGGTGTGAGAGACTCCCCTTGCAGAAGCAATTCGGTTTTCCCCGGCAACGGCGCCAGAAAACGTGTTGCTAGCGCTAAGTTGACGAGGGAATATCTCCCCGGCAACAGCCAGAAACAATGCTTGTACGTCACACGTCAGTTGGGAACCCCAAGAGGAAGGTATGATGAGTGCAGCAGCAAGTTTTCCCTCAGTATGAAACCAAGGTTTATCGAACCAGTAGGAAAACGAGGTTGCTTCGAAGGTGTTGGTGAAGGAGTGTAGTGCGGCGCAACACCAGGGATTCCGGTGCCAACGTGGAACCTGCACAACACAATCAAATTACTTTGCCCCAACTTAACAGTGAGGTTGTCAATCTCACCGGCTTGCTGAAAACAAAGGGTTAAACGTATCGTATGGAAGATGATGTTTGTTTGCATAAAACAGTAGAGAACAATGATTGCAGTAGATTGTATTTCAGATGTAAAAGAATGGACCGGGGTCCACAGTTCACTAGTGGTGTCTCTCCAATAAGATAACTAACATGCTGGGTAAACAAATTACAGCTGGGCAATTGACAATTGATAAGTGCATATAACATGCATGTGTGAGTTGTGGTGTCTACTATGAGATTCATTTGGGCATTACGACAAAGTACATAGACCGCTATCCAGCATGCATCTATGCCTAAATAGTCCACTTTCCGGTTAACATCCGTACCCCTTCCAGTATTAAGTTGCAAGCAACAGACAATTGCATTAAGTAATGTGCGTAATGTAAACAATACATTCATCCTTGAATAAAGCATTGCTGTTTTACCCCTAGTGGCAACAACACATCTACAACCTTAGAACTTGCTGTCACTATCCCAGGTTAAATAGAGGTTGAACCCAACTATCATGCATAAATACCCCCTCTTGGAGTCACAAGTATTCACTTGGCCAAGGCTTCAACAAGTAACGGAGAGCATGCAAGATCACAAATGACATAGACATGATAATATAATATTCAGCTCCACATAGGTATCAATATAAGTCAGATCCCAGCAAACACAACATGTAGCATTACAATAAGATGATCTTGATCATGATAGGCAGCTCACAAGATCTAAACATGATGGCACAAGTGGAGAAGACAACCATCTAGCTACTGCTATGGACCCATAGTCCAAGGATGAACTACTCACGCATCACTCCGGAGGCGGGCATGGCGATGTAGAGCCCTCCGGTGATGATTCCCCTCTCCGGCAGGGTGCCGGGAAGAGCTTCAGAACCCCCCGAGTTAGGGTTGACGACGGCGGCGGCAGCGAATATGTTCTGGATGAAAGGCTCGGTGTTTTAGGGTTTTCACGTCTCGGGGAATAAATAGGCGAAGGGGCGATGTCGGCGGACCCCCGAGGGGCCCAAACCACAGGCGCGGCGGGGGGGCCGCGCCGCCAGGTGGTTTGGCCACCTCGTGGCTCTTCGTCTCTCCTTCGGACTCCGTGTACGTGTTGGAAAAATAGGGACTTGGCCTTTTGTTTCGTGCAATTCCGAGAATATTTCCAGAAGTAACTTTCTGAAACCAAAAACAGCAGAAAACAGGGAACTGGCACTGTGGCATCTTGTTAATAGGTTAGTCCCAGAAAATGCATAAAAGTGATATGAAGTGTATATAAAACATGTAGCAAATGGTATAATATAAGCATGGAACAGCAGAAATTATGGATACGTTGGAGACGTATCATGTACTGATGGCCATTGATGCTATAATTCACTGCAGGAGTTTCACCTTCGGCTAGCTTTGAAAAAACAGGAGAACGTTGAAGAACACTTATATCATTGAGAGACCCTGGTAAACCAAAATAAGCATGCCAAATCCAAAGATTCTGTGAAGCAACTGCTTCCAAGATCATAGTGGGCTCGTTCACATGGCGTTTAAACATGCCATGCCATTTTTTGGGGCAATTTTTCCAACCACAGTGCATGCAATCTATGCTCCCTAACATACTAGGAAATCATCTTTCCTCCCTTATTGCAAGTAACCTAGCAATGTCTTGTTCATTTGGAGATCTCAGGTATCTTTCCCAAAAACTTCACAAACTTTGATCACAAATTTCTTGCAAGACTCTAAATTAGTAGCCTCGGCGGACCGGATGTACTCATCAGCACCATCAGCTGCTGTTCCATATGTTAGCATCCGCATTGCCGCGGTCATCTTTTGCAGAGGTTGTAACCCAAGAGCTCCAGAAGCACTTATTTTTTGCGTAAAATAACCATCATAATCATGCTCCCTATCATGCTCAAGTATACCATTAGCTGTGCGGTTGAACAAATTACGGGACATCCTAAATCTGTGCATAAAAAGTAAATGAGACAGGGAAATGAAAAATGGGCCAAAGCAGAGAAGTGTACTAATTACGAACCTTCGTCAAAACAAATATTCGGGATAGCGAGGAACTTCTTTGAAGTAGTCGTCCCACAGAAGAACAAATCCAGCATCTCTTCCTCGATCGATTGTCCGACGTCCATGCTTGGAACCACCATGGCGTCGAGCGTTCATCCTCTCTTCCTCCTCGCGCTCAGCGAATGCTGCAAGTATGAGTTCATCGTCGCCAGATGAAGATGACGAAGAACTCATGTCCCAAGAGGATGTGTTCATTGTGTTGCGTGAGAGATGATAGAGAAATGTAGGAGTGAGAAGAGAAGTCACAGGTAGAGATGCTGGAAGAGAGGTGGTCGAGGTGGTTTATATAGATCAGAAATATGGCCGTTGAAAATATAGCCGTTGAAAATATAGCCGTTTGAAAATATAGGCGTTGAAATATACACGTCCTGATACACGTTCCACTGAAAAACTGGGAGGTGTAAAATTTAGCAAGGTGTATATGGACATATATATGAAGATATACACGTCCAAATTTACACCATCCACTAGAAATGCTCTAACCGGACAACCCTCCGTATACACGTCCAAATTTACAACATCACTAGACCCGTGCCGTCCATCCAACCATGCATCGATCGGAACCCGGAAGCTGCTAGCCGCCAAGCAGAGGTGGAGACGCCTGGCGAAACCGCCCCGCACGTGTCGTCTCCCTCCTGTCTCCGCCTCTGCGCTTTTGCGCGTCAGCAGCGCCGCGCGGCGACCATCGGATCAAAAGCGACCACCTCCTCCCTCCCTTCCCCCGCCCGCCCGCCTCGATACCAAAACCCGCCCTGAACCTTCCCTCCATAGCCCCGCCTCCGTCCGTGATGGCGGCCCACGATCCCGCCGCCGACGCGGGCGACTCTTCCCTCCGCCTCCGCCGCGCCCCTGCCGCCGAGGAGGCGGACGCCGGCGACTCCTCCGGCGGTCAACGGGAGAACGGCGTCCCGCCACCGCCGCCGCAGCAGCAGCACGAGCTGTTCTGCTACCGCGCGTCGGCGCCCGCCCATCGCCGGGTCAAGGAGAGCCCGCTCAGCTCCGACGCCATCTTCCGACAGGTGACCAGTCGCCGCGATTCCGTGGATTTTTGTTTTCACTCTCTCGGGATTTTCATGATCCCGGGTGCTTGCTTTGATCCATGCAGCATCGGATTCAGATACAGTTGCATTTTTCCTGTCTTGTTTCTAGTTCGTGAACTCCCGCGATTTTTCTCCAAATTACTGCATGTTCTTCCATGTGCTTGCCTGCTCGGATGTCTGGCCAGGTATCTTCAGATACAGGTGCAACTCGTTTTTATTGTAACACATGCTGCTACGGGTTGACCGATTGAGGTCGCCGCGTTTGCTCGTTTTGGGGATTAGGGGACCACCCATGCGCGGGATGCATGCGGGGCAGGATTTTTCAGAGTTTGGCGGTGGAAAAGGCAGAGCATGAGAACAACTGTCGCTATTACTAGCAGAGTATGGCGTGTTGAAATGGACGAGCAGATGACTTGGTGCATGCATGAGATATCTGACTTGTGCTAGTAATACTAGTAAGCAAAGCACAGAGACTTTGTTGGGAATGTGTTGGAGTCCTTGGGGGTTGACTTTTGATATGGAAGTGAAAATGCAGGGATAATTAGGAAGTGTCGTGATCAACTCATCCACATGCTCAGTATATCAGTCTGACATCCTCAGCTAGGACCTGTGCAATGTTGCTGTTTGCCCAATTCGGTGTTGTGCATGCCGATACATTTGGATCTGTCATCTTTTTTTAGGCTCATTATGTCTGTCATCTAGCCTTTCTTGTTCGGGACATTGTATATGCGTGAGGAAAATAGAACTGTGCATGGTGTCATATCAGAAACAGCTATTTTGGTTGTGCATCCCATTTTACTAGGTACATGAATGGACATTGTTTGTGATCGGCCTGGTTGTATCTGGTTGCTAGTCTATGATGTTACCATTTTCGAAGTGATATGAGCCCACAACAACCCTTCACACTCAAATGCACGCCTGATCATAGCCTTTAATTTGTCCCGGTACAAAGTTCAGTACATACCTTGTTTTCAACCAACATATGAGTTTCAAAGATGACTCTATATGTTTCTACATCACATTATTGTACAGATGTTCCTGGGCATAACACCAATGAACATCGTTGCATAATTTAATCAATATAAATACATTTCAGTTAGGATATAAATGTTCAAGTACATCATATATCATCTTAGTGGACAGCCATACTATTCGGTTGGAGCTGAAAATTTATGTCCTGAAATACCTAGTTCTTCAACTGGTTGCAGAGTCATGCGGGTCTTCTGAATCTATGCATTGTTGTGCTGATTGCAGTGAACAGCAGGCTCATTATTGAGAACTTAATGAAGGTTTGATTACTTTCCTATTTCAATTCCCTTCATTTGCATCTATTTCTTCTGTAATCCATCCCCTCCAGAAGTAGCACGTAGTTTCTCTGCTTTCCTCGCAGTGTTCTATACTCTGCTGACACATTACCATGTTCTGAATTGCTCCAGTATGGTCTATTAATAAGAGCTGGATTTTGGTTTAGCGCAAGATCACTGGGGGATTGGCCACTTCTGATGTGCTGGTAGATATAATTACTCCCCGGTTTTGGTCTGAGTTTCATTAAACAGTACTAGACTTTGTACATTTAACCAGTATGTGAATTGCAGCCTCATGTTGCCACTTTTCTCGCTTGCTGCACTAATGACTGAGAAGTTGGCTCAAAGAAAACTCATCCATGAACATGTAAGTTTGCTTCTGAACATTCTTTACTCTTCATCATCAGTTATTCCACAATGGCAAAGTCTTCTCATCCAAGATTCATGCTCTGTCGATGTTATGTTTCTTATGTATAACTTCTCATAGGAATCATTGGTATATGGTCTAATTTAGCATAACATCCAACAGCTTTCAATTCAGTATTTCATTAGTGTTGCCCATGACATCGCTACACCTCTTGCAGGTGACTATTCTTCTCCATATCATTATTACAACTGCTGTCCTTTTCTGTCCAGTTGTTGTGATTCTTACGTAAGTATTTTTTTGGCTTTGCAGTTTGTTTGTTTGTTTGGATGCATCTACTATTGGCATTCACTAAGCTCTTTTGTATGATGATTTTAAGCACAATCAGTTTGTTTCTCATTAATCTTTCATTCTGTATCTAATGATGTGGAGATGTACTCGGTTCATGTGCTTGAAACATGTTATAACTATTTCTTTGAGTTGGACGCTAAACAATCTACATAACTCTACAATTTGATTTTATGTGGTGATCTCTCGTATCCTATGGTCAACAATATTGCCTCCCCCTACAAAAAGATATTTACCTGTTTATTTGTTCAAAGTTTAGGTTCCAGTTTAAAATAGCTCCATTGTTAATTGGCAGTTGAAAAAATGCCAGTTATTGACCATTTCGAAAATGTGACCCATGAGTTCCTAATTATTTCTATTGTGGAGGTAGCTAGAGTTTATCATGTATCATATGCCTGTGCAAGTTAACATGTGTCATATTTCTGTCAATGTAGCGTTTGTATATTCGGTAACTGTCTTGTGTCACTGTTGTTACCTTGATTTTTTTTCCAGGTGTGAATCAGCAGTATTATCTGGATTTATGTTAATGTTTATTGCTAGCATTACTTGGTTGAAGCTTGTTTCTTTTGCTCACACAAGTTACGATATAAGGGCATTGTCCAAAAGTATTGAGAAGGTATGAGTGCAGTTTGTCATTATTCTTTATTGCAATTGTGGTTTCAATAACATCGAAGATTATACAAAGGCATTGTCTGGAATCATTTTAGCTTATACACTGACTGCTGCCACATTTTTGGATAATCAATTGTTGACCAGCGAATATTTTTCCTATGTCTCTTTTAATTGTAAATCTTTCTAGCACATTGGATCATGATCCCATTCCTATAAAAAATTGCCTCTGGTTCTTTTTCTGAGCTCTTCAGCATGGGTTTCGTTTACATCAGGAAAGAATTACCTTGATTTACGTGGCAACTCATGTTTTGACTTACAGAGACTGACCAGATTACTGAATTTCTGGCATCGATGTGATTGCTTCCTTTTTGGTCACTCTTCACATAGTAATTCCCTTTTTTATATGTAATAGGACACTACACATGGCAGTTCTATCGATGAGGAAAGCATTAAAGGTCCAACTATCAACAGTGTAGTGTACTTCATGTTGGCCCCAACACTTTGTTATCAGGTACTATTCTCGGACTTGGCCTGTCAGTTCTCCTTTTAATTCCAAGTAATTAGTTATATTGTTTGGGACTAGTTGCATCACTGTTGAACTATGGCTTTCCTGATGCCGTTCTGGTCCATTATGCAGCCAAGTTATCCCCGGACAGCATTTATTAGGAAAGGCTGGGTCACACGGCAGCTTATAAAATGCCTATTATTTACAGGCTTGATGGGTTTCATAATTGAGCAAGTGAGGCTATTACATGATCCCTTATGTTAACTTCATGTATACGTTTCTTGAATGTAATTATCAAAATCTTTTTTTCCTGCAGTACATAAATCCAATTGTCCAGAATTCCAAGCATCCATTGAAAGGAAGTTTCTTGGATGCCATTGAGAGAGTCTTGAAACTCTCAGTGCCGACGTTATACGTGTGGCTTTGTATGTTCTATTGCTTTTTTCATCTGTGGTAAGTATCTTGATTACCGTGTCTTGTTGGATTGTTAGACTCTTCTTTGTTTCTTCCAGTTCGGTAAATCACATCTAAAGACCAGGCAGTACCATAAACTTGTTGGATACTGTGATTTTCTAAAATACTTAATCAATCACTCATTGATGTCCTGATGGTTATCTCATGTACAGTCACATATCTGTAGGGCCCTGATAAATGGTTAAATATGCGGGGACATAGTTTCATCGTAACAGTAAACTTAAGTTTAGAATGACATCCAGATCTCTTGTCTTCTACAGCTTCCATTAATTTTTGTTATGTATACAGGTTGAATATTCTTGCCGAACTCCTACGTTTTGGTGATCGTGAATTCTACAAGGACTGGTGGAATGCTAAAACAGTTGAAGAGGTGAAAGGCGTGTTAAAAGTTTATCTTCTTTGTTTGAGAGAAGTTTGAATAGAGCTGACATTTTTTAATTTTCATGTGTTCAAACCTGATGGTATTTTGGGGGCTTACCAGTACTGGAGAATGTGGAATATGGTAATTTGCTCGCCCGTCCTTGAGAACAGCTTGTCTGGACTAACTGGCAATCTCCTCCTAGCTGATAGATGGGACATGTTCCAAATCCGGAGATAGTTTTCTGATTGATTGGCATTAACATAGTATCCTTCCCTGACAATTGTCTACTTCTTGTCAGCCTGTTCACAAGTGGATTGTTCGACATATATATTTTCCATGCATAAGGAATGGTTTGTCAAAGGTAATTTCTTCAATGTATAAAAAATGGCTACGTGTTTTATCTTCTGTTTGTGTTACATTTATTTTCATTCCCGTGGAAATGGATCATATGTTTTTTTAGTGGTAAATGGATCATATGTGACAGCTGATATTTTGTTGCTTCACCATTTCTACATAGAGAACAGTCACTGTACTGAAATCTGCTAGCACAGATAAACTGGAAACATGGTTAAACAAGGGATTATAACCCAATTTTATTCATTTTGTAACCTTGAGCCTAGTGAAATTAACTGTGTTGAGAATACAGCTGTTAATACTTGATAATATGCTCTTTTGGCTAATTATTAGGGCATGGTAATATGCATTTTTTGTTAGACTACACTAACTAATATGCATGTTAACTAAATAGCAACATAGGAAGAATCTCGCACAACATGTATGAGTACGGAGCATCATGGAAAGCTAGATCATAGCATGGGAGGTCCAACAGAAGAATACCTAAAATTAACTTACGGAACAAGGGTAGAGAAATATTATCTTTATTTATCGTGCCCTTTGTTTTGCAGTTATTGGGTGGTTCTTTCTGTTGAGAATAGAGCTAATATATTTTTTGAAATACATACTTATGAAGTTCATGTTGAATCTACACTGCAGGGTTCTGCCATTCTCATCTCATTTCTGGTTTCAGCTGTATTTCACGAGGTACTGCAGTACTGCACTTCTTTGAGAGTTCAACATTACATGCATCTTGTTATTATTTCTCTTGTTTTCCTTAGTCAAGAGCGGAAAATGGCTTGGTTCCATGTTATTATTGAGTAATGATCTAGGTTGAATATAAACTTCTTCTGCTGCATATTTGTACTTGGCACTGAAAAGGAAAGGAACTTATATGGCACTCTCATATGTAACCTTCACTTCATTGTCTCTGTCAACTTGCAGATATGTATTGCTGTTCCGTGCCACATCTTCAAATTATGGGCATTTTCTGGAATCATGTTTCAGGTATAGTTATAACCCCTGTATGAATTGATTTGAAGGACACTTAATTTTTCCTGCTCTTATCCTATCCATCAGTATTTTTCTCGCGCATTCCGCATGTATAAATAGACTAATTCTATGTATGCAAGCTCAATAAGAATAGGCTACAACAAAAAAGCACATAATTTAGTACATACATTTTTTCTCAGAGCATGAATCCGGTTGTAAAATCCAGCTGAGTATGAAAGCAAATCTAAGACGTTCCAGTGTTGATTCAGCAGCTATAAACAGTTGTGGTATGGCTTACTCGTGTTTCAACTTTATAGCAATGAATGCCGCCTGCTTATATGCACTTAGGTAGGATCAGGCCCACGACAGTGGCATGCTGGGCGTTGCTTTAAATCTGACGAGCTGTTACCATGCAAATTTGTGATTGGTGCTGGTTCAGTTGTTCTAGACCCCTGGTTTGGATATCTTCACTTATCCACTGGTATCATTTATTCATTTGACTAATGTGATGTTAATCGCTGTCTTTCCCAGATTCCCCTGCTACTCTTGACAAAATATCTACAAGATAAGTTCAAGAATACAATGGTATGCCATGCTCATTGCAAAATTTCTCTATCTCCTATTTTTTCTCTCTTGACACATTGGGCTCTACTGAACTTAACAGGTGGGCAACATGATATTTTGGTTCTTCTTCAGCATAGTTGGGCAACCGATGTGTGTTCTTTTATACTACCATGATGTGATGAACAGACAAGCTCAGACAAATAGGTAGCTCTGTTAAAGGTGTACTATAATGCAGATCGTCCTGAGCAAAGACATGAAGAAGTGGCCGACTACTCGACATTTCGCTGTTAACTGTCAGAGCTTGCTATGCTCCAAGTCCATGCTAGTTAGTTTGATATGTGCCCAACCTCTTCTAGTCAATTTGCTGCGCTCCAAATGTATTATATGCCGGCATATTTAGGTTGAGGCGTGTACATTAAAGACGTCTTCGTGACGCAACTGAAGACCACCTCTACGCAGTTGTTCAGTTGACATGCCAGCAGAGCTATGTACATTTTTTTTAATCTCAGGAGAGCTATGTACATCATCCTGTGTTAGATGTAAATATATATGAGGTCTGAATGAGCAAAAAGGCTAGAGAGAAAATAGGTACATAGAGCTGACTGCGAAGTCTGATTGTCTGCCTTGATATGATGTCACGTTGTTGTGTATTGAGTTCCTGCAAGAGTGGAGATGTTTAGCTCCCGAGCTCTAGTGATTCTGTTAAAAAATTCAAGCTGTCACTATTTTTTTAAACTGATCCAAAAGTGTGAGTCTACCCAACCCGAGAGTGGTTTTTCCGAACACCCTGATATGTACACACTCCTATCTAAGATCTTCCGTTTGTGCGTTGAGATCCGTATGCAAAATTTCTCTATTTTTCACCCAAATGGGAAAAATAAGAACTTGAAACTTTGCATGAACACAATATATTGGAACTACAACGTATGAAACATAACATTGGATTTTTGGTGCACGGTAAATATCTTAAAATGAGTATTTATGACTAAATTTAATTCCAAAAAATCCAAAAATATTTTTCATATGCCCTGTTAGCACAGATCTGCAAAATTGTAGTTTAAATATCTTAAAATATTGTTGATCTGTAAAGTTTTAAGTTTCTTTTCGAATAAAAAGTACGTTGTAGTTTCAATATATTCTTGATCTGCAAGGTTTCAAGTTTCTTTTGGAAGAGAAAGAAAAGATAGTCTGTGCACAGATCTTAGCACACAAATGGATGGTCTAGATATGGCCGTGTACATGTCATGGTGCTCGATCACAACTTTTCCACCCGAAAAGGTGTTTTGGTCCCAAAAAAACTTATCTCGGACAAGGTCTTGACACATTCTATGGTAAAAAGAAAGTACTCCCTCCAATCCGAAAAAAGCATTGTGAAAAAAAATATAAATACGAGGTACAAATCTAAACTATGCGACATTGGAGTAGTCATTTACAAACAAAAAAGGCTAACATGTGTCTTTTCGACATTCTTTAGGCCTGTGGAGAAGATCATACTGCATACGGCAATATTCACCACAAGCCGTCCGCCACCTTGGTACACTTACTCTTGAGCCACCTCACGCTTTTCTTCAGTGAAACCTTCATCTTCCCCTCCGCGCCGTACACCCTGTACCCCGCCAACCTCCTCGTCCTCCGCAGCTCCGCCGGGGCACTACCAAAGCCACCACCCCACATCTTCGCCTTCGAACCGGTCGCCGCCGCCGATGATGAGGTCGAAGAAGCTGCAGGAGAAGGCCATGCGGCGGCAGTTACCTTCTTGGGTGTGACGTAGGAGGAATTGTAGCGCCGCAGCTCGGTGACGGCAATGGCCGGGGTGTTGTTGCTGCTGCTCTTCTCTGGGCAGGACCTTGACCTCTCCATTGGTGTATACACCTATGGCTCGCTAGCTTGATGACTCTATGTTGGAGGAACCAGGAACAGGAAGGTAGAACGGCCCGGCCGGCTAGCTCTTAATAACTTTGTAAGAGCAGGGGATAGAGGGAGTCTGCCTTTTTCTGCTTGTACTTTGTACCCTCAAAAGTTGTCGGTGAAAGTTGAACACATTAAATAGGGTTTTTCTTTGGATTCACGGACGAAGCGTCAGTTTATACAAATGAACAGTAATTCGCAGCTATTTATTAGTGAAGAAAATTTCGCTGAACGTCATTGCTGTCAGAAGACACCAGTGCTCATGCACCACTGACTTATGTATGCTAGAGATAGTTTCTTGACAACGGAGGGATTATCATTGGGCCAGTGTAGGGTGTTCCATGGGTGTCCATGGGCCCCCTGAAAAAATGCAAAAAGTTACACAATGTACTACTCCCTCCGATCCGTCTCCGATCCGTTTAAAGTGTAGGTCAAAACATAAAATATTTTACATTGCGATTTTTCACGCTTATAGGATATATCATTAAGAATACGCATGCTTTTTTTCAGAATTTTTTAAAACTTTTAAATATACTTTTTGATTTTTTTTTTTAAATGGTCAGATCACTGGAGACTCGGGAGCACCAAATCTCTACACGGACATTAGTAGTGGCAAGGTCAAGCCAATGAAGGCTAGAACAAGGGCTTTCAACCTAAAGTTCACCTCAATTTTCACTCTGAACCAACTAGTAAAGACCAGATCGCCATGAGCTTACGGGTATTCCAAGACGTACAGCGCCTTCAAAAAGGGATGATACTAGAAGTCATTGTTTGATCCAATACGACATGGCTCAGTCCAACCAATAAAAGGACATATCGTTACATGTTTATATATGATTCGAAATCGAGTGAAATGCTGAGGTATTATGTCGTAACGGAGGCGTGTAGGTCAGTGGTATTGATTCTTCTTCATGGTAGATTAAGTTTTTGCTTAAGTTTGAGTCGCATATGGAAGTATATACCCTCTCCTTCCATAAAAAGATGTCTCAACTTTATCCAAATTTGCATATATCTAGACATAATTTAGTGTGTAGATACATACACATTTAGGCAAAGTTGAGACGTCCTTTTATGAACAGGGGGAGTATTATGCTTGTATGCGGCACAAAATGAGTTGGATAAAATGTTAATCTTTTTGTTGTAAATGTGCTTCTGATATATTGAAGATGGTCGTTAGTTTTTTCGCAAGGATTTTCTACATAGATATTGTCATATATAGGTCTATTTATTTGCCTATTGATTGCTAGCAGCATGTGCTCTGACTTTGTACAACCTTTTTTTAGTACTGCAGCGTTTATAGTTTGACGACTAATTTTATAAATGTATTGGCTCGCAAATAAAATCTTGAAAACGTATCGGGCCAACTTCCGGCGGTACTATGCTGTGTCGATGCTACTATGCAATCTAGTTAGTTACATAGACATTCTATTTGTACGTTATAGACTTGAAAGCATAAAACATATACCCCTCCGTTTTAAAATATAAGATGTTTTAGTTACTCCACATGTTGACTAGATGCGAAGTGAAATGAGTGAATAAATACTCTAAAACATGTCTAGATACATGTGAATTTAGAAAAATGCTAAAACGTCTACATTTAGAGACGGAGAGAGTAATAGAGTTTAAGATAGTCTCGAAATTTGACTCCGGCTGCGAGAAAGAACAAATAGATTAATGTTTTTCTGCATTTTAGGATAGTCCAGTGTTCTGTTCCAGATTTCCGCGTTATATTGTGGTACTAATGATTACGCATCCTGGCCTTCTGAAACAGATAAGAGCAATGCTACTATAGTCGCACAGAAAAGAGATCTAGATCGATGCTGCATTTTGAAGGAAGCATCCGTTCAATTACTCTCCAACTTTTCTGCGTCGCATAAATGCCGCTTTTTGGGACGAAAGCAACTCCGCATTTTGGCTTTTTTGCTTCGGTAACGGTACTGGCGCAAAACTGTGAGTCTATTGCGAGGACTGTCGGCACCGATCAGAGTCCCATTAACGGCTGACGAAGTTCTTCGATCGACCAGTGAAACTCGGGCGTACAGGGGACCGCGTCACCAGCTGCATTTTGCATTATCTGTTTTTTTTTCAGAAGAAAAGGGTATTACTGCACCCGCTTTTAAACTGATAAAGTTCTAGACAGTCGATCAAATACAGTTTGAGAAAAAACAGCTTACAAAAATGATACAAGCATTGCAATATAATAGATACATAACATTTTGTGTTATCTAAGTTTTGGCCGTGAAATTTGCAGTATAATACTAGCATCGTGAATTTATTTCATAATATTTAGCAACTTTCCGATAGGCCAAATAATACAGGTGCACTACGTGTACTCGATGGTTGTGTGTCATCATGGAGTTAAAAAAATTATAATTTCGATGGTTAGCCAGAGAGAAGTGCATATTACAACCCTGAATTTCTGCCCTAGTTTAACTTACAACCCCGAAGAGTAAAACCGGTTAGAACACACCCCTCAACTATTGAAAAGACATGTTGACTGGGATACCACGTCCAAAACCACCTTCCACTCGTCATAGGGCTAGATTTAACCGGTTTCAATAGTTGAAGGGTGTGTTCTAACCGGTTTTGCAGTTCAGGGTTGTAAGTTAAACTAGGGTAGAAGTTTAGGGTTGTAATATGCACTTCTCTCTTATAGCCACCAGTAACAATCTTTTCATAATTTCGGTTCTAGTAATCCATATTTCCTAGTTTAAGTGGACCTGCTTAGATGATTATTTTATTTTATTTTTGCGGGGAATTATTATTATTATTATCATCTCAAGGAAGAAAGATAGAAAAAAATTATCAGGATGAATGGCATACCATCTCTTTCGGTCAGCAAGGCGAGCTCTGTTTAGCACCAAGAGAAGAAGAGACCTTGGACTAGCACTTATTACAAAGGAAAACATCACATTTGTTGGAACCGTTACATGCAAATGAGAGCTACGCAATGCATCAAAAGCTCATATTCTCACATTCCTCCCTAACAAGTGCAAAGAGATCAGAGTTCATGTATCTTTCCCCGGCGCTGGGGAATATGGTAACAATCATTTTTCCCTCGTTCCCTTCTCTCGCTGCAATCTGCTAGAGACCCACGAAATCAGAACGACACAGCCACGAGTAACCTGGTATGTTTAGATCAGCAATGAGTTACCTTGATGCAAGCAGCTACGTTTGCACCGGAGGATATGCCGACCAGCAGCCCCTCCTCCTTCGCCAGCCTCCTCGCCATTGCCATGGCTTCCTCAGTGCTTACTGTCACGACTTCGTCGATGACTGATGTGTCGAGAACCTCCGGTATGAAACCTGCCCCCGTGCCCTGAATCTTGTGTGACCCTGGTGAACCTCCTGAACACAGAATGGAATGCTTTAGGGCCATCTACGCTGAGTTACTGACAATTCTTTTTGTGTGTGTGTGTGGCAGTCCCTAAACTAGCAATGCGTACTTTTTTTAGAGAAAATACTAGTACATACTATGGTCATGGGATTACCTGAAATTACAGCGCTTTCTGAAGGTTCCACGCACACTATCTTTATGGATGGATTTTTCAGCTTCAGGTACCTCCCTACACCTGTCAATGTGCCTCCTGTACCAACAGCGGCGACAAACGTATCCACTTTTCCTGCTGTGTCCTTCCATATCTCAGGTCCTGAAGTTTGTTTCAGAAGATGAAAATTTAGTAAAATGATGCCCGAGAGTATTGTGCCGATACAAAATTTTCAAATGGTATAAAACATGAAAAGATAGTCTTTCTGATATTGGTACCGGTCCATTTGAAGTGCGCATCTGGATTTGCTGGATTGGTTACTTGATTAAGACAGTGAGAATTTGGTATAGTCTTCATCAGCTCCTCCACCTTGCCCATCATTCCCTTAAACCCAGTAGCAGGATCTGCAGTGGAGACAGACATTACTTGACACTTATCAGAGTGTAGATGTTCTACAAGTGAATCGGTAACCATCAATATGTTGAAACTACATAAACAGCTGGAGCAACTACAAGATAGGAACAAAAATCTGCAATTCAGCTAAACAAATATTTGTCAGAAACTCTATAGATGAGTCATTTAGGTATTTATTAGTGAGTTCCTAACCCTTTATAGGCGCTGAAATCCTAGTTCCCACCTGTTAATATGAGTTCAGCACCCAAAAATCTCAATAGCATCTGCTTGTCAAGTGAATATTTTGCAGGCATGACAGCAATAAACCTGTAGCCTTTCTGAGCAGCGATGAACACCATTCCAATCCCTTGATTGCCGCTTGTTGGCTCGACTAGTGTCGTAACACCAGGTGAGATCAAGCCCTTCTCCTCTGCATCTTCAATCATCCTGCAGATGATTTTGCATGCAGTGCCAGAGTTACAGTTGGTTACCTTTTCTTAAATAGGAACAGCATTACGATGTTCGTTTTGGTGGTTAGAGCTTCAATATGGTGCCAGTAACATGTAGATATGCATATTTTTTAAGGATGGACATATAGGTATGCTTACATCTTAGAAATAGAAACGACATCCATTAATATCTCGGTTTTTTGGAAATGAATTGACACATAAATTAAGAAGTTGTAGTTGTAGACTACTAAGTGAATCACAAGCCATTGAAAGCACTGCATTCGCGCACCTGAGAGCACTCCTGTCCTTAACCGAGCAAAGGGGTTGGTATGCTTCCATCTTTCCCACCAACCTAGCTTGGATGCCGTCTTTCTTGGCAATGTTCTTCATTTCTACAAGTGGCGTCCAACCTATGAGCTGAAGAAAAGTACAAGTAAATGGTTAAATTTCATGTCCATGTCAAGTAGTAACTTGTTCACAAGTTCCTTCGAATCAAGACTCCTAATACTGTATCCATCCAAGAATTATGGTGCTGCAGCGTGGGCTTCTCACGCCCTTTTGTTTTTCTCATGTGCCTTTCCTTTTCTTCGGTTAGTCCAATGGAGTATAAGATTCACAAATGCTTTTCTCCTGAACTTTATGGTGCTAGTTCATATTAGTACTACCTAAAAATGCTGAAGTGACTAAGCAAAACTTGCTGAAAATAAGAAGGGACGCCACAAACATCAACGTCACCTAAATCCATATGTTTCTCACGGGACATGAGCTACGATTAACAACTCTCTTCCAAAAAAAGAAGTTGACAGATCTGGATCGAGCACGGAGGAGGCGGAGGATTTGGGCACCTCGGTGATGTTGGAGGCGATGTTCTCCTCCCGGGAGGAGAGGAGCGATGGGATGCCTTTCCTCCCCTCTTCCTCTACAGCCATTGCCATAGCTCCCTGCGTGTTGACGTCTCCTGCTCCTCCCAATTCCATGGTGGAATTTATCCAAAACGAATTGGATGGCTTCCCTTCCCAGTACAGTGGTGCCACTTGGGGTTCCCCACTTGGAGACCACTGAAGATAGGTTGACGATAAACTGAATACTTTATCAGTTAGCAGGTTCATTAGCTGACGGAAGACAGGATTAAAATAATAAATTTATTGTTTGATTTGGTTGGGGTGCGCCGGGCCCAGGCAGCAGTGCAACGCCTGGGCGACACGCGAGAGCCCCGTCAGCAAGCTACCGTGGTGGGCTCTCCCCCACAAAAAATAAATTTAATATCGTTGTGGACACATAGTCCACATATCAGATATTAAACTGATAAGAACAGATACTACACTTGATCTTAGCCAAAAGGCCGAGAAAGGTATGAGTTGCATCGTGGAACCGGGTCTCGTTTTATAGACCTCCTGCCTGTGCGCTGCTCCTTCGGTCCGCGGTGTGGGACTAAACTTGCTCCGTTCTAGTCTGCCGTCCAGCACGATTCCACCCGCACGAGCTGCTACTTTGGGCTCGAATCTGAGCGCCCATAGCAGGTCTACCGAGCTACAGCGTGGGCTTCTCAGCCCGTTTTGTTTTTCTCTCGTGGCTTACCTTTTCTTCAGTTTTTTTTGAAAAAAAAAAATTCTTCAGTTAGTCAGGAGATGAAAATAGCCCAACGGAGTATACTTCTTGCTAGTCACTAAAATGCTAAGTTGCAGATTGAAATGCATTGGCTGAAGAAAATGTAAAGTATAGTGAACTTTATACACGTGATTGGCACTGCAAGTTTCCTATAACTAAATTCAGTAGTTGTTCGAGTACGGTATATGAGTACATATACATCACCGAGTGATCAAACAAAGAGGGATAATTCGGTATTTTCTACACGTACGTATTGGGTTGACGAGCAGAATCCTATAATGACATGCTCGTTCAAGGGTTGCTAATTTATCATGCATGAATTCTCGTGTCATTTCAAATGTTCACAAATCCAGATTTTAATAGGAATGTCGTATATGAGACGGGGTGGAGATGGCTTAATTACTCGCAGCCCTTGATTGCTTCATTCAGCAGAATTACACCAAACTTTCGTTGGGGTTTGGTAGCAACAAAATAAACAATTCAGCGGAATTACACCAAAATGGATGGGGCATGATCGTACAACCTAACATACGACAGTCACCGACTCTTCGTAAATCTTTGTCTAGTCTATAAGACAATTCTAAGGAATAATCAAACTAATCGAACAAAATAAACAAAACTAACTTGATACATGGCCTATTGTTTTTTATATTGATCGCTAAGAAATATTTCCAAAACATGTTGTCTGACTGTGCACCCTGATGGATCTATGTTGCTCTGCTCATGTATATGAAAAAAAGAAAGATAGATATACCTTTCTAGAAAAAAAGGAAACATATGCAAAGAAATTTATCTATGAAGGTTCTTTCCCTTGTGGAGCTACACGAATCTAGCCGTTGATGATTTCTTCATCGATATTGAACTTCATTTTAGATTTAACTCTTATAGGGATTTTTTATTGAACTTTATTTTAGACTTAATTCTTCCAATTTAAAATGTATGACATATTTTGATTGGTTAAAACAAAGTTTGATCAACGATCAATCCATATATATGCAATACTCCCTCCGATCCGAATTGATTGTCGCGAGTCCTATACAATTTTGTAATGCTCTAGCTCATTTCCTACGTCAATTATTTCGTATCAGAAGGAGTATATGTAACATAAAATTGTTATTAATCTATTCATGTTTAGTAGTACTTATGATTGTGATTTTGTATCACATAACAACATATATATGAATAGAACATTGTTGATCAAAGCTTTGTCTACACAAATTAGTAGATTATTTGTGTCATATTATGCTTCTCTAGTCTTCATTAGCCGCTATCGTGAAAGTAGCTTGAGTTGATCTTTGTTTGCATTTTCTATTTATATTTGTGATGTGTGGTTAGGCTTGTTTTAATTTTTTGTGGTTTAGTATTTAGAGTTTCATAAGATGTGAAGCTTCATTTCAAAGGTTGTAATGTGCAATACCACTAGTTTTCTTCTTATCTCGATGAGTTATTCACTATGTTTGTTCCATTCCAATGTTCGTTTTTCCCAGACAAGTACAAATGAGTCCAGATGACAGGCCAACATCGATAGTCAACTAGGAAAAGTAATCACCTCGGGTTTACATGAATCCAGAAAGCGAGGGTTACATCGATAGTCAACTAGGAAAATTAACCACCTCAGGTTTTCCTCCTAGCAACAATAATGTCAGCGAGACATAGGTCTCAAACATCACAATGAGGGAGATTTTAAACGCCAAGCTACATGTCTAAAGGTCACTGTTGTGGATAGACAAGGAAATAATTGAGTAGTGGAAAGTCCATAACTTAATCACAATCAATCTAAAAAATTGTTTTGTCCATTCAATTCAAATTTCAATTTCCGTTTTATTAATAAAAAAGTAATTGCATTACATTATATGTAACCCTTCTTTATATGATATATTCCTTATACCCAAATTCTCGGCTATTCAGATCTAAAATTGTTGATAACATGTAAAACAATGGTGCTTGAGTCCCTCTCTATTCAGCAAACCAAGATCTACAAAACATAGCACCCCTAATCAAGAAATTCTCATAGGTGTAAGCCTCAGTCCTTGAGCGCCTCTCTATTATGCACGCCATCCTGCGTGAATCATACATTGATGACTTCGCGCCGGTCTATGTGTCACACGTCATGCGATGATGACGTCATGATTGACCTGAAAGAAAAATAAGGGTGATTAAAGAAGAGAAAGCGAGAACAAGAGGAAACGTCGTATTTAAAAAGGATAAAGACCATGTCCGTGGGTCAGGATCATCGATGGAATACTTCGACGTGACATCAGGGATGTGCCAGATCCTGCAATATGACCCGCCAAGGAAAACATGCACGTCTTCTCCATGCGCAACATCTCCTGCGCATGGAGAGTAGTGATCGGGGGAGGAGTGAGGAGTGTTGACTAGTAGCAGAGGAGGGGAGTGTTGCGATAAAGGGTTGGGCGTGGAGAGTGGGATTAACTAGTGAGGAGTGGGGCAAGGGTTCACTGTAACATATAAATTAATGGGAGCAGGGTTAGGTTTTTTTTATGGGCCCTTGAACAAGTGCTATCAACTGGTCTATAATGGGAAAACCAGGTAGTATAAGGTGGTGGGACACACCTATCAGTGTGGGAACAACGCTTATTCATTTTCACAATAATAATTGATAATATAAACACAATGTGCAAGGAAACTCAACAACTTATAAGACGAGTTGCGTGCTACAGCTTTGTGGAAGAAAACAAACAAATAGTCGTAGAAGTCGTGTCATGATCGAGCGCTCTAATATGTCGTAGCGACTTGGCTTGTTGTAGTTGGTCCGTCGTAGGGCACAACATTTGACTTGGGCAGTTGTTATGGGAGCCGCCACCTCCAGCTTTCCTCAGTGCGTTTGATAAAGAGATATTTGGCCTCCCAATAGAACATACTCTCTCGCCATCGAACAACGCGACTTCCCGTGGCCGCACGATCGGCGACTAGGCGATTACACATGCCC
Source organism: Poa pratensis (assembly GCA_947311845.1). NCBI lineage: Eukaryota > Viridiplantae > Streptophyta > Magnoliopsida > Poales > Poaceae > Poa > Poa pratensis. Next base: position 25,886,607 of record CAMZMU010000078.1, on the reverse strand, counting down.
GCCTACGTACAAATGTTAGACAGTCCACTGGCTTCTTCTGATGGATGGCAACGCGTGGGGATCTCAGACTAGTTGTCTAAAATACCCATATGCATACCACAACGATCTCATGATCAGTTTGTTGTTGCACATAAGTGGAACTGATACCAAAACTTATATGCTTACATCAAAACCTTGAAAAGCGGAACTTCAACTAAATTGCACCGCAAAATCCAAAAAGAACACTTCGGTCCCACATCATCATGCCTTATAGCCTATGCGCAACCTGACTGGATAACATCTACTCTCTCCATTTTTAATATAAGATGTTTTACATGTTCTACATGTTGTCTACATGCATACTAAAATGAGTGAACATGCACACTAAAATATGTCTACATGCATTTGTATACATGTGCATGTGGATAAATACTAAAACATCTTATATTAAAAAACAGAGGGAGTAGTTCGCAAAGACATCGTCGAAGACTTCTTACATCTGACATTGCTCCATAGTTGTCAAAGTTAATGAGATAGAGACAACAATGCCAAGTGAGTGTATTGGAATGTACTCGCAAAACACCCAAAAAATAGTGTAGAAGATTATCCATGCGACGACTTTTCCAAGGATAAAGGCTTTAATACTAAGTTTCTTTTTTGTGAGAAGCTAGTTTCTCTCATGGATATAGAATGCACTATATTTGAATATCCTTTTTGAAACAAAGGTATTGAAAATCATCTTTTACTAGCAACTAGGTCATGATGCTCGTGGATAGTGTCAAGCATGATCATACTTCTTTCTTCATCAATCCTCACATTACCTCCGTGACACAGTACCATCTTCTTCATTTTTAAAACATCCATTTTCAGTTAAAAACTTTATTTTAAGTTTAGTGTGGCCTCAGTAGTTGTCCATGACCATGGGCACGACTATTTGAATAGTTTGACACTCTACAGAGGTTGTACACTTTACCCTCAAAATTGCCAAACTCACAGCGTCAACATCCCGTTATACAAGGTGTATGCAAAGTTGAGTAATCTATCATAACCTTTCTCTTACCCACCCTAATATATGCTCCTCTCGATAGTTTCCTCCTTCAATATCGAACGTCAATCTTTAGACCAACAATGCAACCCACACCCACTTAGGGGTTTTGTGATATTTGCCTAGCCATGGTGACATATACAATGCAAGTTGTCAAGGTCTATACAAATCAAGCAAATATTCATTGTCAACAATTCAAAAAAGAAGAACGAGCTAAAAAGAACAATTAGAGGTTGAATACCCAAAAGAAAGAAGCTCGTTAGTAAAAGGGTGAGAACATACTAGCACCACACGCTCCTCACTAGTCAACAAGGGACTAATGAACTAAAATTTACCATTTTACCCCACGTACTTACTACCATGATTAGGGTCATCAAACTCTAATCTATAAATAAACACCATGAGCAAGTATTAATTTCATCCTCATTTCAGTAAAACAAATATAGGACCTAAGGGGACAAATACAATACGAATATTCCCCTAAAACACAAATACATACATGAAACCCTAGAAGATACAGTATATGGGAGCCTAGAAAACTAATATGGGAACCCAGAGAATGAATATATGACTTTAGATAGTTTGTTCCATTTTTATTTGAATTTGATCCGAACCGGCGAAATCCAGTACAACCAGCGAAAACTCAAGATGAAGGACGGGGAAAACAGCAGCGCTAGGCGCCGGCGCGCTATTTTTTTTTGCCGCGCCAGAATTGCGATTTTGCGCGCGGAGCGCCTGTTTTGCTTTAGCAGAAGCGCTATAGTTAGCGCGGCGCGGCTGTACATTTTTAGCTCCAGCAGAGGCGCTAAAAATTCCACCGCGCGCGCCCAACGCAAACAACATTCAGATCAAACATGCAAACAAACCGAATCAAACAGACACGAAATAAATCAACAATAAATAGTTTAATTATTTATTACAACACAAATAAATAGTTGTTCCGGAACAATAGAACAAATAGTTCATTACACAACACAACAAATGAAACAAACACACAAATTCAACTCAATGTTGCTCATTCCATGTCCACCACTCCTCGATAAGATCCTTTTGAAGCTCATCATGTGTTTCATTACGTCGAATGACATGGTAGGATGCAACAAAGCGTGCCACCCTCTCAGCCCTCCTCCGCGGTTGAACGGGAACACCCATTAACTCATAATGAGTATAGTCCAAATCTTGCCCGCGCTCATGCTCGATGATCATGTTATGCATGATCACACATGCGTTCATGATGTACCAAAGCATTTCTTGATCCCAAAATCTAGCCCGGTCCTCTAACAATAGCAAATTGGGCTTGCAAAATCCCAAATGCTCTCTCCACATCTTTCCTAGCTGCCGCTTGAGCATTGTGAAAATCAAGCATTTTCTTACCTAGTGGTTTCTGAACCGGTTTCACAAATGTTTGCCACCTTGGGTAGATGCCGTCCGCAAGATAGTAGCCATAGTTGTATGTATGGCCATTTGCTACAAACTCCACCGGACAAGTTTTCCCTTTTGCAATCTTATTCATGAGTGGTGACCGATGAAGAACATTAATATCATTGCAAGCTCCGGGCATTCCGAAAAAAGCATGCCAAATCCAAGTATCATGATCGGCCACCGCTTCAAGAATTATGGTGGAATCCTTCTTATGGCACTGAAATTGTCCATGCCATGCTGCAGGACAATTCTTCCAACTCCAATTCATGCAATCAATAGATCCAAGCATACCTGGAAACCCTCGAGCAGCATTGAACTCCAAAAGCCTAGCCGTGTCCGCTGCGTTGGGAGCTCTCAAGTATTCCGAACCAAACACTTGCACAATGCCAACTGCAAAGCGCTTGACACACATGATGGCTTGACTCTCGCCCATCGCCAAGTGATCATCCACTAGATCCGCCGGAATACCGTATGCCAACATACGCAAGGCGGCGGTCACCTTTTGAAAGGTGCTATGCCCAAGTTCACCGGCGGCATTCCTCCTTTGCTGAAAAAACCGATCATGTTTACTCAGTTCCTCTGCAATTTTCTTAAACAACTCAATGCTCATCCGAAACCGACGCCGGAAATAAGACTCGGGGTATATGGGATGTTCGACAAAATAGTGCCTCATCAATCTTTCATGAGCACCCATCCTTTCCCTCCACAATTTTAGGCGACCCATCACTGAACCACCGTGCTTTGGTCGTTTCCTAGCACGGATAGCAAGGATCATACCCATGTCTTCCTCCTCTTGGATATCAAATTCTTCATTGGAGGAGGAATCGTCACTAGACGAACTCATCTACAAACATGAATTTGTACTAGTTATTTTACCTACAAACTAGTTATTTTACCTATGTGAACTCATCTACAAACTAAAAAACTAGAGAACAAACATATCTTACAAGTATTTTGTCAAACACCTTGCGCGCGCGGAGGTTCGACGACCGCCAAGCGCTGTTCGTCGGAGGAACTGCGCGCTGGCTGGCGGCGAGGAAGGAGCTGGAGCAAGGAGTGGCGACGAAGCGCAGCTCGCCGGAGGAACTGCGCGCTGCGGAGTAGAGGCGGAAGCGGCGGAAACGGAGGTGGCGTCGGTGACGGCGGGGCAAAATCGACGCAGCGGCGACCTGCCTAGCGGTACACACGGCGGCGCGCAGGGGACGAGCGGCGGAAGCGCCGACGGCTGGTCTATTCGCGCGCCTTGGTCGCCGGCGAAGATGGGGAAAAGATGCGGACGGAGGCGCGCGCGGGTGGAGGATTCAGATCTGGAGGTTGGTCAATTCGCGCGCAAGTTTCTTTTCGACCGCGCGCGCTAGAGCGGCCGCCCCATATTCAGCGCAACGAGTACCGTTTGGGCTAGCGCGCTGGCCCCTTTTTACCGCACGCGGAGTTTTAGCGCAGCTGCTGGAGACACCGTTTCGGATGCGCGCGCGATATCGGCGGTTCTTTGGCGCGCGGCGTCTTTAGCGCTGCTGTTGGACTCAAAACCTCACTAAACCCTACTACGATACCTCCCCGGCCCCCCTCCCCTCCATGGCTTGATTCCTTCTGCCTCGCCGCCGCCGGAGGCGGTCAAACGATGCTATCCCTCCCCCTGCGCCGCCACTTCCTCTTCTTCTACTCGCGCCGGAACCCTAGCTTCCTCCCCTTACCATTCGCCGCCACCGCCCTCTCCACCCTTCCCACCGACACCGGCGCCGCCGCCGCCGCCGCCGCCGCCACCGCCACTCCCATCTCCGATCGCCTCCGCCAACTCCACTCGCTCCAGGCCGTCCCCCACAACCTTCTCCTCACCCACCCCTCCCCTCCTCCGCCCACCTCTGCCTCGCGGCCCACCTCCTCGCCCGCGCCCGCCTTTTTCCCCATTCCCGCAGCCTCCTCTCCCGCCTCGTCATCCCCGGTCACCGGCCCCACCTCGCCGCCTCCCTCGTCGACCTCCTCCACCGGGCGGCTCTCGCGCTAGGGCCCCGCCGTAGCGCCCTGCCCTCCGTCGTCGACACCCTCCTCTCCCTCCTCGCCGACCGCGGCCTCCTCGAGGACGCCGTCCTGGCCGTTGCCCGCGTGCGCGAGCTGCGTGTGCCCCCTAACACCCGCACCTGCAACCACATCCTCCTCCGCCTGGCCCGGGAGCGCCGCGGTGGGCTCGTCCGGCAGCTATTCCAGCAGCTGCCGGCGCCCAACGTGTTCACGTTCAACATCGTGATTGATTTCCTGTGCAAGGAGGGGGAGCTTGCAGAGGCAAGGGCATTTCTCTCGAGGATGAAGGAGATAGGATGCTCACCGGATGTCATCACATACAATTCTCTGATTGATGGGTATGGCAAATGCGGGGAGCTCGAAGAGGTGGAGCAGCTCGTCGAGGAGATGAGGGGGTGTGGATGCACACCAGATGTTGTGACATACAATGCATTAGTCAACTGCTTTTGCAAGTTTGGGAGGATGAAGAGGGCATACAGCTACTTTGGTGAGATGAAGAGGGAGGGAGTGGTGGCAAATGTAGTGACATTTAGCACCTTTGTCGATGCATTCTGCAAGGAGGGGATGGTGCAGGAGGCTATGAAGCTGTTTGCACAAATGAGGATGAGGGGCATGACGCCAAATGAGGTCACATATACATGTTTGGTTGATGGGACCTGTAAGGCAGGTAGGCTTACTGATGCCCTTGTTTTGATCGATGAAATGGTAAAGCAGGGTGTCCCGTTGAATGTGGTTACATATACTGTGCTAGTTGATGGCCTATGCAAAGAGGGGAAGGTCACGGAAGCGGAGGATGTTTTTAGTTTGATGCAGAGAGCTGGCGTCAAAGCCAACGAGCTGTTGTACACTACACTAATTCATGGGCATTATGTGAATAAAAATAGCGAGAGAGCACTGGGTTTATTGAATGAGATGAAGGATAAAGGGATGGAGCTTGATGTTTCGCTTTATGGTGTCCTCATTTGGGGACTCTGTAATCTTCAGAAGGTGGAAGAAGCTAAGAGTTTGTTAAATAAAATGGATGAATGTGGTCTAAAACCCAATACTATCATCTATACAAATATAATGGATGCTTGTTTTAAAGCAGGAAAAGAGTCAGAGGCCATGGTCCTGCTCCACAAGATGCTGGATTCTGGTTTCCAGCCTAATGTTGTGACCTATTGTGCACTGGTTGATGGTTTGTGCAAAGCAGGGTCAGTTGACGAGGCAGTCTCACATTTTAACAATATGAGAGACTTAGGGTTAGAACCTAATGTACATACTTACACTGCTTTAATTGATGGTTTGTGCAAGAATGGTTGCTTGACCAAGGCTGTGCGATTGTTGGATGAAATGGTTGACAAGGGTTTGTCTCTGGACAAAGTTGTCTATACGTCTCTTATGGATGGGTACCTGAAGCAGGGAAATCTCCAGGATGCCTTTGTAGTCAAGGCCAAGATGATCAACAGTGGTTTGCAACTTGATCTCTATGGCTACACTTGTTTTGTATGGGGATTTTGTAATTTAAATATGATGCCAGAAGCTAGAGAAGTTCTTTCAGAAATGATTGGGAATGGTATTACTCCTGATGCAGTAATTTACAACTGTCTGATAAGCAAATATCAGAAATTGGGGAACATTGAGGAGGCAGCTAGTCTTCAAAATGAAATGGAAAGTGTTTTACCCTCTTGTAGAAATGGTGATACTGCTTCCGGTTCTGATGGTTAAACTTGAGCAATTGATTGTAGACAGGTGGGAGTAAAATAAATATGTTACAAAGCATCATCACTTCTGGGACTTAACTATAAGACGTTACTAACTTGTTACTTTCCATACAGCATAGCAGCAAAAGCCACTGGTTTGATACACTAATCCTGGTATTTTAGCTTGCTCAAGTTAGTCAAGAAACTTCATTTGATGCCAAATTTGAGAAGGCATGCGAAAAATTCGATTATCTAGGTACAGACCCAACATATACGAAAAGGAGTCTGCTTCTCTTTTAAATTGGGCAATGAGAAAGACAGTTTTGAAATGCTCCACAGGTAAGGTAAGCTATCAACATATTGCTTTATTTTCGGTATATTATGTGCAAACACATGTGTCCTTGGTTGCATGTGTTTCTTCTTAGCCCCATACATCTTGAAAGGACGGTAATATTGTTTCTAGCGATATTTGCTTAACTCTATCTGATAAGATATTTGTTTAGGTTACAGATACCATCTGCCATGCTTCCACATTTTGATGTCAATAACAGATCTGTGAGTGTGTAAAGCAAGTAAGTTTTTGCATGCCTTTCGTCTTGATAAAGTTTAACTATTTATATGTTATTAATCATTAATTGCTGCTTAGATAGTACAGTAGTTTGGTATGTTCACTATGAATTGAAACAGTTGGTTCGTTATTGCCAATACAACACATAGTTACATCTTCTTTTTATGCTAAGTAATGAAACAAGCCATGAAACGATACTCTTACCAGTTACCAGTTACCACTAGTTTTTTTCCCTTGCACATTTCTGTAATCCATATTCTTGCAAAAAATTGAGCATATTGTTACCTTTGCGACTAATTCTTCTAGAGAAAAGTACACGGGTAATAGGATAATACAATTGATCTGGAATATTCTATCTTACTGAAAAACACATAAATGATTTCACATTTACTGAAAATCTGGCACATGCTAAGCTCTTATATGATTATGACGTCTTCATCTTTTACTTTTTAATACTACTAACAGTATATGTCCTTTTTAACCAAGAAATATATGATACTAGCATAACTGTTTGGTTGCTAATTCAGGTTTTGCATGGCCATGAAGAGATTGTTGTTATTTTTCTTAAACAACAGATGCCACCGATTCATGAGGGGCTATCTCATGTCTAAATAAAGACACGTGATCTTCTCCTCATGTTGCTACTGAAATCAAGATTTGCCTCTCGTACCTGCTACCATTCTTCAAAGTTCAGTACATGCCAGGGATGCACTGATGAGCATGGTGGAAACTGAGTATTGTGTATGCAAGCTATGCCTACAGAAATCTACTGGGAAAACATCATAATAGGGCTGCACTAACATGTTGGGCAAGAATGGCCTCCTCTATTGGACCTGCCTTTCCTTCCTGCCAACAATCAGGTGAGAAACCTATGATTGGAAGCTTGGTGTGTTCAATAGTTGCTGTCAGTGCTCTTTAGTTTTGATTGGTCCCCTGTTTTCTAGTTATAAAATTGAGTTTGTAGTGATGTTTTATGTTATGATCCATTGTACATCGTCCTGATGCAATCTTCTGCTTGGCCAGGTTTCTGTTTCAGTTATGCAAAGAACTGGGACTTATAGAAAAAACCGATAGGAAATATATTGGAGACAGTGATCAAAGAACTGGATATGGTAGTGATATCTTGGTTTTGTGATGAACAATAAGATGGCCGGGCATTTTGGCCCTGGTAACAAACATTATTTTCGTGGAGCATGATGTATCGGAGTCCTGCAGGCTACAAATATGCTGGAACTGTTTTTTTCGTAGTCCAGCATCTCGTCTCAGACCCGTAAGTCAATTGGATATTCTGAAGAATTAGTCATAAACTTAACCACCTAAACAAAGATTAGAATGGATAGGATTTTTTTGCACAGTTTTGTTTTCTTGTATCAAACAGTGTAATGTAACTATTGATTGTTTTTCCCAAGTGATCTTGCAATTCGGGTATTGTATTAGTGTGAGTGCTAATTTGTTGGCTCATTCGCGATCTATGCACAGTCCAAGATAATAATATTGGTTTATTTGGAATATAACACTGATTGTTGAAGCTCCAAATTCAGGGCTCTTACTTGGAATATATGCATGATGCATGTTGTCGCCTTGCTGACATTTTGACTCGATGATTCTTTCATTCTTTATAGCGGATGACATGGATGTCGAAACAGTAATGTTATTCCTGGGCTGCGCTTTCTTGTAGTTCTGTCTTTCGTAAATTTTCAAGTAACCAAGTTGCGATGTGATTTGAATTTCTAACTTATGCAGCTTTGGTTCCAGTCCTGGTACCTCCCAGGAATTAGCTTTCTTTAGTACAGTACATGTTAGAGCAGCAGGCGTTCCCGTTTTGGTTGGTACAATGCGCTAGCTGGGGCAGTGTTGCCCATGCCCCATGGTATAGGGTGATTCTGTGTCTTAAGGTGTTGACCATGGTATAGGGTGATTCTGTGTCTAAGACTTCTGAGTCACACTTGCAAGTATTCAGTCTCTTGCTAGGAGTAGCTTTTCATGTTCCAGTGGATAGACACTAATCAGGATTCAGGAGCTACAGATTTGATTCAGAGAGTCCTGAGCGATTTTTTTGCTAGAGACTGAACTACTAGTTAGGAGCTACTTATTCTGGGTGACACAGTGCGGCATGTCATTCTTTTCTCTGAAGATTATCAGCAATGTCCAAGCCTGGGCACCTCTCGATGGCCCTGAGCCTGACGCCGTGCCTGAAGCTGAGCACGATCCCGAACTGGAGCTCCGGCGGCGACTCCATCCGCGGCGACCGGCGGAACACGTAGCGGCGGTAGAGGTGGACCATGGCCAGCTTCACCTCCTGCAGCGCGAACCGCTGCCCCACGCACGCCCTCGGCCCCAGCCCGAACGGCACGTGCGCGTACGGGTGTCGCCGCCGCTCCTCCTCGCGCCCGGCCTCGAACCGCTCCGGCCGGAATGCGCCGGGGTCCGGGAACTGCGCCGCGTCCATCGCCATCACCCCCGGCGCCATCCACACCCACGTCCCCTCCGGCAGCGTGTACCCCCCGACCTCCACTTCCCGCGACGTCTCCCTCGCGATCAGCGGCGAGACCGTGTAGAGCCTCATCGCCTCCTTTATGATCTGGTCCAGGTAGGGGAAGTTGCGCTGGAGATCGTCGGGGGTCGGGACGGCGCTGGACCGGTCGACCTCGGCCAGCAGCTTGGCCTCGACCTCCGGGTGGCCGGCGACGAGGTACACGGCGGAGGAGAGCGTGAAGGACGTGGTGGCCGAGCCGGCGAGGAGGTGCTCGTAGGTGAGCGCGCCCACGTACTCCGGCGTGAGCAGCTCCCTCATCTTGTCGCTGCCGTCCCGGGCGTTGAGCAACGCCGACAGAAAGTCTCTCTGCTCTCTCCTCTTGCCGCGGTCGCGCTCTCTGCTCGCCACGATCTCATCCACCCTCGCGCGCAGCCGCTCGTTGGTTGTCGCGATCCTCTGGTCCGCCGTCCCGGGGATCCGTCGCAGCAACCGCCGCGCTGGTTCCTGCAGCGCCGGCGCGACCAGGCCAAGGATGATGGAGAGCGACCCCGACAGGTCCATCTTGAGCGAGGTGGTGGAGTGGACGTGCTCCGCCACGAACTCCGCAGCCTCGCCGCCGCCGCCGCCGTCATGCTCATGCGGCGGCGCCGAGAGGGCAAAGTCGACGCCGAACGCCGCCTGCCCGATGACGTCGGTTGCCAGCTTGAGGGCGAGGTCGGAGAAGTCGAAGTCGCAGTCACCGTGCTCCTGCGATGCCGCAGCCGTGAACTGTATGGTCTCGGCGGCGCGCTCGACGCAGCGCTGCATGGTGGGGATGAGGCCGGCGAGGTGCGATGGCTGGTAGAGCGAGATGATGGTGTTCCTCATGGCCGACCACCGCGCGTCCCTGGTGAAGAAGAGGCCCTTCTGGTGGAGCGCGGAGCCGGCGATCGGCGACGGCAGGCTCCGGTTGGGGATGCTCTTGAACTGCCTGATGCCGACCTCCTTGCACAGCTCCGGGTCAGCCACGATCACCAGAGGCTGCCTCCCAAGATGGAACCTAATTAACCGAGCAAGACAATGGCCTTGATACAGATCAAAACAAACTGAAAAATGCACTGAAATTTTGCCAGATTAAGCATTGGGGAAGAGCAAGATGAGACGTCTTGAGAGCAACCTGAAGATGGGGCCATATTTCTTGGCGAGGGCACCGAAGACGTCGGGGCCATGGCGGGCGAGCAGCGGCAGGTGGCCGACGATCGGCAGCGCCGGAGGGCCAGGCACCCGCCGGACTCCCCAGTAGGGCGCGTAGAAGTAGAGCACGAAGCTGAGGAGGCAGGACGCCAGCGTGGAGATCCATGGCAGCCATGCCACTGCTCCCTCCCCAGCTTTTGCCATTCCCATCGAGCTGAGCTTACCCTGTCATTGGCAGTTTAAGAATGTTGCCGAGGTTCGCCTGTAGCCGTCCATGGTGCTGTGTGAGGTCGCAGCCAAAAGAGATGGGATCGATGAGGGAACCTGTTGATGGGTGGAGAGCTGACTGACGGCCATTGTCGCGCGTGCACATTCCTGTTCCTCCAAGTGGGATGAGCATAGTGTAGTAGGCTCTGAATCTTTCTTGCCATCATAATATAAGGGTGTGTCTACGACTCAGTCGACTGAGACGTAAGTTATGTCTCAGTCAGCTGACGTCAGCCATGTTCCCGATCTATGTAGCAAAAAAATCATGGAAAAAAATAGCACGATATATCCCCACTAATAGCACGCTATAGCTTAATTTGAGGGGCTACGCTATATTTGGCTAAAAGTTGCCGCTACAGCGTTAATGAAGTTTTTAGCGCGCTAAATCACGCTAAACGTCGTAACGTTATAGCACGCTAAAAATAACTGGAAATAGTGTGTCGGCCGCTGAGTAAATCTAGTCAAACCAAGAACCCAGCTCACTCGTCCACCACTCCAGTCCATATCGAACCTAATCTAATCCTCTAGATCGAGGCTGGCGGCGGCCCAGCTCGTCTTCCTCTGGAGTCTACATCGAGCTCTTCCGTCCAGCTGAGGGCGGCGGCTGCGTCTTCCTCTTCTGAGTCCACATTTGAATATGGTTACCTGTATAAAGGTTACACATGTATTGATTTTGGTCAATTTTTTAATGTTTTAAAGCTTGAAGTCCTTAATACTTGGGTTATATCTCGCCATTTTTTCATCACGCTATTTTTCACGTAACTTCGCTATATCCCGCTATATGTTCTGTAGCTTCTGGAGAAGAACCACGCTATTTTTGATAGCACGCTATTTTTTTCGTTGAAAAAAATACAAGCCATGTAGTAAAAAAACACAAGCTATGTAGCAAAAACGTCAGCCATGTAGCAAAAAAACACAAGCTATGTAGCAAAAAACACAAGCCATGTAGCAAAAACGTCAGCCATGTAGCAAAAAAACATAATCTATGTAGCAAAACTCAATTGGTAGTACCAACCGACACCAAACACGAATCATAAAGCAACTAGCGAATCGGACGGTCACGGATGTGACTGAGACATAAGCTATGTCTCGGCTAGCTGAGACTTAGCAAAACCGATAATATAAAGTTATAAACTGATGTAGTTCTCACGAGCCATTCATGTGAAGAATCATTCCACCTACTACTGCCTTTTTTTTGTAGTTCTGTTCAACATTGTTGTTTATTCCGTTTAAAAAGGCAAATTGCGACGTCTCCATGAAAATCTCACGAGCCATTAGTGAATAATCGTCTCGCCTACTATCTACTACTGCCTTTTCTGTACTTCTTTTCGACACATTGTTTGTTTTCTCTCTCAAAAAAAAAAATCAAATTGTGATGTCTCAACATTGGCAAAAGGTTATGTTCTTCAATTGGTCATCAAGAATCTAATCAAAGCGGTTTTAGGATGACGCTGCATCTTTTTGGGAGAAGATATTAAAAACTTAAGAATTTTGAAAATATAGATTTTTTATTACGTAGGAAAAAAGAGCAAAGTTTGGTATTTTATCGACCTGCTTGGTTTCTTGAATATTTGCAATCTTATGTTTTTTATAATTCCTAAGGTATTTTTTATTTTTATCATTTTTTGTTTTCGTTATTGATAAGTATGCTAACACAGAGAAACAAGTGCGGCATCATTATCAATACTGACGTTAGATCAAAAAAAGGAATACTCCGCCTCCAAAAAAGAAAATCAAAGCACGTCTCAACACTAAGAACAAACCACGACGCCATGACCCGATTGACCTGATAAGCTCGTCGCCACGGACGCAACCTCCATGATTAAGCTAACCCAACGGCCTCGCGTTGATACCGGCGACCTGCCGGCGACCCGCCATCGACCCGCTCCGTTCGCTGCCGTGGACGCAACATCCTCTCTCCGACGACCTGCTCCGTGCAACGTTCTCTAACAGACCCAACGTACTCGCGCCGACACCGGCGACCCGCCATCGTCCCGCTCGACCTGCGAGGCAGCTCGATTTAACAAGCATCGAGGACAGTTCATACATTACCCCGGTTGATGAATTCAGACTATATACTACTGCATGTCAATTCGGTTCGGTGCTTCAGGTCCAGGATCGGAGTTGTGCAAGTTGTGGGCGCATGCAAGAGCATGATTTGTACTAAGGTTGGTTATTCAGACTACATCTAATAATACTAGAGCTCTCTTTGCGGTTCTGGGCAAGAGGAATCACATATAGCTCTCTTTGACTATCTACTACATAAAATAGGTTAGAATCTCCTTGAAATATTTTGCATGTGAACTGAATTGACGATAGTGGGTGCCACAAAGTTCTGATGTAATGACCAAAATTACAGAGTACTTGATGAGATATCCTTCGGTGTTTGTACACAAAAATTCAGAATGCAACTCCGAAACATATGTATGTATATTTAGCTCATGGCTTTTACTCAATCAGTTGCTTCGCCTGTTGCTCTCGGTCTGATTATGGATCCGCTTTGTTAGTTACTTACTGGACTTTCTCGGGACACATGACGCCGTCGTTCACCATGAAAGCCGTTGTTCCATGCGTATCCTTTCACGCCCCGCAACACTGCCTTCAGGTTTGCACATGCAAGTTTTTGGGTTTGCTTCAGTACTTCGATAGGGGCTGACCACATTTTATCAGTCATATCTCTTGCAACATTTGTAATCCTAAGTGTATATTTAAATTGCTTGAACCATGTAATTAATTGGAGTGGGAGTGCATATATGGTTGTTTCCAACAATAATATTAGTTGTCAAAAAATTACACTGAATATCCATATGTTAAGAAAGAGGTAGTGAATATTTTGTAGGTTGTCATACTGTATTCTATTTGAGTGTTTTGGGACGAGTTTCTTTATTGTCGGTGTGATGTTTCTTTATTGTCGGTATTATGATAAAGGTTAAGATTGTTAATCATTTATTTCAAGAAGATGGTGCTTTTGTTTGCTAACTAACTGGTTCATGAAAATTATTTGGGTCCATATGAGACCTAATTGATGCTTTTCGTTTTGTAGTATTATGTATTGGCACACGTGGATCCATTATGTTATATCTCATTCGTGAATAGTAATGTTTCTTGGTTCCCTATATTGTAGTTGAACTGTCCCTATTTTTCGTCTATGCAATTGACAATTTCAAATGTAGTATGATGAAACATTGCCTTGGCAGACCATATACGATGAATGGTGAAGTTTAGCCCGGCTGTTTATCCATGAAAATATATGTTATTGTCGTGAATAACATGTATGACATTGCTGATCGTCCTCGCCCTCTTGCCGTACGTCTGTGTGACGGTTCCTTCACCACCGCACTATTTGTTGTCGAGGTACACAACACAATACACATACTTATTGCTAACCTAATACACCCCCTACTCTACTTTATTAGTTTAAAGAAGGGACATATTATAATAGATATCTCTTCATGCGAATTGTTTAAATCTCGAGTCTGGTTTGTGCTTAAATTTCAGATTGAATTGTTGGAATTAGTAGCACTATGTTTGATCATAAAACAATAGCTTCTTTTCACGGTTTGCTATCTATGTTAGTGATTAAGATATTTTACGTGCAAGACAAGCATGTGAGTTGTACAAGAGTTGATCAAGCGCATTGGGATAGGTTTTTTCTTCGAAGTGGTCCATTCACTTATTTTGAGCACGACCTACCTAGATATTAATATTTCATAAGTACATTATTATTATGCTCGTGTGGAAAAAAATTATGTTGTCGGTTTTTACTTGGATAATGAGATTAAACATTTTGATTTTGAAGTTCCAGGTTACAATTTCGATTTTGAAGACGTACTACTTGTAAATTATCCCATTTAATTGCGAACACGTGCGTTACACGTACATGCCAACTAGTCATAGAAAATGGCACAACTTTATTGATCAATTTGATATACTATATCAAGGTTCTTCAAAGTCATCGACGCGAGCTTCACTTTTTGCATCTCAAGTTTCCACCACGACTGAGCTAAAAACCGCACATGACCAAACCAGTACAAGATTTCGTAAAGCCTCTTGAGAATCCACTATAATAGATGAGAATTGATATCGTTGAACACACTGCGTCCGGGAGGGGGAAGGCCTCTTGCATGGCAATTCGTCGAACCGTTGATTGGCTACCGTATTATCGACGAAGAAGACAGCGTGCTGAAAATATTCAAATGATGAAACTAACCAAAATACCATCAACGCCACAAGCACCACCAAGAAGGACATAAGCACTAGACCACGAATACGTAGGATGTGAAGCCTTGGATCCATATGACCAAAATACGGCAAGCTCTTTAGTGTGAGCAACATTTCCCATGACAACTGACGTCTGCACAAGGACGAGAAATAGAGTCTTGCGGCATTTCATCCACACACAATGCTAACCTCATCGTCGATACCTGGCAGGGGTGGTCCTGACTTTCTAGAGGCCCGGGGCGAACTAAAAATGGACTATGGCAAATATAGTAAATACAAATCGCATGCATACATATAATGTACAAATTTCATTAAAGTTAAACATTAAACCAATATCAACAAGGCTGGTATGAGAAAATAGCATGATAATATAGTTCCGATCTGAACAATGGAGGAGCTATGTGTTCAGCTCGTCGTCGCTGTCGTCGTGTTCTGCCTGGCCGTGATCTTGTCTATCACAAAAATAGTTTCAATCACCATTGTCTAGCCGTTGCGAGCGCAAGCCGAGGCAAGAAATGCAATGTCGATTGACTTGCTTTCGTCCGGCTTCTTGCAAACAAAGAACCAAAGAGAAAGACGGCGAGCATATGCACAAAAACACTTGCCACGCCCACGCGAGTGCGAGAGAGAGGAGTTGAGCTTATCATTCAGGGGGCCAATGCCCCCCTCCCCCCCACCCCTCTGAGTTTTTTGGATTTAAAACCAGTTTATGTTTGGCAAAGTGTTGCTAAAAATCCCATGAATTTGTAGATAATGATGCTGTTGTAGAGCTCGGATTTGGCGGCAGGGAGTCTAGTCCTCATTCTGGTTCAGTCTCCCTGGTGCTTGTGTTTGAGCTCCTCGTTAGTTTAGGTTTCAGTTTGGTGCTGGTGTTTTCGATGTCTGTGTTTCTCATGTTCGTGCAGTGAAGCGCAGATTCGATGTCTGTGTTTATCTTGTTCACGAGTGTATCAGTTTGCAAGGTAGTTTGAAATCATCATACGTATGTAGCTCAAATGTCATTGTAGCAACCTGTCTATTTTTCATTTCTAGATCCCTATAATTGTTGTAATTTTCCTTTCTTTTTTGTTTGTGCTTGGGGCGTCAGTCGGTGGTATGGTCCTATTTAGGTGGTGGGCTGCAGATTCAGTTCCTGGGTGGAGGCGGAGGAGTCGGTGGTTTTGTGTTTGCAGAGCGCGACGACAGAGATTTTGCTATGTTTTGTCCTGATTTTTTTTCACGATATGTGTTGATTATTGATTTTATTTTAGAACCTCCTATAGTGTTAAACTGATGTGATAAGTGGAACATCTGTAGATGTCGGTGCTTGGTATCATAAGTTGCAGTATGCAGGAATAGCTTATCCGACATACCAAGGGAGGGAGTCAGTACTGATTATAGTTGGACGAGTGATGCAAAACTTGAGCATGTTGTCAATCCTCTGGGTTCCCGTTGTACCTCGAGATCACTCCTTTGTTTGCAAAATACAGTTTCCATAAATACTGTATTTATTTTCTGCAAAGTTTACTCGGTAAGTAGCTGCCTCAGCAATATGTGTTAACTTGTCAACCTCAGCAGTTGAATAGAGTTGTCGCCGCGCCCGTGTGGAAAAATAGTGTATTTTGTGTTTTAGTTAGGGTTAAGTAGACTGTCTTTCTGCTTATGGGAAGAAGGTTTAGCTGTAGAGAAAGATTGTATGCATTAAAAAAGTATTTATAGTTATTTTTCGTGAGCTCGATCTTGGTAGCAGGTAATGTTGACGTATTAAATCATTATATAATTTTACGTTATACTAAAGTACAACGAATTTGAAGTTTAGAGAGAAATATATATATGTCCGTCAAAATAAAAATGTTTAAACATGAAAGTTGTTTAGAAAGGTGATATCCATCTACTTGTGAAAGGAAAATTCAAACGGATGACTGAGTGTGACGAATTTGACAAAATTTGTCAAATGTTTTTGCGAATCTGGATCCAAAATTAAGGAGTTAGAGTCGACCAAACTCGAAACCGATCACGGGAATGAAACCTACTCGTCGACGCGCATATAGTTCACCGCCGTCACCGGCTGTCGACCGGTACTGTTCATGCACGGTAGTGTTCGTGCGTTGTCACTGTTCATGCACCGGTACTATTCATCAGAGTAACGGCTGCCACCGGCACTGTTCGCCGGCACTGTTCATTCGTGGAAGTACTGTTCATGCGCAGATTACTGTTCGTCGGTGCTGTTCATCGCTGTGGGACGTCGATTGACTATCGGACGGCCGTAAATCGCCGCGCGGATGAACAGTGGCAGGGGGCCTGAGAGGCCGCGATTATGTCCAACTTTTATATATAGTAGTATAGCTAGCAACCTGAAAGAAGGTGCAATGTAGGGATGTACCAAGTGATTAAATACACATGTGTGCGAGTTGGGCATAATGCTAGAGTTTTTCAGAGAGGGATCCCGATTTCTTTTTTGTATAGCGGCTAATGGTGTTGTATGTTCACACGCTTATGACCCTGATATTTGTGTCCAATTATTTTGATCACAGTTAGTTTTTCATTCTTTAGTCTTTCAGTTTGCAAATTATTTCTGTTGCTCATTTCTTTCAATTTCTCTCAATTATTCTTCAGTCTTGGTACTTCTAGTTCCTCTTAGTGTCTTTTTTTATTAGCTCAGTATTATTTCTTCAGTTTATCATATTTTCAGTCTTATTTGCTCAGTCCTTTTATCCTTTTTTTAGTATTTGTTCAGTCCTATTTGTTCCAGTTCTCATATAATCGTTGTTAAGTTATCATCTCTTCATTGTTTAAATCATTCAGTCCTTCATTGTCTTTTTATGTACTTAGTCTTTCAGTCTCTTATTTTGTCCTCAGCCTTTAAGTATCTTTCGGTTACTTAATTCCTTAAGTCCCTCAGTTCTTCGTCACTCATTTCTCGACATTTTAAAATTCAGTTTAGTCTTACATTTTTCAGTCACTCATTTTGTTAGTCTCTCATTTAGTTAGTCTCTCAATCTTTTCGTTAAATCTCTCAGTTTTTTCGTTAAGTCTCTCAATCGTTAGTCTCTCAATTTGCTAGTCTCTCATTATTTCATTCAGTCAGTCTCTCAAATTGTTAGTCTCTCATTACTTCAGTCAATCATTGTTGCCATTTTAAGTTTCTCATTATTTCAGTATCTTCTACTTTCAGTTTATCAGGTTCTCATTTCATTCAGTTATCAGTTAATCATTTATGGACTTTGTTGAGTCTTTAGTTGTTCAGTCCCTCATTTCTTTGCTTTGAATATCTTGAGTATATCAGTTTATCAGGTTTTAGTCCTTATTTTCAGTTCCTCAATGCTTCCTCATTTCATTCTTGGCAGTCCCTCATTTTCACTTGAGACTTACGAAATACAAAGAAAGACTTAGGAAAATGTTGTGAATTGTTCAGTCCTCAGTGTTTATTTTTGTAGCGGTCAGCCTGAGAGAGTTTGACGGGACTGCCAAGCGGCGAGATGGAGTTGGGTGGTGCTGGCGAGATATCGAAGATGGCAGTCAGGCTTCAGCAACTCGAGGACCGACCCAGCGGCGAGGGTTTCCTTCACGTGAGCTTTTACTTGCTGCATCAAGTACACTGTGATTAGTTTGAAGCCTCGTTCCAAGACATGTTTACTGTTAGTACCATTGACAAATGTATCTATGTTGTGATGTGCATTCATTGTATTCTTCCGTATGGTTTGTGCACAATATGATTTAGTATAAATGCAGTAGGTTCAGTCCGTTTTTTCTGTTCACTATGTGTTTCTCTAATTTTAGTGGTCTCAAAACAGAGTCAAATCAAAGAATGAGGAGAATAAAAAATGTGTCTGTTTGGCGGGAATCTTTAACAGACAGAAACTCATCTGTGTTTCTTAGTCGTTTTTATGAGTAGAGCTGCCGTTATCCTATTGGTCTGAAAACTGTCTGTTCCTGAAAAACAAAATAGCTAGCTGCTGTTTAGACACCCCTAATATGGGAGGGAGTGAGTACTTTCTAAAAATGAGTTTGTCATGTAGTGGGCCGGAGTCATATTTGACTTCCGACTGAGCCCAGCCCAAGCTCAGAACATGGCCGATTCTTCTGGCAGTCACTCGCAGCCACATCAACCATCAACATGGACCGCGCGAAGTAAAGCCAGCTCACAAGTGAGCTCTAGCGCCCGTGAGAAACTTCCAAAGAAAATATCCACCACTAAACACAGATACATCCTCCCATTCTAGTACTTTCCTGAATGTTCTATCCCCACTCCTATAAATACTCCAACCCCACACTCTCCACTCCCGCCAAATCCGACAGATCGAACGAACGAACACTACACTCGCCAGATGGACTACCTCGCCGCCGTAACGACGGACATCAAGCAGGAGGAGCCCGAGATGGTGGTGCTGGACGACGACGACGAGGCGGACTTCTGCCTCCACGCGCCGACGCCGATGGACCTGGCGGCTGCCGCGGCGGTGGCGCCGTTCCTGGCCAAGACCTTCGACATGGTGGAGGACCCGGCGACGGACGCCGTCGTGTCGTGGGGCGCCGCGCGGAACAGCTTCGTGGTGTGGGACCCGCACGCCTTCGCCGCCCGCCTCCTCCCGCTCCACTTCAAGCACGCCAATTTCTCCAGCTTCCTCCGCCAGCTCAACACCTATGTACGTCCGTGTGCGATCAATGGCTCATTGGTTCTCTGCTGATTACTTACTGTTCTCGTTTACTGACGACGAAATGCGATGTGGTTTTGGTTGCAGGGATTCCGCAAGGTGAACCCGGACAGGTGGGAGTTCGCCAACGCTGGTTTCCTCGGCGGGCAGCGCCACCTCCTCGCCGGCATCCGCCGCCGCCGCGGGGCCGACAACGGCCGCCGGCCCGCGGCCTTATCATCGTGCGCGGAGACGGCCGGCGCCGTGGAGGGGAACTGGAGCGGCTGCGGCGGGACCGGGAGGCGCTCAAGCGGGAGCTGGCACGGCTCAAGGGGCAGCAGGAGGCGGCGCACGCCACGCTGCTCGACATGGAGCGCCGCGTGCGGGGCACCGAGCGGCGGCAGGAGCAGTGCAAGGCCTTCCTCGCGCGTGCCATCAGGAACCCGGGCTTCCTTGACGGCCTGGCGCGCCGCAGCGGCCTCGTCGCCGGGGACGCGGCGCCCGTCGTCGAGGAAAGAAGAAGCGGCGGCTGCTGGACGCCTTCCCGTCGCCGCCGCCGGCGGAGGACGGTTTCACCTTCGAGGAGCTGGCACTGGCGACCGGCGTCGCCATCGAGGCCAGCCAGAGCGCGGGCGGCGTCACGACGGACATGATATGGCACGAGCTGCTCGAAGAGGAACAGGCGGAGATAGACATCGAGGTGGAAGACCTGGTCGCCGCTGCCGCCGCCGTCGCCGCGGAGGAGATGGAACCGTGGGAGGGGATGGGCGAAGAGGAGGTGCAGGATCTGATGCTGCAGATAGACTGCTTGGCCGGCTCGCCCAATTCTTGATCATCAGCTCAGCACAATTCACTAGCATTACTGTATTAGCACAGTAGCTGGGCATAATAGCTTTGCGATTTGATTGTGTTTACTATGTGCGTGTATTGTGTCTCGCTAATTCGGATTCTGCGTGTGTTCGTGCAGGATCCGGGTGATGGAGTCTCAAGTCTGGATGCAAAATGTGAAAGGTGTGACAGTAGGTATGCTCCAGAAGATCTACCAATGCATCCATACTCATTACTTGTATTGTATTGCACAAATTTTCTTTTGGAATCTAAGTTTTTTTTTCCTCCGAATTTCGAAGTTATTTGTCCAGGGTCGATTAATTACCATCTGCGATGACGATGGCATTTTTTTTCTGTAGGATCAGTACTCTAGCAGGAACTGAGGGTGCAGACCACCTGCTGAATTCGAACGGTGGCGCCCCTTGTGGTGTCTTCACAAGACGACTCCATTTCATCTTCCGGAGTGGCAAACGGCGAAGTCCATTCCATCGATGAGTGAAAACCAAAAGATTTCCCATCAATCATCATGAACATGGATAACTAGTGTGGACAGGCACCAGTGTCACTAAAATTTTGTTCTGTTTCTTCGAAGTACCCACCGAATTATTTTATACCAAAAATCGTCTTGATTCCAGACTGACATTGATGTTGTGCAGAAGCATCAAAAGCATATCCAATGAAAATAACAGATGGAAATCAGGGGACTCCAGAGATGAACTACAAACAAAATCCACAATATAAGCACACACAAGAAAGAGGCAAATGGATATATCAACAACTGAATAAGCATTGTCATAACACTTTCAGACATCACATAAAGTACACAATATGTACAGAGTTCCAGAAGCAAAATAGCATGTTGAAATTCAACTTCTCAACCCTTGCATTACATCTTCACGTGAAAGCACAGAAGCTTTAACGATAACGTTATCAATCATCTTCGTCCTCATCGAATTCCTCTTCTTCCTCACTCAGCTCTTCCATAGGCTCATCTTCTTCTTGAACTATAAAACCTCCGAGTGTCTCATCTGCCTCATCCTCTTCATCTGTTACATCCTCTTCTTCCGCAGTATCCTCAGTTTCATTTTTAGAGTTCTCCTTGCGAGGTTTTTTCACGTCCTTAGATCTTGTTACATACTTTTTTGGTCTCTTCACACTAGGGCCTCTTTGCAGGGAGTCCTTTTCATCCTCGCTCTTATCAGTCCACTCTTCATCTTCATCCTCTCCCTTTTTCTTCTTCTTCTTGTTCACACCACCACCGCCCTTTAATTTACGTCCCATGTCACTAACCTCGTCATCATCTTCATCATCGCTGCCCTTCCTCATTTCCTCCAAGAACCAGTTCCAATCCTTGGGCGCACGAATCCTGCCCTTAGGGTAATTATCAAATTCATGGCCCATTGACAAAAACCCGAATTCTGCATCCAAAATTGTAATTACTGTCATTCAGTAACATGGAAAAGCCAAAGTGTAAAAGCAGGAAAAATCTTCTGATAACACAGGAAACATCAACGGAATAATCTCTATAACTTCAGATTTTATTTCAGAGATGAACAGGTAACCTATCTGAACATCAGGACCGAACTCTTTTAGCTATTAACGTAGAGAACAATAACATGTATGAAGCAAACTCGGCCGATATCTTTGTAAGTTTCAGGGAAGACAATCGAGTCCTAATGTATAGCATTGTTGTTCCTGGCTTCTGGCATCACAAATGAGCAGCCATATTGTATACAGAATAGCAACCATATATAGTGTATTACCATCATAGTATCATTAACCAATAACGACCAGCACATGCACCTTACGAGGGAAGACTAAAACAAGGTAATGAATTAGTGCTAGCTGCTCCAATGTAACCTGGCCCGAATGTCATATCAATTTCCCAGCCCCTAGATTTGCATAATTTGCATAATCTCTCTAAAAGGAAGAGCAACCCAAGCTCACCTTGGACTGGGTCGATGTTTTCCAAATCAATTTTCAGATCCTCCAATTCCTCATCCAACTCCTCATCACCTGACCCCGCCATCTCCTCCTCGGTCACCTCCACGGCCTCCTCCTCCACCGCTCGCCTCTCCCTCTCCTTCTCCTTCCTCTCCCGCGTCCGATTCTCCCGCCTCGCCACCGCGTCCAGCACCGCGGTGTCCACCTCCCCTTCCGCGCCCGTCCTCCGCACTGTCCAGAACGACGGCGGCTTCAGCGACAGGGCCAGCCCGTCCCCCGCCCGGAGCTCGCCCGCCTCGCCGCGGCGGTACGCCCTGTCTTCGCCGCCCGACGGGCGGACGACCACAGGGTTCCTTCCAACGACCTCGAAGGCGGCCCTGTCGCTGGCGAGGCGGAGCGCCACGTGGCGGCGCGAAACGGTGCGGTCGGCCGACGGGGCCAGGTCGCCGCGGCCGAGGTCGGCCGCCGGGGAGTCTCTGGAGAGGGAAACCGCTCTTCCGCCGCCTGCCTCGAGCTCCAGCTCCAGCTCCAGCTCCATAGCGCGGTGAGGGACGGAACGGGGGATTTGGGTCTTGGAGAAACGGGGGGAGGGAGGCGACGACTGCGGAGAGTGGAGGGAGAGTGGGAGGGTGTGTGGACTTTTCGGGAAGCGGTGGTGACGGTGGGCCTCTTCGTGCGTACGGCCCGTTCAGGATTTGTAGTACGTTGGGCCGGCCATGCTGATTTTTTTTTTTGAGACCGAGGAATTACACGCTCATATGGCCGTGTGGGCCGGGTCCGGTTGGCCTTGTCCGATATATTGCATGCTGGCCATTCCTGAAGATTGAACACCCCAATTTTCACAAATATTAATCTTCCGAGGAAAGAAAAAAAAATCAGGATTTCACTAGACACACTTGCACGTCAGTTCGTGATAATAAATCTGGAAATGTAGAGTTTATTTGAACGGTATGGCTTGGCCTTCTCACAAGTCACACCGACCGAGCAAGTATGGTGCAGCACTTTTTTTTTCCTGACGTCTGAATTCTGATTGAGACCCTGGAAGAGACACATGGATGTGTTCTTCACTTCTTTGTTAGGTGAAGAAAACTGAAGGAAAGTGTAGGGACAAAAGTTGATGCTCACTCATCATCATCATCATCCCTTCTCGATCGACCTGGCTCCACAGTCCAGTTGACCTCGAGATTGGCTAGCTAGCTAGCCAGCGCCTCTAGTACGGCGCACCCCCACAACATGGATCGATGGGAAGAAAGAAAGTAGCACGTACGATTGTTGCATTCTGAAGCACCCACGAGGATCATGGCGCAAACGCGGGGAAGCCGATCGAAAATGGCTTTAGACAAGGTAGGAAGAAGAGGATGGATGGATGGAGTAAACAAACCGGCCCGAATCGTGATCGGCCGGATTCGCGAATGACGTGACGGCCACCCCTTTTTATCCAGTCAGCTAGCTAGACGCTGTCGTCGTCGAGGAGGAGAAACTTGCGCCTCCTCCCTCCTGCTGTTGTTGCTTCGGATGACACGTGGGGCCCCGCGGCAACCGACCACGTGGAAAGGGTTGCCGTGACGACCGGGGAATAACACGATCGGCTCGGACCTCGACATGGTGCGCATGGTCCGGCCATCTCTGGGTGACAGCAGCATGTGTATTTTCTCTTTGAAAAAAGGCAACATGTATTTCGATCGTGTGCTACGGTTTGATCTCCTCACCATTTCAATTACATTGACTGATGGCTAGCTGCTTGTTGTATTCTGCAACTCTCTCTTCTGTTTGCAATCACTGTGGCTTAAACCAGTCTAATTAAATCATCATTAGCTGTACGCCTGTACATCTATCTATCGTGATTCATGCCGTCATGCGACGTGCACCAAGAGGGCAAACTACATGTAGCTAGTGTTTTATATCAGCTGGGCTTTTTCCAAGGAATAACAATCAGTGGAGTGGAGGGGGTTTTAGCTAGTGATCTGTGTGCAAGCTAGCAGTTGTATCTATCGGCCGGGGAGCTCCAACCATAAGCCGACAAGCACCACCACCAACTAACGTCTCCCGCACTGCAAAACCCCGGAGGGAGGGACGGCGAAAAAAGGGTGACGGTGACACGCGTAAAATTCTATTTCTACACAAATGGCATTCTGGCGGCGTCGCGATCGGCCTTGCTTAATTTCTCTGCGCCGTCCCAAGTGTCAATATATCTGCCGCCTACTTTCCAATGTGTACTCAAACGTCCTTTAATCCAGGTCTATTCCGATCTGTTGGGAATTGACAATTATTGTCCTCCATCCATGTGGTCCACATCTCAGATAAAGTTCGTATGACACTAGGATCAAACCAAACTGAGATCATTTCAATACTAATACCATCCTATGATACTGATATATACTCTAAGCTACAATTAATCCTGCAGTTCCGATACTGGCTAGCATTTCTGATACTGACAACATTGATCAAAAGCTTCATTCGTATTGTTTTGGAAAGATGCATATGCGAGATTAGATGATAATATAAATAGCTGTGAAATAAATCCTTTGTTCTAGCCAACCACCCCTTCCACATCGTATTAGTGAAGGTCAAGAATGATATGACGATGGATATGAATGATAGTCCAAAAGAAATAACCATTTTTATTTTAATGTGGAAATAATAATATTATCATTATCCCACATTCTTCACAATGCATTATTATTCATTCATTTGCTCCTATGCTGTTGATGTCTTCCACAGATCTCCAGCTATCCTAGGATAATTTCGCATGTGAGACCCAGCTCACCACCTGATTACATTAATTGATTCTCTGAAGCACTAAGATAGCACTGCCGTACTATCTTGTCCATGCTAATCTGCCAACAATACCTAATTCTGGCATGACTACTGGCCCCATTCCTGTACTTATCTAATTATTATTAAAACGTTCACTAACATTCTTCCGAGCCAAGCAATCGGCCTACTTTGGAATTCTTGGGACAAGGACCGTATAATTTTTCTCTTTTGCCCTTTTTTAGTGGCATCCTTGCCTTTGCTTGAAAAGAAACCTTGCACCAGTATATACTCCATGCAGGCATTCAGTAAAGGAGGTCGTTTTCTCAAAGGAGAAACGTGTAGTGCACCTGCAAACAGTCATATTCCTGGCAAACCGTGTGGTTGTCGCTTGGGAAGTTTCCTTTCACTTTCTTTTTTATTTACATGGAACTTCCAATGTTAAAGGTAAGTAAAAAAGTTAGCCGATTATGTAGAACCAAAGAAACCAAGAGGGTGGCACCGGTATAGGTGTGTCTGTGACTACTTTGGGAGAGAGGTAGGAGTTATGTAAACCCCTGGCAATTTTACCTCGATTCTTGGGGATACTTGCTACACATCAGGTCTTAGTATGAATACTAGCCTCAGATTGGCAAATGTGTATTAGAGTTGTTTACCTCGATTCTTGGGGATGATGGGTCTTAAATATCGTATACTGATATTCGGGGACTACTTTATATTAGTGTTATCATAACTGAATTATTTGCTTCGACAATTTTGTTTAGGGATGGTGATTCTTAACATGTTGTATACCGATTGCTTTTGAAATAATAGCTAGTAAAGCACACGTTTATACAACTGTCAGAGCATGTGTTTTATATCAGTTGTCTACTCGAGTGCAAACATTTATCTTCACAGAGCTGTCGTGAACTCGGAATTTCATAGAATTCAAAATCTCATTAAAATCTCCACAAAGCTCTACAACAATCACATGTATTACATGAAAATGTAGTATCTATTAAACTCCATCAAATTTTTTTTCTCTTAACCATTGCCAATACCTAGTGAACATATAATTGTGTTTTTCGAGAACTCGTTAAAACTTTAAATATGCTTTTTTGCATTTTATTTTTGAAAAACAAGGCTCACTAAACCCAAAATCAAATTCGAGTTTTTGATGTCTACTAGTGTATACTGAAAAAATATGTAGCCGAAAAACATATTGAAACAATTCGTGCTTACGAAACAAAGAAAGAGATCCAAGGATCACAACAACAAGTAGTTCGTCAACGAATTCCATTAGCATGCACAATTTACATCATATCAATAATATTTTTAATCGAAAAGAAAACCAAAGTGATTAATCTTTATCCAACATGGCTAGTGTTAGTCATCGACACAATTATCTTCATCTAGGTCAACAAATCCATAAGGCCACATCTCACCTTAAAATGGTAGATATATAAAGGAGCATCCTACACGTGTAGTAAAATGTTTTTAATTTCAAAAATTGTCATGTCCAATGGGTTTATAAAGAGTGACATATCTAGAAAGCTTTGGTAGGGTGGGGCAACAAAGATCTTTTCATGTATTTGAGATGTTTTTTAAATTTCTTCCGCTGATTTATATGCTATAATGAAGGGTCTGCCTACCTCTAAGACCTTCTGGATCCGTCCCTACTTATAAACTTTGTAAGAGTACCAAAAAAGGAAAAAAGGCCCGACAACATACCATCAGGGCTGCAGGTGTCGACAAAGCATTGGTTGCTAGGCTCTAGCATCCCTTACCAGCCATGAGCTATAGATATTAGTGAACATATGTACCCGTGAAACAAAACCGATAAAACAAGCATAAGGCTCCACACAACATTTTTCCTTGGTGGATACGGGTCTGGTGGATGGATCCCTCTCCTTGTTGTACAATACTCATACGAGAAAAAATATTATTGTACACAAGTAACACAACGGTAGATGTGCGGCAATAGATGAACAATGGGAATTGCGTACACTGTTAACATGCACGCTACACAGAAAAATCCTTTTTCAGGTATACATTTTGTGTGAGCTTTGATACTTAGTTCATTTACGAGTCTCTTTAAGATGAAACACCTTTAATCCAAACACGCTTTTTTAATACTAAGATCTCAAACAACCCAACCGGATGTTGGGATATCCTCCTCAAGTGAGTCGTGGGGAGATGACCTTACGAAGCCTTTTAGCCAGCCCAAATAGGTGTAGATGCACCGTATCCACCAGGTTATGACCCACGGAAATTTTCTTCTTTGCATATGAGAGAAATGGGATGTTAAACCTCCCATCTCGCCACCACTTGGTGGAGTGAAAAAAATTACAGGTTAGCCTCCATTGGAGAAGAAAAGAAGAAACTAAGAGAGAAGGAAAGGAAGTTAACCTAAGAGGTTAAGATCAATCAATGTGTGTTCTACACAAGGTTGCAAAGTTTGGACGCTACCTTGTCTCTTTCAAGCTGTGATTTTACCATTTTTTGTGAGATTATTTTGCAATCTCCATACCCCTTTTCCGAATTATTATTGTTGTCATCCATGATTTCTGATATCCTTATGTATAAGAGATTATAGTTCTCACTAGAGAAGAACTCATTGTATCCAATATTTGATAATAGTGGAAAAATATGGGTGGTTTCAGCCTGTGGTTTTCCCTCAAGTTGTGAGTTTTTCACATCAGAAATCGGTGTATTTTGTGTTTATATTGTTTTTGCACTTTTAGTTTGAGAGAACACAATACCTTTGCGCTTTGCTTACTGAATCAGCTAGTACTTGTATTATCTATGTGCTGTTTGCACTCAAGACTTGCGCTAAGACCCATTTTCGTGACTGGGCAACAACGTAAGATAGTACACAGTGGTGCTCCAGGGGGCCATTTATTTTGAATTTTTTTAAAAAATCATATTTTAATTTTTCAAAAAAATCTAAAAAAAATTTATGGACATGGACAATGATACATTCTACCACTATTTGGCGAGTTGAAATTTATATTTTAGGATACACAAAAATAACAAAATACATACATATTTGGCGAGTTGAAATTTTACATTGTTCCGATGTCATTTTTTTTTGCAGCCTAAAATACAAGATCTTCTAATTGAGGTTTTACACGTCGATAGAATACAACATTGTCTACATTGACGATTTATTTCAGATTCTTTTTAAAATTTCAAAAGATAAATTAAATTTTTTAAAAATAAAAGGCGTGCTGACGTTCTATATCGATTCCTATTTTGTATCCCAACAAATACTCCGTAGATGCCAGCAGTCCGGCACCTCCTTTGTATGCTCCGTTCTCTATGGCTGCTCTCCAGCTGTCTGTCTGTTGCTGCTTCTACTCGGCTAGCTAACATCACAACGACCTCCCCAACATCACAACGACCTCGACGTGCCATGAGTGCATCACACATGGACATGGAGCTCCTCGCCTCTCTTCCTAATCCTACCAACAACAACAACAACGACATAGTTGACATAAGCCACACGCAATTTGATTTGGCGTTATCTTTTCGGTGGCGAAACCGAATCAACATGTAACACCTTTTGCTTTCCGTTGCGATTATAATTACGAGATGGAAACGGGGAAACCCGATGTATACAGAAATAAATGCTTCTCCAACTGTACAAAGAAGCCAAGCTGCCCTGCTGTCGTACTCTATGGAGGGAGGGACTCTCTAAATGGCGAATTAGAAGAAGAATTAATCGGGAGTTTTGTTAATTAATCTCTCTCTGTCTCACCGCTCTTCTCTCTCTCTCTAGTCGCCTCCCACCTCGTTGTGTCCTCCCCCTCCTCCTCCCTTGCCGCTCCGCCCTCCAATCCCCCCACACGCACGCTGCAGGCCAGGCCCGCCACCGCGCGACTGTCCCGACGAGGGATCGGAGGACGGCCGCCTGCCCGCGGGACTCGCCGCTCCTCCCAGGTGGGCCACGCCGCGTCACCTCCTCCTTCCCCTTCCCCAGTTCGAGCGGGGGCGTGGTGCGAATGCTTCTATTGGGCTCGTCGTTCGTGCCCCCTTCGCTTTTGGATTCCTCTCGGTGTTCTTAGGCGTTTCTCCGAACCCTGTTTGTTGTCTCTGCTGCTCTTCTGTTCATTCCCCATGGGTGAATTCGGTGGGCAGTCATGTCTGACGCGGAATGCGGGTTGCCGGATTTTTTCGGAAACATTTCCGCGTCGTTTTTCATAGATTTATTATTTCGTACCTCGTTTGCTCGCGACATCACGGCCTGATCCCTGACCCCCAATCCGCAGGTTCGAAAATCCCCTCCGACACGCCCGAGATTTGATCGACGAAACTCCAATGCGGGCCGCCTCGTAGCCCGCCGGAACCCGTACCCCGCCCGCGCCCGCCGAGATGGCCCGTGCGCGGAAGCGCGACCGCCTGCGATGGAGCAAGCTATACACCTTCTCCTGCTTCCGCCACCCG
The DNA here is from genome assembly GCA_947311845.1 of Poa pratensis. Taxonomy (NCBI): domain Eukaryota; kingdom Viridiplantae; phylum Streptophyta; class Magnoliopsida; order Poales; family Poaceae; genus Poa; species Poa pratensis. The sequence continues at coordinate 25,857,191 of CAMZMU010000078.1, read as the reverse complement.
CACGCCGACGAGGGGGCGCCAACGACCCCTCCGCCGCCAACGGCAGCCCCGTCGGCGGGCCGGGCTTCTCGCGCATCGTCCACTGCAACAACTCCATCCTCACCGCCGGAAGCCGCTCAAGTACCCCACCAACTACATCTCCACCACCAAGTACAACGTCCTCACCTTCTTCCCCAAGGCCATCTTCGAGCAGTTCCGACGCGTCGCCAACCTCTACTTCCTCCTCACCGCCATCCTCTCCCTCACCCCGGTCTGCCCCTTCTCCGCCGTCAGCATGATCGCGCCGCTCGCCTTCGTCGTCGGCCTCAGCATGATCAAGGAGGCGCTGGAGGACTGGCGGAGGTTCATGCAGGACATGAAGGTCAACAACCGCAAGGTCAGCGTGCACAACGGGACGGCGAGTTTGTGTACCGGCACTGGGAGGACCTCTGTGTTGGCGATGTGGTCAAGGTCGAGAAGGACCAGTTCTTCCCTGCTGATTGCTGCTCTGTCCTCGAGCTACGAGGACGGCATCTGCTACGTCGAGACCATGAACCTGGATGGTGAGACGAACCTCAAGCTCAAGAGGTCGCTGGAGGTTACCCTGCCATTGGAAGAGGATGATACGTATAAAGATTTCCGGGGAGTGATTGGTGTGAGGACCCAAACCCAAGCCTGTACACGTTCGTTGGTAACTTGGAATATGAGAGGCAGGTGTATTCCATCGATCCGTTTCAGATACTTCTCAGGGACTCGAAGCTCAGGAACACAGCATTTATCTATGGGGTAGTCATTTTCACTGGCACGACAGTAAGGTGATGCAGAACTCAACCGAGTCGCCGTCAAAGAGGAGCAGGATTGAGAAGAAGATGGATTTGATCATATACATTTGTTCACTGTCCTGGTTTTAATATCGCTCATCAGTTCCATCGGTTTTGCTGTGAGGATCAAGCTTGATCTGCCCAGATGGTGGTACTTGCAGCCTCAGAGCTCCAACAACAAATTGGATGATCCAACGCGCCCTGCCCTTTCTGGGATATTCCATCTCATTACAGCGCTCATTCTCTATGGGTATTTGATTCCCATCTCGCTATATGTCTCAATCGAATTTGTCAAGGTAGCACAAGCACATTTCATTAACCAGGACATTCATATGTTTGATGAGGAGACTGGCAATACTGCTCAGGCCCGTACGTCCAACTTGAATGAGGAGCTTGGCCAAGTTCATACTATTTTGTCTGATAAAACTGGCACTTTGACCTGCAATCAGATGGATTTCTTGAAGTGTTCAATTGCTGGGGCATCATACGGTGTGCGATCGAGTGAAGTTGAAAGGGCTGCTGCAAAGCAGATGGCATCAGGCTCTGATGACCAAGACGTTCCTGTAGAAGATGTATGGGATAATACTGAGGATGAAATCCAGTTAGTGGAAGGAGTTACCTTCAGCGTGGGAAAGACCCAAAAGTCCTCGATAAAAGGATTCAGTTTTGAGGATGACCGTCTTATGCAGGGGAACTGGACCAAGGAACCAAATTCTTCCATGATTCTTCTGTTCTTCCGGATACTTGCTCTTTGTCACACCGCAATCCCGAGGTGAATGAGGCTACAGGTGCTCTTACCTATGAAGCAGAATCACCTGACGAGGGGGCTTTTCTTGTGGCAGCCAGAGAATTTGGATTTGAATTTTTCAAGAGAACACAATCGAGTGTATTCATCAGGGAGAAGTACACTTCTTCTAATGGCACAACTGAAAGGTTGGATTTATATTTCATATTGCATTTGTCCTTAGCTTTTATATCTTTGACTCAGAGTCCTTAGCTTTTCTGATCGCTTTTTACTCATTTATCTTCATCTTCGATTGGATTTCTTAGGGAGTTCAAGATTCTCAATTTATTGGAATTCAACAGCAAAAGAAAGCGAATGACGGTGATTCTGAAGGATGAAGATGACCGCATTTTTCTTCTATGCAAGGGAGCAGATACGTAAGATTTTATGCCAAATAAATTTTCTTTCTGAGGCTTATGTTGTCTGCTGTTACATCAACATGTAGTGTTCAGATTTTTGACATCTGCTACTTTGTTAATGATAAACTAAAAAGATGAAAAATTAAGAAGTCCCACCAAAGGAGTAGCGTGTACACTTGATTTCTGACTAGGTACTGTCCACATGGGCTGTTTATACTTTAGCTGACTATCTTCTGCTGTCTGTTTGTTCAAACTGAGCAGCATTATATTTGATAGACTAGCAAAAAATGGAAGGTTGTATGAGCCAGATACAACCAAGCATCTTAATGAGTATGGTGAGGCAGGCTTGCGGACGTTAGCGCTATCATACAGAATGCTCGAGGAATCAGAATATGCTTCTTGGAATGCTGAGTTTCTTCAAGCAAAGACATCTATCGGGCCTGATAGGGAATTGCAACTCGAGCGGGTCGCAGATTTGATTGAAAGGGAACTGATCCTTGTTGGTGCAACAGCGGTAGAGGACAAATTACAACCAGGGGTAAGAATGACTGGTTGATTCTTAGTTGTTAACTTATGTTGCTGTCCTGCTATCGCACTAGTAGCTGTTTTGACTCATTATGTTATTTCTCATGTTTTATCAGGTTCCTCAATGCATCGATCGTTTGGCACAAGCAGGTCTCAAAATCTGGGTTCTAACGGGTGATAAGATGGAAACTGCAATTAACATAGGGTAGCTTTTAAGAGTTATTAAGAATATTGTCTGTAATCCCACATACGCATTTAACATAATCTCTTTCTGGTTCTTGTTAAGAAATTACAGTGTTTCTTCTGAACATTTGTCCATTTCTTCTTTTCAGATATGCATGCAGTTTACTTAGGCAAGGCATGAAGCGGATATCCTTGTCCACAACAGCTGGTGACAAGTAGCCCAGGATGTACAAAAGGTACGTTTGCACAACATTTTCTCTGGAACTGTAAACGAATTTGGTCTGCATGGTAGTTCTCTTTGCTTTGTTTTCACCTTTGAACCTGAACAGGCTGCAAAGGAGAGTCTCATGTTGCAAATCGCCAATGGTTCACAAATGGTCAAGCTAGAGAAGGATCCTGACGCAGCATTTGCTTTAGTTATTGATGGAAAAGCTCTTACATTTGCTTTGGAAGATGACATGAAGCATATGTTCCTGAATCTGCAACAGAGTGTGCTTCTGTCATATGTTGCCGTGTGTCTCCAAGGCAAAAAGCACTGGTAACTTCATCTATCGCCAATCCACTGTCTGTTTTAACATAATTCAGTGCAGAGTTTGCTCATCTTTGCTTTGCAGGTGACCCGACTGGTCAAGGAAGGTATTGGAAAAACCACTTTAGCAATAGGTGATGGTGCAAATGATGTGGGCATGATTCAAGAAGCTGATATTGGTGTTGGTATAAGTGGGGTCGAGGGCATGCAGGTCTGTCTAGATTATTACATGATTCACCAGGAATTAGTGCATTGCTAGAAGATGCATCAACAGTTTGATTATAACTGACAATGACTTATTTCCTTTGGCCAGGCCGTGATGGCAAGTGACTTTTCTATTTCCCAATTTCGGTTCCTTGAGCGACTCCTTGTTGTACATGGCCATTGGTGTTACAAGAGAATTGCCCAAATGGTGTGATTCAAAGCGCTTGATTTATTTGTTACATTCTGTTGAATTATATTGTTTCAAATATGTGAAATGATGTTTTCTGAGGCCTCTTCTGTCGAATTGCAGATCTGCTACTTCTTTTACAAGAATATTACCTTTGGACTTACAATATTTTACTTTGAGGCATTTGCTGGATTTTCTGGGCAATCAGTTTATGATGATTGGTTTATGCTGCTTTTTAACGTTGTTCTTACCTCTCTACCTGTTATATCACTTGGAGTATTTGAGCAAGATGTTTCTGCTGAAATCTGCTTGCAGGTATGTCATAGAATATGTAACTTATTTAACCATAAGCTTACAACCAAGTATCTGTTTAGTCCCATCTGGGAGTTAAATAGTATGGCACTACTGTCGTACCAGAATAACAACGTTATGCTATGCATGTTTAAGAAAAGTATAAACACATTGTGAATACTCGGAATTTACTATCCATATTTTTTTCATGTTCTTATAATGTTTGGGTACACTTGCACATAAAACTTAATTCTCCTTCAGTATTTCTATTCATATAGTTCGGTTTAATGTGCATTTAGTTCCACTTTCTTCATTCTTTATTCAATAGAATGATTCACAGTTAGATTATCTAGTTCAAGTATTCATTCACGAGTCATCCTAATGGAAGGCACAATTCACTATGGACTTCCAAGTAAATTTATCTTTGTGTTTGCTATTGTCTAATGCTGGGTGATACCAGAATACTTATGCATCGGCCGTTTGCACCAACAGGACTTTAGTTAATTTTATCTGGATATCCGCCAAAGCTACTATGCCCTCTTACTACACTGACATGGCATAATTTGCACTTTGCAGTTCCCAGCATTATATCAGCAAGGACCAAAGAACCTTTTCTTTGACTGGTACCGGATTTTAGGATGGATGGCGAATGGCCTCTACTCATCTCTGGCAATATTCTTTCTCAACATCTGTATATTCTATGATCAAGCAATCCGTTCTGGTGGACAGACTGCCGACATGGCTTCAGTGGGAACCACCATGTTCTCCTGCATCATCTGGACTGTAAACATCCAGATTGCTCTGACAATGAGCCATTTCACCTGGATTCAACATGTGTTTGTGTGGGGCAGCATAGGGACCTGGTATCTCTTCATTATCATGTACGGGATGGCTTTGAAGTCCCGCGACAACTACCAGATCATGTTGGAAGTTCTCGGGCCAGCTCCCTTGTACTGGGCAGCGACGCTTCTGGTGACCGCTGCTTGCAACATCCCCTACCTGATTCACATATCCTACCAGAGGTCGTGCAATCCACTCGATCACCATGTGATTCAGGAGATCAAATACCTGCGGAAAGACGTGGAAGACCAAACGATGTGGAAGAGGGAGCGATCTAAGGCTAGACAGAGACCAAGATTGGTTTCACCGCGAGGGTGGATGCAAAGATTAAGCAGATAAAGGGGAGATTGCATAAGAAAAGCCCATCGTTAACCATCCATACTGTAGCCTAGAGTATCTCTGAGTTGTAAGATAGTCTCGTCGGCAGTAGTTGTTGCCTTACTTGCTCCTGCATCAAGGCGTTTTTCTTTTTCTTTCTTTGTCCTGCCTAATTTTTTCTTTCAATTTGTTGCCGTTCTTTTGTCTTGTCCATTTGTGTAAGAAGTATTGGGTTGTAGTTGGTGGTCTTTACCCCCCACTGAGTAGAAGTTCCGAAGCCAGGCTTGTAAAAAGTATAGCTCCTTTCAGTTGGAGAAACAACATACTGAGATAGCTGACAGTATATGTATATCTGCAATTTTGACTGTCCTTGTGCTGCAAGTATTTGGGATTGTAATCTGAAATAATGGTAGTAGTAGCTCCTCTTATGGGATTGACACATCACAACATTATGGTATAATAAAGACCATAATAATACAAACCCTTTTGGCGGTGTGTAGAATGAAATCCAGAATCGAATGTGATACCACTGCGGAAAGCCGAAAGGTCAGGATGCAGGCGGACACGGATTCCGCTGGGCCGCTCTATCCGCGCCGTTTCAGGGCCCAAAACGGATTAGCGGATGAGCCGCACAAATTGGATGGCCCTCTGGCGGAAAACGTCTGCAGCGCCGGCGGACAAAGCGGATCAGCCGCTAGTTAGCACCAGCTTCTGGCCGCTCGGCCGCCGCCTGGCTCCTCGGCCATCCCCCTGCAAGCCCCCTCGACGACGACGTAGCGACGCCCCCGGCCCCAACACCACCTAGGGCTCGCCGCTCTTCCCGGCCCCAAGGGCTCGCCGCTCTTCCCGGCCCCAAGGGCTCGACGAACTTCCCGTCGTCCAGCTCCTCCGGCTCCTGAGAGATGTCGTGCGTGACGCGGCCGAACACGCAGTGGTGGAGGGTGTAAAGAAGCTTCCGGAAGGAGAGGAGAAAAAACAGCCGGAGGAAGAGGAGAAAAATCTGGCGACGCGGACAGATCGAGGGACCATGGCGACCGCGGCAGTGGATCCATGAGCAGACGGCGCGGTGAGTCTACTACTCTGCTTGTTGTACAGATAATTTCTCGTAGTTCTATGTATGCCTATTGATTGTTGCAGAAAAATTCGCATGAAGCTTGTTCTGTATGTGTCCCCTTGTTCATGGGTCGATTAATAGTGGCAAGGAGAATTTGTGCCTGGATATGCGAATTGACACAAAACAACACAAGTCGGTAGCTTGTTCGTTCTTCTATTCTTTAGGTCTGAATCACTGTATACACTTACACTACTTTCCTTTGAATTGGGTGAATCCTGAACTTATTAGACATTAGTCTACCTGCCAAATTTTTGTACCAGTCTGATACTATTATGATTTATTTTCAGAGATGGGAACACCGGACAAGCTCCAGCGCCTGAGACGAAGCCGAAGAAGAAGATCTGCTAGTATCAGGCTGTGCATTCCTTGTTCAGGTTCAGCTAACTAGGGATCAGCTAGTGGTACGGTGTGCCTCTTGTATTGGCTAAAGCGCAAACATGTAATCTTGAATTTCATTCTAAGTTTGCAATCTGTACGAATAGTGGCATTGGCACCTGCAATATTGGTAGCCCGTTTTTTTATTTTATTTTTCAACGTTTCAAAAATATCGAACAAAAATATGTGGATATAGCCAACCATGTACACTACAAACGTGGAAATTTTCAATGCGAAATACCTTGTATTTTGGGCTCAGCAAAAAAGACAAACCGAACAAATTTAGAGAGCGTACTACACAAAGCTAGCGGCTGATCCGCTTCGTCCGCCGGCGCTGGCGCAACACAAGTTAACGAACGACGGCCTCCGCTAATCTTGAGATTAGTATTTATGGAATGAGGCGGACGGACACGGATGTCCAGCGGAGTGTCCGTCAACATCCTGACCGAAAGGCACACGGAAAAGCAAGAGCAAAGCTCGCACACTTGCATAGCTTGCAACTTTGCATACAGACAGACAGCACGAATCGTGGTGCAGATCCGACGGTCCAAAGCGAGCTCGCGCAAGCAGCCCGGCCACCCACGGCACCGACTACCGAGCTAAAAATCCCCTCCCGGCCACTTCGCCGCCACCTCTCCCGTCCCCCCGCCCCTTTCCTGCTCTCTCTCGCTCAGCGGCGCGCCTAGGGTTTGCTGCTCCAGCCACGAATCCTAAACCCCACTCACTCACTCCCCTACCAGCCGAGCTCAGGCTCCTACCAGCTAAATCAGCTGCTATACTTCGCCGCCCGCTTCGATCCGGAGCTAGGGTTCCCGCTGCTCAGTCGCTGAGCTCCGCTTGGGTGGTCCCCGCAGCAGGTGTAGTCGGGCGGCGGCATGGCGGGGTACGAGGAGGAGAACCAGTACCCCATGACAGGATACGAGGAGGAAGAGGAGGAGGACCCGGAGGAGGTTGAGGAGGAGGTCGAGGAGGAGGTGGATGAGGAAGAGGTGGAGGAGGAGAGGGCCGAGGAGCCGCGAGGTGGCGGCGGAGGGGAGGCCGGTGGTTACGGAGAGGCTGGCGGCGAGGAAGGTGGGAGGGCCGTGACTGCTGAGCCTGCCGACGGGTCGGGGTGAGTATGAGTTCCACTCGCATTTAGGGTTTGCCTTGCTTAGCTCTGTCGGATCGGATTGGATTGGATGAGGTGTATGTAGTTAACACGTTTTGGTTTGGTGTCTCTGCTTCTCTACAGGAAGATTTTCGTTGGGGGTGTAGCCTGGGAGACAACCGAAGGTAGAGGACGAGTAAATTCGATTTTAGTTGTGTCTCAATAAGATGTTCCTCCTGTGGGTGGTCACAAACATTTGAATAGACTGCAGTAGAAGACATGTAGTTAGGTGCATTAGATCGACATACAAGAGACTGCTTGGTCCGCTGTCGCTTAGTTTTGATATATTAAGAAGCCTATACATTGTATTCAGCTGTAGAACATTAATTAGGATTACTGACGAAAGCTATTTTCTCTAAATGTTTTGTAGTGTGCATATCTTTGTTAAGAAAAAAGGGACCAAAGCAAAAATATCTGAATGCATCTTTCTTGTTGTTCTGTCTTGAGCCATATTGTTGTGTGATATTAACCATTAAATTCAGCGCATTTCTGGCTGCTTGGCTAGCTTTCTTAGATAGAATATTTATTTTCATAAATGATACCATCATAAAGAAGCTACTTTATCTGGGCGCATTTTGCGTGATATCTGTGAGACCAATCCATTTTGAGATCCAGAAAGTGTTGAAATTCTAAATTTTATCTTACAGTGTTCACACAAACCGTCTACCATGCCACATAATTTCAGATCCAAATTTGATGCACACATCAAGAAACAAAAACAATAAATTCAGCTCTACGCAGTACTATTTAATTCAAACAGACCGTTTTTGGGTTCTATTAGTACTATTTATTATGGCCAAAACTATCTCATTAAGTTGGGAAAGTGTTATGGGCCTTGGTCCAAAATGAGATACTTTGGGTAGGATAAATGTCTAAAGACTGGGGATAGGGCACTTGCCCTCAGCAATCTGGTGGCGGCCCTACATATGCTGTTATTTGAGTCCAACTAATGGTTCCCATGTATGATCTCACTTTCACATTTCAGTGGTTGTGCTGTTTCATTTATTTACTTGGCACAGGAGTTTGATTATAGGAGTAGTTTTAATATTTGAATATTTATCCCTTCGGGATCACATATAAGACTTGTCTACTAATGATACTTTAAATCTGTCCTCAAGCTGTCTATGAATCTGTTACAAGAAATGCAACTCCTGTTTTTTTGTTATGTTTCAAACTTATAACTGGTGGACCTTACCAGTTACCAATCATCGGCAAAGAAGGAAGGGTGTATCTTGGCATTTATTTCACTGAGAAATTAGGAATTCATTAGAGAAAATTATTGATTTAACTTTTGCCTGGTAGATCATACCAGTTACCAATCAACTGCGAAAGAAGGAGAGTAGAATGTGTACATTTCATACTAAGAAACTAGGAATTCTTAAGACAATAGTGTTATTGCTCCCAAATTGTTCCCATCAATATTGCTTAGATACCTCTGTTCTGGATATTGCTTTGCTTTCCTATGAAATCCGTTTACGTGACATTCTCATCCCTTATTTGTTCGTGTGCAGAAACATTGAGCATTTTCAGAAATATGAGCTGTAACTGATGCTTTCATTTGTTTGTGTGCAGAAAAATTCGCCAAGCATTTTCAGAAATATGGAGCTATAGCTGATTCTGTGATCATGAAGGACAAGCATACCAGGAAGCCTCGTGGATTCGGATTTGTTACATTTTCTGATCCATCTGTGATTGACATTGTTCTGGAGGATGTACATATTATAGATGGAAGAACGGTAAGGCCTCTTGTGTTTACAGCTAGGTGAAGTGGCTCTTCGATTGTAACACCAACAACCAAAACTGCGAACCTGAATGAAGTCTGTTCTCACTCGTGTTTTTTATCTATTAAGGTTGAAGTCAAAAGGACTGTGCCTAGAGAGGAAATGTCCACAAAAGAAGGTCCTAAGACAAGAAAGATCTTTGTCGGTGGTATTCCACCATCTCTAACTGAAGGTAGTTAACAAACAAATGCATTTTTTCTGCGAGCATTTTTTTTGAAGTTTAGAACTCCAGATGTGTTCACAAGTAATCAAGTCAAACCCAATTTAGTACTCCTAATATTTACATATGTTGAGTCTTGATCATATTTGTTTCGTATGCAAAACATGCCTTTTGATTTTCAGGCAATTTAAAGGAATACTTCTCCTCATATGGGGATGTGGCTGAGCATCAAATCATGGTTGACCATAGCACTGGCCGTTCACGAGGTTTTGGCTTTGTTACCTTCGAAAGTGAGGACGCTGTTGAAAGAGTTATGTCAGGGGGAGAATGCATGAACTTGGAGGGAAACAGGTCACAAATTTTCTCTTGTTGTCATTTTCCGTGAGAATTATTAATTACTATTCTCACTTGCTTGCGGTTATTAGATTCATTAGCAAATATTGTTGTTGTAAAATATTCAACATGTCGACATATTATTGTTGAACTGCTACAGTAGCATTTAGTCTCACTCCCATAGTCCCATATGTTGTTATTTAGTATTGAGATAGTTTCATATGTAAAAATTACCATTATTTTGACTGATAGCTTAATATTAGCACTTTTAGAGATTTTTTTGGCGAATCAGCACCTTTAGAGATTAGTGATGTGTACCAATACCAGAGTTGCTCAGAATGCGTTAGTCATATTAGCTCTAACTAGCAAACTACCCGTGCGTTGCAACGGCTTTAGAATAAGTCACTACATGCTCACAAATATGGAAAATAACATATTTTCGTTTGATTTAACCATTTGAAATATGTTAGATTTCACTTCGCGTATCGTCCCTTGTTCCACCACAAAGCATCCATGTAGAAAAAGATACAAACATGTCAGCCGAAGATGTGAAGACAACTATTGAGGAGCAACTTGAAGTAGCCATATCGTAGACAGTGATGTGGTGGCTCCCTATCATGGTCAGACTATGCTATATTTGTCAGAGAAGACATTTATATAAGTACTGTTGTTGCTATTGTTTTGCAGAGAATGACAGAATCAATTCTAGCAGGAGTACCAAGCTTTATCTTGATCATCAGTTAATTGATCCAGAGCTTGAGGTCGCCATGGCTGGAATAGACCATCATGCATGTAGACGAACCACCATTCTTACTCAGATGTTGTTCTCACTGTCAGCACATTAAGCACAATAACATAAAATGCAAAGTACGTATCAACTTTTAAATTCCCAAATGGTTTAAATGGACAATGCAACCGGTTGTCATCTTCAAACTACCTACCTGGACATGATTGTATCTGCATAACAATGTAATGCAGAAAAACACTAACGTCAGATTAATCAATTCTTCTAACTTGTAAGATGCACATATCAGATCATCTCGATTAGTAATCATCAATCAGATACGAGAACGACACACTAATAACCCACTGCTGCTGAATAGTATATCTACTTATAGTAGCGGTAGTACTAATCACAACCCACTCTAGCGCTTGCACACTACCAGATTGCAAGACACATGAAAGAAAAATAAATTGGCAGCATCTTCAATGATCCAGAACGGTTCTTGCATATACCTACTCATATTTTAGCACAGGCAAACAAAACTGAAGCTGTTACCTCGCACTCCACAGCCCACCATATCAAAGAGCAGCCTTGCGACCTCACTCTGGTCGGTTAAATTTTTTGATACCCATACATCATAGCAGTCTACGAACTTCTCTTGGGAATTTTATCGAACACATTCCTTGCATCTGAAATCTCATGAAACCTTGCAAACGGCCCAGCAACGCAGGACAGGGTGGGAGGACAAGACGGAGCAGGCGAGAGGTACGGTAGCGCGCAGGGGCAGTCGTTCCTGTGCCCAACGTCAACGCCTTCTGTCGTCGCCTGCGGCGGCCGAACGGAGCCCCGCTCCCGCCGGCTCTCCGGAGGTCGTCCCGGCAACCTGGGGTGGTGGGGTGGACGGTTTCCTCTGCGTTCCTCCGGCTGCTCCACCCCGCGAGGTCCATCTCCAATTCTCCATCCATCTAGCCTCAGGGGATAAACAGAGGAGTGAGGGGGTCAGGTGTATGATGGGTGGATCGGATTGAGGAACGATGAATCGTGTACTATATTGGTTTCTTGTTAAATCGTGTGTAGGTGTTGGTCCTGGACTCCTCGCCCCCAAGATTCCTGCCTTTCTTTGAGCAAGGTCGTGGCCGACGGGGAACGTCATCGGCGGCGCGGCGCTCCAGCGGCCGACGGCCGGAGAGCTGGGTGGTGTCGAAGCGGTACCAGGGCTAAAACGCAAAACTTGTAACTTAATCGTTGTACTGCCGGTTGATTTCAATGAAACGGGAGGGCTAAAATGCAAAACGACCACGACGTACCACCACCACGGTCGCTTAGCTATATTATATAGTAGAGATATGTATTGAGCTAATCCCTTGTTCTAGGATGGAAGAAACTATTGAGTATCACCTTATTACATCTTCGCGTGATTTTCATCTCTACTTTCAAGGGACTGTTACTTGGGCAGTGCTGTTCTTTTTGCGGAACTACATTGCTGTTAGTTACCCTAAATTTTTGTGACAACTTCCCCACTTGGATTTTGCAGGTTGAAATAAAGAGGGCTGAGCCAAAGAAACCTGGCGGTGGCGATTCAAGTTCTAATGGGAGAAATAGTCATGGCGGCGGTGGCCACCGTAGTTCATACCGTGGTGGAGGCGGCAGTGGTGGTGGCAGTGGTGGAGGCCGTTCTGTGAGCAGCAGCAGCAGCGGTGGTGGCTATGGGTATGGAGCTGACTACCGAGCAGCTGCAGCAGCCTATTATGGTAGTGCAGGATATGGTGGCTATGGTAGAGGCTATGGCGCATATGGAAGCAACCCTGCCTTTGGGTCAGGTTTTGGCTCTGGTTATGGTGGCTCTATTTATGGAGCAGGTCCGTATGGTGCCTACGGGGCATATGCGGGTGCCTACGGGGGTGGTGCATATGGCGCACCTGGTGGCTATGGTGCAGGGGGGTATGGTGCCTATGGGGGAGCTGGAAGCATGGGTGGTGGGAGCGCGACTGGCCGAGGCTCGGGCAGGTACCACCCATATGGAAAATGAGTTGACTGTGGTTCCTAGGATCTGATAATAAACCTATACAGTCCGCTCATTTCTGCTATGAGAAGTTGGAACACTCCATTGACCTTGTGGAATCAACGCCATTAGAACATTATTAATTCTCGCATTGCATTGCCCTGTATCAGGCAACAAGAATGTAGATTCTAGTCGCTGAAACTTGAACCAGACCGAGAGTTATGTAGAATCTTCAGCTAAAGCACTTGTATTCATTAGCTTAATATGAATTCTTTAGAACCCTTGAACTTGAACTCAACTTTGTGGTAGGAACATCATTTGTGTGATGTTGTAGTGCTGTGTAATAGTCTCACAAAGAGCCTAACTGCTGGCATCTGTGATTCTGAAGAAATTTGACTTCTAACTGGATGGCAAGGTCTCTTGCATTTTGATCTGCTGGTATCTGTGACGTGAATCTATGGACTTATGGCATTTATCAGCTTCGAACACATACTCCAATATTGGAAGTCTTCCCCAATTTTTTGCAATAAATATTGGCCAGCAGGTGGTGTTCATAAATGTTGACAAATATCCACATACTCTGAGAACATCTGCATAATAACTACTCCCTCCGTCCTAATACCCAGGGCACAATCCCAAATCTGAGTAGTCCCGTAACCCATCCACTCCTAGGCACAATTTTCGTTAAATGACTATTAATTACCCAGGGCACAATCCCAAATCTGAGTAGTCTCGTAACCCATCCACTCCTAGGCACAATTTTCGTTAAATGACTATTAATTAGGTCTCGGTTTCTCTCCCTTACCCCCGATATTTCCTTTCTCCCTCCCGGAATTAATGCATGCAGAAATAAATCCCAACTAATGCATCGATTCCCAACCAATGCATGCTGATAAAAATCGGCACAATTTCTCTTTTCTATTATTCCAGCAATTAGTGTCTTAATGAACGCAGGTTTCTAGAGGAAAAAAGGAAAGAGAGAGAGATATCAGAGCCAATCACAGTTTGCCTTGGTCCAAGATATTCAAAAATTGTGCCCTGAGTACTAGGACGGAGGGAGTACCCGGGATATAGCTGTGTGCTACAAACTCTACTGTGACTTGGGATGGTGATCCAGTCAGTTTATTTCTTTCCCAAATTGTTAGGGGTAACTCTGCTAGAGTATGTAGACGAAAAAATGTATCAAAAGTTCAAAATAACGAAATTAAGAGCCCATTTGATTGAGGACTCCTTTGATTCATAAGAATAGGAAACTTGTAGGATTCGAATACTATGTCCACATGAATCTTATGGGAATAGGAAGTATCTTTGATTGCAGGGAAGATTTTTTCCCATAAGGTATGACCTAATGCAACTCCGCCTATGTCTTCTAGGCATAGCCGGTCCCAAGCCCGGATAAAGGAGGAGGGTTGTGATAGGCTTGGCGAGCCAACGTAAAAACTAGCCAGTCCCATGGATATGAAACCCACGAGAGTAGTACTAGGGTGGGTGACCTCCTGTAAAGTCCTCGTGAAAGGTTTCATATAGGGTTGTGATAGGCTTGGCGAGCCAACGTAAAAACTAGCCAGTCCCATGGATATGAAACCCATTTGGGCGAGAGTAGTACCAGGATGGGTGACCTCCTGAGAAGTCCTCGTGACAGGGTTTCATATCTAGCCTACCCCAACTTGTTTGGGACAAAAGGCTTTGTTAAGGTTAAGTTTAAGGTAAGAAGGTATGACCTAATGCATCAAACAATTTATATAGGAAAATTTCTCATAGGATCCAATCCTACGAGAATTCTATGATCTGAATCAAAGAACCGTTGTGCGCTGTCTGATTTGTAGGATTAGATTCTTTAGGAAATATTTCGTAGGATTCCATTACGCTGTTTTAAAGGAAAATTCCATCCACTCAAGACTTATATTAGTACAATTTTTTGTTATTCGGTATTCAAACACACTTTTATGAAAATTCTTGTAGGTTCTTAATCTTATAAGATTCAAACGGGTGTAACACTCTAAGACCCATTTTTTTGCTGGCTTATCACCACTAATATAAAAAGGGAGAGAGAGGGGTGATCCAAATCATCCCAGCCACACAACAATTCATCCGACGGCTATTAGCGGGACTGACCACACGGACTGACCACGGGTATCCTCCGAAACTTACCTCTTCGCTGATTAGTATTCGCTAATCAAGTACAGTAATAAAAATCCCACTAATCACGCAATAACCTCACCGAATCAACCGTCGGCTGCTCTCTCCATCAGCGCCGCCGCACACTCCATCCCCGCAGATCGCGCCCTCAATCCCCGGCGCCGACGACCTCCATCCGCGCCGTCGCGCCCTCCATCCCCGCAGTTCGCGCCCTTCATCCCCGCCGCCGACGACCTCCATACCTGCAGCCGCAACCTCCATACACGCCGCCGCACCCTCCTCCCCAAAAATCGCGCCCACGACGGCACAAGACGCCAACCATACCCGCCGCCGGCTCCCTCCATCAACACAGGGGCGCCTCCCACGCGCGCCCGGACGCCAGCGTCCGCCTGCACGCACAGCCGTCGCCCTGCATGTAGTCTACGCTGCCATCCATCAGAGCACCACGGCATGATCGCAAATTAAAGGTCAATTCCTTGGTCTTTCTTATGGACGGCAAGTGTTCGTTGTTCAACACCATTTTTCAATTAAAATGCACAGCAAGTTGGCCTTTCTCATGAATCACACAATCTGAAACTCGAAAACAGTGAACTCTGAAGCTTGGTTTTTTTCTCTCCACACATGTTGGCCTCTAATTATAGTCCCACGTTGATTCAGATGCTTACTCCATTTTTCTGAACAGCCAAAGCAAATATCGGTATGTCATCCTCGAATCATACTCCATTTGAAGACATAACCAACCAAGAAAACCAAGGTAACTAACAACAATCTTCGTTGGTCATGTATGCATATCATTATAATGTCATCTATGCAGGTCCTAATATCATAGGTCTGTCATCCATGCAGATCCTAATGAGGTGAAGAGGCAAAGGAATAGGGAGTATTATGCAAAAAATAAAGATAAGATTAATAGTCGGCGGCGGCAAACACGTGAGCTTAAAAAGCAGTCATTAGCGACCGTGAATGACGAAAACACTCAGATTACAAATAGTGGTATCTGCATATTGAGTTGGGGCTATCGGCAGGTGCAGCAGCTCTCACGACCTCCTCATGTTGCTCTCTTTTTAATCTGAATTTTTCTTTTGAGAAACCATATCTGAATATTGGATTGATTCCAAACTTCACATTGATATATCCTATCACTATTGTAGTATTGTGTATAGCGTTTTGGGATATTTATCTAGAATAAAAATTACAATATAATTCTGGAATTAGATCTCCTTCTAGCAGTTATTTTGAGGTGAAGGAAGAACCACATGTGCCATGAAAGTGGATGCCCAACAGCCATGGAGTTTTCATTTGTCGCTACAGCCATGGATGATGCTAGAGATTTTTATTTCAAACAAGAACCATGGTCCAAAGTTCAGTATGTATACACGCTTCAGAATTTTGGAAGATGTGCTACTCACCGATTTCTTACCTTCTCAATCAGGAAAGCCTTTACGGAGGTTAGCTAGAAACTGCTAAATTGCAGCAGTGGATGTATTATGAATGAGTTACCAAAATTGCAGCAGAGGTTAGCTACGAATTACTAAATTGCAGCATGAAGAATAAGGTATTATGCTCCTGGGATGTTCTTATTGTATAATATGATTCATAATTGAGTTGGCACAAAATCGAGAAATATTTAATTTTCTCTTAATAATATAAAATTGAATTGGCCAAAATATTTATATCTTAGTCTGAGACATGATGACTTGCTGATAGGATCACTCTCCTATTAGAAAGGATTAGTCAAATCTGGATCATCATGTTGTTCACACCATATAAGAGGCCATTAGATTTCTGGAGGGGGCTTCAGTTTCTCTTTTTATGGTAATAGAGTGATACTTTAGGTCAATTAGTTATGTTTTAGATAAATATTCGAAGCTGGTCATATAGTCGAGCACGATTTGAGTCTGGCCATAATTTTTTTGAAGGGATCAACTGAAGCTTTTTGTAAATGTCGTCATCGTGTTCATACGGTTGTAGATGTATTGGCATGTTCCTTTTTGTAGCGTCTAATTATCTGCAATGTAGAGATGACGACGGAGTGAGTGATCAGCGCACCGAGATTGTTTCTGATTTAATTTCATCTCATGGTAACACTGACATAAATCAGCATAAAAATATTGCATCACAATTCTTCTGACTTAACTTCTTCGCATGTTCGATGACATAATTGGCATATGCATGCTGGGTCCTTGCCTGAACAAGGTTGGAAAATCAATTCACTAGAGGTGTTGTAATCCCTTTCGTAATCTAGCTTGCATTTAGCATAATTAAGTGGGTCACACATATGTCATATTTACCTTATAACCAGCTTTTATGAATAGTATGATTTGCACTCTTAAACAAGAAAATGAATTATATTATTTAATATCTACATTAAAAATTATTATTCATAATACGTGCATTGCACGTGCACTGTTACTAGTTCCATAAGGGACAGAGTCCCAGTAGCAAGGGAAGCAGTGGCTGATCCTAGCGATTGGGTTCGACCCCCATCGGTTCAATAAGAGCATCTCCACCGGCGCGCCCAATTCCGCTTCCAATAGACATTTTGGGTGAGCCGGTAGCAAACCGTTCCCCAGCGGCGCGCCCAATAGCGGAAAAGTTGCCGGCGCACCCCAATATAGCGTCTGGCAACCCCGCCTCGCGCCCAGGTTCTAGGGACGCAACCGAGCGTGCCGGCAACCGCGGCAACGCGCGCCTCGTTGAAACCCGACGGGCAGGACCGACGCGTCAGCGACCCAGCCCTTTTATTTTCCCCCCCAGCGTCCGTTTGCGGCCTGTACTCATCCCCATCCCTACTGAATCGCCCCTCCCTATTGAATCGCCGGCGCCGCCACCCACCCTCCGCCGGCTGGACGCCCGTCTCCCCCCGCGCCAGGAACGACGTACTATATCTCCCGTTGCAGTGTCTGTAGTCTCTTCTCTGTCGAGTCGCACTTGTTGTCTGGCGCTACACCGTCGCCGCCTCCGAGAACTTCCCCGCAAGCAAGGTGTTCGTCGCATTGCTCAGCTATGTTTTTCTCCTAAATTCGGGACTTCGTTTTGTGCTAAACCTTGTGTTGATATAG
Source organism: Poa pratensis (assembly GCA_947311845.1). Classification (NCBI taxonomy): domain Eukaryota; kingdom Viridiplantae; phylum Streptophyta; class Magnoliopsida; order Poales; family Poaceae; genus Poa; species Poa pratensis. Next base: position 25,839,334 of record CAMZMU010000078.1, on the reverse strand, counting down.
ATGGATAGCGACGACGAACTCGAGCTGGCCGGCGCATTGCTCACCGCCCATGCCGCCTCCAACGCCGTGGTCGACGAACACTTGGCGATCATCACTTGCATGGTTGGTTTGCTTGGGCAGATCAACGTTGCGCCTCGGATTGGAGGTTCGAAGCCGGGTAGGAGGATGACCAAAGATCGCAGACGGATGGAGGGACATATGACGCTGTGGCAAGACAACTTCGTCGACGTTCCCACAAACGGGGAGAAGGAATTCCGGCGGCGGTTTAGGATGAACAGGGACCTCTTCATGGTCGTTTAGACGGGCGTGCGGGAGTATGATGACTACTTCAAGCTGAAGAGCGACTGCAGCGGGCTGGTTGGTTTCTCCTCTATCCAGAAATGCACGGCTGCTTTGAGAGTTCTTGCATATGGAGCTCCCGCAGATGCAGTAGACGACTACCTCCGCATGGCTGAATCCACATGTATCAAGACCATGTATCGGTATTGCAGGGCGGTTGTTGCAGTGTTTGGGCCAAAGTATTTGAGACAACCAAATGAAGCTGACATTGCTAGGCTCATGGCACAAAACGCAGCTACATGATTTCCTGGTATGCTTGGAAGCATCGACTGCATGCATTGGGCATGGAAGAATTGTCCATTCACCTGGCAAACAATTTACAAGGGTCATGTTGGAGAGTGTAGTGTCGTGCTAGAAGAAGTGGCTGATAAAGATTTGTGTATCTGGCATGCTTTTTTTGGCATGGCTAGAACTCACAATGACATCAGCGTGCTGCAATGCTCAACGGTTTTTAACCGACTAACTGAAGGCGAAGCTCCACCATGCAACTATGAGATCAATGGCCATGGGTATGACAAGAGGTACTATTTAGCAGATGGCATATACCCGAGATGGTCTACATTTGTGAACCATCTCCCACCCTCTAGGTCAAAGCCAGTCTCATTTTGCAGCAGAATAGGAGGGAGCCAGGAAGGATGTTGAGCGGGCATTTGGTGTGATACAATCTCGCTTTGCTATTGTCAGGTATCCTGCTCTAACTTGGTCCAAAGAGCAGATGTGGGAGGTGATGATGACTTATGTGATCTTGGACAACATGATCATCGAGAGTGAACATGCTGATCCTCCACAACATGATGACCATCCATACTATCATGTGGGTCCTCTTGTCTAGATTGATCATGAATATGCGGATTTGATTGCAGACTTTGTCAATTTCCTCACAATTAACGCTGAAATTAAGGATGAAGGAGCACACGAGCAACTGCAAAATGATTTAGTTGCGCATCTGTGGGCACTCAAAGGCCAAGCAGACGACCATCCTAATTGACTTCCCAATTTATTTTAGTTTTAATAATTATATTCACTATTTGATTTATGTATTTAGTTCTACATTATAAGATTTTATTTTTTTCCCGCCGTTTATTTGAATGATCTGTGAGCGTCTATTAGGAGCGACCGGTTGGGCGCGGCGCTCCCAATAGGTGGCAACGCTTGCCGAGGCACCCAATAGCACCCGTCCGGCAACTTTATCGGACGATGTATTGGACGCGCCGGTGGAGATGCTCTAAGCCACCCGATTTATTGTTTGAGGCGGCTATGATATGGTTTTAAAGTTTTCCTATGAAGCGAAGAGTCGAGAGAACTTGATTATTTGTTGCGAGAGATTCGTAGACAATGCGCATAGCGCCAAGGCGCGGGATCGCAATCCGCAATCGGAGCACACATCATGCCGCCCGCCCACAGCTCGGCATGCACGCGCGTCGCTCGCCATAGTGTCGACATCGCCGTACCTCCTCGTCCTCTCACTTGCCCGCGTGACCGCCCTCCACGAAACACCCCGATAACAAAAAAAACAGGTTCGAATCCCACGTCGGCGTACCTAAAAAAAAATTCCACGTCGGCCAGTGCGGGCGCCGCACGGTCCCAACCAGACGGCGGCGGCGTCGGAGTGACGACATCCTCGACCGCGGCGGGGCCCAACACACGCCGACGTGGAGCTGCATGTGTCTGCTCCACGCCCGCAGGTGGACAGCGCGGCGCGGGCGCGTATAAATTGGCTAAATTCATTCCTCGAATCGAATAATCAAATCCGTCGACTGCCAGAGGAACAGGATTGGATTATCCGCCGCGGTCAGGCATGGGGTTCTTCGAGGTGCGCACCTTCCATTCTCTGCTGTCTTTCTTTCTTCTTTCTCAGAGCTCGAGTACTGCAGCAGTATCTTCTTCTCTGCTTGTCTGTCTTCTTGCGTGCGTGGTTCCACGATTTCTGTTCTATCTTTGAATCGCGAGGCGAAATTCGAGAATTTCTAGTGATAATTGTTCAAATCTTCCTTTCGTGTAATGGCAGGAGATGGAGTCGTACTGCCCCTACCTCCGCACCCACCTGCACCGGCTCGCTGCGTCGGTCTCCGCGGCGAGCTGCGAGGGCGAGCCGGGCACGGGCGACGACGACGAGTGCCGCGACGAGGCGGCGGCCCTGCGGCTCAAGATGGTGGCCGTCGCGGCCATCCTGATCTCCGGCGCGGTCGGCGTCGCCATCACGCTCATCGGCCGCATGCGGCGAGGCGGTGCTGGTGCCGGTGGCGTGGGCTCGTCCTCCGGCGGCGGCACGTTCGTGCTTGCCAAGGCGTTCGCGGCGGGGGTGATACTGAGCACGGGGTTCGTACACATGATGCACGACGCGGAGGAGAAGTTCGAGGATCCGTGCCTCCCGGCCGCGCCCTGGCGGCGGTTCCCTTTCCCCGGCTTCATCGCCATGCTCGCCGCGCTCGGCACGCTCGTCATGGAGTTCGTCGGCACCCGCTTCTACGAGCGGAAGCACGGCGAGGAGGCTTCCGCCACCTCCGCGGCTCACGACGAGACAGCGGCGCTGCTCGAAGACGGCGCGCTCACGGGGATCAGTGGGGACGGCGAGAAGCAGGACGCCATGCACATCGTAGGGATGCGCGCGCACGCGGCCGCGCATCGGCACAGCCATGCGCATGGCCATGATGCATGCGATGGAGGTGCCGTGTACGACGCCCACGGCCACGGGCATGACCATGGCCGTGGGAGCGACGAGAGGCCGTCCCAATCTCGGCACGTGGTTGTCTCGCAGGTACAGACAGTTCGATGTGGTTTTGCCTGCCTGTTCAAGGGCCGCAGTTGTTTCTTAGAAACTTTTTATTCATTGAACCAACATCTACTCACATGGTAAAAATGTAAAATAATGATGGTCACAAAAGTATACTATTTGGATTTGAGAAACATTAGGCAGCTAAGAAATGGCAGCTGTAGTTAGATCGTCTTCTGTGCAAGTAATTAGCTAACTAAAATGCGCACTCCTGGTATCATTAGCTTAGTTAGTTATGTTCAGTTCGAGAAGCATGCGTATCCGTTGCAAAACTTGGTTTGGTAAGTTATTTAAACTATTAAGTATAACGGCACGTATGAATTGAGCAATGGTTTCAAATTTACTACCCCTCCGTTCAGAAATAAGTGTCGTGGTTTTAGTTGAATATCTCGGTAGATCTTTGAGCAGGGATTCTGCAATATGTGCTAAATAGTGATTTTCTGTATTGTCGACAAGATTCTCGAGCTGGGGATCGTATCGCATTCGGTAATCATCGGGCTGTCCCTGGGCGTTTCGCAGAGCCCATGCACCATTAAACCTCTGGTTGCTGCCCTCTCCTTCCACCAGTTATTCGAGGGTTTTGCGTTGGGTGGCTGCATTTCTGAGGTTATTGTCCACTTTATTTCTTCTTTGTGGCTAACAGTTCCTCACTTGTAGTTGTAGTTAGCACCCTTCATGTTAATTGCATCAATTCATTTCAACAAATGCAGGCTCATTTCAAGAATTTCTCTGCACTCCTGATGGCATTCTTCTTTGCAATCACAACACCAGCTGGGATCACGGTGGGGGCAGGGATCACGTCGTTCTACAACCCCAACAGCCCCAGGGCTTTGGTGGTGGAGGGCATTCTGGATTCGATGTCAGCTGGTATACTGATCTATATGGCATTAGTGGATCTCGTTGCTGCTGATTTCCTTAGCCGGAGGATGAGCTGCAACCCGAGGCTGCAAGTCTGCTCATATGTCGCCTTGTTTCTTGGTGCTGTGGCCATGTCATCCCTTGCTATCTGGGCTTAGTGTTAAAGAGTATTCCTGAAGTCAGATGAAGGCTTGGGTCAAGCTTCTTGGCGCTCAATGCACAAAGAGTTGTTCCCTAGTTAGCTGCCAGGAATTCTTCAGTAAAAAGGGAGGCCTTCTCTTTCTTGGTTTATTCATTTGTCTGTTCTCATAATTTTGGGACTTATGAGTCCCTCTTTTCGTCAAAGAAAACGAAGTCCCTCTTTGGGATACGGTGGGTAGAGAATAGGGATGAATTAGTGCAGGGAATAAGAGTTTTTTTGAGTCCCATCAGTCTTTGCAAATGTACATTTCGTCCTCAGTGTTAGATAAGAGGACTTTTTTGTCCTCAAGAATAATCTTGCATATACTTCAACACGGATGTCGTGACAGTTGATTCAACTGTCTGAATGCAATGACAAGAACTGTCCCAAATGAGGATGGTTATGAACTCACGCCCGACTCTTTTGCCACACCTTTTATTACTCGTTTGGTTACATATATTGAATGTGAGTTATTGATGTTTCTCAACTTGAATGCCAATCGTATGAACAGTAAATATGTTTTAGCAGACTTGTAATGACCAGAATTAACTTTTGTGGATAAGCACTGTGAGTTGAAGCTGTCATGTTGCTGTTGCTGGATTACAGATTCAGTTCTACATCACGAACGAATTATTGTCGGAATACAGTTCATTCATCTATAATTACAATCTAGTAGATTTTCAGATGGCTTTTTTTTTTTTTTTTTTTTTTTTGCGGGGTGATTTTCAGATGGCTTATGAGCTGAAAGACTTTGCTAAATTCCACTGCAGTACATCTTATATTTGGTTAGTGTCCATAGGGAAATATTAGTCAAACTCCATGAATTATTGTCGGAATACAGTTCATTATCTATAATTACAATCTTTGTATTGTCAATACGGTATCGAAATGCTGGCGGCTGATGGCATTATATATACTGTTGACAGATGTAAGATTTGTTATCTGACAGTTTACTTGAAGTGTACGTCGTGTGCTTTTCCAGCATAGCTCTCTGAGAAAATATTTGATTTGGCAAGCTTGTGCACGAAGGTAACCCAACTACATTTAAATATTTATATTACATATTGTTCCTAGACTTATGCCTATATTCCAAACTCTCATATAGCTACACTCTTTTGGATTTTGCATCCCCTGATGCTCTTACTCACCCAAAAATACGTCCGTGCAAGTTACCGTCATTACTTTATAAGGGATTGGTTATTCAAGGTAATTCTTCTTTTCTGGTACACTGGTGACATTACAGTAGAAGAGACTAAGAGTCTCTAAGTTCAACCCTTGATTAGCATGCTCAAATTCAGTAAAGAATATCTATTTTCTTTACATTTTTCTAAGTTTGATGTTTTTTTGGGTATCTTTTTACTACCTATGATTAGATCAACGTCACCCGGTAACGTTAGGAAGATAGTACACAGATGGGTCTCATCTGACATGTTGTGAGTGGTAGTGTACAAAATAAATCTATTCTCACATACATATTGTCTTGAAATAGCGGTACTATGTGCAGAATATTGATTAGGATAGTGCTTGTGCCATCAATATCATATAAGTGTAGTCCTTAATTATTGAATAGCAGATAACAGATATGCGGAATCAAACACAACTAAAATCCCTGATGCAGAGTTTGAATTGTTGATGACAACCCTGTGTATTTTGCTGATTTTTTCTGTATGCTTCACGTTATTTATTTTCATAAGGTCTTGTGAACTATAAACCAAAGATGAATACAGCCATATGGACGATAAATCAGAAGTTTGATCCATCCGAATGTGTGATAAATGATAAATCTCGTTACTGGAGATATTGACCATATCAGACTCGAGTCGATCAATGGCGGTCTTATCTGTGAAGCTAGTTCATCACCAGCTATCCAAGAGGTTCTGGTGATAATACCATTTGTGCATCAGCAATCTCTCTTGTCACAACCTCCCTGGACACTGGATCCTTCTTTACATGGAGGAGCATCTTTGCTGCTGGGATAAGAAGGGCCCAGGTCTTTCGAAAATACATTGTTACCAGCTTTGCTCGTGCTGCCCATCCAGAACCACAGCTAAGGGAACTGTTTGGGACATATCGTAGTGATCGATTGTAGGTTGATGTTTTACTGAAAAAAAAGAGGAGAAACTCTCTCGGGTCATCTGGTGAGCGATCAAAACCAAATGGATCATTGCACCGAGGATTATAGACTTGTGCTCACTGTCAATTCATCAGGTAAATCAGTGTTCAGTCATCAAACGTAGTTGGACTTCAGGATGTCCCTTGTCCCGTGTTTACCGGTTGTGGCAACTGACCGAGACATGTTCCCAGACCGGAAAACGCAGGCGTGGAGGATTATATAAGCACGGAGCACCGAGAAGCGTGTACTTTTGTCAATAGGAAATGTGGCAGACACTGCCATCATGAACCTCAACGACGATGCCTCGAGGTCGTTCAGAGATAGAGATTCTTTGTCTGAAATCTCTCTTGGCGTTTTCACAGCATCTGACCTGAGGCTACGTAGTACCACCTCCAAGAAGATAAAAAGGAGAAGCTCAAATCAGTGGTGTTCTGTATAAGATGCGAGTGCGCCTGCCTGCAGCTTGGAGCCCTGAACTTGATGAGATGGCGCGTGCCGTGACACCTGATGAGGTGATGGTGCCACAGGCGCAGCTGTATTTTCTGCAGTCGCCGGTGCTCCATGACCATGATGCTCGAGAGCTTGCTGCGTTTGCTTATCCTAGTGGTCTAGTGGATATTATGTTCTTCCGACCTACTCTTGTGGATATTATGCTTATCCTTGGAGTAGAGCTGAATAGATTAAGCTATTTGTTCATACTGAACCCAAACAAACAGCATGTGATGCAGTACACTTGGCTGACGAAGCACGTGAGCAAGATAGTCACAGTATATTCAGATAGTAGAGCAGATTTCTGTCGTGCGAGTGTGTACGCCTGGCTTTTCTTCTGATATATTTTGTTCCATGGGCTGAGTGTTCTGCGTACGGCTGATCGGTTCCTCCTTCCGTTCTTCTTCCCCTATCGAGTGTTCTGCGCATGTGGTAACCTGTTCATATATGTTGCAAGACCAATAGTATCATCTCTCTCTTTGTCCGTCCTTCAGTACCCATGTGGAGGAATATAAGCACGAAGCACCGAGCAGTGTGTGTGTCAGTACGAAATGTGGCAGCCTGCCATGATGAACCTCAAGGACGGACGATGGAGCTCGCAGCCTCGAGTTCGTTCGTTCAGAGATAGATTCTGCATCTGGGATCTCTCTTGGCGTTTTTGCGGCACCTGAGCTCGGAGAAGTGCCCGTGGCCGCCGTACCAAGAAGATATAACTTTATGAGAGCATCTCCAACCATGTTTGGCAAAGCTTCCCCAAACATCCTGGCGGACAGCCCGGTCACCATTTGTATCTAAAACGTCCACCCAACCGCGGCCCCTATAGTGAGCCCAAACGTCCGGGTGGTCCGGCAAACTCCAAAAGTAGCTCATATGTGGGGCGAGTTTGGGGTTGTCCGGACGCGCCCGGACGCGTCCGCTACGTCGGCCCTGTCAACGCGGGCCCATGAAATTTGAAGCAAAAAGAGGCGCCGGCCACTATCATTTCTCCACTCCGTCTCCGCTCCCGCCAAACACTTTCATTTCTCCCGCCACTCCCACCCCGGAAATCTCCCGTCCGTAGTCGGCGCCCGGCGGCGCCAAGAGAAGAGAGAATGGAGACAGATGCGTCCGTCGATTCAACTGAGAAGGGTGCATCGTCAGAGTCGGTTGAGCAGCGGCTGGGCGCGGATCTGAAGCCGGAGACCGTCGCCCGAAGGATGCGGCGCCGCAATCAGCGCGAGCGCGAGCTGACGATTAAGGCGGCAGAGGAGGCGGAGAGGATTGCGAATGCGGACACGCAGCCCGACGCCGAGGCCATGTTCACGCCTGAACCCACGAGGCGGCGTCCGGCGCCCATGCCGCCTCCGCCGCCCGGCGTCGCGGCAAGAAGGTTGACGTCCTCGACCACGAACCCGGAGGAGCCGTGCCACATCGTGGACGATTTCCCGTCGCAGGTTGACCCGACGCAGGAGGAGGAGATGGTGGCCGATTCTCCCCCGCTCCAGCGGACGCGGGCATCTTCCGGCATGACCAACAGCCAGCACGTCCACAACCTGTTCGACTGAAGTAGACGCCCCGAAGGTATGAAATTCTATCCGAAATGCATAGTTTCGTTGCAACTTAGGACCGTTGTTTAATCGTTAGCATGATAGGAAGAGTTCTTGATGAATTTGATCCGATATGGGGAAATCGGCCACAGGATCCGTCGGGTGGCACACTTCCCCCTTTTACACTTTAGGTGAGGACGATCCATCCGACGCTACCAAGAAGAAGAACAATTTTATGAAAATTTGTGGATGTTCACAAGTTATGTTTGACAAACCTTAAGAAACCAAAAAGACAAATCTAAGACTTTCAGCTCCAAATTGAAATCACAAGAAACCAAAAGACAATCTAGCATGAATAGTGTCAGTCGTGTAAAAAAAAGACGAAAGCAAAAATGGAGCTATTCATGTTAGATTTGTCGTTTTTGTTTCTCAATGTTCATTTCGAATTGTAAGCTGGATTTTTTGTGGGTTGTACAAACATTTTTTTTAAACATCCACAATTTTTTGTACAATTTTTTGAAACATTTAAATTTGAATTTCTGACGATGGCATGGGGAACAACCTAAGGGGGATGGGAGCACCAGATACTTCCTCGGCGGGGGATTTAAAAATATTTTTCGGTAGCATGGGTAACACCCTGATGGGATGGTAGCATTATATATTTCCTCCTACTGGGCCTAGCCCTAAGTTTTTCACGAGGAAATTGCACAAACCACCACTTATTGGTGCTAGTTTTGTGCAAAACATTTACTTTTGGGGTTCGTTGCGGAAAACACCTACTATTGAGGTAATAAGTTGCACAAAGGTCTAATCTGGTCTTTGCCTTTGTTAATCTGACTGCTGACTCGACCTAACTAAAACCAATGAAAACTATGATCTGCTAATTAAAACCAATAAAAACGGTGGAAGAAGAGGCCCGGTCCAAGTGAAGAAGAGCCAACCATATCTCAAGACCTCTCCTCAGACTCGAGAGCAGCCCCGAGACTCGACCTCGCTCCGCTAAGAGAAGGAGGCGGCGGCCATCCCAGCGTCGACCTCGCTCCGCTAAGAGAAGGCGGCGGCGGCCGTCCCAGCACTGACGAAGTTATCGCCGATGAATGAGCAGAGCCAGCCCTTCACCGTCGCCAGGTAAGCAATCTCGTCCACAGCTCCGGCTCTGCGCAGTTTTCTCCCCTAGCCCTAGCTCTACCGATTGATTATGTCTTCTTCTCCCTTGTAAAACCTATGTTATCTGTTTTGTTTTTTACCAGGATTCTGACGTGGCCGGTTTTATTTGCCAGATTGGCACTTACAAATGAGACCCACTTGTTAGCAGTCATTTAACAGTCAGTTAACAAAGACAAAAACCAGATTAGACCTATGTGCAACTGATTACCCCAATAGTGGGTGTTCTGTGCAACGAACCTCAAAAGTAGGTGTTCTGCGCAAAACTAGTACCAATAAGTGGTGATTTGTGCAATTTCCTCGTTTTTCACTGCTGAGTGTTGACTACTCCACTACAACTACAGAGCATCCACAAACGAGTACTGTCTCTCTCACTGACACGGAATGCATTGCAGGACAGGTTATACAGATGTAAAAATCAAAAGGCAGATATTATCTTTGTTTTGAATAAAAAATGCAGACATTATCACAGATGGATAAAGCCGGATAGTGTCTAAGGGTTGCAAGAGTACTGTGTTGGTGTTGGACAGACTCGCAGCAGCTCTCGCAACGCATGTGTGTGCACCTACGGCAAAACGGGAGAACTGAGCTGTGGCTCAGTGGTAAGGATGATTTCAACGGGGCGACGCAAATGGACATCGATTTGGTCCGGGATTTATCCGTTTGCGTCGCCGTCCGGCCGGGCGGACACCGCGCGGACATAGGCATTTGGAGAGTGCTCCCAACGCGGACCGACGCATCGAAGCAAAGCAGGCACCACAAAGATCACGATCCATTGATTGAGTTAGCTAGTACGCTTTCAACTGGCTTGCACAATGATCGATCGTTCGATTCTTCGGTCACGCCCGCGCCGGCCTCCCCGCCCGGCCGCCCAACTCGCCCGGTGTTGGACCTCTCCTGCCTGACACCACTCCATGCCTTGCTTGTTGGTCATAGATCACTAGATCGATAGCACACGGAGCCATCTCAGCCAAGATTTCATCAACGCAGCAGCAGCTGCGAGCGCGCCGGTCGCCGGATTGACTGTAGCTGCTCTTCTTTGCAAAGATACAAGCAAGTGACACAAATATTAGTACTCGACGGAGACATGTGATAGCTTGATGCAACGATCTGCGCGAGCGTTCGCGAATGGAGTTCCACGCGCGGCACCACGGGGAGGCGGCGGCGCCACCGCCGACGCCAGCGACGAGCTTGGGCGACGCGCTGGCCGAGGCCCATGCCCCAGTCCACTGCCGACGGCATTCGTCGTCCTCCGCCTTGGATTTGTGGCTGGCAGCGAGGTGGGGAATTTTCGGGAGAGAGGAGAGAGAAGAGGTGGAGGGCGTGGGGTGATTCTTTGACTGGTTGGTGGGCCAAGTCATGTGTGGAGGCGATAGAGACGGACAGCTGCGGACGCAGCAGGACGCGCGGACGCGTCCGCGCCCGACGCATCCGTGACCCAAATTTGGGCCAGAAATGCGTCGCGGCGGACCGAAAAACGGACCGCAGTCCGTTTGCGTCGCCCCGTTGGGCCTTGTTTTTTGCTCCTGCGGACAGGGACGGACGCGCGCGGATTCGATTCGTCGCCCCCGTTGGAGTCATCCTAAGGTGTAGGCAGTGGTCTCCCTTCCCACCCGGGTTCGACTCCCCAAGGGAGCGATTTTTGGGTGTCTCACCCGTGGGCACTGAACAGTGCTCGCACTGTAGCGACAATGTAGTGACATTGTAGCTGTACTGTTCACTAGGGGCAGTATAAATATTCTTTGCTGGTCTCTCTCAGCACGCGTTCGAGCCATAGCGATAGGAGTCACAAAACGCGTGGGATTTGTATTGATCTGTAGGTCTTAGCTTGCACACTAGGGTGTGTGTGGTGTTGTGTGCGTGCGTGTGGTGTGAATTAGTGTGTTAAGTTCAGATACTACAGCTGTACCAATCCAGAGGCATAAAAAAACCTGAGGCAAAACGGTGTGAACGCGAAAGGGCCGACATCACATCCCTGTTCTACTTACTACTCCTACATGGAAGAAAAAAAACGGCGTGGCTTCTGACTCGCTTGACCTTTACATTACAGTGACGCGTCGACACGTGCCGACAATGATAATCAGCTGAAAGCTTCAGTTATCTGTGATCGTACTTGATCCACGATAGAAAGACTAGCCTGCTTGACTCCGCGAGTCAATGTCAACACGCGGCAAGCCAGGTAGCCGGCCTCCTGGAACCCGCGGATTTCTACAGTACTTTCGATTATACTGTATCCAGATCCAGTTCAGTCACGGAGAATTTGTAAATAATCCATCTTGTACTACATCGGACTTTTCTTCGCCTGGCAATGGAATGTTGTCCGCGAGAGAGACGAACCCGCTGAGCCACTAGCATTTCTAGGTTGACTTGGGGAAAAAAATGTATTGCAAACCATTTGTCTTCTTAACCGTGTGGCCTTTATCTTTGAGTATGCGCAGCACGATTTAGAAACTGAAAAATCACGTTTTTTATTTCTTTGAAACTTTAGGCTTTATGCCTTTGTGACATGCAATTTTTTTTAGAGTTTCTTTTGGAGAGTTTGTGACATGCAACTTGATTGACTTTAGTGTAAGTTGGAAATAAACTGCACTCCTTGAAAAGAGCAAATCTGAGACGCTCGTGCACTCACGTCACGCGCCATTGACCGTTCGTCCATGTCGTCGGGCGCCGGCAGCTCACATCAGCTGATCAGCGACGGCGACGACGGCCGGCACGCGTAGGTCGATCGACCAACCGAAATCGCGGTAGGTGTCACTGGAATCATCACGTAGTACAAATACAACGACGCGCGGTTTTATGATATTTTTGGATGAAATCACGCACGGCCACTCCTATTTCCGTCGTCGATCTCAGGTCTACGTGGACATGTGGAGCTGGACCGCAGCTTTAAGATATGATGATCTATGGCGGTAACATGCCGCCCTCGCTGGCTACCGAACCCCTATATATAAACTTAAGCACCACCTGCTTTCTTCATTTTAATCCGCGAGACGCCGTGTTCCTATGTCGAGCTACGTACTCCGTAACAAAAATGGCAACTGCCCGTGCTATGTAGACTGATTGATTAGACACTTTGCTATAGTTTAATGGTTAATACAAAAATTATGCACGGATGATAAAAGTAGGATTCCGCGGCTCATTTCCCACGTTTAGGATGTGAACGGGGAGCGGCGACTTATTGCAGAGCGATGGAGCATCTCCGACTCGTTTTATTTGTTGAGATCAAGCATCTCCATCGTCTGAATAAAATAATTGACAAACATGATTTCAGTATCTTTTAAAAAATGAACTTCACAAAAATGGACTATCATGTATGGTCGCTTATAACTTTCAAATCAAATGAAAAATGTCATGACAATATATGTAATTGTCCATGATCTATCATGTATGAAAAATCATGACTCTCAGACCAACTGATAAAAATCGTGGCCATATCCATAAGATAGTCCGTGATAATTTGACCTTCCTTGGCATAGAGGTGCATCTTGCCATGCAAAAACAATAGTTCCTAAAATAGTTTCCAACTTATGTTGTGGTTTTATTTTATTTTCTAAGTGTCAACAATGAGCTTTTTTATGAATAAGTCTAAGGGTTATGGTGGAAAATGAAACCTCTCCAATTTTCAGTAGTAGGAAACTGCCTTTCTGTGGATTCACCATCTGTGGCGCACTAAACTGACCATGCGCCACAAAACAAATTCAGTGGCGCACCATGCCTAATGCGCCACAGAATATTGTGGCGCATGCGCTCACACATGCGCCACGGTAATACGGTGGGTCCCGCCTCCACAAAAATCTGGTGACATTTCTGTGGCGCACGTGTCTGGGTCTTATTCTGTGGCGCATCACGGAACGTGCGCCACAAAACAAATGGTGGGCCCCACCAATGACTGCCTGGGGTCCAGCGTCACAGAAACATGTCTTTCTATGGCGCATCCACGCCCATGCGCCACAGAAAGAACACCCTAGACAGTCATTGGTGGGGCCCACCATTTGTTTTGTTTTGTGGCGCACTGGGCTCCATGCGCCACAGAAAGACGTGTATATTCTTTTCTTTAAGATGTGTGTATGTTTTTTCTTCAAATATAACTAAAAATATTTGTGTTTAAAGAATAACAAGTGTTTGTGTTCTTTATTTAAATTTAACCAAAAATATTTTTCAAAAGAAAAAAAAAATGAGACAGCCAGGATTCGAACCTGGCTGCCTCAAGTTCCAAATTGAGTGGCTAACCGCTGGGCTATGTATGTGTGCTTGTCACATAATAGCAAGCCGCGTCTTTTATCATTTTAGCCACGGAATTCTGTGGCGCATACAGCAGCAGATGCGCCACAGAATCAAAGCATTATGTGGCGCATCGGATGCTGGGTGCGCCACAGAATTCCTGACTTAACCGTTTTAGCCTGCCGCCGTGCCGATCTCTTTCTTTCTCCTCTCTTTCGATCTTTCTCTTCTCTCTTCGACCGGCGTCGACGCACCACCACCGCCCCCACTCGCCGCCGCCAGCAGCCCCAGCCCAACCCGCCCCCACTCGCCACACCACTCGACGCCGGCCCCACCACGCGCTAGGACCGCCACCCGCGCCGCGCTCGAACCCGGCCGCGCCGCGACCTCGGCTCCCCGTCCGCCCGCGCAGCACCTCGACGCCGGTGACCTCCACCGCCGTCCGCCCATCCGCGCCATGAGGAGCATCTCCACCGCCCATCCGCGCCTCCCTTCCCTCCCCGAGGTGCGCTGCCCCTCTCTCCCTCATCTCCTCCTTCCCCTACCTCTAGCTAGCTAGGTGTTGTTAAAATTCCAAACCCAAGTTAGTGTTAGTTGCTAGGTTAGTGTTAGTTGCTAGGGTAGTGTTAGGTTAGATTGGAGATGAAAAATTTGAGGTTTAAGGTGTTTAAACATATGGTCACTGTTTAAACATACCTTTAAAACTGACTTGAATTAAGGTGTTTGAAGTTTTCAAAAAATTATTTTTGAGCTTTATCATGAAGTAATAACATAGTGCAAGAGATCCATGAAGGTACATTGTAAATAGGATCAAGATTTGATAATTTTGTAAGCCTCCAAAGTTGGTACTTTTTAACTTTCATGAAGTTTTAGTTGGAATTTGCAAGATTTTATATTCTCTAGAGAAGTAACAGTCAAGAAATACATGTAGACAAGTTTTGCATTGGTTCATCCATGAAGACATGTTTTTTTAGCTCATGATCCTTTTTTTTTTGTTGTACAGGTGCAGAGGTGCTTGTGTGTGCTAGGCAAGAAGACGCCCTTGGAATCAATTTGTGAAATATTTGCAGGTACCCCGATAGGTTGTGTGTGCTTATGTTCTGTGCTACCACGACACAATGTCGTGGTTGTTTGTGTTTCGACCATAGTGTCGTGTATGTGGATGTTGCCGGCCGGAGATGCCGGCAACATGATTTGTTAAATGTCTGCAGGTACCGATGAGGCCCTTGAGTTTGCCGGAACGTCGATTAACTTCCGTTCCGGCAAATTTGGGTACTCCATATGTTCCATTTTTAGCAAAGGTCATGCCGAAAGTTTTCCCTACTACATGCGTGACAGCCAGCTGGTGGAAGGATCAAGGACACGGACCATGGCCACGGAGTATCTCCAGAGGTTCATGCTGAACAAGAAGAGGAAGAACAACCTTCTTCTGCCTTTCTTTCCCGAGTAAGTACACATCCGCTCGCCGCCGTCGTATCCTATGCTTTCTTATAGATTTCTTCCGTTGTTGATCCTTTCCAACATTTCGTTTCAATTGTGTCGACCAGGGACAAGTACTGCATACTCATCGTCCTAAGCCCGATGTGGTCCATTGCCACTTATTTCGACTCGGGGAGTTTGAGCAAGAAGAAAGACTATACCAGAATAAAGGGTGTTCTCGATGAGCCTTTCGAGGGCCACGCCCAAAAGGGAGGCCACTTCGAAAAAGGACAGAAGAAGGGGGAATTTCTCACGAATGACAACAAAAACCGGTTCAGGCATGGGACCCAGTTCGATTGCATCAAGCAGAAGCATGGCAGCGTGAAGGATGCCTTCTACGTCCTCCATCACATTAAAGGGTTTGTCCGGGATGCACTGAAAACAAGGTTGCCATCTAGTCTCCGAAAGTGGACCAAATTTGCGGGGGAAATCACCGATGATAAGCTTAGAGAAGACTTTCATCACATCCAGATGGAGTTGTCGCAAATCATCTACGACGATGTCGTGACATCAGGGGGCCTTTAACAAAGCCAATGGTAGGATAAATCATGCATACTCACAACAAGTGCTTCTTTATTTTCTTTACTATAGACTTATCATACTCAATCTATTTATATTATTAACCAATATATATCCCAATTCATCTCCAGGGTTGTGTCAGAGGGAAATCGAAGAACGCCTAACTCTGCAGAATGACACCAGGACGTGGACGACGAAAGACTGCTACAAACCGTTCCGGTGCCGCTCAAGAAGAAGACTCCATGATCATGCTCCTGCTCTTGCTCACCATCATCGCGGTTGTACTCTATTTGATCCTAATTTAGGCACTAACAACTTCATTTGTACTAAAACTTGTGTGACATGAGATGGACTTTTGTACCAATTAAGACTTGTGCAATAATTTGGCACTTGTCACTATATGTATGTATAGTAATCTTGGGCTCTAAGTGATGTGATGACATAGTAATGTGTCTGTTTTTATATACCGTGTCAAAATATATTATTGTTTCTATTATTTCTGTATAAATATTGTAATATACCTGTATTTATACACCGGGCAGCAGCAAATCGCGAATACCTGTAGAAATATTCTGTGGCGCACGGTTTTTTTATTCTGTGGCGCACGAAACTGGATGCGCCACTGAAATTTTGCTGTGGCGCACGGCTTGGGTGCGACACAGAATTGTGATATTTCTGTGGCGCACGGTTCGGATGCGCCACATAATTTATATTTTAGTGGCGAGCATTCTGTAACGCACCCACCATGCGCCACAGAAAACCTTTTTGGTGCGCCACTAAAGGCCGTTTTCCTACTAGTGTTTAACACAAAGCATACCATATTTAAAGTCTGTTGTCCAAATATTTTGAATTCCTCTGCTTTGTCGCTACTTTCGACCATAATAAATGAGTTTTGGCCAACTCTCGGTACTATTTCAAAATTGAACTACAGTTTTAGTTATAGTTTGGTCCAAAAAGTTGTGAAACCATTTAACTTACCCAAATAGTAGTTTATGCAGTAGTCATCGAGGGTGAACGATTCATTCGTTTGCTATGAATAGTTGTGCCAGTAATTGTGGTCCTACTTTTAAAAAAGACAGAAAAATTATCATTTGGCATGGATTATTTTTTCATGTGAATTTGATACCATGAAAAATGATAAACATGAATTTTGAGTCACAATGTCAGGTGTCGAGTGGTCTAGGCGGTGATCCTCTTTGGTGCAAGCCTTGCCCATTTTCTCTTCGTTGGTCGACATCGCCGAAAGAGTTGCCTTGTGCTTGGCCTGAGCACCAAATGTTTGGCCCACATCGACGTGGACTTTGTTCCGATGCTGCGTTGAAGATCTTGTTGGTTAATTGTTGCATACGGAGAAGTTACGACGATGGCGACGCTTGTACACAATGGGTTTCTTCTCGACATTGTGTTGTTTTCGGAGGGTAGAAGAGTTGGTCTGTGTTGCCTTTTTGTGGGCATGGTATTGTGTGAGTTTTGTCCATTTTTTTTTAATAATTAGATAAACAACCTTGTTCTGAATTTAAGCCTTTGCCTTCAATTAACAAAAAATAACAATCGAGCAATCGAGTGTTTGCGAGACTGCAACGACTCCAACCCACTAGCATTTGTAGCTGATTGTAGAAGAAAAACTCATTTTAAATCGATTGGTTTAAGATTGTGATATTTATCTTTCAGTATTTGAAATTGTGGTCGTATGGGGGCATGATTAAGTAATCGATAATCAAGCAGTTGTACAGTCAGCTAAATCACGCATTTTTTCTTATTTTAAAAACTTTAGGTTTGCTGACGTACAACTTGTTTGACTTATCCTCACGTGACGCGCCGATGACCGCCCGGCCATGTCGTTGTACGGAGGGGCCGGCATCTCTCACATCAGCGCCAACGGCGCGGTCGGCGTCGAGAGATCGATCGACCCGCGCGCGCATGTGTCAGTACCGGTGTACGACCCAAGACTCGCACGGTTTTCCTCTGGAAAAAAAAACCTCGATCGGTTTCACACGTACAACACGTACAATGCAAAATGCTTATAGAGATACTTCGTAAAATAAGGGCGTGTTCGGCAACCCTCCAACTCCCAAATCCGTGGTGCTCCGAACCGAAGCAGTACCGAACATGACAAATCCGTGGAGCCAGATCTCCGGAGCTGGCCTATTTCTGTGTACAAATAGCGGAGCACCTCTTTCGGAGATCCACGGAGCACCCGAGCGCGGAGCAGCGTGTATTTACGAAGAGACTACCACCGCCAAGTGAAAAACTGTTCGCTACTTTCCTTTTCTTTTCTCCCGAGCGAGGCAGACAGAGCGAGCCCCGGTTTTCCTTTTCTCCCTTCGACTCCCAGGTACGCGTGACCTAGCCGCCACCTCCATCGTCTCCGGCTGCCGCCGCGGCCCCACACTCCGGCCGCCGCCCCCTACTCCGGCCGGAATCCAGACCCGCCGCCGGACTCCACGCCCTTCATCCCCGACTCCAGATCGACGCGCTCCCGACCGGACCCCTCCGCCTCCGTCCTCGTCTTCCTCCGGTGAGAAATCCCTTCTTTGGTTCTTCCTCCGCCATTGCTGAGCAGCTCGTGCTGGATTGGGGTGAGCAGTAGGCTGTCAAGCGGGGCGGGATGCGGGTTAGCTATTTGCACTACCGCTGCTTTAAATCTCCTCCAATCCCTACCTCCATTTGCTCTAGTTTGGGAGAGGAATTGGATAAAAATATTATTGATTTCCATGCGGGTGATGTTGCTGGATTGGATAAAAATCCATGCGGGTGAGAAGCCCATGATTGATGTTGCTGGATTGGATACAAATATTATTGATTCCTTCTTTCCTGTCAAATTGAATAATGTTGCTGGTCATTTTGGGAGAGGAATTGATGGTGAGGAAGATCAATTTGTGCAGGAATTTTGTGCACAGTTTTGTGTACTTAGCTATGTAATTTTGTGCAATGTGTTGTGTAGTTAGGTATGTAAAAACTATAGTGCATCATTTCTATATATTTTTGCTATGTATTATCAGTGGTTATTTTCTATATTACAGTGCTATAGAAGTGACACCAATTTTGTAGACTTGTGTCAACAATGGCTGCTGAATGGAGTGAGGACAACAGTAGGATAATCACTGATTTGTTTGTGAAGCAAGTGCGTGCTGGTAATAGGCCAAACACTTACTTGACACCTAGATCATACGCGGATGTTGCTAAAGAATTCGAGAGTATAACCGGACTAGACTATAAGCAGCCCCAACTTAAAAACAAATGGGACAAGCTGAAAGCTGACTACAACACATTCAAGAAACTCCGATTGAGGGAGACTGGAGGAGGATGGGACATAGAGCAAAATACTGTAAGACAAGATCCCGAGTGGTGGAAGAAGGCAGTACAAGTGAGTCGTCGTGCCTCTGTTTTACTTCCTATAATTTAATAAACTTATCTTATTGACAATGTTGTTTGTTTTGTTGTATCACAGGACATTCCAGGTTGTGGCAAGTTCAAGAAGCATGGGCTTCGCACTGAAGCAAACTTGAGTGTGATGTTTGAGGACATCACAAGTGATGGCAGTGATCATTGGAACCGTTCTTCGGGCGTACCACCTCTTTCAAGTGAAGTGTTAGCAGATGCCTTGAATGTTGATGCCATCCAAGATCTAGATAGTGAGGATGCTTATGAACCGCTGCCAAGTCCAGGTGATGTAGGGGCTGGTTCTTCGGGAGTCAAGAGGCTTGGAAAGTTTGTGCATGATGGAAACAAGAAACCCAAGGGTGCAGTAGTGATGCAGGAGCAGATTACAACGATTGGTGACATTGCTGAGAGATCCCAATCTTCTTTTGAGTCTTTCTTGAAGAGTGATGATGATGCATCTGTCAAGACTACCATGGATGCGGTTTTCGCATGTGGCGCCGAAGAAGGAAGTGACGAGCACTACATTGCCACTGAGTTGATGGCCAAGAGAGACCAAAGGGAGATTTTTATGCACATGAGTGTGGGGTCTCGTAAGGGTTGGCTTCGTAGGAAGTTTGATTACAAGTATGCGAAGTAGATGGTGCTACGAAGGTGTGTTGGTTGTTTATGTACTATCTACTATGTCACGAGACTATTTGTGCACTTTGTTAAACCATTACTCTTATTTGGCTTGTAACAACTATTTTGATAATATATACTTTGTTGTGCACTTTGTTGATGGCCAATATATGTCTTTCTATCATGTTTTTGTGCATGATGCTAACTATTTGTAACTTGTTCATTGTGTATGTGCAGATGTCGTCTGACAGTGACAATGATGATGCTTATGAAAAGAAGAGAAGGTTGGTTTGCCATCGTACAAAACAAATATCCATCACTTGTTCAAATGCAGCACATATTGCTGCGAAATTTAGTGGAAGTTGGTTGTTGAAAGCTGAGGCTAGAACATCTATCTTGAGTGGGTTTGGATGGCTGCAGGAGACTATTGACACACCAGGAGAGACCTACACAATGCTGAGAATGGGTGCAAGGGTATTCTTTGACCTTCATGACTTGTTGGTCGATAGGTATGGGCTCTCACACTCCCCCTTCGTTAGCAGTTGCGAGTCTCTTGCTATGTTTCTTTGGACGTTGGGTGGCTGTGAATCAAATAGGAGAACACAAAACCGTTTTAAACATTCAGCCGACACCGTGCACCGGAAATTTCATGAGGTACTAAATTGTGTGGTTCGTATGTCCTCTCACTACTTGAAGCCTAAGGATCCAAATTTCCGCAGCTTGCATCCTAGGATTAGGAATGATAGACGTGCGTACCCACATTTTAAAAACTGCATTGGTGCAATAGATGGGACTCACATTAGGGCAGTCATTTCTCCGTCCCTACAAGTGAGATACATTGGAAGAACCGGTGCAGTAACTCAGAATGTGATGGCGGTATGTGACTTTGATATGCATTTCACTTATGCTTCAATTGGACAACCTGGTGCTATGCATGACACAAGTGTCCTTTATCATGCACTTGACAAGGATATGCTCACCTTCCCCCATCCTCCAAAGGGTGAGCATTTAACAAATACTACCGTGTAATTATTTGCATGATGCAAAATATGTCACAACTAATATGCAATATTTCCTTTGTTTTGTTTAGGCAAGTACTACCTTGTTGATGCTGGCTATCCTAATAGAAATGGATATCTTGCACCATATAAAGGAGAAAGGTATCATGTTCCTGAGTTCCATAGAGGTGTAGAGCCAAATACTCCTGTCGAGAAGTTCAACAGAATTCACTCGTCCAAGCGCAATATAATTGAGAGATCTTTCAGGGTATTGAAGATGAAATTTCAGATCCTTCTCAAGATGCCAAAGTTTGACATGGCTACCCAGAAGATGATTGTCGCTGCAACTATGGCATTGCACAATTATATACGTGCCCATGATAGAGAAGATATCCATTTTCAGCGGTGTGATAGAGATCCTGATTATGTGCCCGAAATTCCGGAACGATACAAGCGGTTCGTTGTTCCTGCTGCTGCTTCGGATTCGTCAACTCCGGAAGCAAACAGTGCTGACATGGATGCGTTCAGAGATGAACGAGCTACCGCCATTGCTCTAGGATGGTGATTCAAATGACATGTTACATATATGTGTCGGTTTGATGCTTTTGGACTTGATCCGTCAACTCCGGAGGCAAACGGAGATGATATGGATGACTTTAGGGATGAACTTGCTACAGCCATGAAGCGTACCTGCACTTAAAATATGGCAAGGTACCTGTGTATAGTGCAAACCCCTGGATCGAATCATTTGCACACACAGTCTAAGATGAAATATCACAACATTGCATCATTATTACACGAATGATCCAGTACTTGGTAAAATATTCATTACAACTTGCATAGCATATAGCTAGATTGAAAGAGTAAAGCAGCGGAAATATAATCTTCATGGAGTCCTCATCCTTAGCATGTGCCACAGGCGAAAAACATGTTGGTTGCAGACTCGAAAACCCTTAACGTAAACTCACTCGTCATCTGAACAATCTGCAACAAATAAAATTTTGCAACAGAGTGGGTCAGAACCATTAAAAATGGATCTGGCAAGTGACACTATGTGGACACTTAATGGGATAACTCTATAGCCTATATGCATATTTGGCTGGTGGAGTTTCAAGGCTGATTTGCATAAAAGCAAGTTTTTCCTATCTTTTGTAAAACACTTTTCTTTTGTCAAAAACAGGTATGGCATGAATACCATCCTCTTGTCTACTTTTGTTCAACCTTCACACTTTTATTTCAGAAATTGGAATGTTGGGAGCCTCCGTTGTCATCCTTGATCAGCTGGTCAAATTGTCCGTAACCGGGGACACGGCTAAGTACTTAGATTTTACACTCTGCAGAGGTTGTGCACTTTCACCACGAGACCCAACAAACCCAAACTATCCTCAAGCACTCAATTTGTGCTAAGGAAAAGGAGAGAGTTGAGACGAGACCTTTGAGAAACAGTCCCCTGTTCCTCTGGGCAGACCCAAAGATATTCATCTACTGAGACGTGCCGGAATCAGGTTCCTAGAACTTACTTAGTCAAGGCAGAGCCATAATACCAAGTGGCTGCACTGGAAGCATCTTCACTTAGATAAAACTTTGGTCCCTTTAATACCCTGGGTGGCCATCCACAAGTGAATAAACACTCAACTCCTCCATCATCTTTTCAATACCAATTCCACCCAGGAGATAATTTAACTTAGTAGAATTAAGCTTTAAAGAAAACACATTTGCATAGCATCAAATAATCTACTAAGTTATCAATGGGGTTCTAGACACAACTAGTGTAAGGGAGGATAGTGGTTTTAGCTTAGCAATAATACTATCCAACACATGCTTATAAATAAATACACTAAGTAATGCATATAAAATACTTAGGAAATTTCATGGGGGTGTGCCACTTGCCTTGGCAAACAGAAGTGTAGTAGTAGCAGTTGCAACCACCTTCGTCTCTCTCCGAAATTTCTAACACATCAAACAATACACAATAAATATGCAGCCAAACAACATTTAAGAAAATATGACATGCATGAGATGCAGAATGATTTATGATGTGAAAGACATACAAAACACAATAAGGATAAGACATAAAACAACTTATTCCAAAAAGGCTAAGGTAAGGTAAAGGTTGAGTAAACATAACAATGCTAAAACAACAACTTGAAAGGTTGTAAGGCTACTCCAAGTCTTCATAATTTTGGTCTTCAAATAATCTTCAACTCCTTTGTAGCTTCATTGATCTTCAATGGTATTCAATTAGCACTCTAGGGACTTAATCATAACACAAAGGACTTGGTCTATGTCCAAAGTGAGACAATAATAGAAGGAAAGAAGATAGAAAGAAAAGAAGTAGTTGGTCTTCTAAAATTCTTCTCCTTGCTTCCTTGTAGTTTTACTTGATGTGATGACTTCATTACACTTTGTGGACTTGTTGCTTCTGAAGACTTGATGATTTTGACAACATCAAGGTTGATCTTGAATATAACTTAGCCACCATGAAGTAAAGAGAGAAAGGGAAGGAAGACATAGAAAAGGTAGCTGGTTGGTCTTCATGAACTTCCTCTTGATTTCTTCTAAGTCCTTTCTTCTTGGAGATGCTTCTGGAGTCTTGTTTTCCTGCTAAGTCCTTCTTTGGTCCTTCATTGTTTCCACTAACTTCTAACTTAGTGGTTTTTGACTAGAAGGTTTAGAGAGCTAACAAGCATCCCCAAATTTTCTAAGGAGGAAAGTCATGTAAGAAGTACTAAAATAATACTAAGGACTTAACATGCATGCCATGCCTAAGAAAATGCTCTAAGAAATGCAAGCAAGTATGTTGGTCCAAAAATGACTAAGGACCAAGATCAAACAACAAGTCCAAATAATTTCTAAGGAAAATTAACAGAACAAGAGATGCTCAAATTTTCTAAGGAAAAGTGTTGTCAAAATACTTGTCAAATATTTTCCAAGGAAGAAATAGTTTTGTTTGGAGAGACAAAATATTTCTAAGTACTTTTTATCACTAAAGTCATCAAAATATGACTAAGTCTTTTATCAGCCGAAAATAAGAAGAAAATAATTTTTAATACATTTTATTTATTAAAATAACACATAAAAAGCATTTAATCAATATTTACTCAAACATCATTTAAAATAATTTTACAAAAATAATGGAGTATTCCTACGGCCAATACTGAGGCATACAAAACTATAGCAAAAGAGTTTGCTCAAAATTCTATTTTTAAATTCAAATTATAGCCAAAATACTATTTATTCCACTTTTGAAAATCAACTAATTTAATTTCGTCAAAACCTAAAAATAACTATGCCAAAAGTTTCTACAAGTCCTGAGCTTTCCAAAAATATAAGATTTGCAAAATTTGGCTGACCCAATAAAAAGTTCTAATAAAACTAAGATGCAGGGACTTTTCTGCAAAACTGCCAATTAAATCTATTTCGAAAAAAAATCAGAAAAAGGCTACGCCACGCGTCGACTTCTGATTGGTTGGCATCCGCTGACTGGGCGTTGACGCGGCGCTGACGAGGCGGCTGACGGAGCTGCTTGACGTGGCGTCTTGTGATTGGCTGGATTGGATATGACTGGCGCTGACGAGGCGATGGCGTGGCGGATTGTGATTGGTCAAAAACGGTTTAGCCTTGATCTAATCTCGAGCGTTCAAAACAGATCGGATGGCCGAGAAAGATGAGCTCACCTCCGGCGCTCCGGTTGCCGGAAACAATGGCGGCGCGGCTGCCGTCGGCTTTGTAGTTGACGAGGACGGCTCGACGGTGGAGCTTGGGCTCGGGGAGGCCTACCACGGCGTGCGTCCCGGCGAGGCGAAGACGATGGTGGCGACGGCGTCCTGGATCGCTTCCCGCAACGGCGACGCGGAGTGAATGGAGCTCGTCGAAGCGGCGGCGAGATCCAGTCGAGCTCGTTCGTGAAGATTTGCTGCTGGACAAATAAGATGGAGGTGTCAAGGGGATGCGCACGGACAAGGGGAAGAAATATGACCAAGAATTGGCGGCAGGGGCTCACCGACTTGGCCGGAATCGAAGAAACATGGTGGCGGCCGAGCGGAGCTCCGGCGAGCTATTCCGGCGGTCTGGAGGCGTAATAGGGGTTAGGGTTTGGGGGGAACTAGAGAGGAGGATGTGGGCTTTAAGTAGGCGCAGACGGGACGTTATTTGGTGCACGAAATCTCCGGGAATCAAGACGGGAAGAAACGGCAACTCGAGGTGTTCACGCGCGTGATTTCCGTTCGGCTGGTTGAAGACGACAAAGATGACGTCGATTTTTTTTTTGCTCATTTTCCTTATTAAAATCATAACTTTTGATTTAGGAGTCCAAATTGACTCAAACCAATTTTGAAAAATTTGTAAAATTCAAGCCTTTCCAATGAAACCTTCAAAACCCCTTTTTCCAAAACATTTTATAAACAAATTTTTTGAAATGTGTTTAAATGGATTTTGGACATTATAATGTCATTTAAAAACTATAGGGTTTTTATAAATTCCTTTTGAAATATAATTTAACCAAAAGCAAAATATGAGTAATATGATTTATATCATCCAATAAAATAATTTTGTATAAAACTCAAATAGTTTAAAGAGGGTTTGATAAATCAAAATAAATTCAAAACTCATTTTAGAAATCCAAATAAATATTTTCTTTCAAAAGCAAAACTATAAAACTTGAAAATAGGAATAGGTAAGTAATAGAATAATTCCAATACATACAAACAATTCACAACTAAACACACTTTTTCAAATAGAAATCATTTTGATTTCCAACTAGGTTTTTAAATAAACAATATGACACTTGATGTCAAAAGTAAAATAGGTTTTAAAACAAATCAAAGGTGGCTTTAAATACCACAAGATAAACATTTGCAATATTTATATTGCAACAGATTCAAACAATTTCACAAGCAACACTATCAGAACAATACATTCATAAAAGTCAAAAGAAAACTTGGAGCATAAATGTCTACTATATATTTTCTTAAATATGTTTTCAAGTGGAAATTATTATTCCCACTTTTGAAATAACCAAATGCAAACAATGCTATATGATGATGAATGCATGCATGAATTTTCTTTTCAAAGCAAAATACATAATAGTTTTCAAAAGTTTTAAATTTTTCTGATTTTTCAACTTTTTGAAAAACTTGGGATGTTACATACTACCACCCTTAAAAGGAATCTCGTCCCGAGATTCGGGAAGGCTAGCAAAAGGTTGTGACTGGGATAACTCGGTGGCTACCACCCTTAAAAGAGATCTGTGTTGGTATTAAAATTCCAATGGCAATTATTACAACCTTATCACCATTACATTGACTCTGGTCCTACTTGGCTAAACTCCTCCTGAAGTTTCTCTGGGTGCTTCATTTCTGGTTTTACATTGATATCTGATCCGCCTTTTATCTGTGTGGTGAGCGTGACCGCTTTGTTGGCTTGATCAATCTGACCATCATATTTGGATATCCAGTCCTTGCCTATGATTATATCAAAGCCTTGCAGGTCCAGCACAAACAACTCGCTTGGGAAATTATGTGTCTCAATTCCCAAGGTCATGTTTTGGCATACAGTGTTTGCTGGCATTTTTCCTTCTGTAGAGCTTACCCGGATGGGTCTCCTAAGTCCTCGATTGGGGATCTTATTTTTACTCACAAAGTCTTTGATATGAATGAATGTGTTGCTTCAATATCAAAAGTACTAAGGCAGGATAAGAGTTGATCATCAATCCTTCATAACTGGGTCTGGTTTCTTGAGAACTCTCTCTATGTTTATAGAAAACACATGTCCCTTTCTGAACTGAATTGGCTTAGTCCCATTGCCAGTCTTCTTTTCTGGACAGCTTCGGGAGTAGTGTCCCATTTTCTTGCATTTGAAACACTCTACCTGACTGAGGTCCTTCTTATTGGGTTTTGGGTGGAGATTCTGACTACTGTTTTCTCCCATAAGGTGCTCATCTTCGAGGTCATAAACTTCTTCAGTATGAGCGGGGCTATGGTGACCATGGTTGAGGTGGTGGTCATCCTCTCCATGCAAGTCGTGTTCATTAATATTACGACAATGGTGGTTATGGTCTTCATGGTGGTTGGACTCAACAAACATGTTCCTCATGTGAAGTGCTCCATTCCTGTGATGCTGAGTGATGGTTTTCCAATTCCTGCTTTCTCTTCTTGCTTGCATTTTGCTTCATTTACTTTCCAGGACTATAGCTTGTCAACCAGTGACTGGTAGTCAGGGGCATGGGCAATTGTTAAATAAATGGATAATTTGCCATCCAGACCATTTAGAAATCTCTTCCTCCTTTTTCATCTGTATCAACATCATCCGGTGCATAGCGCGCTAGATTGTTGAACTCATTCAGGTATTCATCTATAGTTCGGTCGCCTAGTCGAAGGTCGAGAATTCCTCCCTCTTCAGTTTCATCACTCCTGATGAAATATGTTCAGCACGAAATCCTTCTTGGAACAAATCCCATGTCATCTCTTCAATGGGGTAAGTGATCTGGTAGCTGTCCCACCAGTTTGCTGCAGGTCCTTCCAGTAGATATGCCGTGAATCTAACCTTCTCAGCATCTGTGCATCCAATTGTGACTAAATCCTTATTTACTGAACGTAGCCAATCATCAGCCAAAATAGGTTCAGTAGTACTTGAGAATTTCTTTGGTCTAAGCTTCAAGAATTTGATCAGCATATCCTCTTGAGATGGGGGTGGTGCTGGAATGTCCTTGGTGTCTTCTTGGTTTTGGTTCATTAACAAGCTCAACTGATTCTGTGCTTCTATTATTTGATTTGTCATTGTCTTCACATCAACGATGGGGCTTTGGTGAGGCATCTGTTTGGGTTTAGCAGAGATGAGTAAAAGATAGACAGATCTAGGAGAATTATTCCTACCCATACAAGCAAATTTGACAAACAATCACACATGATAAACACTCACAAATTTTTGAGAAAACCAACTAGTCGTTTTTGGATCGAAGTACACCTAGGATATGGGGAAAACATATGATAGTACTGCCATACCACAAGTTTGATAGGTCAATACATCAACATGGTTTCTTTATTCTAAAACATAAGGGGTCTATTCTATCTTCTTCTTGAGTGCATCGAGTTCTCCTCTATTTCCTTCAGTTCATCAAGGTACTTCTGGTGTTGTGGAGTCTGAATCGAAGTCTTCTTCCAAGGTGTTCGATGGCCTCCCAAGCTGCACTTCTTGCTGAATCAAAGAATGATGTTCGAATTATTGGGTTTGTGAACATGCAGCAACCTTTGGTCTTGTGGTCATCGTCTTTGTTCTTGTATAGATGGAGTTGCACCCACCAGTACTCTTGACCTTCACCCATGAATGGAAAACCTTTGTAGACGCTGCTCCTTCAAGTCCCATGCTCAACATGAGGTCCTTCAAAGCTTTTGGAAACTCAGTCTCACATTCCAAGGTCATGGTCATTGCTTGGACCCTTCTTGA
Organism: Poa pratensis; assembly: GCA_947311845.1. Lineage (NCBI taxonomy): Eukaryota > Viridiplantae > Streptophyta > Magnoliopsida > Poales > Poaceae > Poa > Poa pratensis. Next base: position 25,811,229 of record CAMZMU010000078.1, on the reverse strand, counting down.
GTGATTCCAGGAGGCGGGACATCTATAAATAAGAGAAGGCATTTAGAACGCGAATAGTTAAGAAGTTACAAGAATGATATCAAAAGTTTTTAGACAAAAAGCAAATAAAGTTTTGTCCTATGGGCTTTCTTATTTCTAACCAGACTTAGGGTTTCGAACCTACAGGCAACACAGTGCTCTGATACCATCTGTAGCGTACCTGCACTTAAAATATGGCAAGGTACCTGTGTATAGTGCAAACCCCTGGATCGATTCATTTGCACACACAGTCTAAGATGAAATATCACAACATTGCATCAATTATTACACGAATGATCCAGTACTTGGAAAATATTCATTACAACTTGCATAGCATAATAGCTAGCTTGAAAGAGTAAAGCAGCGGAAATAATCTTCATGGAGTCCTCATCCTTTGCATGTGCCACAGGCGAAAACATGTTGGTTGCAGACTCGAAACCTTAACGAAACTCACTCGTCAGAACAATCTGCAACAAATAAAATTTTGCAACAGAGTGGGTCAGATACCATTAAAAATGGATCTGGCAAGTGACACTATGTGGACACTTAATGGAATAACTCTATAGCCTATATGCATATTTGGCTGGTGGAGTTTCAAGGCTGATTTGCATAAAAGCAATTTTTCCTATCTTTTAAAACACTTTTCTTTTGTCAAAAACAGGTATGGCATGAAACCACCTCTTGTCTACCTTTGTTCAACCTTCAACTTTTAATTCAAAATTGGAATGTTGGGAGCCTCCGTTGTCATCCTTGATCAGCTGCTCAAATTGTCCGTAACCGGGGACACGGCTAAGTACTTAGATTTTACACTCTCGAGAGGTTGTGCACTTTCACCACGAGACCCAACAAACCCAAACTATCCTCAAGCACTCAATTTGTGCTAAGGAAAAGGAGAGAGTTGAGACGAGACCTTTGGGAAACAGTCCCCTGTTCCTCTGGGCAGACCCAAAGATATTCATCTACTGAGACGTGCCGGAATCAGGTTCCTAGAACTTACTTAGTCAAGGCAGAGCCATAATACCAAGTGGCTGCACTGGAAGCATCTTCACTTAGAGAAAACTTTGGTCCCTTTAATACCCTGGGTGGCATCCACAAGTGAATAAACACTCAACTCTCCATCATCTTTTCAACCAATCCACCCAGGTGATAATTAACTTAGTAGAATTAAGCTTTAAAGAAAACACATTTGCATAGCATCAAATAATCTACTAAGTTATCAATGGGGTTCTAGACACAACTAGTGTAAAGGATAGTGGTTTTAGCTTAGCAATAATACTATCCAACACATGCTTATAAAAAATACACTAAGTAATGCATATAAAATACTTAGGAAATTTCATGGGGGTGTGCCACTTGCCTTGGCAAACAGAAGTGTAGTAGTAGCAGTTGCAACCACCTTCGTCTCTCTCCGAAATTTCTAACACATCAAACAATACACAATAAATATGCAGCCAAACAACATTTAAGAAAATATGACATGCATGAGATGCAGAATGATTTATGATGTGAAAGACATACAAAACACAATAAGGATAAGACATAAAACAACTTATTCCAAAAGGCTAAGGTAAGGTAAAGGTTGAGTAAACATAACAATGCTAAAACAACAACTTGAAAGGTTGTAAGGCTACTCCAAGTCTTCATAATTTTGGTCTTCAAATAATCTTCAACTCCTTTGTAGCTTCATTGATCTTCAATGGTATTCAATTAGCACTCTAGGGACTTAATCATAACACAAAGGACTTGGTCTATGTCCAAAGTGAGACAATAATAGAAGGAAAGAAGATAGAAAGAAAAGAAGTAGTTGGTCTTCTAAAATTCTTCTCCTTGCTTCCTTGTAGTTTTACTTGATGTGATGACTTCATTACACTTTGTGGACTTGTTGCTTCTGAAGACTTGATGATTTTGACAACATCAAGGTTGATCTTGAATATAACTTAGCCACCATGAAGTAAAGAGAGAAAGGGAAGGAAGACATAGAAAAGGTAGCTGGTTGGTCTTCATGAACTTCCTCTTAATTTCTTCTAAGTCCTTTCTTCTTGGAGATGCTTCTGGAGTCTTGTTTTCCTGCTAAGTCCTTCTTTGGTCCTTCATTGTTTCCACTAACTTCTAACTTAGTGGTTTTTGACTAGAAGGTTTAGAGAGCTAACAAGCATCCCCAAATTTTCTAAGGAGGAAAGTCATGTAAGAAGTACTAAAATAATACTAAGGACTTAACATGCATGCCATGCCTAAGAAAATGCTCTAAGAAATGCAAGCAAGTATGTTGGTCCAAAAATGACTAAGGACCAAGATCAAACAACAAGTCCAAATAATTTCTAAGGAAAATTAACAGAACAAGAGATGCTCAAATTTTCTAAGGAAAAGTGTTGTCAAAATACTTGTCAAATATTTTCCAAGGAAGAAATAGTTTTGTTTGGAGAGACAAAATATTTCTAAGTACTTTTTATCACTAAAGTCATCAAAATATGACTAAGTCTTTTATCAGCCGAAAATAAGAAGAAAATAATTTTTAATACATTTTATTTATTAAAATAACACCTAAAAAGCATTTAATCAATATTTACTCAAACATCATTTAAAATAATTTTACAAAAATAATGGATATTCCTACGGCCAATACTGAGGCATACAAAACTATAGCAAAAGAGTTTGCTCAAAATTCTATTTTTAAACTCAAATTATAGCCAAAATACTATTTATTCCACTTTTGAAAATCAACTAATTTAATTTCGTCAAAACCTAAAAATAACTATGCCAAAAGTTTCTACAAGTCCTAAGCTTTCCAAAAATATAAGATTTGCAAAATTTGGCTAAGCCAATAAAAAGTTCTAATAAAACTAAATGCAGGGACTTTTCTGCAAAACTGCCAATTAAATCTATTTCGAAAAAAAATCAGAAAAAGGCTACGCCACGCGTCGACTTCTGATTGGTTGGCATCCGCTGACTGGGCGTTGACGCGGCACTGACGAGGCGGCTGACGGAGCTGCTTGACGTGGCGTCCTGTGATTGGCTGGATTGCATATGACTGGCGCTGACGAGGCGATGGCGTGACGGATTGTGATTGGTCAAAAACGGTTTAGCCTTGATCTAATCGCGAGCGTTCAAAACAGATCGGACGGCCGAGAAAGATGAGCTCACCTCCGGCGCTCCGGTTGCCGGAAACAATGGCGACGCGGCTGCCGTCGGCTTTGTAGTTGACGAAGACGGCTCGACGGTGGAGCTTGGGCTCGGGGAGGCCTACCAAGGCGTGCGTCCCGGCGAGGCGAAGATGATGGTGGCGACGGCGTCGTGGATCGCTTCCCGCAACGGTGACGCGGAGTGAATGGAGCTCGTCGAAGCGGCGGCGAGATCCAGTCGAGCTCGTTCGTGAAGATTTGCTGCTGGACAAATAAGATGGAGGTGTCAAGGGGATGCGCACGGACAAGGGGAAGAAATATGACCAATAATTGGCGGCAGGGGCTCACCGACTTGGCCGGAATCGAAGAAACACGGTGGCGGCCGTGCGGAGCTCCGGCGAGCTATTCCGGCGGCCTGGACGCGTAATAGGGGTTAGGTTTGGGGGCAACTAGAGAGGAGGTTGTGGTCTTTAAGTAGGCGCAGACGGGACGTTATTTGGTGCACGAAATCTCCGGGAATCAAGACGGGAAGAAACGACAACTCGAGGTGTTCACGCGCGTGATTTCCGTTCGGCTGGTTGAAGACGACAATGATGACGTCATCAATGACGTCATCGATTTTTTTTTGCTCATTTTCCTTATTAAAATCATAACTTTTGATTTAGGAGTCCAAATTGACTCAAACCAATTTTGAAAAATTTGTAAAATTCAAGCCTTTCTAATGAAACCTTCAAAACCCCTTTTTCCAAAACATTTTATAAACAATTTTTTGAAATGTGTTTAAATGGATTTTGGACATTATAATGTCATTTAAAAACTATAGGGTTTTTATAAATTCCTTTTGAAATATAATTTAACCAAAAGAAAAATATGAGTAATATGATTTATATCATCCAATAAATTAATTTTGTATAAAACTCAAATAGTTTAAAGAGGGTTTGATAAATCAAAATAAATTCAAAACTCATTTTAGAAATCCAAATAAATATTTTCTTTCAAAAGCAAAACTATAAAACTTGAAAATAGGGAATAGGTAAGTAATAGAATAATTCCAATACATACAAACAATTCACAACTAAACACACTTTTTCAAATAGAAATCATTTTGATTTCCAACTAGGTTTTTAAATAAACAATATGACACTTGATGTCAAAAGTAAAATAGGTTTTAAAACAAATCAAAGGTGGCTTTAAATACCACAAGATAAACATTTGCAATATTTATATTGCAACAGATTCAAACAATTTCACAAGCAACACTATCAGAACAATACATTCATAAAAGTCAAAAGAAAACTTGGAGCATAAATGCTCTACTAGTATATTTTCTTAAATATGTTTTCAAGTGGAAATTATTATTCCCACTTTTGAAATAACCAAATGCAAACAATGCTATATGATGATGAATGCATGCATGAATTTTCTTTTTAAAGCAAAATATATAATAGTTTTCAAAAGTTTTAAATTTTTCTGATTTTTCAAACTTTTGAAAAACTTGGGATGTTACAAGCCATTGCTGATGGATGGTGATGAGCAAGCCACGTAGGAAATATCTTAATTAGATTTGCACTAACCTGTTGCAAATGTGATGCTTTTGCACTTGCTACCACCGCTCCAGAAATATTACTATTTATTAAGTTGTAAAGATATCTTATCTTCCTAATGCCCAATTGGTATGTAATGTCAGCAATGCAATGCATCTTTGCCCTGAGGGAATCCAGATGGAGGAGGTAAGCACGTCCTGGGGATTCTGAATTGACCTGACCTTGTATTTGGTTCAACTAGTTCCCTGGCAGAAATGCAATGCATCTTTGCCACAAGCATCTTTTTCCGTCATAAAGCTGGTATGATGGCATCCATCAAAAGACAGGTACCTTTTGCTGGTAATATCAGGAACACGCTCGTCGTGTGTTGAGCAAACTAAGAAATTTACAAGGAGCAGCATATATGTTACTTGCAGTTAGCCTCGAACGGAAACTAGTATATGTAAATATTTGCTATGATCAAGTTCGCATTTTCTGTTTGAACAAAAAAATTACAGCAGTACGCAGTCTAGTACGTACAGGCAAACTCGTAGACTAGCAAAAAAGCAAAATCAACAGAAAAAACAGCTCGGGCCACCCCCAGCAGACCAGCCCAGGTGTAAACGGGCCGCAGCCCAGGTGTAAACGGGCCGCAGCCCAGCCGACCGGGAGAAGCTGGAGTTCCTTTGCCGAACGTTTTCTGTGCCGGACCAGAAGCTGGAAGCGGGCGTGCGGATCAGGATCTCAGGATTTCAGGAAGCTGGGGAAGTACCGAACACGCCCTAAAGCGGTTTTTTGAAGCACTAGTGCTTATTTACACAAGAGAAATGATTAACCAGACACCTCTCCTATAGGAATAAGCATTGGTGCTTAGAAAAATGTTTGGTTGAGAACTTGCATATGGCAAGATGGTTAGGAGGGTGGTTGTACCCCCAGCCCACCAGAGTTCAAACCCCAGGTTTGACGCTGGTGTTTCTCATTTAAGGCGGAATATTCTTCAGTGGGAGGCGACGTTCCCGTCGAGAGCGAGGCGCCCGTGGTGACTTCGTCAATCTCAAGACTCGACCCGCCGACTCGGTCTCTCGGAGGTGCTCATAGGGGTAGGGTGTGCGTGCGTGCGTTCTTAGGGGTGATTGTGTGCGCGTGTATATGAGCGCTTGCGTTGTACTGTGTTTAGCAAAAAAAATGTTTGGTTTATTTTTACAAGCACCTCACTAACCACCTTTCATTGTACATGGCCTCAGACTCTCACTGAAAGTCGTCTCTCCGAGAAGGACAGGAATGGCCTGGTTTTTGACTGTTACGGTCTGTCGACATGTGGAGCTTGCTTGCAGGTTTTGATCTAACTAGGTTACGCGGCGTGATGGTAACATGCGCCCCTGTGCTCCACAAGAAAAAAATGGCACCCAATTAAGAACCAACCGCTTTCACGGTTTTAATCCGCGAGAGACCGTGCTCCTGTGCTACTAGGTCAAACAGAAAATTGACACCTTGTCGATGGAAGAGGAGGGCGTGTAAAAAAATCCGATGCTAGTGTGCTAGTCTACTGGCTTGTTATGTTTAAGCCGTGCATATTAAGCCGATCCATGTCCACGTTTCGTGTGTGAATGCAAGTGACGACTAATCGAAGAGCAATGAAAGCATATCCGTCCTCTTGTATTTGCTGAGATCACATTCTCCTCTCCACGTGCGAATTACAGATTAAAAGAGTACTCCCTTTGGTATAGTTTACAGGGCATGTAGGAAGTTTAATAAAAATTCGACAGTTAAATTTGGTCAAAAGAATATAAATTTGCCACAAAAATTGTACCATTGGCTTTATAGTTAAAAGACGTTTTCAATGATATAATTTTTGTGATGTACAATTTATATGGATAAAATGTTTTCTTAAACTACGTGCATGCTTCGTAAACTACTCTCATAGATGGATGTCAATTCGTAAAGACACGTTAGTATGAGTCACGACACAAACATAACGAGGAAAACCGCGATTAAACACGGTGGCGGTTAAACAAACATATTCGTTGAGAATAACTTTGTGTTTTGTCACCACGGTGCCCCGCTCATTCCCCTCTCCGTCACTCTCACCTGCACCCAAATGTGCGGTGCAACGCATAATACTAGTCTTGATTTTTTTATTTGGTATGGTTGTCGTGGTTAACACGGTTGACACTAGAGCCTGTGCTATTTTGGTTAGTCCATCAACGACGTACAATCGAGTAGATTCTCATCCAGTGTTTCATCCTATAATGGCGCCGGTGATGATAGTTTTGTCAAGTGTGTTTAGTCAATGCCTTTTTAAATTAAGTCAACGTTTCTCATGTTCCCTTTAAAGCTCTCAATAGTATTTCCTCATAATACATGTACTAAGACGTGGTTTGACATTTAGCTTTGTGATGATTGTAATCCCTGACATGTTTCATTTATTGATCTAAGCCTTCATTTGGATATCTATATTGGTGAGTTTGGAATTGAATTGGGCTCTATACAAAATTATCTTCGTATTGAGATGGACTACAATACTAACTACGAGTATGTTGTTTGATATTGTAAAGTATTGATTGATGGAATCAGACCGTAGCAATTGCAGTTTTATGTTTGGATGTACATGTGATTGAATTGAATTGACACATCTTCTCCTCCACACGTGCCCAACATGTAGATGAGAAAGGGCAAATTCCATGCAATACGGAGGGGTGGGGTTGAAAATTGGACAGGGGCTATTTTAATTGTAGTTCAATACCGCGGTATACGTCTGCCAATTCCAGTTTTCAATTCCACACACAACCAAACAGGATAATTCAAGAAACCTGATTCTAATTACATTTTGTCTTAATACCGTCATACAAACGAAGCTTATGGTTCACACCCTCTGTGTTTGGTCATTGGAAATTTCTTCACCGGTCAAGGTGAAACACCAATATGTAAAAGGCAAACCTACACCTTACGGCTTGGAAGTGACATGATACAACTTTCATTTTTATCACGACCTTCGTTGTTTGTGTTCATTTAATTTTTACTATACATGTAATTTTGTTAATTTAACCAGTAAGCCGGTGCGAGTGAACAAAGAGATAATAGAAATGGCTCAGAAAAATACAAAGAAAATTGGAGCAAAGTAAATTATACATTGACCAAGGGAATTAATGGACTTCATTTTCTAGCCAAATGTCATCCTCCATACGTGTAGTTGTGGCCGAGCCCTAGAATTATACTCTCAGAGCGAGTGTATTATAACTTGGCTTTAACCTTTTGTGCTCCATACTATACATTTGAACACATTTTATAGTGCTAGCTCAACCTCTAAGATGAGGACATTTATTTGAAAATATTTTGCTTTGCAAACTATTATTTGCTAGTTCTTGAACTAACTTTTCTCTATTTGAAATATACATGCAAATAAATTTCCATCCTCACTTGCTCAATATCGCACACGTACTATTTTATTTTTATTGTCTTATAAGAGAACCAATTTCCATAATTTAGTTCAGTTGCATAAACGATCACAAGATGTGTACATTTCTCACTCACAATCTTACATATTCAAACGTCGCACACCTACAATACTTCTCCCCAAATCCTCATAGAAGTGTCCCTAACACAAAATACACACCTTGTTTTGCTCCATGTACACACCAACCAAACGAACACAATTATCGCTCACAACCCATATGTAGCATCAACTAGTGATTAAGATATCTCAGAACTCGAACTTTCTATAAAAAAGAAATAACCATGGATGTCGTTATATTCGTATTAAACACCTACGGTCCATACCATAAATCTTCAATATGGTTATGGAGATAGGAATTGTAATGTTTAGGACTAAATAAAGGCCCCGAGGGTAACCATTCAATATTAAAATAGGCTCTTATAACATGAATTGCTCTTATAACATGGATTGTGATGTTTCTGCTCAACGCTAAATGATGGAACACTGATTTTAAAATGGTGTTGATTAATAAGATCTAGAATTGAATACAACATAATTTTAATCTTCTAAATGAGCCATCGCCTAAGGTTTAAGGATCCTATGGTATGATAGTCCATGAAAACCTTCAATACCCTTGATGTTTGATCATATTATAAATGGACACACTCAAAAAAATTCGTTATCGCAAAAATCTATTGTATTACTAAGAAGTGAGTGAATGAGTAGAACTCACCCTTAGTTTGGGGCATGCACCTTTAGCGGCAACGTAGAGACCGGTTTTCTCCATAGAACCCTCTCCTAAGGTCCCACCTCATATAAATATTTTTCATGGTGATAGCCTGTCATAACTTTTTAATTTTTTCCATCAACGCAATATTAACACATATACATCTTTTGTCGTGATCGATAGAAAACAAACAACCATATTTCACTCCATAAAATGCACTCATCAATATCTCTATCATCAAACGTTGTGCCTTCTTTTCGAATCTGTCCATGCACCGAAAGAACGCTTGTCGGATCAACATCCACGTGTACCATGGCTCGCCCTTCGTTTTAGGCATGCACATGTAGCAACACCATAAGGAGCTGTTTTCTCCGTAGAACCCTTTCTGACTAATGTCCCCATCTCAGATGTCTTTCACGGTGACAGTCTGTCATAATTTTTAGTTGCATCCATTGAAATAATGGGAATACGTATACAACCTTTCGTCACGGTCTTGAGTATCACGCCACAACATTATTTTCGCATCCGTCCAACCGCCTAAAGAACAGTTGCCAGGTCACCATCCACGTGTACCATCGTTGCGAACCAATGTATCGAGAACATAAAACTTTCCTGCAAAGAACAGTAAATTCGCAAATACTTCATAAATTGACACAATGAACAAGGCCATGGATACACAGTCATGGAGATAAGAACTGCATAAAACCCTCACAGAAGTGTCCCTAACACAAAATCTTCACGGAAGTGTCCCTAACACAAAATACGCACATTGTTTGCTCCATGTATGCACCAACCAAACGAACGCAATTATTGTTTGTAATCCACATGTAGCATCAACTAGTGACGAAAGTATCTCTGAATTCAAACTTTCTATAAATAATAATCTAAAACATCATTATATTCCTATTTAAACACCTTTTGTTCATACCATGAACAATCTAACACAATATGGTTATGGAGATACAAATTGTAATGTCTATGACTAAATAAAGGCCCCGAGGTAACCATTCAATAGGATCTTATAACATGAATTGCTCTTACAACATGGATTATGATGTAGTTTCTGCTCAGTGCTAAATGAACACTGATTGTAAAATGGCGTTGCTTCATAAGATCTGGAATTGAATACAACATAGTTTTAATCTTATAAATTGGCCATTGTCTAAGGTTAAGATCATATGGTATGATAGTCCACTGGAAACCTTCAATACCCATTATGTTTCGTCATATTAAAAATAGACTCACTTAAAACTTTTTGTTCTCGCAAAAATCTATTGTATTACTAAGAAGTGAGACAATGAGTAGAACTCATCCTTAATTTAGGGAAGGCACCTTTAGCGGCATCGTAGAGACCAGTTTTCTCCATAGAACCCTCTGTTAAGGTCCCCACCTCATATATATATATAATTTTTTTTCATGGTGATAGCCTGTCATAACTTTTAATTTTGTCTATCAAAATAATATTTACACATATACATCTTTTTGCTGTGTTCAATAGAAAACAAACAACCATATTTCACTCCATAAAATGCGCTCATCAATATGTCTATCATAAAAAGTTGTGTCTTCTTTTCACATCCGTCCACCCGCCGAAAGGACGCTTGTCGGATCAACATCCATGTGTACCATGGCTCTCCCTCCGTTTTAGGCATGCACAGGTAGCGACACCGTAAGGAGCCGTTTTCTCCGTAGAACCCTCTCTGAGTAATGTCCCCACCTCGGATGTCTTTCCCGCCAACAGTCTGTCATAACTTTTAGTTGCATCCATCAAAATAATGGGAATACATATACAACCTTTCGTCGCGGTCTTGCGTATCACGCCACAACGTTATTTCGGTCCATAAATTCTGCGTGGAAGTATCGCTAACATCAAAAGCTACCCTTTCTTTTTTGCATCCGTCCAACCGCCGAAAGAACACTTGCCAGGTCACCATCTACGTGTATCGTGGTTCGCGAACCAGTGTATATAGAACATAATACTTTTTTGAAAAGAACAATAACTTCTCAAATATATGCTTCATAAATTCACACAATGAACAAGGCCAAGGATACGCAGTCATGGAGATAAGAATTGCCAAAAACCCTCTTGTTTAAAAGAAAAACACATTGAAATCTGAAAAAAAAAAAACTGGCGTTGTCCTCCTCCACTCCCTCTCCCCTCCCATGTGCGCGAAACGCCCCCACCTTGTTCGTCCCACCTTTAAATAACTGACGCCCCACTCTCTTCCCTTCACCACCACTGCTTCCCACCTCTGCTCTGCCTCCCCAAAACGCCAAAACCCAAACCCCACTCCGCGGCGAAGGAGGAGAAGAAGAAGCGGCGCAATGCTGGAGGTGGCGATCCCGGCGCTGTGGAGCACCGTCCACGGGTGGTTCACCCCGGCGGTGCTGTTCTGGTGCTCAACATCGTCATCGGCACCATCGCCGTCACATCCAAGGTAGCGTCGGCGGCGGCGGGGAGCGGGGATGGAGCTGCGGATGCGGCTGGGGCAGGGGCTGGCGGCGAGAGGAGGAGCCTGTCCCGCGTGCCGTCGATGGCGCTCGACCGGCTCCGGTCGTTCAAGCTTTCCCGCCAGGCCGCCCCGGCCCCCGAGCCCGCCGTGACCGGAGTTTTTATGGATCTGGGCTCCGACGAGCTCCTCCCGCCGCCCCTCGAGACCGAGGCGGAGGCGGAGTTTCGGAGCGAGCACGAGCAGGCGCAGGCGCACATCGAGAGGAGCATGTCGGAGGCGGCGGCGGAGCCCGAGCAGCCGCGGCTGCCGGCGCGGCTGCGCAAGTCGGCCAGCGACAAGTCGGCGTTCGCGCACTTCGTGGCTGAGGAGGACACGGAGGCGGTGGAGGCGCGCAGGCCCGCGACGACGAGGGACGGCGCGCGGCGCCGCCCCCTGGTGGCGGACCCGGAGCCCGTGTCGGAGGAGGAGGCGGAGGAGGCCGGAGACGAGGTGAACGCCCGCGCGGACGACTTCATCAACAAGTTCCGCCACCAGCTGAAGCTGCAGCGCATCGACTCCTTGGTGCGCTACCGGGATACGCTCCGCCGCGGCCAGGCGACCGTCCAGCAGTAGAGCGAGCGAGTCCGGAGGAACCCAGATGCGAGAAGAAACAAGGGGAGGAAGAGGCAGAGGAGGCGGTAGTTTCTTCCTTCCTGGCCTCCCCCATTCTGTTTTGGTTTCTTCTTTCCCCTTGGATGATGCTAGTAACATAAGATTCTAGTTTTGGATAAAAGCTTCGTTGAGATGTGGTACCAACCACAATGATCCTGTGATGTGAATTGCACCTGGGGAGAAGAATTGGTAGTTAAGCTTATGTAAATTTCTTGCCCTGTTCTTCGTTCTGGTCTAGCCCTGTTCTTCCTGAACTAACCCATCTCTGCAGGCTAAACAAACGTCCACACGATTGGGTTTGCACTTAGTTAGCAATGACACTGCCACCGAATTCCTCCTTTCTTCCACGCGTGCTAGTGATCTCCCAACTTTCCTGCAGGTTGCTGATACTCTTGATTGTTTAGGTCTCTTGCTTAATGAATATTTTTTTACCAGGACACGACTTTGTGTGGCTAGTCATCGATCACAAAGCAAAGCATTGTGAAAAGTCTTTCTTGAGTACATTCTAGGTGATCCCTCTGGAAGGTACGGACAGGGTTAGCTCGCTCACACATGCTCTAGTTCTAGTACCACTAGTAGCTCCGCTGCAGCTGCTTGTTCGTCAGTCCCCGCCGCACTTGACGGACGGAGCTGGAGAGCTGTCTTTCCCCTGCAACGACCGGTCTACTACCCTACGCGGTCTGACGTGTTCGGTCGCTTTCTCCCTAATTAACTCGCCTTCGCCTCGACCGTCCAGGGCTTCCACATGGACGACATTGTTGCCCAGACGCTTCAGCTTAATCTACTGTCCACTGGTGTCACCTGCTGCGTGGTTACGCTTAGCTTAATGCGATTCCGGTCGGCGGCCGTTCGATGCCGATTGCAGCTGTTGTAAATACGGTTTGGTGGTTGCTAATGGTGACGGACGGTTATATCTGTGTGGCTTTGGTTAGTGGCTGCTGGTAGAGTGAACGGGACCCCCCTCTCCCTCGATGAGTCGATGTGATCTTGACAGCATCCAGCTGCGTGCTGCTGTTCTGAACTATCAGCAACTTTGCTGGGGAAAAAGGTGCATCCTGACTGTAGCCAGTGTGCCTCGGTTCATATGAATCTCCCACGTTGGAAGTGCACGTTTCATCACGAGATAAAAATACACTCATCACATTCCTCGCTGCCTCTAGTTGCATATACTGGAGTTGTGCCTAGCTTCAGTCGGGTGGGAGAGTACATGTACAAAGTACATTTGTGGTGAAAAATCCTGTCACACCCAGATTACACAAGTCCTCTTAGGGCATCTTCGGGTCGCAAGATAAGATTGAAGAACACAGGAATAGAAAAACGGGGAAATCTCACCGTTTTATCTGTGCAAAACAGGTCATTGTACAACACACAAAACTACCGAAATGTCATTTGGATAGGAAAAGCATACGAAAAATGTCTCGATCGTTTGAGTACTACAAAAGAGGTTGGAGTGCATGTCCACATTCCAATGAAATTGGGGTATACAAATTGGGTAGCATCATTCTTTTGATCCAAAGCCAATTCGGAAAAAAAAAATCCTAAGGATGAAAATCCAAATTTCCAATGGAATTCCTACAATCCAAAGATGACCTCAACTTCAGTTTCTGCATTTTTCCAAGTTCTATAATTACTAGTCTTTTCTGAAACACTGCATGTCCAGTCACAAGGACCATGTACAACTCTACTTTGGATGATTGTATTTATGTGTGGCGCTAGATACTCCTCTGCGGTTTCCCTACATAGCCAATGTGTGGTGCACATGCGAGGTATACACATCGGATGCCCTGGGCGCAACGAAACCAGATGGGATGAAGGGGTAGTCTTTTTGACTAACAGATGGTGCTTTCCGGCGAAAGTTTTGCAAGGTGAATGATTGGATCGATTCTCTGCTCTTGTCCTCCCTCCTCCTCGGATTGGAAGATTTTGCAAGGGTATCCGACACGAATCATCTTACAATTAGAGGATAACCACGGTGGTTTCAAGATTATATGCATGTTCGTTGTCATGTTCTAATCCCTTTTTTCCCCTCTTAGTTTGGAAAGTTTAGCCTTATACCGATTATTCAAAATACTATGTGATGAATAAAACAATCCTGATACCGTGTGTGTTGCATTGCACTTCTGAAAGAGGTGTTGCTGGGTAGTACAAATGAAGCAAAAGACCAACCTATCTAGTGCCATGAAGCTCAGGCAACCCTGAGAGTATCTCCAACAACATTTGTACATTCAATTGCTAAAAACTAGTGGTAATAAGAGGAGAGAGAATGTTTACAAAACCAACCAAGTTTTTCTTTCACAACATTTGTATATTGGATTGCTATATTTACACAAAATACACACTGACATGTGGGGGACAGTTTTTTATAGACACATCTCACAACAGAATACGTGCATGTATGCGTATACTAGAACAAACTCGTACTTAAAAACAACAACACACACGTACATGTACACACGTTCATGCAAATACATGTACACACTTGCACACACACACACACGAACACACTTGTACACGTACACTAGCACACGCACGTACATATCACACATACACGCACACACGCTGCACTGCACAACACACGCACGCACCCAACACACAAGCACACACGCAACACACACAAGCACGCATGGGCCCACTAGTAATTGAAAAAAAAATGAAAGGGACCACTTTTTGAGAGGCTTGTTAAAAATTTAGCAAGTCACCTTTGGATTTACATATATACAATGTGGGAAGGAAGATTTAGCAAGCTTTGTAATAGTTTTTGGTGGGGATCACTTATACGAAAGCTGTTGGAGATAATTTTTTGGGCAAGATTTATAAAATGCCAATTGTGTGCAAATATATAAATGCTGTTGGAGATGCCCCTACGAGCAACCAAACTTTGCCTAGATAGTGTTGTCCAAAATATGTTGTCCAAACTTTGCCTAGCAAATACATCAACCACCACATGTGTTGTCCAAAATCTTACCACTGATAGAAATGAAAACAGCTGGCCATAGACATAGAGCTACGAAGCACACTATCAGCAAGCGGAGATATCAAAATACTACTACTACGAGATCTCGGCGTGCTCTAGATGGAAGCTCTCGAAGAGAAACAGTTCAAAGAGTTGAGGCAAACAGCTGTGGTTGTGCCTGAAGTGGATAAACACGGCCACGCAGGCACCCCTACTGCCGCTGGTGTCTGAAAAGCAGACACCACGTACTCCCTCGGCCGGACCGATGGACGGGCACGTGCCGGCGAACCAACTCCGCTGCTGCTTCTGTTTTCTCGGGCCAGGAGTGTAGTACTAGTACGCCGTGCGAGCTAGGCAGAGAAGTAAGATCTTGGTTGTGTACTGCAAATATTATTAGTTTGGTGGAGCCAGAAAATAAAGATCCGCACATGTTAATGTCTCCGATAGGACGGAAATTCAAAGTTGCTCCGACGTCATATGCTTTTCCTGATTGAGTACGAAATTCAAAAAAAATAGAACAATACTTCAAAAAATTCTGACAACAGTCATAGATGAACATGTTTAAGTTCCCTACATACGTACAAAATTTCGTAAAGAAATGATCATTTTGTGCTCTGTGCAAAAAGACAAAATCAATGGCTAAGATGAGACAAAATCTATGCACAAACAAAATCATTTAACACTTTAACATGCACGTATGGAGAACACTTTAATCTATGCACAAACCCAATTTCGTACTCAACAAGGAACATGTGAGCTCGGGAGCTAGTACTAATATTACAATAATTTCGCGTGTGTCTAATCTGTCGACATTAGTTTTCAGTGTTTCTAGAATTTACCGGGATAATTGCAGGTAAACTATAAGTGAATATATTCAGATACATGCAAACAGTGTTGCTCAAGGACAGGACACGGTGTTTTGGCTCGTAGCATTATAGGAAGTGCATTTTAAATGTCAAAATATTCGGTAATATAATTTTGGATGGACCTCCAAATATTTTATGTTGGCCTACAAAGTTTCACGAAAAAATAATGTTTTTTGTGTTACATATAAAGAACACAAATTCGGTGCTAAAAACAACATTTTACTAGACATTTTATTTGGCTTTTCTACATAAGGCACAAAAATGTATTTTTATTGACAAAAATTTGTGTGCTTACGTAAAATGTCTGTATGTACACCCGAATTTGTTTTCGGAATTTTTTAATTTGTGAAATATTTGTTTTTTCATAATAGGATCATCTAGTTCTACAAGGCAAAATGAATTCCTGTCAAGGACACTCTAACTCGTGTGAAAAGTCATTTTGGCTCCCGAGCGCCAGTGCTCCCTCTCTGTTTGAAAAAAAAAATCAAAAGATTACATCATTGAGAACATGAATGATATTTATTTATTTATTCGAATCTTTGAAAGGTTTTTTTAATTCTTTCAAGCAGTGGAGCAAGAAATCTTCACTCTGACTCGTGCCCATATTAATAGGCTCAAAATAAACTACTCTCTATGATCCAAAATAAGTGTCGTCGCAGTTTCGAACTAACCCAGTTCAAAGCTGCCAATTTATTATGGAGAAAGAGAAGTCGCCTATCACACCCTGCCAATTTGGGCCCTTCTACTACTAAGTTCAGTTTCGTCAGTTAAAGCACCACACCACACTTCAAAAATAAAGCGACCCTACCCTATCACACCCAGCCCAGTGGCACCGCGTCGTGCCGCCCTCGCGCGCGTCGCGAGTTCGACCTCTCGCGGACGCAAAAGCCACACCTTTTCCTTCTTTTCCAACACTGACAGGTGGGCCCCACCGGTCAGTGACCGTGGCGGCCAGCGCAGCGCACCCACGCGCCCGGTCAGCGACAGCGTGGCCTCGGGCCCGTGCGTCAGCCGCTGTGGCTAGCTTCTGCCTCGGTGACAATCACCCCAGATCCAGATCTGGATCTGGAAACTTGCACCCAAGCCCCTGGATTTTTTTGCTTTGCACCCTAGGTCCTTTAAACTTATGTTCATCACCGTTAGGTCCCGGGAAATTACAGAAACACCCCTAACTTTCGCGGACGCAAAAGCCACACCTTTTCCTTCTTTTCCAACACTGACAGGTGGGCCCCACCGGTCAGTGACCGTGGCGGCCAGCGCAGCGCACCCACGCGCCCGGTCAGCGACAGCGTGGCCTCGGGCCCGTGCGTCAGCCGCTGTGGCTAGCTTCTGCCTCGGTGACAATCACCCCAGATCCAGATCTGGATCTGGAAACTTGCACCCAGGCCCCTGGCTTTTTTTGCTTTGCACCCTAGGTCCTTTAAACTTATGTTCATCACCGTTAGGTCCCGGGAAATTACAGAAACACCCCTAACTTTCGAACCTTTATAACTTTTAATTTACAACTCCAAATTAAATAATTTAAATATCGTCGGCATCACCGCATGGGGAAGAAGGTGGCCTGGCCATTGATGACGTCATCGGCTGACATCATCACGGGCCCCACCTATCATCTTCAATTTTTTCCAACAAATTCTAGATTTTGATTTAAACTTTTGAAATTCATAACTAATTTCTTAAAGCTCAGAAAAAACATAATTAATGTACCAAAATATGCATAAACATATAATCTGTCTATACATATTAATTTCATGCAAGTTTAACAAAATTGAACCATACTTACTTAAATTTCCATACAATAAAGAATATAAAAAAAACCAGTAATTTTGAAGTTTAAATTTCCCAAAAATTCTAGATTTTGATTTAAACTTTTGAAATTCATAACTAATTTTTTAAAACTCAGAAAAACATAATTAATGTACCAAAATATGCATAAAAATATAATCTGTCTATACTTATTAATTTCATGCAAGATTAACAAAATTTAACCATCCTTACTTAAATTTCCATGGAATAAAAAATATACATAAAAACAGTAATTTTGAAACTTAAATTTCTTATTAAATATTATGGAGTTGAAACAAATAAATATGGTCTATTTCAAGAATATCCGAATACTCTAACTTTCTAAATATCTAAAAATACTCGAGATGAACAAATTGCTTCTTCTACGATAAAATATAACATAATTCTCCCAAAAAAAATATGCAATACATTTGAAAATTTTAATTTGCTAAAAATATAGAAATACTCTAAAAATATGCATTCTCTCTAATTATGGAATTCAAATAAATATTTATGTCAGCTCACTACTCTAATTTAAATAATATTAGTACAAAATCCAAAATAATTCCCTCTAATTAACTGTACATCCTCCAATTACGAAACTCAAACAAATATTTCAATAAAATACAAACATACATAACCACTCCAACTTGCTCAACATTTAACAGTACTTTAAAATGTATGAAAACACTTTAAAAAATACTAATTATACCAAAATATTTTCACATAAAAAAAAACGACCACATTTTAAATTGAGTTATTATAACTTTTGAATTTAAACAATCTCCAAAATACAACTATTATTAGAACGAAATCAGTTTTCAAATTCAACGATTTCAAACTTACACAGCTTTAGAACGCCGTCATTGCCAAATTCGAATTAAACAACACGCGCGCAAAACATATTTTGAAACAATATAACTTAAATCTATCTAATTATGTACTCACATGTTGAAAAAAAAATACTAAACTAGATAAATATTACGATAAAATATAAACTCATTTTCTCCAATCACAAATTGAATTCAAATCAAATTTCAGCTAAGCAAATTATAAAAATTAGAACTACCACCTTCGCTTAAAATATATAAAACACATCTACAAAAAAAAAATACAAAAAAACATTACAAAATATTCTCAGCACGCCGCGCCAAATTTAACTAGTGAACCGTTAAATTACAGCAAAGTGGCTAATCAATCTGCATAACACAACCATTAAATTACATACGAACACGGCGTCTCGCCCATTAAAAAACAGGAAAGCAGATGGAACTTCATTGGGGGTTCGGTGGCGAGAGCATGCATGTTACCGCCACGCATGACCTGGATATATAGATCAAGTCTTAAAACCGTGGTCCAGCTCCACGTGTCCACGTAGACCTTTGATCAACGACGGAAATAGGAATGGCCGTGCTTGATTCCAGCTCCAAAAAATCATAAAACCGCGCGTCGTTTTACTTGTACGTCGTGATCGCAGTGACACCTACCGCGTTTTCGGTTGATCAGCCGATGTGAGCTGCGCGTCGTTTTACATGGACGAACGGTCATCGGTGCGCACGTGCACGAGCGTCTCAGATCGATTTGCTAGTTTATTTCCAACTTAAGTACTTCCTCCGTTCCTAAATACTCCCTCCATCAAAAATTAGTCTACATCCTGAAAAAATTCAAACAAATTAACATAGCATTAATTAGTGCTAATTAGCCATGCAGTGCACTAATTAAACACAGGAAACCAAGCGTTGTACCAAATACCGATAGCACAATCAATGCATGCAATTTGCATACGGAGTACTAGTAGTACTGCCGCCAGTTTTTCCCTCTTCAAGAATTGCTTCCCTCCATTTTTACCGAGTTTTCTCTCACCTCCTCTTAATTACTAATACGTGGGACCCAGCCAGAATGTAGACTAAATTGAAACTTAATACTGAGCCAGGATGTAGACTAATTTGGGATGGAGGGAGTATAAGATGTTTTAGGTGTTACACATGTGGTCCACATACACACTAAATTGAGTGAATATACACATGAAATGTGACTAGATACACTTGTGTACATGTGGATGTGTACAAAACCTAAAACATCATATATTTGGGAACGGAGGGAGTATATGCTACTGTAGTAAATTCAATCAAGTTTGCATTTCACTAGCTCTAATTTTTTTTTGCATGTCCCAAGCGTAAAATTTCAAAGTAGAAAAACGTGATTCAGCGTCGCAACTGCTTGTTTTTCGATTTAGAAATCATGTTGTGCATACTCAAAAATAAAGGCCGCACGGTTAAGGTGACAATTGGTTTGAAATTGATTTTTTTTTTTGAAGTCAAACCTAGAAAAGCTAGTGGCTCGGCGGGGTCGTTGCAGTCTCGCAGACAACATTTCCATTGTCAGGTGAAGGAAAGTCTGATGTATTGGATAGATTATTTATGAAGTCTCCGGGACTAAACTTGATCTACTGCAGAATTCCGCTAGTTTCAGGAGACTGCCTGCCCAAATTTGCGTGGCTAGGATCTATTCACTACAATAGATCCTAGCCACGCAAATAATTTCAGGAAGTCTTACCCCCAATCTATTAATTAAGCATAAATTAAATACGAGAAAATTGTCCAGTTACCGTTGCGATGGCTGCTGCGAGTCTATCCGACTCCAACACACTACTCTTGCAACACCGTGGCGCGCTGTAAAATATTTACTTGCAACTCCGGTTCGATTTATTTTTCGTGCAAAGGTTTAAGGTTTGTTTCGGATTTTTTTTTTTGGTTGGTGGCTGCTGGTAGAGTAACCCGGACCCCCCCTCTCTTCCATGATGAGTTGATGTGATATTAACACCATCTACTCTACTACTCCCTCCGTTCGGATTTAATTGACACACATTTTGTTACACATGGATGTATCTAGACATCAAACAAGTATAGATATATCCATATTTAGACAAAACCAAGTCAATTAATTTGGAACGGAGGGAGTACCTCTGTTCCGTAATGTTTTAGCAAGCTAGTTTCTTATCTCGTGGAACGGAGGGAGTAGCTACGTGCCCTAGTGCTGCTGTTCGGGTTTGGAAAAAGGTGCATCCTGACGTAGCTGAGTCCGCCTCCGTTCATATGAAACTCCGAAGTTGAAAGCGAGGAAAGACGTGAACATTTCTGTCATCGAGATAAGAACATTCAGGCTTATCACATTCCGTTCATATGAACTTCAGTTCAAGTTTCTGCATTTTCCCAAGTTCCTTAGTTAGTAGTCACTTTTACGTGCTATTTCGATCTTTTCTCATACTCCGTATATCGCAACGCAACCTAAACTATGCGCGTGCAGTCACAAGGACAACGTACGTACAGCTATACTCTGGAGTTCTGTACGTATGTGTCGCCGCTAGCTGTTGTTTCCCTACATAGCTAATGTGTGGTGCACATGCATGCGAGGTATACACATCGGATGCCAAATGGGATGAAGGGTGTCTTTTTTGACTAACACATGGTGCTTTCTGGCCAAAGTTTTGCGGGTGCTGGTGAATGATTGGGATCGGTTCTCTGCTCTTGTTCCTCCCTCCTCCTAGGATTGGAAGATTGCATGAGGTGGACACCAATCATGTTACAACTAGAGGATAACCACGTTTATTTCCAAATTGTACGCATGTTCATGGTGATGTTCTAATCCTTTATTTTCCCCGACTTAGTTTGGAAAACTTAACCCGATACAGATTATTCAAAACCATGCTGATATCCTGTGTGCTGCAGACTGCAGTGCACTTGTAAAAGAGGTGTTGCTGGGTAGTACAATCGAGGCAGAAGACCAACCTAGTGGCATGAAGCTGAGGCAACCCGGTGAGTGACCAACCAAACTTTGCCCAGATGCATCAACCACACCACCCCATGTGTTGTCAAGTCCTACGGAGATAGAAATGAAAAACAGCTAGCCGTAGAGCTTCGAGACACAGGATCGATGAGCAACCGGAGATATCCAAATAGATCTCGACGTGCTCCTCTAGTCTAGATGGAAAAGCTCTGGAGGAGGAGAAAACATGGCAAGCCTGAGAGAGAGAGAGAGAGTTCAGCCAACAGCTGTGGTTGTGCCCGAACTGGATAAACACGGCCACGCGGGCAGGCACAGGCGTAGCAGGTGCGGCGCGACACCCCTACTGCCGTATTTTTTGCCAAATCTGATCCTTTAGCCGAACTAATCTCGTATCTGGCCCTTCTGAGAAACTATTCTCAGATCTGGCCCACGAGGTCGGCGCCAACGAGGATGGCGCCGACCTTGTATAGGTCGGCGCCAGGAAAAAAATTGGCCGAGCTAGGTCGGCGCCAATTGGGTTGGCGCCGAACCCATGAATTTTCAAAACGATGCAAATTGTTGGCGCCGACCTGTACAACTTCGGCGCCATGTCCATTGGCGCCGACCCGAGGGGCCAGATCCGAGAATAGTTTCTCAGAGGGGCCAGATACGAGATTAGTTCGGCCAAAGGGCCAGATTTGGCAAAAAATACCCTACTGCCGCGGCGAGTTACCCCGCTGTCTGAAAAGCAGACACCACGTACTCTCTCGCGCGCAACTCAACAGTGGTGGCGTTTAGGACTGATGGACGGGCCGAACACACGGACCAGGAGGTGGCAGTACGCTGGCCGTCCGAGCTAGCCAGAGGAAGAAGATCTAGGTTGTGTACTGCAAATATTATTATTTTGCTTCTAGGATCGATGACCTTTTGGCTGGCAAGTGGGTACTGAGCCGTGGGAGTTAGGTGGAGGCAGGAAATGAAGCTCCGTACATCCTTTAAGTCCCCGATGGCACCACCACATGGTTTCGATTATCCGTGTGTCTAATCTGTCGACAATAGTTGTCAGTAGATGTTCGAGTATAGAAATCACCGGGATATTTGCACGGGAAAACTGTAAGTGCAGATATTCAGATACATGCAAACACTCTTTTACCCATGGGCAAATAGCTCCAAAATTAAGGAGAAAAGAGAGAAGGTTTTTCTAGGGCTTTCAGCAGGAGGCGATCAGAAAGCGACCATCGCTCTCCTCGGCTGCCGACGTCGCCATCGCTGGTTACGTTGCCCTCCACCGGCCGCTATGGGGTGGGGGACTCTCGGATCATTGTGTCCAATCCCGTAGGGTATTCGAGTTCTTCGTCTCTAGGGAAGGGACAGCGGCGGTAATGAGAACAAAAATCTTGGAGACCACCTCTAATCGATGTTCTTCTTCTTCAGAGAGGCATCGGCGGGCTGGAGTTTGGAGCCAGGGCATTAGGTCTAGCTTGAAAAGGGTTTTTCTGTAGCGACGGTGTTTTGCGGAGGGGATGATGTTGCAGCGTATTGGTGTTCACAAGTTCCGCCTATGACTGATAAAGCTCAGCCAGATGCAACTTCGTCGGGAAACTTGTGTGTCCCCCCCCCCCCCCCCCCCCCCCCCCCGCCCATCTATGGAGTTGGGATTATTTCATGGCCCACCTGGATACTAACTTCGGCAATATATCAAGCTCGTGGTCGCCGGCACCTTCTGGTCTACGTCAACAAATTTCCGGCCGCCCTTCTACAAGCGCCTGAGTTTTTTTCAAAATTTCTCCAACACGAGCTCTGCTATGCTAGAGGCTCAGAGGCGGAATCGAGCTTTGTTCATGGCGCACCATTGAGGGATGCAGAAAGAAGATGGTGCTGAAGTTTCCAAAAAAAGTGTGTGTTATCTTTTTTCCTTGTAAGGATGTATTATAAGGGTTGGTTTCAGATACTAATATATATCGCTTAGGCCTTTCTCGCAAATTAAAAAAAAAGGAAGAAAATATTTCACTTAAAAGACCTTAACTCGCTCCCACACTAAAGGTTCAGAATCAACAGCGACTTGACCAGTTAGTTACCCTCAATCAACTCATCACTAGATAAAGTCCCTAATACTTTCGCTTCTACACCAGCCTAAGCTATTAAGCTATGCCTACCGCCTACGAGGCTACTACGATACGACGTGCCATGGAGGAGAAAAAGGAAAAGGCGAGCTGGAACGCGACTACGTGAGACGTCGATCTGGTTCTTCTTCTCGGCAGCACAGCACCTATCGTTTAGTCGGCACCAAACGATATATCTTCCCGTACGTACGTCTTTCCTCGCGCACTAGCTACACGCACACGCTCAGTCGGCGTCCGTCCAGTCCACTTCGCGCGACATGCACCCGTGTTTCGTAGCCAAGGAATAGCGTTGCATGGGCGGGAGCCGGCAAGGAGGTCACGCGATCGACGCCAAAAGCGACAGCCAGAAGGGGGGCTCGATCGCGCGGTGACCCGTCGTCCATCCATGGACAGCGGGAGATGAGATGCGACGACGCACGGCGATGGAGACGTACTGAGAGTGTGATCTCTCTCTGACTCTGACGAGGCTAGCTACTGCGGCGATGGAGACGATGCGCGCTTTCGAGGGGCGAGCGAATGAACACATGGATTTGTCCCGGCGTGGTTGGGTACTTGGGTAATTTGGGTTTGACTGCGATCTCTCCTTCTTCTCCCGCCCGCCCGCGCGCTGTGGGCGACCGGCGCCGTCGTTCGTCGTCGGCTGTGCCTGGTGTGTAGATGGCGCGAGAAGTTTTTAATTTTCCTGCCTACAGAAGAACAAACTACGCAGATCGGCAGTTGTCCCAGAACTCTGAAATTTGTCTCAAATTAGATACTCCCTCCGTTTCAAAATACTCTACGTGACATCGAATTATCCAAATTTAGATGTATCTAGACATATTTTAGTGTGTAGATTCATCCGAATTTGGATAAATCCACGCCAAGTATTTTGGAACGGAGTAGCTTGTATTGGGTTGTCTGCCTACCTCGTGGACTTTTAAGCATGCATTTTCTGTAGATTATTTCATTTATTTATTTAGCTATGGCATACTAATATTCCACACAACTACCATTTCAAGATTTGTATGAGCTGTCCAACTTTTTTTCGTTTGGAAAGAAACATACGTGTCTATTTAAGTTGAGCACAACACCGCACAGCTTCAAGACTCCCAAACACACAATCGGAGAAAGACACCGGGGAAACACATTTATGTGGACAATGCAAATGTTGGAACTTCATTCCTCCCGGTCTCTCTCTCTCTCTCTGCACAGTAGACGTAGACAACCCAGATAAGAGAATACATGCTCAAAAACCAAGGTTCAACAGCATGTGCAACATCCATCTAAATTTGCAATCATACTGTTGAAGGAATTTGCAAGAACCAAGGTTCAGAACGTAGCATTGACTGCATATGCCTGGACCCGGCAGTTTACAGAAATGTAAGCTCATTCTAGGAGAGGCCGGCTTGGGCAATGTAAATTCGTTCCAAGGGGATTGTTGGCATTGGCTGCATTTGCTGAAAAGTAAATAATTACAAACCGCGCGTAAAATCTACGGACATGTAGTCTTTACAACTGATGCCACATATTGGAGTGATGTCAACTTGAACCTATTGCTTGGAAGTGTTGTTTCTTGAGTTGCAAATTTATAAGTGTGGTGTCGCAAAAGTAATGTACATCACATACTTAAAATTATGCTCACTATAATGTTGAAAGTTAAGGGTTCTTTGATTCATAGGATAGGAAAATTGTTGGAATAGGAATCCTATAGGAATGAGATGACATGTCTAAGTTAATCCTATAGGAAGAGCAAGTTTGTTTGATTGTGGTGAATGAATTTTCCATGAGGTTGGAGCTCATGTTATTTTCCTATGGGATTTGTACTACAAGATTCCTATGGAAAAAAATCCTATAAAATTTGGTCATACGAATCAAATAGCTTCTATAGGAAAATTTCCTATAGGATTCAATCCTACAAGAATCGTATGCTATTCGTTTGAATCAAAGGGGCCCTAACTAATTAATCCATGGACAGAAAACAAGTCCATGACTGGAAGTTTCAAACTTACACTGACCATTTTTTCTCCTTGAGATTTTAACTCACAACTCATCAAGGTGAAGCCTTTTTTAGGGGATCATCAAGGTGATTTTTTTTTTGGGGGAGTCATCAAGGTGAAGCTGTGAGCTGTGCCACACCGTGGGCTAACTTCGTGATCAGTTCCTGGGCTCGGGCCCAATACATCTCGTAGGCCACTTTCTGGACCTTGAGATCCGGATCTGACGGCCCACATGAATCCCCTAGGCCCCAAACTCGAGGCTTGTCTGTGTCTCTGCCCACCCAAGACGGCAAGACCGCACCAGTTCGTCGCGGCGGATAAGAGACGACTAGTCGGCACGCGGCGACTCCGACGAGCAGCCTCAGCTCAGATCCGACGAGATGGTAAGTCCATAAACCCCGAACCTTCCGGTTTAGTATTTCGCGAGGTACTTAAGCGCCGTTGATGATGGTGTCGCAGGCGGCGAAGGCGATCTCGAGCCCCGTGCCGGTGCAATGGTACCCGACGCTGGCCGTCGTCATGGTCTCCGTCGGCCTCATGCTCACCGCCTCCTTCTTCATGTAAGTCGGCTGCTCCGTGTCTCCCCAGCTCCTCGCGCGTCTCAGGCAGATCGATGATATGATCCGATCTGATGTGTCTAGGAGCAGCATGTGTTTGGTTCGTGCGGAATTGGTTCATCCGTGGGTTGGAATTCGGGATCTGATGTGTTTAATGTGCTACTTTGTTGTGCGGTCAACTAATTAGCTCGAACAGTAGTGACAGAACCGGGGCGATCCTGTCACAGATTTGGGAAATTTTACACGCAAATCACAGGAATTCGTAGGCGAGAGTAGCTGGATTTGTATTTCAGATGCGAGTTCATACGAGATACAACTTTATCTGGAGAAGCTACTCTACCCTAGCTACACCAGAATGGTGAATAGATTCAGCGGTAGGTTTGAATTACAGTAAGGAAAGCTTTATAGCCTGGGATCAGCTAGCGTGAAACATCAGCTAACGACTGGAAGACGGCGAAGCAGGTGGCTGTTAAAGACGATAAATCGTAGCCGTTGAATCCCCCTTGACGTGGCGTCTCCTTTCGCTTCCTCTTCAGTGATCCACTAGGATGTGTTTGCATCAGCTTCTTCGTCAGTTAACTGGTAAACATTGTCAGTGTCCTGACAAGTAGGTGGCAGCAGGTTCTGACAAGTAGCTTCTTTTTACTTCTTTACACTGTGCAGTAGCCTTGTTTGAACCTGAAGAAGAACACATAACAGAAGTATCGAATGCCTTGCTGGCTTCAGGTTGGATATGCGGGCTTACATTTGTTTGATTTTCTTCCTGGACTGTGGAGTTCAGTAACTCTTACACCAATTCATTCTGCGTGTCAGGAAAATGATTTGCTTGTATTGAACCATCGATTGAATTTCTTGGATGCTCTAGATTATATGTTGGGTGCTAGGATAGAATAGGAGGGCACATGTAACACCCCGGCCCACCCCCCGTACCGGGCCTGTCACCCCTGGCAGCTCTCTAGGATCTCTAGACTGGCCCCACAGATCAACACTGGTCTTTTCTGCACACTTTGTCCTCACTCGTGCGCACCCAGGAACGAGTTTCCGATCGGTCTCCCATCCTTTGAGCGCTCCGGGCTAAGCACGCTTAGTTCTTTCCAGATGAGCTTCCGGAAAAGAAGTTGCAACTTGTTGATATGAGTATTCTATCAATCCTATTAAGCCCTGAGCCAGGATCTCACAACACAGCAATGTGCAACATTCCAGTTCTTGTTCTGCAGAAGGGAAGGATTCTTGTTCTTGTTGCTATTTGGTGATTCCCTGTTGGCCTGGCTATATATTTTGTGTTATTACTAGTAGGTATTCATACCTACCTGAAAACTAATGGCTGTAATTTCAACATTATTACTTGTTCTTGTTGCTAAATTTAACGAGCTTGTAATTTGCTATGAAGCACCGATACTTCAAAAATCTTTGTATCGCAGTATAAAACTTGTGCGATACTCCGATACGCCAATACTCCTCCGATACTCGTATCGCCCGCGTGTCCCCTTTTTCCGAATTAAAAAAAAGGAAAATAAACCTGATACTCCTCCGATACTCCTCCGATTCGTCTAGCGACACGGGAGAGCCCGCCGCGTGGAGTTGCCTCCACCTGGACTCGCGCCCCCCGCCAGCCGGATTCGCGCCCCGCCGGCCAGAATCGCGCCGCCGCCAACCGGAATCGCGCCGCCTCCGCCTGGATTCGCCCTTCCCCGACACCTGGAGTCGCCTCCGCTGCCTCTCGTCGCCAGCAGCAAGGTACGGCTACCGCCCTTCTTGTTCCGTTGCCGCCTGTTGCTGCTGGCCTGCTGCTTGCTTGCGTGCTAAGTGATGCCTGCTTGCTTGCGTGCTGAACTGTTGACTGCTGAGTTGCTGCTGGCCTGCTGCCCTCCGAGCTGCTGCCTACTGATTTGTTGGCCAGGGACAGGGAGCGACTGCTGATTTGCCTGCTAATTTGCTTGCTGATTTGCTGGACAGGGAGTGAGTGACGGCTGATTTTATTATTTTTACACATATACTCGACGTATCGCCGTATTGCTGTTTGTAGAAATCGCCGTATTCCGTATCGCCGTATCCGTATCGCCGTATCAGTGCTTCGTAGGTAATTTGTACACATTACCATGATTGGTGTGAACAAAAACTACTCCCTCTGGTCCGGAATGAGTGTCGTGTCTCTGTACAAATTTTGTACTACCATAGTATTGTTTCTGCGACACTTAAAGTGGACTGGAGGGAGTAGCAAAAACTTCTAATTTCATTTCTCTTTAATAATAAATAAAACAAGCAAATCAAAGCACACTGTTTGTCACTGGAATGAATATAATTTTTGTTAGACCTGTTATATAGTATGTAGAAAATTGTGCAACTTGAGTAATATGTCTTAGCTTGCTGATCGTTATCCCTACCAAGTTGATTGTAAGTGATCAAATTATTGTTATTTCCATTACCTGTGATCACTGTTTGCCCTATGGCTCATAACCAGTTAGTGCATATTGCTCATTATGGCTATGTCTCGATGAAAATAGTATCAGCTTTATTGTATTTCCAATTATCATAAATATTCAAAGCAATGTTGATTGAAGAGTTTATTGCTCCGAATTTTGTTAGCTATACATAGAATAGTAACCTTTCTTTTGACTGTTACGCATACCAAAACATAAAAACACGGTCACTTACAGTTTAGGGCCTCTTTGGAAAGCAGTAATAAGGAAACATAGAAATATGAAAAGCATAAGAATTGAGTTTGTGACCTGCTGAATCATATACAAAAGCACAAACACAGGAATTATTAATAAAAGCTGTTGGCTCTGAGTTTTCTGTAGGCATTAGTTGCATGCCATATGCAAGAGGTCTAGCGAAGGAATCCATATGAATTTTGATGGTCTCATTCCCTTGATATAAAGGGACCTCAGCGGTATAGGAAATATTCCTAAGATTGAACCCTAAAAATATCATTTTGAGAAATCCTTCAGTCCAAACGTACCTTAGCGGTCTAAATTCGAATACACCTACATCTTAGGTTTTGAGTTATATGTAAGCGTAAATTGTACAGCTATATCTTTTGTATAATTTGTAAATTAACCACCAGGACATAATAGGAACAAATTTCAGCGCTGTTATACAATATATATTCGTCTTTGGTGCTAGTTAGTATAGTCTGCTTATTTATCAGGATATAGCTAATTTGGAAGGATACAAATCTGGAGGTAATGTCAAACTGATTAGTGAGCACAGATGTTGCTTCATGCCTTCAGTTATTGAAGTTGATTAAGTTCTTTATCACTAATAATTCAAGCGCACAGAAATCTAACTGGCAATCTAATTCATTTCAGTTATGAAGCCACGACTTCTAGGCGGAACCGCAGTTTACCGAAGGAGATTGTGACAGCGTCCATTGCTTCCGTCTTTCTGGTACACACCCCTTAAAAGGCTATTGGTTGTTTTGCAATTCCGTACAGGGTGATTGTTGCATATCTAAGTTAGCTTTTGTTTGTTCCACAGGGTTTTGGATCTCTGTTCGTGCTCCTTGCAAGTGGTGTTTATGTCTGACAACCGCCCATGAGATTTTTTTGTTTGTGTTCTGGAGTCCTAGACATAGCTAGGATATGTAAGGTTCTAAAAAAACTGAAATTGTGCTGGTTCCTTGAGAATATGCAGCACTCTGGACATGTTTTGGGAAGGGTGTGAGACATCAAAGTTGAACCAGTGTGGTGAAATATTTCTCTAATCACTATCGTACCATCAGATCACAACTTATATTCTGTAATAGATGAACCATTGCTGCTTGTTTTATGGAAGCCAGCCTACTTTTACTTTTAATTTTCTACTCGTGGATTATGAGTATTTATATTGCTGAAAGTTGTAATCAGATCTTTTATATGTATTACATGAACGCCATGGATATAAGAGTAACATATTAGATCTCTGAAGTTAGGCGTGCTTCGTGCAAGACACCATCAGCCCCGTCATCAAGGTAGGCGCACAAGAGGCCTTCTGCCGCGTTGTGAGTTTTAGCACTAAGCTGAACATATGAGTGCTATTGTTTGTCCCTGTGATCAACTAGGTGCATAAAAAAGTGAAGCGCTGTAACTAATGAGGCTTTTGTGCTAATGCAAGTTTCGCATGGTATAGTGGACGACATGCTTTGCTTTTGCTATCTGGAAGTAACCAAAGAGAGTACTTTAACTGCTAGTACTAGAATTCCATTGACGTAACCTTGAAAGTTAAGGACCTCTATGATCAGTATTTCCTGTTTATTGCGGAAATCGGACTGTTTTATGTGAATTTTCCTGCAACACAAACCGGAAGTATAACATTTCAATCTGAATTCCACCCAAGGATACTCTCTGTAAATGAACAAACATGCATACGCAGCTACCTAGAGAAATGGTCACTGGCTCCCTCTCTTTAGTTATGAGAGAGTATAATAAAGCAGAAACTCAAAACGGTGCCCGGGTGCACATGCACCCGTTATTTTCGATTTTTTTTTGAAAATTCAAAACATGTCGAAAATAGATCCAAAATTTTGAATTTTCAGATCTGAGATTTGTCATTTTTGCACAGGGCAGCCGCAATGTCGATTCGTCGCCAAATTTGACACGATGGTGCATGACATGCTCAGGTACGTGCATGATTTTTTTCGGAATTTTTCGACATGTTTTGAATTTAAAAAAAAATTGGACAAAACCGGGTGCATGTGCACCCGGGCACCAAAACGGCCTCCTCATAATAAAGGGTTTATAGTCCGCCTACGTGTTTTTTTTTATGTGGAGGAAAGAGACATGAAAAAAATAGAGATAGTGGGCTCTCATGTAAGGGTTCAGCTCTATGCGTGTTGCTATGCAAATATAATAAACGTGAAGAGATAGATAGAAAGCAAATTATGTAAATGAATTTCTAATAGCCAACTTTATAGTCTACCTTACTATATGAGTGACTTCAAAGAGAGCTGCTATGGTATGACACTCTGTTTGTATGATTTGTATGATGTGCACCATCAAACTGCCGGATTCCTAGACAGAAGTATACCAAACCACCGGATTACTCATCGAACACAAACTGTCGTGCACACAGAAGTTCCAGACTTCAAATGTGGATTAGTACCCATGGGCGGTTAGCTTAGAAGTTAGAACAGTGCCTGTTTACCCGCTCAGAGTCACGTGGCACGTGGCTATTTTTACTCTATGGCTTAGAGTCTACGCACTTTGAGTCCAGGGAAAGAAACGTCCCAATCCTGTCCTGTCATATTTCTCCCAGGTCAACGAGCAGCCCATTAGTACGTCCGCATCTGCTTGCTTCACGGCTGAGCTCACTTCATTTCATTCTATCTGGTTTCGTTTGCAGCTCGTTCACTCTCCCCTACCTATCGGCATCTCTGGGAAGCAGCTGGCTCTTCTGTAGGTCAGTTGTGATCTTCTCTCCAAGATGCGGTTCATCAACCTGCCTTTCCTTACCAAGATGTTACGCATGCCACTAGCGGTCTAGCGCTCTCATAAAGAGTTCTTGAGATTTCAAATTTTATTCGCCTTTCCTAGGTTTCTAGACCATTTTATGTCATGCTAATTATTGGTGGACTAGGAGTATGGACTCTGATCCCACAACTTCAGTTTCTTGTAGTATTGCATCTGTCTCTTCTTTCATTACAAACTCTGAAGCTATGCAAAAGTTCAACGCATGTAATCAATTTACAGATCATGGCTTAATTCTTTTTTGTTGTTGTGTGAGATTGAACTATAGAGTGGAAAGTTGGGAGCTCTCAGATTTAAGTACGCTAATGCCTTGAAGCACATCAATAAGCGGCATGACATCATCCAATGGGCTGCCTGTTGTCAGCGACCTTAGTTGGGAGCACTAGGTGCCTGAACCAAATGTATGCTTGTATGTCAGTATGCATATTCGTGGAGTGCTATTCTTTTGGAGTTCTATTTTTGTTTAGAGTAAAACGCCCCCGTGGTCTATGAAGTTGCCACACATTAGTGGATTGGTCACAAACTCAAAAATTGCTAATTATCGGTCACAAAGATATGAAAATATTAAACGTTAGTCATTCCGTTACAACGACCGTTAAATTTTATAGAATACCCCCTAAAGTTCTGTTTCTTCTAATTGTTAGGTCCATTTTTAAGTGTTTTCTGTTCGCAAAATAACCTTTATAATGTAGTCCGGAGCAAGCCCTCGTACGACTAATTGCAACCACAGCTTCATGCATGCACGCGTGCAGGCACAAATGTAGCAGCGCGTGTGCGTTGCAAGCTCCCGGCCAACGCTGGCCAGAAACGAAGAGCTCATGTTCGGTAGCTCACACCATACTCGATCGACCGGCTGCTCCGTCACTCCTGGCCCGGCCTCGATCTGCGCGCGCCTCATCCCAACTTCCAAACCGCACGCATAAATACGACAGATCATGCATCCAAATCACGCATTAGCGCGCTCGATCGACCAACTCACGATGGCGCCGAACACCGTCCTCCGCGCCCGTTTCTGGCCGTGTACGTCGTGCCCTTGGTCCTGGTGGTCGGTGACCTCGGAACGCCGACAGAGGCGCAGGGGCGTGCGTGCCGCTGCTGAACCGGCTGCTGGCCGCGGCATAGTACCGTGCCGCGTGTACCTAGTCCCCGGCGAGGGTGCACACCCCAGCCCCGAGTGCTGAGCTCCATTTAGCGATGATATGATGAGGAGGGAGCGGCTGTTGCAGGAGCGGGCCCGGGAGAACGCCCGGATGGCGTCGACGACCCAGCTAGTGGAGCATGGTGCATGCGGCGGCGGGAGCAGCACTCGTCGTCGACGGCGGGGACGATGCGGTGGCAGCTTCGAGTAGATCGCGGCCGCTGCGGAGGGGAAGCAGGTGGTGCTATTCATTTGGGACCGCGCCGACAGCAGCAGCAAACGTTCCCGCGGCGCTAGGCATGGAGCACCCCGGCGATGTACGAGGCTGTTCCCGAGGCTCGGTGGCGCCCACAACTTGTTCGATAAAATGTCTCATAGAATTTCATTCATAGGTACTAATAGATGAGAATAAAACGAGAATGTAGGGTGTATTGTGCAAAAAAACAGCTAGCCACGTCAGCATCTTAACTGCCGTTATGACAGATTGACCAATTTACAACATCGGTGCAACTTTCTGACCAATAATTAGCAATTTTTGAGTTGGTGACCAATCCGCTCATGCGGTGCAACTTCATGACTGTGGGGGCATTTTACTCTTTTGTTTACATTGATAAACTCAAAATGGAACCTCTTTCCCCCATTAAATTTACGCACTTAGCTAATGGAACCAAATAGTTTCATTTCTTAACATGCAGTAGTGTGCAATACACCTGACAATTAGCTTTTTCTGAGTCTTCTACAGTTATATTGCTTTGGCTAAATCACACCGACAAGTTGTTACAGTACTCCACAGAAGGCAAAGAAATGATTGCTATCACGTAAGAGTTTGTGTAATTAACGAATTTAAACTTAAGAAATGGACAGTGAATCTAGCAGATGCGATGACCGGGAGATCATATTACACGATAAAATTGCAAGTCCACGCAAGCTACCATTCCAATATTTAAAAGAGATCACAAACAGCGTCTCTGCTGAGAGAGTACTTGGTGGAGGTGGTTTCGTTGTGGTATATAAGGTAAGTTTAATGCAAAATGTTTCTTATTTTTAATATATGTGTTGACCCAAAGACCATATCCACATTAATAAGTAACTTTAAACAGGCAGTGCTACATAATGGAGAACTGATGGCTGTGACGAGGCTTATGGCGCAAATGCCGGGCTCCTAGAAGCAATTTGAGAATGAGGTTTATCATCTTATGAGTCTTAACCACCCAAATATAGTGCGATGTATAGGCTATTGCTATGAAACACAGAATCTATTGTTTAAAGTACGATGGAAACCACATTTTTGCTCAGACAGCTGAGAGGTTGCTTTGCTTGGAATATATGCCTAATGGAAGCCTTGATAACCATCTTGCAGGTATGACAGTTCATATATGACTTATCTTGTTTCCAAAAGACAAAGAAACATAATTTTTTTTTAGAGATTGCAGTTTGTGTGTTTGTAAGCATAGCTCTTACTAAATTGAGATTACCTATTTGTTCGCATGTGCTCCCTTCTTTAGATTTTTTGTTTGTTTGTAAATCTCGTTCTTGGGATTCATCGCTTTAAAATTGTTGCTGTTCATAGACATCAGAGCGTAGTTTAGCAATTGCTGATTTAATACGACTACTAATGGAGGTTGAGTTGTCGTAGTATCTTTACTCTTACAAAGATCCGAGTTCCAAGTGCTACGTTCACCCTTATTAGATTACCTCTTAAGTTAGCAATAGATTAATTACGAATTATAATATGTTTTATGTCGTACATGCGTATGTTAACTTTTAATTAATTGTTTATATATTTTTGGATAGCTTTTAGTTTCCATAAACTTAAATGGTTATGATGACACAAAAGTTTAAAGAACTCAAACAGTAAAACTTCTGTAGAAGCGCACGGGCATTTAGCTAGTGCCATTTAACTATATGAGTAAGCATAGTATGATTCCATAAACCAATATCTGAACTTCTTTGTCCTGTTGGTCCGTGACTGCAGACTCTGTAGGGCTATTTTCAAATGCGGCAGTTCTGTGAAACAGTATACAGATCAATTAATATATGATGCTGATGCCGGTTGTTGAATGGAAGAAGACAACATACTGTCGAACACTATAACTTTGCAGCCCTTTCATAGATCAGCCCAATAGTATATTTTTCAAATAATATTTGTTGAACACTCTTCTCTTGGTTACATATGTAGATGAATCGTGTGGACTTGATTGGCACAAGCGCTACAATATAATTAGTGGGATTTGTTATGGTCTACATTACATTCATAAGGAGTGGAAGGTTAATACTCCTATTATTCACTTGGACCTAAAACCAGCAAACATATTGCTTGGTGACAATATGCTACCAAAGATTGCGGATTTTGGTCTGTCGAGACTTTTTGGTGAACAACAAACTCGAGATTGCACTAAAAGTCTCGATGGAACACTGTAAGTTAAATGTCCCTTGATAATCCATTGCTTTTTAGTTAGCAGCTACAAGCCTTTTCTGTACAGTTCTTTTAATGCTTCAACGTTTTCCTACCCATGCCGCGGTGCAGTGGTTACATGGCACCAGAATACCTACACAGAGGTATTATCACAACTAAGTCAGATATATTCAGTTTGGGCATGATAATCATAGAGATAGTAACAGGGTACAGGAACTACCCTTGGCCTTCTGCTACTGGAATGCCATACCATGACTTTGTTGAACTTGTAAGTAACTGCGTTTCAACATTCGAGATGGAGCTTGTTTGTGATAGAGACTATGATATATTTTATCCTTGCATAGTTTGATTTCATCTCTCTGTTCTAATTTCAAAGGTGCTTACAAATTGGAGAAAAAGGTCGGAAGCAGCAGCACTAGAAACAGACTACCAACGAATAAGAAGTTGCTTGGAAATGGGTCTAAGTTGCTTGGAATCTGACCCAGAGAAAAGGCCGGCGACAACGGAAATTATCGAGAGACTTAATGGACTAGGAAGCACCAATGGCCATGTTTGCAGTAATGAAAGATCATCAACATTTCAGGCATGACCATTTAATGATAATGCATTGTAGATGTATTTGCTAGCTCTTTCTTTTTTTTCTAGGGAAACTAGCTAGTGTGCAATGAATTTCACATCACCAAAGAAGTTACACAATTTCGTAAGACAGTGACCTTTTACTCAATACACCAGTAAGAAAAATGATCTAGTGTTGAGCACTCAAATAGAATTCAACGTTGGAGTAATTTTGACCAGATGTCATTCCTTGCTAATACCATGGAGCTCTTTTACGCAGATTGCGTCTGACCCAAGCGAGTTTCTTGTGATCAATCCCCGCGAGCTCCAGTTTTGTTTGGCGTCTAACAAACAGAGACGTTGCCTTGTACAGCTAACTAACAATACAGATAAGCATGTTGCATTTTCTTTTGGGGTTAAGAGGGCAAGAAACAACTACAGCATCGAACCGACTAATGTCTTTCTCTGTCCACGATCCACATTTACTGTCTTTGTTACATTGGAAGAAGTGCGTGAGTTCATTCAGTGATGAATTCCTTGTACAGACCATCGTAGTGAGGGGAAATAGACTCACATCCAAGCACTCAAGCGATGACAGTTTCAACATGTCATGCAATGTGGTGCACAAGGCAAAGTTGACCGTAGCTTATGTGCCACCAGCCCATCCACCATCCCTATTACGCGTAAGTACCGAGGAGACAAAGGCGTCAGATCCTTGGCAATCAGAAGGATTTTCGGTAAGTTCCTTTGGGCTGAAATTTCAATGTATTCTAATCAGGGTGCTCAATGGAAGAGCATCTCAGTTGCTGCCTAGAGTAGTTATGTGTTCCTCTGTCCTTGCTTATGCCCAGTTACTTCGACCCTCACGGTGTTCAGTCCTAACTCTCTTCCATCATGTACACATTTTGGTACTTCAGGACAAGAAAGATGTGGACATATTAAATTGGTGCATATGCCAAGATCTAGGGTTCTCCGATTGCAGGCCCATTGCAGCCTGTATTGTTTACAGGTGCCTTTTACAATGGAAATCATTTGAAGCTGGAAGGAATAACGTTTTCGATCGTATCATTGCAAATATGTTTAGTACAATAAAGGTGAATAGAATATATTGTTTTAACATTACAGTTTTTTAAGAAATTTGTCGAAAGATGGCAAACAAGAAAACCATCTCATAATTGTACATGTGTATGGGATGGTTCTAGGTTTAGGGGGTGTCTGTGCATATAGTTCAGGTAATTGTAATTCTCATTTGTTTACTTGAACTTTAAACCTAATTGTTATGTCACAACAAAAGAACTTCAAAAGCAGAATAAAGTAGATGTATCGAGGAAAAAAAATACACTATAAGTGGCTACAACTCCATTTGTTCTCAACTGCATGCGAGTAATACACTTACTGACTTACACATGGAACATATTCCAGATGTATGATTACTTTTTAGTATTTTAATATGCAGATGTGTGAATTCCTCATATTTCTTGCACACGTGAAGACAAACAAAATCCACCCTGTAGTAGGAGAAACAACAACAATGGTAATATTAAATAACAAATGGTTAGGGACAAAGGTTGAAGCCAATGTACCCATTTTCTCATGGATAATTACACTTTGACATTTAGTTTGCCTAGAAAATTTTATTTGTGCACACTGGAAGTATTAATGTGAGATTACAAAATTTATAGCGATAACACAGAAATCATTATTTTTTGCATTTAGTTTTTCTGCTATTGCTGTATAGTTAAGTTCATTGTCTTCCTTTCCACAGTCCGAGGGCAATGATACATTAGCATATTGGCTCTGCAGTTCATCGACATTACTCCTGCTTATGCAACAAACACTGAAAACATCTGCAGTAGGTAGATTTACTCCCAGGAGAGGAAAATCATTTTCCACAATAATTCATACCATCATCATGGTAAAGCATCTTTCATTTATCTGGTTTTTACTTTTGACACTCTGGTTCTATAGATTGAGAATTCTTAATTCATTGCATCTTAAAACATTAGAAAAATCGAGCTTTTGCTGGTAGAAGCTTGATTGGAGGAAAGGGTGATCTTCAGCAAGTTGAAGCCAAGCGTCCTGCTCTGCTTTTCAAGTGTCACCTTACAGGTTTCCTTGAGAAGGTCTATGGAATGATAAGAGATAATTTAGTGAAAGAGATATCTCCCTTGCTCGGGTGTTGCATCGAGGCATGGATAATGGACTAGAATGTATTTATTTCATTACTCCCACGGACTTCGTTTTGCTGACACTTTTTTTTTGCAGGCACCAATAATAATATGCCAAGCACTGTTTGACCATTGGCAGAGCATTGTGAATATATTAACAGACTACTTGAATGTTTTGAAGTCCAATTATGTATGTAGTTTTTTTGACCAAGTTTTTTTTACCATGTCCAGTTATGTACGTATCCTATAAATGAGTATTCTCGTACCGGTTTCAATTAAGAACATGCATTAACATGTCTTTTATTAAATATCTACAGGTCCCATCATTCTTAATCAGCAAGATGTTCACTCAAATCTTCTCATTTATTGATGTCCAGTTATTCAATACGTAACATTTACCTATTTCTGAGTGTATTTGCATCATTATATGCTTTGAATTAAGAAACATAAGTATTAAATAATAATTAAGATTACTCCTCATATCTTGTAGTCTGCTTCTGTCTGAGTGCTGTTCCTCAAGCGATGGACAATATATCAAAGCTGGATTAGCCAAGTTAGAACAGTGGTGCTCTTATGGGACTGAAGAGGTCTGGGTGAATTTTCTCTTTCCGCTTTTTTCGAGCTTCTTCAGTTTGTATGCTAATGATATGGTGTACACATAGTATGCAGGTTCTTCCTGGGAAGAATTGAAGCACATTAGGAAGGCTGCTTTATTGCTTGTAAGTGTTCTATGTTGATTGGATGTTTGGTTTGCAAGCTGCCAACTGTATGTTCTAACGAATGGCATTATCAGACTATGCGTGAAAAGCAAAAGAAAACATTGAAAGAAATCACCAGCTATTTGTGCCCTGTAAGTGGTTTTTGAACCCTGCTAAGTTCAGTCACTCATTACCACGTCTGTCGGATATGAGATGTCACTCATGTTGTAAGCTTTCAGGTGCTTACCATTGTTAAGTATATCATATCACCTCTTCCAATCAGATCGGTCCGGTTGGACAGTTGGTTGGTAGAGGTGTTCTAACACTCAGAGCACCGGAGGGACCCTAAGGTCTCAGGTTCAAGTCTTGTTCCCCGCACCATTAATCCCCAATTTATATGAACACCGGACCGATCTGATTGGAAGAGGTGATGTGATATACTTAACATCCCCCCTTCACACCCGACGTGGGTAACACCTCCCCATGAGACTTGAACCTGAGACTTTTTAGGGTCCCTCCGGTGCTCATATAAATTGGGGATTAATGGTGCGGGGAACAAGACTTGAACCTGAGACCTTAGGGTCCCTCCGGTGCTCTGAGTGTTAGAACACCTCTACCAACCAACTGTCCAACCGGACCGATCTGATTGGAAGAGGTGATATGATATACTTAACACCCCCTTCACACCCGACGTGGGTAACACCTCCCCATGAGACTTGAACCTGAGACTTTTTAGGGTCCCTCCAGTGCTCATATAAATTGGGGATTAATGGTGCGGGGAACAAGACTTGAACCTGAGACCTTAGGGTCCCTCCGGTGCTCTGAGTGTTAGAACACCTCTACCAACCAACTGTCCAACCGGACCGATCTGATTGGAAGAGGTGATATGATATACTTAACAACCATACCACAGCTATACCGAATCTGTACACTTCATCGGAATGACAGAGATGATAGCGAAAATGTTTCACCCCTTGTTCACGTAAGCTCGTTTTAGTCCCCACTGCCAGCTAGATTTATGCAGCGGACAGTCATTGAAACACGTTTTACATTTAGAGTAGTCAAAGCTTAATTTTCCAGCCACATTTCTTGATGAAGAAAATTATGTTTATAGGTCCTCTCGAGTATGGAAAGTTTATTGGAGAAAGATGTGAATAATGCAGTGGACAGTTCTGTGCTGTTGGATGATGAATTGGCAAGGTTATTTCCGCAATCAGAGGTCAATATAATCAATGATAACTAGACTTCTCTTAAAAGCTTACTCTGTAACGTTATTCATGGCATTCGTAACTGCAGTACTCCGTTCACGGTGGACGACATCCTGAAATCGATGACCGAATTCGAGTTAGCAGATGTCGATATGCCACCTCTGATCCGGGAGAATCCTTGCTTCAACTTTCTGCACAAACGAAAGGACTGACAGGGCCGGTCCTTGGAAGTTACAAATCTCGACTAAACCTTGTGCATAAATCATTTAGGTACGCATAACTCTTTTCTGCTTCCAAATAAAGAGTTATCTAGTCTGTTCACGGGTAATCGGTAGGTATATTAGAAATATATTTATTATCATAAATGATATACTTTTTTTTGACGGGACATAAATGATATACTAATTGTTGCACTTTCGTTTTCTTTTAGGAAATGGAGCTTTCATTACCCATGTCTCTGCATCGGCCGATGATACAACCCATAGTTTGATTGATTGATTGATTGTTTCTTTTTCTGAAATCTAATTAGCACACAGATCCAACTTAGTTTTTCCGTGCAGGAAGTGTAATCTCGTGGTGACATCACATATTAATGGCTAAATCTAATTTATCTCCTAGCCGTTAGTCCGATTAGCGATTCAGACTGCTGTCTCGATTAGGGTTTCAACACTTAGAAAGCATGTTGCTATGTTTCGACAAAATATTTTTCATAGATTATAGTATAGTGGTTGCCAGATTGATGTTACCAACAACCGAGAGATGTTATCATTCCCGAAAATTAGCATCAATCAAGTCTTGTATTGGTGTAGAACGAAGTTGCGGAATCCATCAACTGCAAATAGAGTAATTATAATATGACAATTAAGGGAGAGCGATCCGACAATTACTGATGAAAAACAAAATTGTTGAATGGTTGCCGGATTGATGTTTCCAACAACTGTGAGATGTTATCATTTCCCAAATATAGTACCCCCTTCGTCCCAAATAAGTGTAGCAGATTTTAGTACAAAGTTATACTAAATTTGCGACACTTAATTTGGAAAGGAGGGAGTATCAATCAAGTCTTGTATTGATGTAGAATGAAGTTTAGGAATCCGTCAACCACAAATAAAGTAATTATAATATGACTCCCTCAACAAGAAAGTAATTATAATATGCCAATTAAGTGAGAACAGTCTGAAAAGCAAAATTGTCGAAATATGTCAACATTCGATCTAGTTTCTAAGATGTACTTGCGACTAAGTCTAATGAAAACTAATTGCCAAACAGATACACGGATGGCGTCGTCGAAGAAATCTTTGACGATTTTGACCGTTTATGGAGGGTTAGCCATTTTGGTCAGGGAGACGCTAAAACACGTAAGCACAAGATGCCGTGCATGTTCTTCAAGATCGTTAGTCCAACAAAATCCCTATAAGGCATTGAGCTCACGGTTGATGGTATGGTCGACCAGTCAACTTTGAGGTTGATGAGCGGGAAGAGGATTTGGAGTATGATGATTGACTTTAATCTAAAGAAGGATGGGAATCCAGATCGAGAAGCGGGAGGAAGATTTGGAGAAGGATATTGATCTCTTGAATGACTTTAATCTAAACAAGGATGAAGATTCAGATTTACCTACTGTCAACAATGGCGGTGTTAGTTCATGAGCTTCTCCCAATGGCAGACAGGAGGAGTCCAAGGAGTAGTGAAGGCGGTGGCAGTGGTTCGATGTCAACAAATAAGGAGTTATCTTCTTCTGACTTGGAGACCGCCCTCGATAACACATCAAGATAATAACAGAACCTTCTACCATGGCATCCACTTATGATGCCATTGTAGAGGAATCTACTTGCGCGCCAGTGTGCTTTCCCTTGTCACTACAGTTTTTTGGATAATGGGATTTTATTACTTAAAAGGTTTAAGCATTACACCCGGCCTCTGCATAGCTAAGATGCACACAGCCACCAGTCCTCAAGTACCCAGTGCAACATAAATAAAAACAAGGCGAATTACATATCAACATGAGAAATTGTAAATCCGCCTAGGGTGGTGGTAGATCAATCCGGAGACTATGTTGCCATCCATGCCAGGAGAATAACTCCCTGGCTGCAGCCTCCAGCCTTGACGCCACCTCCAAAAATAAATCTCGGTGTTCCACACGCTGCAGCGCCGATCATGCTCGTAGTGTAGCAGTACACCGATAGATCACCTGCATAAGAGAAGTATTTTTATCGTTAAACACCTTGTCATTTCTACATAGCCACAGCGACCAAATAATTGCAATCGCGCCCATTCTACTGAATAGTTTAAACTTAGGATCCACTCCATTTAACCAGTTGCCAAAAATATTTGCAACGGACCGCGGAGGATGTAAGGTAGAACCTATCTGGATGGCTGACCATATAGACCTGGCTAACTCGCATTGGAAGAATAAGTGTGTAATAGTCTCGTCATGATGACAGAAGACGCATTTTTTACTTCCGTGCCAATTGCGCTTGGCAAGGTTGTCTTTTGTAAGAATTACTCCTCGACGAAGATACCACGCAAATACCTTAATTTTTAGTGGTATCTTCATCTTCCAAATTTTGTTATTAGCCCTACTATCGACCGGAACTTCAGGAAGAATTAATGCTCTATACATCGAATCAACCGAGAATTTACCATTCTTAGTAAGATTCCATTGAAATTTATCTGGGCCTTCCGACAATTGGATAGATTCCAGTCGAATGAGCAAAGCATTCCAGGATGCTTGTCTTGGTCCAAATAAGCTTCTTCTAAACGAAACATCTGGTGGGTAGGAACCCAGCACCTTCGCGATCGTGTCGCTTTTGTTTCGTACAATAGAATATAGAGCCGGATATTGTTCACGGAGAGGCGATTGGCCTAGCCATTTATCCTCCCAGAAACGAATTTCCGATCCATCCCTAATCGAGAAAGAACCCTGCGGGAAAAAGAACTTCTTTGTATCCATGAGGCCAGCCTAGAAGTGTGGTCTTTAGGGCAGCAAACCACGCTCCATTTAGTCGGTCGATAATTCCGAGCCCACCTTGGTCTTTAGGGCAGCAAACCACGCTCCATTTAGTCAGTCGATAATTCTTCTTCTCACAATCCCCTTGCCAAAAGAATCTAGACCGAAAGTAATCTAGTCGTTTTAAGACTCCTTTGGGCTACTGGAAGAATGAAATCATATACAGTACCATGTTCGATAGTACCGCATTAATGAGAACTAATCTTCCACCCAGGGATAAGAGTTTGCCTTTCCAACTATTTAGGCGAATTTGAAGTCTTTCCTCCACCTTTTTCCATTCAGCATTTGTGAGTCTCAGATAATGAATCGGAATACCCAAATAGTTGATAGGAAATTGACCTTGCTGACTGCCAAAAAGATCGGCATACAAGGCGGCGTTTTCTTGAGCCTCACCGAAACAAAACAATTCACTTTTGTGGAAATTTATCTTAAGACCCGAAAGTTGCTCGAATGCTGATAAAATCAGCTTTAGGTTACGAGCTTTTTCGATGTCATGTTCCATAAAAAGAATCGTATCGTCTGCGTATTGAAGGATCGATAATCCACCATCAACAAGATGTGGGATCACTCCTTCAATCTGGCCCTCAGATTTAGCGCGTTCAATCAAGATAGCCAACATATCCGCCACTATGTTAAATAGTACTGGCGATAATGGGTCACCCTGTCTGAGGCCTTTTTTCGTTTGAAAGTATTTGCCAGTGTCATCATTGACCTTAATGGCTACACTTCCTCCCGAAACAAAGCTATTTACTAGCGCACACCACTCGGGAGAAAAACTTTTCATCCTGAGGGTCTGCTGAAGGAAAGACCATTTGACTTTGTCATAAGCCTTCTCGAAATCAATTTTAAGAATTACCCCATTCAGCTTTTTCCTATGTAGTTCATGAACTGTTTCATGCAGAATCGCAACACCATCAAGAATGTTGCGGCCTTGCATGAATGTCGTCTGAGACGGACGAACCACATGATCTGCCACACTGTTCAGGCGAATCGTCGCCACTTTGGTAATTTTTTTTAAAACTAACGTTAAGTAGGCAAATAGGTCTAAATTGTTGAATCCTTTCTGCCTCGTTAACCTTAGGTAATAAAATTATCTCACCAAAATTGAGACGAAATAGCTCGAGTTGTCCATTATGAAGACAAGCGAACAGTTGAAGTAGATCAGACTTGATAACTTCCCAAAAGTTCTGGTAGAACTCCGCCGGGAAACCATCAGGTCCAGGAGCCGTATTATGTTTCATTTGGAAAACCGCCTTTCTCACTTCTTCCTCTGAGTAGAGTTTAGTGAGTAGGCTATTTTCCTCGGCTGAAACCTGAGGTATATCCTCTGTTCGAGATT
Organism: Poa pratensis; assembly: GCA_947311845.1. Taxonomy (NCBI): domain Eukaryota; kingdom Viridiplantae; phylum Streptophyta; class Magnoliopsida; order Poales; family Poaceae; genus Poa; species Poa pratensis. Next base: position 25,767,301 of record CAMZMU010000078.1, on the reverse strand, counting down.
CATCCAAAGTGAAGTCACCTTCCTCTGGATCACCGAACAGGCTTTTATAGTAATTTGTAATGTACGACTTTAGTTGATCATGGCCCTCAATCGTTCCTTCATCCTGAACTAGAGAGTGAATTCGCTTTTTCCGATGTCTGCCGTTAGCAATCCCATGGAAATAGCGCGTATTCGAATCTCCTTCAAGAATGAATTGAGCTTTGGAACGTTGATACCATTTTAACTCCTCCTCCCGCAGAAGTTTCGCTATCTGCACATTGGATTGGCTCTTGAGCTCAATCTCTTGTGCAGATAGAAGCCGTACTTCTGCTAGTGCTTCTAGAGCATCAATTATGGAGGATAGTCGCACTTTTTCTTTTCTAAGTAAACCAGCAGTATGACGAGCCCAACCAACGAGGTGAGTGCGTAAAGCACGTATCTTATTGTTCCACCGCTGGATAGGCGAATCACCCGCCACTGGCAATTCCCAAATTCGTTTAACCATCTCATGGAAGCCCTCGCGGTGTAACCACCCAAGCTCAAATTTGAACCGTGGTTTGCACTGTGGACGAGGTACTCCAGTGGTCAAAAGAATGGGAGCATGATCAGACAAACCCTCGATACGTTCTAGAACCCTTGTCACTACAGTGCCTACATATGCCACTACGACTATCGCTGTTACCCCCTTGGCTGCAATGATAGTGTTACCAGCTGACTTGCCAGGTAAGGCTAATGTTGCACCTACTGCAATGCTGACAGCGTCTCTGACTGCCATGACAATGTTTAGGGTTGCCACAAAAACACTAGTCCATGCCAATTCCACCGCCACATCATCGTCTTCAATAGCACGAGCCTACGAGCATTGGGATGGAGGAGCATCGTCCTTTTTTAGATAGAAGGCGAGACTCGCCCTGCTTTAACTTAATAAAGCCCCACGGCCAACAGTTTTACATACTGGGAGTACCAGTTTAGCGAATACAAGCACATAAGATCAAGGCTTAAAGTTCATACACGCCAGAGAGGCGATACGGCACGCAGGCTGAACATAAACTACTGGAGATTCTAGGCGGTCGGAGTAGGCAAAACAGGCGACGAGGTAGCAGAGTAGAGCTAGCACAACGACCATCTCATCCAGCAAGGGTGCGAACCTGTCCTTTAGCAGGGGCCTCCAGAGCTGCAAACAAATCACGATTTTGAAAATGCAGTCAGCTGGTTGTTTCAGAAACTTGGCTTCAATGGTGAACTTGTTACAGATAAGCCAAAGAGACCAACACAAAGCGGCAAAGAACACCCTAAGGAAACTCTTGGTTTTACCCTTAAACCTATTGAGAATTCTAGCAAGATCTGCAAAGCTGGCAGGGTTCCACTGAACCCCCAGCACCGATCTTAGGCCACACCAAACAAATTTTGCCAACACACAGTTGAAGAAAATATGATTGGCGTTTTCAGGGTTGGCACATAAAGCGCAGTTACCGTTAGAAGGGCCATGATGTTTGGAAATATGATCATTAAGATGGCAAGCGTGCTTGCCATTTGCCACATAAATATCTTTATTTTTAGTTGAACTGAAGCATCCCAGATTTCAGCAGCACAAGGTAAATAGGTCAGTGCATAGCTTGCGGTATAAGGATTTGGTCGAGAAGGTCGCAGAAGATTCTAAACCCCAAGACACACTGTCAGGGGCATCAGCTGGGGCCTCAGGCTCTATCGTCTCAATCAACTCCTGCCATTGTCCAGCCTCTGCTGGACCCAAGGCTCGTCTGAACCTAATGCGCCTGCCATCCCCATCATGCTGCTGGGCAATGTAGGCCTCAGGTTCGGCGCAAATCGCAAAGAGAAAAGGAAACTGATCACAGAAAGGTTGATTATCAAGCCATCGATCCTTCCAAAACTTGATCGAAGTTCCAGTGCCAAGTTTGAACACCACACCCAGCCTAAAGGAGTCTTTGACCCTGTGTAGACCACGCCAAAACTAGGAGCCACCCGTGGGGGTGGAGTTGAGAAAGTTACTGATATCTGGGTATTTGGCTTTCACCAATCTTGCCCAAAGAGGAAGCTCCCCTTGTAGCTTTAAAAGGCGCCAAATCCATTTAGAAAGGAGGGCAATGTTCATCTTTTTAGTGTTGATCGTCCCCAGACCGCCCTGGTCTCGGGGTTTGCAGATTTCTTTCCACTTGACCATATGTTTTATTTTATTACCTTTACCTTCCCAAAAGAAACGGCCACGGTGACTGTCAAAGCCGGTGTGGGTGCCATCAGGGAGCTAAAACAACCCCATAATAAAGAAAGGCACACAGGAGAGGCAAGAGTCCACAAGTGTTAAACGCGCTGCTGATGACATGAAACGGCCTTGCCAAGGTTCTGTCCTATGTCCAACTTTGGCCACCACAGGTTCATGGTCAGTCATGGTGAGGTTCCTGACAGCCATTGTGAATCCAAGGTAGGTAAATGGGAAGGAGCCTTCTTGGCAGTTAAGGAGGTTAGCCACTCTGGTTTGCTCTCCCGGAACTGCTCCCTTCGCCAGGACTTCACTTTTGTGAAAGTTGATTTTCAAACCAGACATCATCTCAAAACAAATGAGAATGAACTTCAGGTGCGCAATGCCAAGGTATGTGTTCTGAATCAGGATCATGGTATCATCAGCATACTGTAGATGAGTAACCCCTTCAGGGATCAAGTGGGAGACAACTCCAGCAATATGACCAACTGTCTTTGCTTTGTTGAGTAAAGGTCAAGAGCATCCACAACAAAGTCAAACAGAATAGGAGGGAGGAGGTCCCCCTGCCTGACCCCTCTATTGTTACGAAAGTAGGGACCAATTTCCCAATTGATGGAGATTGCAGTCTGACCACCTCTGACCAACTGCATAAGTTTATGACATACTGCTGCAGAAAAACCCTTCTTGACGAGAACTTCATGGAGAAAATCCCAACTCACTCTGTCATAGGCTTTCTCAAAGTCAAGCTTCAGTAGAATTGCTGGTAGGTTGTTGGATTTTAGCTCATGAATGATCTCATGAAGGGCAAGGGCACCATCTAAGATAAATCTTGCCTTAATGAATGATGTTTGAGCTGCCCCGATAATTCTGTTCGCAATGGGAACCAGTCTGTTGGTGTATGCCTTAGTGATCAACTTGAAAATCACATTAATCAGGGCAATAGGGTGGTATTGTCTGATGTTGTCCGCCCCTGTGACTTTAGGAATCAAGGACAATATGCCAAAGTTGAGTCTTTTGATCTCTACCATACCCAGAGCAACCACATTGAGAATGTGCAAGAGCAGATCCTTGATCATGGGCCAAAATTTCTTGAAAAAGGCAACCGGGAACCCATCTGGTCCTGGTGCAGTGTTGGACTTGGTTTCTCTAACAAAAGTTTCCAGCTCCTCCATGGAGAAGGAGCGGCCCATCGCTAGGTTTTCAACCTCAGAAACACAGCCGTGCTCTAGCCAGGCCGGTTGGCTCAGAGACAGTAGTTTGGGCTCATCAGAACCCATCAGATCTCTGTAGAAGGAGTAGATATGATCCTGGATTAGATTGGGATCTGAGATTGTGCCGGATTGAGTATTGAGAGTCTGGATCTGGCATTTCCTTCTTCTACCATTCGCAAAGGCATGGAAATATGTTGTATTAGCATCACCCTGGAGGAGCCAAGCTTGGCGACCACGCTGGCGCCAATATTAATCTTCCTTAGACAGAATGTGTAGCATTTGCTCCTCCAAGAAATAGCGAAGAGCCCAACCTTGTTCATCCATGCCCAAACTATCAGCCCGATTATCCAACTCTTGGATTTGAGACATAAGATTGGCTTTTATGACCTTAGATTGCTTGCCCGGATTAGCATTCCACCCACGAAGGAACTGACGAAGGCTCCTCCCTGCGCAGTCCAAAACTCAATTGGGCCCCTACAGGAATGCAACGAGTTCATCAACTCAGACCACTTGTTCTGGACCAGATCCATAAAGCCTGGGATGCTAAATCAGCTAGTCTCAAAGAAAATCTTGATGATCTTTTGAGTTCAAGCTCACCCGTGTCCAGCACGAGGGGAGTGTGGTCAGAGCCAATTCTGGTCTCAGCAAGGACCGAGGCAACACTTGAAGCCCATATATTGGCTTCATGGTTGAAAGAAGAAGAAAGTAAGGAATATGAAGTTCTTGTGTGAAGCTCATATTAAGAATGATCTAACTTATATTTAAGAAATGCCATATCATACTAGTAGGAAATAGCCTACCAGTGGCGTTTCGATTTGGGGCCTAGTGGCGTGTTTTTCACACGACACTGATGGTACGCCACTGATAACATATACGACACACCACTGGTAAGTACACCATCAATGGTGATTCTTGAGGCGCGCCACCACGACGAGTTAGGTGTGGCGTGTAAAACACACGCCATCATAACAATTGGACAACTAAAACGGAAACTGAATGCTAATTTTGATTTCGATGTAATTTAATCAAAATTGACAATTTTGAACTTTAATTCAACTCCAATTTTTGCATGAATATTTCATCTAAACAGAGAAATTAACATGTTTCGCGTCAAAATGCCCTTACAATAATTTTAAATATAAATAAACTAAATAATCTCTAAATCTAAATAATTAGGGTGGCCGCCCCGCGTGCTGGACGAAGGCCTACTCGTCACGGCCGGTGAGGTCGATGTAAACACGGGTTGGTGGTGGTGGCGACCCGATGTGTGGTGGCGTCGGCACTGGCTTGGGTTCCGCCGGCGTGTCCTGCTTCGCCAAACCATCATGGAGGCCGCCATGGACGAGTAGTGGCCAGCGCTTGAGAACATCAAGGTTGGAGCTTTCCACGGGCAGTGCAATACGAGCGCGCACCCATGGTGTGCGCTCGAGAGGGAGAGAACGATGCGGGGGAGAGCAGCCGATGTGCGCGGCATATGGAGACGAGGATTCCGTGCTACCTGGCAGTCGGCGAGGACTTTCTCGCACGTTCGTCCAGCTCAGAAACGCCACTTGCCTCCACGGATCTTCACGCCGCGAGGACGAAACGGGCCCTCCCAGTGATTGATATGCTCGTCCCGCTCCTTCTCTAGGATGCCCGGCCAAGCCGCGTTCTGAGGCGTGTAGCCTGGATCGAACTTGAGGTCCTCCGGTAGCCGATTCCATATGTCGAGGATGCGATCCTCCATCTCCTCGGTGTCGGCGTTGGGGAGCGGCGGCACGGACATCCCGCCTTCGGTTATGTGCCAGCTGCCTGGCAGCCGACAGTCAGGCGGGACCATGAGCCCCTACCTGGCGAATTCCTCTGCGAGCTCCTTTCGGAGGTTACACGGCCGCAACCACGGCTCCCGCGCCGTCCCACTATCCTCGCTCTCGCCATTGTGGGTCATTGCGAGAGGAGAGAAGAGGCGACGAGGAAGGCAACAGCGAGGAGAAGAGCATTTGGTAGGGAGAGAGCGCGTGGGGAGAGAGTATGGCAGCCTGGCAGGGATGATCCTCTCTTGGCTGCCATGGCTTTAACATGCGTCGGTGTGCTGTCCTGGCTATGTTCTCTGGCAGGACATGCGTCACACTTTAAAGGCTAGTCGATTGACCAGCGATGTGAGAGGCTGGTAGGCCATGCCTCTGGCCGAGGCCACACATGTCGGGCATGCGAGCAGATATAGTGACGTGGGGCTACTGCGACGCGCCACCACGGTTCAGAAACTGGTGGCGTACTAGTTGGCACGCCACCACTACTGAAATAACAGTGGCGCGTAAGAAAAATAAAGCGCCACCAGCATGTTCAAACCGGGTGGACGCCCGGGTCCCACTTAGGGGTGGCGCATACGCGCATTTTGCGCGCCACTGGTAGGCATGTACCAATGGCGCGCCTATTTATAGTGCGCCGCTGACTATAGAAGTGGCGGGTATAAAACAAAATCGCCACGGATATTAGGACTGCTATAAGGGTTTTTCTGCTAGTGTCAAAATGTTGAGAAGAGGATTACATGAGAAGAATTTAATATATGGCTCGAAGTTGTGGTCATGCACTCATGTGTGAGTCATGGTTGACCAAGGCATGTTGTGTGTGTCAATAGATTTTGATGATGACTATTCAAGGTGTGATCTGAAGAATGATCATGAGAGTTAAGTTTATGATGAGCTCATATTTACGTCAATGCATCATCATAAGGAAAAGAGAAAAAATCAATGAGGTTGATCAATACAAAGAGCAAATATTAGATTTAAGTTGATCCACACACAAAGCATAGATACCAAGTGGGATCAAGTGATCTGTGGCATGGTAAAAAAATGTTAATTGTGCTTAGTGAACTAACCCATGATCTATGTTTTAAGTGGCGTTAGATATCTTTAAGCTCGGATATCGTTCTAGTTCGTCCGGTTCCGGGATACATGTTATAGCCGATGCATAAAGGATCAATATCTGTATGCTAGCGACCATAAGGTTTTTTTCACAAATTGATTAGTTTTCACAAAAAAAAATCAGATAAAGCCCCAATCACAATCCATCGACTAGCGACTGCGCCCAAGGCCAGGATCAATATCTCTATGCTACACCCTAGAAAAAAAAAGACTCTTTTTTTGATAATGCACGTACTTGTATTCATATGCAAAGGATTACAACAACCAGACAAGCAAGTACACGGAGAATCAGAGGGATCCGAGGCCAGCACACCTCGCAACCACCGTCTTCAACCTCTAGAACGACCACCAGACGAGCCCCACGACGCCGGAGACGACGGAGAGCACCGCCGTGAAGGTCGATCACCCGTGGAGCAGTAGAGCCCCTAGCCACGAGGCGTTGAAGAGCCGCATCTGTCGCCGCCTCCGAGGAGCCGGTCTTGGGAACGCCAAGGATGCATCGGCCGGGGGAGGCCCCCGAGCTCAGCCTGCTCCAGATCCGGGGGCCACGCCCCGGATCCTCCACCATCTTGCCACGCACCAGCAGAGGCGCCGCCTTGGAACCTCCTCTCCTGCCGCCACGATCCGCCGCACCCGGATCTGGCCCAGACGAACGGAGCGAAGGAACTCCACCGAGTTCCCGGCTCCCGGAAGTCGCGCGTGAGACGGCGGTGCTCCACAGAACGCCACCGCCGGAGGAGAGCCACGCCGACAGCAAAACCACGACCAGCACCACCGCCTCCTCCGAAGCACCACTGGCCGGCCACCCCGCGAGACCTACCCTATATACACGCCGTGAGACGGGCTTCCCCACCCTCCCGCTGCCGGAGCAGCCGACGGAGGTGGAGGAACCCGCGCCTCACCGGCGGAGAAGGTGGAAACGACGGCGACGACGGCCAGAGCAATCAAGATCAACTAACAGAAATGTGGCGATAGCATCTCCTAGGTACATTTTGCCAGGGATCTTCCGGGCGACGCTACTCGATGGATTGTGATTGGGGCTTTATCTGATTTTTTGTGTGAAAACTCATCAATTTGTGAACCTAGTGTGTGAATGCAAACGGCATCCTCCAGTCCAAGGAGACATTTGGCCTACGAAAACGTGACCGAAACATCAGTTGAGTGATCAAGACGTGACTGAAGACGCACAAAATTCAACGAATTTACAGCAAGTCGCTCGAAGAAACGAGCCCCGTCTTTCGAGCGCGCGCTCACCACCACCACCGGCATCCACATCGTCAAAAAGCAAAGCATTAATTTCAACATCGACTAGCAAAGATCGAGACAAACGTACGACACTGCTTACTAATCACCCATTGCTACTCCGACCATTCCACGAATCAATCGAGAGCCAAGGATTCCACGACATGGCAATGCCGCTGCGTGACACGAGCTTGTTACATTTACTCCTCTTCGTCTTGATGATGGCCGCCGTCGCTCGCACGTCGAGCGCCGGCGATGAGTTGGCGCTTCTCGCTTTCAGGGACGCGGCCAGCCCTGGCGGCGCGCTGGCCTCGTGGAACGGCAGCACCGGCTTCTGCAGCTGGGAGGGTGTGACGTGCAGTCATGGTAAGAACCCACCGCGGGTGGTGGCGCTGAGCCTGCCCAAGAGAGGGCTCGCCGGGACGCTCTCCGTGGCTATTGGGAACCTCACGTTCCTGAGGGCACTCGAGCTGGGATTCAACGCGCTGCACGGCGACGTGCCCACGAGCATAGGCCGCCTGCGGCGCCTCCGTTTCCTGGACCTCGGTTACAACGCTTTCTCCGGCGAGTTCCCTGCCAATCTGAGCTCCTGCGTCGCCATGCAAACCATGTTCCTCGACAGCAACAACCTCGGCGGCCGCATACCGCTCGAGCTCGGCAACAGGATGACGCAGCCCCAGCTGCTCCGTCTCAAGAACAGCAGCTTCACAGGGCCTATCCCGGCGTCGCTGGCCAATATGTCGTCCCTGTACCACCTCTCCCTCGCCATCAACCAGTTCGACGGCGTGATCCCGTCGGGGCTCGCCGACGTCACCGGCCTTGCCCTCCTCGACCTCTCCGTGAACAGCCTGCACGGTGCGCTCCCGCTCTCCCTGTACAATCTGTCGTCGCTGAGGCTCTTCCACGTGGAAGGGAACCGGCTACAAGGCAGCATTCCGACCAACATCGGCAGCAAGTTCCCCGCCATGGAAGATTTCAGCCTTGCCAACAACAGGTTCACGGGAGGCATCCCTTCCTCGATCTCGAACCTCACCAATCTCACAAGCCTGCAACTCTCGTTCAACGGATTCACTGGACTTGTGCCCCGAGATCTCGGACGGCTGCAACGTCTTCAGATTCTGTACATGCCATACAATCTGCTCGAGGCAGACGACAGGGCGGGCTGGGAATTCATCACTTCGCTGGCCAACTGCAGCCAGCTGCTGCAACTGAGCCTCGGTCACAACTCCTTCCATGGGCAACTACCCAGCTCAGTTGTAAACCTGTCAGCCACACTGCAGTATCTCTACCTGTCAGACAGTAGTATCTCCGGTAGCATTCCCCAGGACATCAGCAATTTGGTTGGCCTAAGCATACTTGATTTCTCAAACACCTCAATATCTGGAGTGATCCCGGAGAGCATCGGCAAACTATCAAAATTGGTTCAACTTGCGTTGTACAAGACTAGGCTATCGGGCCTCATACCAGCGTCACTCGGAAACCTTGCACAGCTGAATATACTTATTGCATATAGTGCCAACTTGGAAGGACCAATCCCGGCAAGCCTTGGCAAACTAAGAAATCTCTATCTTCTTGATCTGTCAGCCAACTATCGGTTAAATGGCTCAATACCCAAGGAGATATTTCTGCCTTCCCTTTCTTCGAGCCTAAACCTATCATACAATTCACTCTCCGGGCCCCTTCCGTCACAAATCGGCAACTTGGTTAACCTCAACCAGTTGATCCTTTCAGGAAACCAGTTGTCCAGCCAGATACCTGCTACCATTGGGAATTGTGTTGTGCTGGAGTCACTGTTGCTGGATGAGAACATGTTTGAAGGAAGCATACCCGAGTCACTGAAGAATATGAAGGGGCTTCGAATACTGAACCTGACAGGCAACAACTTGTCGGATGGGATACCTGACGCCCTTAGCAGCATGGGCGCCTTGCAAGAGTTGTATCTAGCGCACAACAACCTGTCAGGACCGATCCCAGCATCTCTACAGAAATTGGCATCGTTGTTGGCATTTGATGCATCTTTCAACGATTTGCAGGGTCAAGTGCCGAATAGGGGTGTTTTTGGGAACCTGACCGCCATATCCATTACTGGAAATACCGAGCTGTGTGGTGGAATACCTCAGCTTCGCTTGCCTCCATGCTCCACACATCCTGTAAGTGACAGAAGAAAACATAGGTCAAGATCTCTTGTGATTTCTCTAGCAACAATACCAGCAGTGCTGTTGCTAATTTTCTCAATAAGTGTTACTATTTGGAAGAATAAAGGACGCAAGAGTCAGGCTCCACCACCCGCAATTATTGAGGAACACTTCCAAAAAGTTTCTTATCAGGCATTGTCGAGAGGGACAGATGGATTTTCAGAATATAACTTGCTTGGTAAAGGAAGATATGGCTCGGTTTACAGATGCACTTTAGAAGCTGAGGACACACTGGTGGCTGTAAAAGTATTTAATCTTCAGCAGTCAGGTTCTTCTAAGAGTTTCGAGGCTGAATGCGAGGCACTGAGAAGTGTGCGTCACCGTTGTCTCATAAAAATCATCACGTGCTGCTCAAGCATCGATAACCAAGGTGAAGATTTCAAGGCACTAGTTATTGACCTCATGCCCAATGGAAGCTTAGATGCTTGGCTTCATCCAAAGCACAGCATTTCCACTCCGGACAATACCCTGAGCCTAGCTCAAAGGCTAGACATTGCTGTCCATATCATGGATGCTCTGGATTATCTTCATAATCACTGCCAGCCCCTAATCGTTCATTGCGATGTGAAGCCAAGCAACATCCTTCTTGCAGAAGACATGAGTGCCCGAGTTGGAGACTTTGGTATATCAAAGATCCTGCTTGAAAGTGCAAGTGAGACCCGGCAAAATTCAAGTAGCACGATGGGAATAAGAGGCTCCATTGGTTATGTTGCTCCAGGTAATTGAAAATTTTGCATTTTTTACACTTTCCCTAGTTCCTTCATATATATTGCATGTTGATAAATGTAAAATTGCACAATTGTAGAGTATGGCGAAGGTGCTCCAATCTCAACTCTTGGTGATGTTTATAGCCTTGGGATATTGCTACTTGAGATGTTTACGGGTAGGAGCCCAACAGACGATATGTTTAAAGAGTCACTAAATCTTCACAAGTATTCAGAGGCAGCTCTCCCAGACAGAATCTTGGAGATAGCTGATCCGACAATATGGTTACACAATGATGCCAATGATAAAAACACAAGAGACAGAGTTCAGGAGTGTTTAGCCTCTGTCATTAGGATTGGCACATCCTGCTCAAAGAAACAACCCAAAGAGCGGATGCCGATACAAGATGCAACCATGGAGATGCATGCAATCAGAGATGCAAACTTGATATTCACCAGTTCTCTTGCCATGGAAAATGAAGGAGAAAGAGAGGCTCATGCGTGGATGTGATATAAACCAACTTTTGGCAAATAAAGTTGAAGATTTGTGAATGATAGATACTGCAGGTGGCCACTTATATGTTTACCAGGAACAACTGAATGTGTCATATGCCCATATATATGACATGGTGCATTGATTTATCTAATACTATTTTCGTTACTACACTATGAAAGCATATATAGACTGTTCAGTGATTGCGGGCTGGACAGTCGGTTGCAATCCAAAGATACATTTCCAAGAGTACAAATTACTACTACTACACAGTGCACTATAAAGATAAGCGAGTGTGTAACTCTCAGCAGTTGATTGATGAACGCTATATTGGGCTTTACCGAAATAGATGGTAAATTAAGGTACAGAGTAATAAATATTCTTTCGGCACTTAGAGAAATGGGTAAATTTAAAATAAAATTTTTGCAGAGTCGTCTCAATAAAATATGCTGTTTGCACAGCCTAATAGCTTCATCCTTCTGCAACTCTAAACAAGTACAGGAGCAGTTTCAACATAAAAAGTAATACGCAAGCTATACTTTTGGGTCCAAAACCATTTTCCCTTATATACGTTATATAGGTATAGTATGTGACACCCATAGATGAAGTTAAGAAAAAATTGCAAAGAGGACACCAGGTCATTTTTGTTCCGGGTCCGTCAATCATGGTAGCATGAACCAGAGACATCTCCTGATCATGTCACTACATAAATTATGATCAAATGATCATTCAAGAGCAATACTTTGTAGATTCGGAGCTCCAACAAAGTGTCAAGCCATGTAAATTAAACTAGTTTTTTTGAGCATCAAAACATCAATGCTAATTTTAGTTCGTGTCAGCATTGTCGTTTCTTATTCTACAAAAATATTGCATAAAGTAACTACAATACTACAACACTCTGTATACATAGGATAAAATGTTATCAGCGTTCATTGCTCCACAAGAGAAGTGAGAGCAGAGGTACCAGGAAATGACGGGGAAATGGGAGACACGGACGAACCATTGCTGAAGGAGTGATTACGACACGTTTCGATATCTCTTCAGTTATTTTTCCTCATAGGTTCCCTACCTGAAGGACAAAACCGAATTAATCTAACAACCAGAGGAAGAACGGGAATTTTCATGGCTGCAAGTTTTGTAGTTAGTGGACAAAGAAAGAGAGCACATTGTACAACCACGAAAATACATACATGTATATTGGGCATAAAGAACAAAGAAGGAGCAGAAAAGGAATGGATGAATGAGTGACCACCAAACAGAGCAACACAGCGATATGTAGCCCACATGAACCTTACCTATCCCGAATCTTTACCGAGATAAAAAAAGAAGTACTACAGTATCAACCTTTACGATTGAAAGTAAGATCGAGAACTTGCCAAACGTATAATTAAGCCACAGATAATCATAAAGCAACTTGACATATTTTGTTAACTAAGGTGTTCTACAAATTCTGTTAGCTAAAACTAAGAGGCGCCTTTTAGTTACCTTTGTGGCTGAGGAAATAGTACATAACACCACTTGTTGGGGCACTTTCTACATAGAACCACAACCATGATTTTTTTGTGTGCAAAACACCACTTTTTTTTTTGTTGTTGTACTCAGATGCACATAACTCGTTGTTAACAGCGTTGATACCAATTAGGAGTACTTGTCACTCAGCAATGCCCTCCGAGCTGAGCTGCAGCGTGGGCAGGAACGCCATGGCCTCGACGTCAATCGCGAGAATCTCCTCCTCATCGTCGTTTCCATCACCACCGTTGCTGAAGCACCGTTGGTGAAGCACTTGGTGGCGAAGTTGACACTTCCATTAGCACGCAGACAAATCAGTTACAACAAGAACAACAATGGTCCTAGAAAGAAAGAGAGAAGATGGTATCAGGTAGACAGTACATGTGCCTTCCGCTGTTGGTCTTGATGTTGAGTGCCTTTACCTCGCGACCGCCTCGTCGCCCACGTGCACTGGCGCCGCGAATCTGAGCGACTGGCTCGCGTACACAGCTCCAGGCTGCATCAACGCAGAACCATCGACCAGATCAGACTGGATCTTACCGAGTCGTCATGCCTGTTCGGCGGAATGCCAGAGAGGAAGGGAAAAGGGATGCTGCGAGGATTCCGTCGACCACGCGGCCGCACACGAACCCGCCGTCCCCGCGGGCGACGCCGTCGTCGAGGTGCACCGGATTCCGGTCGCCGCGCACCGCCGCGTACGCCGCCACTTCGTTCTCCGTGAACCGTCGCCGGTCCGAGCACAGCACGCCGCCGCCGACCCCGAGGCCGAGGTCGCCGCCGCGCGGACGAGCGGGACGGCTAGAAGCATCCCGGCGAGAAAGGGGCTAAGCATCCTTCGTAGCACTAATGGGCTCAAAGCCAATCCGCCCACAACGTCTACCGGGCTGGATCGGCTTTTACATCCTAAACAGGCTCACATACGGCTGGACTGGGCTAGCAGCCCATGCGCGCGCTTCGGGAGCGGAGCGTCCGGACGCTACTGGCTCCTACGGAGTAGTCTCGAACTCTTCGATCGGGAGAGCTCCAACGGGGTCCGTTTACGTCATGGTCCGGCCGGGCGGACAGGGGTCGGACAACTCGATTTTGCAAGTGCACCCAATACCCACGACGCATCGAGTCTGTCTCCTCTTTTTTTTTTAATGGATGAACAGATAAACAACGACTCGACTGCTGGACTAGTACTGCACGCTCACACGGCGGAGACGCGGCCGTGCTCCGGCGATCCATGCCTCCATCGATCAGCCAAGATGGCATGCGCCCGGAGGAGGATGCGGTGACGCCGTGCGTGAGCTGGTGGAGCTTCTTGCAGCGTGCGCCCGCTGCTGGCGAGGTCGCCCATGCTGCTGGAGACCGAGAGCATCAGCAGAAGATCGAGAGCAGCAACCAAGAATAGCTAGCAGCGGACGAGATCGAAAGCAGCAGGAGAAAATTGATAGTACACAAGAAAATAGAGAGAAAGAAGTAGTACAGCGACACAAAAAATTCTCAAGAAAGAGGCAAGCAGCAGCACGAACAAAAAAAAAAGCAATCAAAATTAGCTAATTGGTCAGCTGGATCAATCACCGGGTGTGGAGTTGTGCTTGCCCTGGAGCTAGCTCAAGTATCGATCGATCTGTTCGCCCAACGCACAGAGGAGTAGGGGCAGCCCGCCGCGAGCCGCCGGCAGCTGAGCAGCGCCCAGGTAGACGTTCTGTTCGCCGTGGATGAACGCCACCTGTAGCACTGCGCTCGCCGGCGGCAGCGGCGAGGTCGACGCCAGCTCGCCCATCAGGAGGCGGCACAAGGCTGCGGATGTGGAAGGCGGCGGAACCACGAACTATCTCGACAGCATGGCGGCACGGCTCCGGCCGAGGCGATGGGGATTTTCTGAGGAGAGAGAGTAGCGGGTAGGTGGGAGGAGGAGAGGGGCAATTTATCTGGCTGCCATGTGGGGCAGCTGATGGCCCTTCACGTAGTTACCCCACAACGGCGCCAGGAAACGGTCTTGACGGCCCTTCGTGTGGTTACCTGCGTGAAAAGTAAATGGGTTAGGTTGAGACTCCAAGTGCAGAGTGTATGTAGTAGTGGAAGACAGTTTTCCCCACGAGGGGTGACTCGAGGGTTTAATATCAAACTCTCGGGGAACCAGTATTTCATGTGTTATCTCCTTATCCTTCTCTTGAGAACCTGCAACAAAATAAATTGTTTTGTGCCCTCAACCTCACCAAGTGGTTGTCTAGCACAAGGTGTGAGAATGATAATAAAATAAATATAGAAACAGTAGTAAATATGCAATGATGGTAAAATAAATATACAAGGATGATGGTAGTAATGATAAATGATATTTTTGGTTTTTTTTATGATGAATGTAAGATGTAAAAGTGTTTTTGTATTTTCGGATTTAATAATGGCAGCAAACAAAAATGATGATAAAAGTGTTGGAAAGGTGTTTCTTATGATTAAAAATGGACCGGGGTTCATGGTTTCACAAATGCACTCTCTCTTGATAACGTGGTAGACAATGGAACACTAAAATTAACATGTAAGATGGCAAGACATGGTTTGACAAGTTATTAATAATATGGGCATCACGTCCTAACATAGAGATCTCAAGTATAAGTTGTACTCTCTCTTATGCTCCACCAAGATGCAAACTAAATCATAACACCTTATTAATTAAGATAAATCAGAACATAGCAATAAGTTCAATGACATGAAGTTAAAATAAGAACATGCTAGATCTAGTCATGGAGATAGTGGCCAAGGTCACATCCACTCTCCGGTAGCATGGTATTTTTGTTTATCCCTAGTGAGGCAACAAAGTAAGGTAGAAAACCCAAATGGATCGCAAAACTTTCTCTCACGTTCACTGCACTAGCCACCCCCCGTTACTCCAACTAATGCACACGTTCCCCTCACATGCTCTCATAAACAAGCTTGATCATGACAAGTAAATAAGAACGGGGTACATAATATGCATCTACTTTCATAACTGAAACAAAAACCATTGCAATCTCAAACATGCATTAACTCATAATAAAGATCCACCACAAAGAAATTACATAGATGACCGTATTCATGTTCAGCAGCTCATACAATACTAATTAGTGAAGCTCATAGAGAGGAGAGATACATAAGTTACTTTCACAAACCCATAGTCCAGGGGTGAACTACTCCCTCTTCATCATGGTGTCGGTGGAGATGTTGTTGGAGGGGAAGGAGACCACACCGGCAGCGCCCCGCCGGAGTTTCCCCCCTCCAATCTTCAGCTCCAGCTCTCTGTTTTGTGGTTTCTGTGTTTCGGCAGCGCTCTCTTTCGCGAAAGCCCGGGGGGGGGGGGGTCTATATATAGTCGTTTTTAGGTCAAGACGAAGCTTCGGGAAGAAAGATCGACAGCAGCGGAGGCCCGAGGGCCAGGATGGGGACCCCACGCGGTCAGGGAATCTGGCCGCGTGGGCCCACCCCTTTTGGCCTTCTGGTCTCCGTTTCTTCGATTCCTTTGCGCCTACGTTTCGTTCCTTCCAAAAAAGTGATCCCGTAAAGTTTCAGGTCATTTTGACGTCGTTTGGGTCCCTGAAACATCAAAATATAGAAAAAGGGTTTTCTGACAGTGCAGGGTTAATTCCAGAAAAATGGGGAAGATGTTAATTATCCCCAAAACTCAATATAAATCATGAATATAACCCTTATATGATGCAAATAACATGGAATAACATGTAATAAAATGTAAAGTTCATGTATGCATTTTACATGCATCAGCAGCACGCGGACAGGAGCGGACACGCGAGGACGCAGCGGACGTCTCTTTCCGTCCATTTCTGTCCGTCCCCGACACATCGGTGACCCAAATTTGGGCCAAGAATGCGTCGGCCCGGACACAAAACGGACAAAAAAACGGACCCATATCCGAATGCGTCGCCCCGTTGGGGCCTGGTTTTTCCCAAACGGACAAAAACGGACTCGATGCGTCGGCCCGTTGGAGTCATCCTAAGGACGTGTTCGGAAGTGGTCCGGCTCCCAGCTTCGCGGTGCTCCAACCCGGAGCAGCACCGAACAAGCCAGATCCGCGGAGCCAGATCCCCGGAGCGGGACAGTTTGGTTGTACAAATCGCGGAGCACCACTTCCGACGATCCGCGGAGCACCTAACTGCGGAGCAGCGCGTATTTACACGAGAATGCCACCGCCAAGTGAAGAAAACTCTTCGCTGCCTTTTTTTTTCTTTTTTCCCGAGCGATCCTCAGCCAACAAGTTCTTCTCTTTCCCGAACGGATCGCCCTTGACTCGTACCCGTGACCTAGCCACCACCGCTCACCGCCCTCTACTCCGGCGAGAAGCTCGGGCCGCCGCCGACGGACTAGGCCCCGCGAGAAGCTCAGGCCGCCTCCCATGCCTGCAGCTCAGTGCTACCGCCAGTCTCTATCTACTGGTGTGCATCTGCGTGTGCTCGTCCGGGATGCCGGGATGAGTTCCTTGGCGAGGCTATTCGAGGGAGGCCACAGCGAAGAGACCTTCCCGTCCGGATCTGGCCTTGGGAGGGCGGTGGATGGCGCCAGGGTGAGGGCATCGAGTCATTGACGGGTGGAACATGGTGGGGAAAGCAACCAGAGCAACGAGCGTTGGGAAGACAACAGGAACGAGCTGCCCCCGTGGGCTCATTTGCTCATACCAGATTGGGCCCAAAACAGCATAGTCGGATTGGGCCCATTCAAAAAATGCAGAGCTGCACCGAACGTTTTCTGCTCCGAACCAGACGCTGGAACTGGCCTCATGGAGCCGGATCGGTGGATTTTGGGAAGTTGGAGGACTTCCGAACATGCCCTAAGTTTTGTACGACCTCGCCAATTTCGAACGGCGTACTCCAGCTTAATTACCAGAGTACTGAGGAAATCACTAGAAAAAGGGTTCCCTTTGCGAAGGGAACCCAGCGGACCATCTCGTGGTGACAAGTGTCGTCTTCTCCTTCGTGCGGTACCAACAGTTGCATGCATGTTCGCCAAGTGTCACAACCAGATTGAAAGTGGGGAGTAGGAGAGAGAAAGGGACACCGGAGGTGGGAGAGCAGTTTTTGCCTTTTATTTTGCAAAACCGAAACTTCAAAACGAAATATCTTGCGAACCGTTTATCTGAATTACGAACCGTTTTCACTTTTGAGTTCCTCGCGTCGAGATCTTCTAAAGTAGATCCCATGTTCATAGGTTTCGATGAACTTTTTTTTGTACTCCCGGTTATATATAGTTTGTACATCTTATTTCTGTTATTTTGTACAACCATTTCTGTGTAGTTCGTACTTTTTGTGTTGTGTACTTTTGTATGATGAGAGAGAAGTGATAGTGAGGAGTGAGGGCAGTTTTTTCCCTTTTATTTTTCTAAACCGAATTTTTGAAATGATATATCGGGAGAATCGTTTATCCAAATTACGAACCGTTTTCATTTTTGAGCTTCTCGCGTCGAGATCTTTAAAACTAGATCCCATGTTGATATGTTTCGACGAACTTTTTTTTTGTATTCCCAGTTATACATAGTTGTACAACCTGTGTCTGTGTAGTTGTACAACCTGTGTCTATACAAACTGTGTCCGCGTAGTTGTACAACATGTGTCTGTATAGTTGTACAACCTGTGTATGTACAATATGTGTCTGTCTAGTTGTACAACATGTGTCTGTCTAATTGTACAACCTGTGTCTGTCTAGTGTTACAATCTGTGTCTGTACAACATGTGTCTGTCTAGTTGTACAATACGTGTCTGTTTAGTTGTACAACATGTGTATGTATAAACTGTGTCTGTCTAGTTGTACAACATGTGGTTATATGGTTGTACCACCTATTAGTTGTACAAACTATGTCTATATAGTTGTACAATATCTAACATAGATGTACAATATCTAACATAGATGTACATCAATTTTTTATACTACAAATATAGACAAGACGCATGCAGCCACGTCCTGTGTATAATTTGTACATCGTTTTTGGCTTGGAGGAATAGGTGTAGACGATCGATCTCTCGGCCGCTGAACAGAAGCAGCTCGGCGCGGAACAGATGTACCCGCACGGATCAATATGGCCAGCTAGCCTGAGCCTTCCTGTGATCCAGCACGTACGCAAGCCATATTCTGCCACTATAGGCACGTACGCGCGTCGCTACACGCCCGTTGCCGTGTGGAATTTTGTTTTTGCTTCCTCGCACGATTCACCACGTGGCCTGCTATCCAGCGTCGGGTGACCTTCCCTTTCCCTAGTACCCGAGTACTGACCCAGTTCGACGCACGCTTGTATTCCGAGCCTGTCGAGATTAAAAGCTGTTACTGACATGCTTCTGGCTGGGCCCGGCCCCAAGGGCCTATAACCCTACGGTCGTTAAGTTGTGCAAGGCGGCCGGCAGTGTGGAGTAACATAAGCCTTTTTTTTTTAACCACATAACTGATGTAGGAAAATGGTAGTCTATCGTTGATCGTTGACAAACATAAATCCTTGATAGAATTCCAGTTTTTATCACCTATTATATGTTTTTACACAAATTACTTTTCATAACTTTTCATTCAGATTAGTACAATTGCACGTGCAACGCACGTCTATATAATGTTGGTTTTACGATTGTAGTAATTTATACCTACGCTGACGAAAATAAATCCGTATGTGAAATTTATGTGGATAAAGATGAGATTTTATGTTGCCGGTTTTTCACAATTTAATTGCAGTTTATCTCCACAAACTTGTGAGACAACATTCAAATTTTGGTGTATATTTTTTTCAAAAATCATTGTCAATCTTATTTACAGGTCAGCGGGATAAAATAGTTGAGACAGAACAACACATTTACATGACTTTGTTCTAAGTAATATAAAAATGTGCCCAGTCAAGTCAATTCCCATATAAAACGCGTGTATTTGTATTGCACAGGGGCTTACTTTTCTTATTTCCTCTCAAATCACAAACTATTATGTCCAAAATTTGAACCGAAACCACAAACAATACCGTCCCAGATTTTCGCTCTCATAGCTAGCGACATTCAAAGTGCAAAGCTACGCGCTGAATACATTCCATCAAGTTCAAGTTCAGCGTACTACACGTCAAAATAAAAAATTCAGATTATTAGACGTGATTCAGAGTGCTGAAGCTCAGGGCACTACACGCAGCAAGGAAATCGAATCCCCACTACCAATTATCACAAACTACCAATTATCAGCTCCAAGAACCTGAGAATTGTGTTCAGGGAGTACTCTCTGAAGCTGTCGAGCATCATCCGCCGCCGCAAGGCCGAGATTGTGCCGGGGCGAGCCAGCGTCAATCAAGCAAGAGAAGGTGTAGTACGCACAAATTATAGTCAAGCTCCCATAAAATATAGAGCAACACATCATAGACGGCCGAGTGCACATGAACAATTCAATACTCTGAATTAATGAATATGGAGTATTCTGCTTCTGAATTAGTGAATAGCAGAGCAGAAACCAAGATTACTAATGCAGCGAAGCACCAGCGTCCAGACCGCCACGAACCAGACGCGCTCGTGCCTCTCCTCGCGCACTGCAGCTCGCCGGCCGCCGTGCCCAACCGCGTCAACTTTGATCTGCACCTACGCGCACTGCAGCTCGCCGTGCGGCCGCAGATCCTTAAATCATCCTCGTCCTCTTCGCGGAATCAACAAATGATAACTCCCATCCACGGACGGGCACCGGGCACGCTTGACTGCCACTGCTCACTGCGTCCATGGATCAGCATTGGTGACTACCACACGCGTAATACGACCTGAAATAATGGAGAAAGGCGACGGCGTAGTCCAAATCAAATGAACCAGATGGAGAACAAGGCAGAGGGAGTGGCACTGTAACCAGCGGCGACGTGAAGCTACAGACCGGCGGCGGAATTGGATTGGGATTTGACGGCCGGGCGAATTGAAAAAGAGGGTCTTTTTTCAGGGGATGGAAAGAGAGGTCAGGGTCGTACGCGCTCTGATCTCCGCCGAGCACGGATGGCCGGATGAGGCGCGCCAGTGAGCGGAGCCATGGAGGCCGGCTGCCCCTGATGCTGATCTCCTCGTAGGTCGTCGCCCCGTTGACCTCCGGTACGGATCGGGGCCCCGCCGCTGGGAAGGGCCGCGCTGGCCGGCGGGTCTGCTCCCAAATCCGAGATGCTCGACCTCACGCTCGACCTCACGACGCTCGCCCTCCCCGGTGCAGTCCGCTCACTGGCCGATTCTTGACGGCGACGGCGACGAAAATTTGTGACATCGTTTTTTACGGTGGCAAATCACAACAAACCGGTACGGTGGCAATTTAGTAATATTATGTGATTTGGTGGGAGGGTAAAACGGGAAAAATCGAACATAGTTGAGTTGTCAAACATTGGAGCGATCTGGAGCGTCGATCAGATATTTGAAAGGTACAGATTTAAAGTATCCCAACATGTTTGCTCTTTTAATACTAGTATAGATTATCTACGTAGTGATTTTTTCTTCCATGCTTACCCTTCTAATATTTTGTTAGCAGATTGTCACATGCGTCTTGGGCATGAGGTACACGTTCATGTCACCACACAGTTTCCCTCCGCTTGTATTCTCACGACTTAACTATTTTGCCTTCACTAACATGAACCACTCTGTTTTGTTAGGTCGCTCCAAATCAAAGAGATGAATGAACCGTTTAGACGAAGATCAAAAAAGACAAAAACCGCGAGATGGCACGTCATGTATACTTGGACCGTCCTAGCAGAGCCCCCTCTATGTTAGAAACGGTATAACTAATTTGTGTCAAAGTGTTACTATGAGGTACAACAATTCACTCAAAATCTAACTAGATTAGTAAGGTTATCTAACTAGTGTTTCTTTCATGCTTTAGCCAACTAGTGGATAATTTTTTAGATTAAATTAGCTAAATGCCCGTGCGTTGCTACGGGTTACAATATTTGAATGATTTGTATTTAAGAAATATGCACGAAGGTAAATTTTCCGTCCTTACCCTCCAACCCATTCAACAATGTCGAGAAAGTGAAACCGGCTTCGCATTCGGTTTTGCTATACCTATACAAAATGCCGCACAGAAGCACTACTTATGTTGTATGCCACCAGACACTGAATTTGAAAATTTTGTGTGGTGACAATCCTTGTATTACTTGCACACAATACCTTGAGTACAAAAAGTGGTTTATGTATAGAAGAATACATAAAAAGACACAAACCACCAAAAGGGGTCAAAACAAACAGAATAAATATTGAAATGGCACAATACAGCAACTATATATCGTTGACAAGTTCTCGCTCCTGATTCTATCAATCTTCGCATCCATAGGAAGCTTGCAGACTCCATAGCAGCAATTTGTGACGGATCTACTCGCTCTACACACTTTGCATCATCCAATAATTGACAGTCCAAAACCTTGTGGACAAGACAATGATTTGATTGACCAATTGATCTGTGAATGGATAAGTCTACAACCAAAAATAAATACCGAGAGTAAGAACATTTGTATCAGGAAAGTACTAAATAAATAAAACTTCTCTAAATTCTTCAGCAATCTCACAAATCAAATCAAATAACCCAGTGTTCTTCCGCGGCTACACATCGCGATTTTCTCAAATAAACAAGGTTCTGATATTACATTATCAGAACAATAAAAATAGAAGCACATGTTGTTGTTAGACAAACATCAGCCTTCAGGGTTGGGAGTTTAATATGTAACAATTATCATTTCTCCACAAAATAATAACTTAGCAATTGGTTTCCTCGTAGGTTTTATATGTTGACAATTTAGAAAAGTCCCTTTACTTGAAATCTTGGATCCATCAACATCCAGCTACATATACAATTGTTTATAACCGAAATAATTAGCTCCAAGTTAGGCAAAGAATCAAATGAACTGGAATAGAATTGCTGCCAAAACTAAACTATCTTACTCTCGAGTATAGGTGGCACAGACCAAATAATGGATGCCAAGCACCCTCCAGTGCAAATAGACACTTCTCAACAGCGTCCCCTGATGATTGAAGTTCTCCAGAATACGAGACTTGCTATATCCATCTAAATTATGTCACAGATCAGCAAATGTTAACAATGAGCCTGGGTGATAGGGATATCTTGCTAATACAGCAGCAATAGCATTGAGGTCATTGGCTTGGCAGCTTCAAACAAATCCTGCACGTGGCTGACAGAAGGATCAAATACTTACCTGCAAGAATTAATAAGCATGGTTACCTAGAAAGTCAAAAACTATAGAGCAGATTTATGCGAACCTACTCTTGAAATTTTACTACATCTGCAAAATTACTTAAAACTTCTTAAAATGAACTACAACTGTAATCACAAGCAGTACAAGTGATGCTATATGTGCCCATAAAAATTAGTGACGTGCCAATATGATGCCAAGCCAAACAATAAAAAAATGCGTAATCACAGCGAAACTATATTCCAGCTCGACCCAGGAGTCAAATATATCATGATCTGACAAGGCTATGGTGTCCTCAAAGAACCCTCATCTAGTTCTATTACAAACGCAGCTAGCATTATAGATCCAGAACGAAACCAAAAAACACAAACCCAAATCGATCTCTGCTCACACGATGGTTGGTTACCTGAAAAGCGCTGGGTGGAAGAAATGATTCGGCTGCTGTTGATTGCATCGATTGGCGAGCGAATCTGAGGCTCGATGAAGGACTCGCGGCAAGAGTGAGAGGGAGTCGACATCATGATCTACGATCCAGCGATGCAGACTTCGTCTGCACCGCGGCCACCGCCTCCCCGGTCCAGCTCGTACGCGGAGCCATTAGAATCCAGACAAACGGAAGTCAGAGGAGACGGAAGAAGACTCGCCCCATCGCGCTGCTCCACATGGAGGCGCTTGACGAGATGGTCCGCGGGAGGGGTCATCGGCGAGGGCGGAGACGAGGCCGAGGAGCCTTGGTATATGGGCGGCGACGATCGTGTGGCAGAGGCCGCCGGCGGCAGGGGCTCAGGTGACCTCCGGAAACACGCCACCGCGACGATCCGGAAGCACTGCACCGCGGAGAGGTCGGTTCCAGTGGAGGACCCCCCCAAGACGAAAACAGGCGTTGTGCAACTAGTGATTAATTTTACCTCGAATCAAGGGCAACTTGTGTGTTGCCTCCTGAGATTTGACTTTCCATTTACTCGGACGAGCACTTTCGAGTAAAAGTACATATTAGCAAAACCAAAAGGGCCGTCACATCTTGTAACATAACTGGTACAAGCTAGGAAACGAAATCTGTAGGAGTACAACCTGGTTTGAAAACCTGCTTCCTTTTCTTTGTTCCTACAGTTGACTCCGTCGTTCACTTTTGGTAGTTACCTTATTGTTCCGCTGCATTTTCACATCGTTGACGGTGCACACAAAATCACGCGTGAGTATAGATATTCTGTAGAGAAAGACAGGGAGAAACAGTGAGGAGAGACATCAAAGCGGCAAAGTGAACAAACTGTCAAGTTAACTTGTCCCCTTGCTTACGGGCCCTGATTCGGTACACCCCTTCCCCAAACTCAAAAGATTAATTCATATAGTCTATTGTTCATAATAAGTTAATTAACTTGATTAAATTAGGTTGGCCCACCAAAGCCCATATGCAAATCTTGTATATCCACTTACTGGCATAAGGTATGGCCGGTCACCTCTTTTTCCACCTCTTGACATGAGAACCACGGCGTAGCCGAGATTGTAGGCATGGGCTGATGCGTGCCTGCCCGCCTGGGTTCGAGCCTCCATACTCGCAATACTAGCGTGTGCTCACCTAATTCTTCTATAAAAGTAAGCCAAGGGATTATTCCCCTCCTGTCATGAAAAAAACCTCTTGACATGAACACGCATCATCAAAAGTATGACCGTCTCCTCCCAATTCTAGTACACCCCCTTCAACCATGTTTGCATAAATTTTTTCCGTTCTTGACCTCCTTCTATTCCCATGGTTGTATATTATTTTCTGCATGATTTGGTGGAAAAAAAAGGTGGGGGGAGATGATCATGGTCCATGGTGACGGGGAGAGACGGTTATTGAGGATCCACCAGTGATGACGTGGATCACACGTTCGTTGGGAGACCCCAAGAGCAAGGTATGAAGCAGTGTAGCAGAAGTTTCCCTCAGTATGAAACCAATGTTTAATCGAACCAGTAGGAGTAAGAAATCACTTTTGAAGGTTGTCAGTGGCGCGCTGACGTGGAACCTGCACACAACACAATCAAACTACTTTGCCCCAACGAAACAGTGAGGTTGTCAATCTCACCGGCTTGCTGAAAACAAAGGATTAAACGTATGGTGTGGAAAACAGTAGTAAATTGCAGAGAATGAAAAGGAACAATGATTGCAGTTGGTTGTATTATCAGTGTAAAAGAATGGACCGGGATCCACAGTTCACTAGTGGTGTCTCTCCATAAAAGATAACTAACATGCTGGGTGAACAAATTGCAGCTGGGCAATTGACAAAATATTGAGCGCATGACAATGCATATATATGACATGATGATTACTATGATATTCATATGGGCATTACGACAAAATACATAGACCGTTATCCAACAACGTCTATGACTAATAATCCACCTCCAGGTTGTCATACCGAGTTCCCTGTTGGTATTAAGTTGCAAGCAACGGATAATCGCATTAAATAATGTGCGTAATGTAAACAAATGCATTAGACCTAACGGCGCACCCTTAACCTAAGCGTCGGTTATTTTATCCCTAGTGGCAACAGCATATCCACAATCTTAGAAGTTGTTGTCACTCTCCCAGATTATCGGAGGCATGAACCCACTATCTAGCATAAATACTAACTCTTGGAGTTACAAGCATCTACTTGGTCAAAGCATCTACTAGTAACGGAAAGCATGCACGATCATAAATAACATATAAGATAGATTGATAATCAACTTGACATAGTATTCAATATTCATCGGATCCCAGCAAACACAACATGTAGCATTACAATAAGATGATCTTGATCATGATAGGCAGCTCACAAGATCTAAACATGATAGCATAAAGTGGAGAGACAACCATCTAGCTACTGCTATGGACCCGTAGTCCAAAGATGAACTACTCACGCATCACTCCGGAGGCAGGCATGGCGATGTAGAGCCCTCCGGTGATGATTCCCCTCTCCGACAGGGTGCCGGGAAGAGTTTCTGAACCCTCCTGAGCTAGGGTTGACGGCGTCGGCGTCTCTGGAACTTTTCGTGGATAATGGCTCGGGTGTCTAGGGTTTTCCCGTGAAGATGAATAAATAGGCGAAAGGGTGATACGTCTCAAATGTATCTATAATTTCCGATGTTCCATGTTGATATTATACCAATTGTTACATATTTTATATACACTTCATAGCATTTTTATGCATATTCTAGGACTAACCTATTAACAAGATGCCACAGTGCCAGTTCCTGTTTTCTGCTATTTTTGTATTACAGAAAAACTAGTCTGGAAATATTCTCGGAATTGGACGAAACTTGGACAGAACCTCCTATTTTTCGAACACGAAGACGGAGTCCAGAGGAGAGACGGAGGAGGGCCACGTGGCAACCACACCATGGGGCCGCGCGGGCCCCCCTGCCGCGCCGTGGGGTGGTGTGGGGCCCTCGTGGCTCCACAGCCGCCGCCCTTTCGCCTATTTATTCTTCCCGACGCGAAAACCCTAAACACGCGAGCCATTATCCACGAAAAGTTTCAGAGAAGCCGCCGCCATCAACCCTAGCTCGGGAGGGTTCAGAAGCTCTTCCCGGCACCCTGCCGGAGAGGAGAATCATCACCGGAGGGCTCTACATCACCATGCCTGCCTCCGGAGTGATGCGTGAGTAGTTCATCCTTGGACTACGGGTCCATGGCAGTAGCTAGATGGTTGTCTCTTCACTTTATGCTATCATGTTTAGATCTTGTGAGCTGCCTATCATGATCAAGATCATCTTATTGTAATGCTACATGTTGTGTTTGCTGGGATCCGATGAATATTGAATACTATGTCAAGTTGATTATCAATCTATCTTATATGTTATTTATGATCTTGCATGCTTTCCGTTACTAGTAGATGCTTTGGCCAAGTAGATGCTTGTAACTCCAAGAGTGAGTATTTATGCTAGATAGTGGGTTCATGCCTCCGGTAATCTGGGAGAGTGACAATAACTTCTAAGATTGTGGATGTGCTGTTGCCACTAGGGATAAAATAACCGATGCTTAGCTTAAGGGTGCGCCGTTAGGTCTAATGCATTTGTTTACATTACGCACATTACTTAATGCAATTATCCGTTGCTTGCAACTTAATACCAACGGGGAACTCGGTATGACAACCTGGCGGTGGATTATTAGTCATAGACGCTGTTGGATAACGGTCTATGTATTTTGTCGTAATGCCCACATGAATATCATAGTAATCATCATGTCATATATATGCATTGTCATGCGCTCAATATTTTGTCAATTGCCCAGCTGTAATTTGTTCACCCAGCATGTTAGTTATCTTTTATGGAGAGACACCACTAGTGAACTGTGGACCCCGGTCCATTCTTTTACACTGATAATACAACCAACTGCAAACTGTTCCTTTTCATTCTCTGCAATTTACTACTGTTTTCCACACCATACGTTTAATCCTTTGTTTTCAGCAAGCCGGTGAGATTGACAACCTCACTGTTTCGTTGGGGCAAAGTAGTTTGATTGTGTTGTGTGCAGATTCCACGTCAGCGCGCCACTGACAACCTTCAGAAGTGATTTCTTGCTCCTACTGGTTCGATTAAACCTTGGTTTCATACTGAGGGAAACTGCTGCTACACTGCTTCATACCTTCCTCTTGGGGTCTCCCAACGAACGTGTGATCCACGCAATCAAGCTCTTTTTCTGGCGCCGTTGCCGGGGAGCAAGAGGATTTCTGCAAGGGGAGTTTCACGCTTCCAATCTCTTTACTTTGTTATTGTCTTGCTTAGTTTATTTTTATTTAGTCTTGTTTGCTTTATTTATCAAAAACACAAAAAAATTAGTTACTTTTATTTTCGAATTGTTATTTTTCAGTCTTGTTATCATGTCTAGCCCTGTTCCTGTCATCATGTCACCTGAGGAAGAGATCTTCACTTTCAAGCAAGGGAGTGAGGAGAGTTTTAAAGATGCTTGGTCTAGAATTTTTGAGTCTTATGCTAAAACTGAACCTAAAATGACTTTAAGCCTGCTTCTTAGTAGCTTTTATTTTGGTCTTGTTCTTTGCTACAGATATGCTTTAGATGCTGTGGTAGGAGGAGATTTCCTTCGTTATGATGGGGATCAAGCTTTTAATGCTATAAAAAAATGATTACAATTTCTAGCCCTCCAATCAGTAAAATTGATTTGGCTTTGACAAGCATAAGTGATAGACTTAACACTCTTGAAACAAACATATCTGGTCTAAAAGAAGGGTATAATCAATTGTGAACACTATGATAATGTGCCAGTAAATTTTGAACCATCGGGATGGGTTCCCTCAGTAAAAGTTGTTATCAATGGTGAAACTTTTCATGCTCGCTGTGATATTATGTCTGAATTCTGTTTAATGCCCAAGGATATTTTTGATTCCTTAAATCTTTGGGAGCTTTCCAAATGCGAAGATTGTATAATTTTGGGTGATAATACTATTAAATTACCAAGAGGAGTAGCCGAAGGAGTATTTACAAAACTCCTGGGGATAACAATATCTATTGATTATCTTGTCATTGAATGTGCAGGAGTAGGACAAATTACGCTTGGAAGATCTCTGTTGAAACGCTTTGGAGCAATAATAGATGTGGGCCAAGGCACTATGAATTTCGCCTCTTCACCTATGTGTAACCAAGTATTTCCTAAAGATAAGGGTAAGGTAAGAGAGCTAAGCGTAAGATTGTTGATGCTTCATCACTTGGAAACACTTGATTCTTACTTTCTGCGCCTAGCTGAAAGGCGTTAAAGAAAAGCGCTTATGGGAGACAACCCATTATTTTATTTCTGCAATTTTTCTTTTTTGAGTCAAGGAGTTGTTTACTTCTGTAACAATTCCTTTGTATCTTTATTTTATCGCATTGTTGTGCCAAGTATTGCCTCTAATAGGAAGATGATGCTAGATTTGGATTTCTGCGCAGGAACAGATTTCTGCTGTTCACCGTTTTAATTCTGTAAAATCACAGAAAAATTATTTAAATCTGCAAATTTTTGTGCGTGATCCTCAGATATGTACGCATCTTTCGTTAGTTTAAAGTTTTTCGATCTGAGCAACGTAAGTGCCTCGAAAAAATTCGTCTTTGCGGACTGTTCTGTTTAGACAGATTCTGTCTTTTATTTTTCGCATTCTCTCTTTTACTAGTGTTGAGTGGAATTCTTTTTTAGGGTGAAGAGCTTCACATAACATCAGTGGCAGTAGCTAATGTTAAAAGTAACGGTCATGTTTGTGTCCTTATAGAACATGTGAGTTTTTGATTGTGCACTAACCCTCTAATGAGAATTACTTTGAGTTTGGTGTGGCGGAAGTTTTCAAGGGTCAAGAGAGAAGGATGATATAATGTGATCAAGAAGAGTGAAG
The DNA here is from genome assembly GCA_947311845.1 of Poa pratensis. NCBI lineage: Eukaryota > Viridiplantae > Streptophyta > Magnoliopsida > Poales > Poaceae > Poa > Poa pratensis. Next base: position 25,738,365 of record CAMZMU010000078.1, on the reverse strand, counting down.
AGCTTAAGCTTGGGGATGCTCCCATGGATCACCCCAGCATATTTCAAGAAGACTCAAGCGTCTAAGCTTGGGGATGCCCAAGGCATCCCCTTCTTCATCAGCAACTTATCAGGTCATCTCTAGTGAAACTATATTTTAATTCTTTCACATCATATGTGCTTTACTTGGAGCGTCTGTGTGCTTTTATTTTCAGTATTTTATTTTTCTTATGGTCAACTTGATTGGACCCCAGCATTCTTGATTGGGAGAGAGACACGCTCCGCTTTTTCATATGAATACTCCTATTCTTCACTTATACTTGTTGAGTATTCTTATCTAGCTATTGCTATGCTTTTAGCTCCTGTTTTGCATGCATCTCTTATTCAGAGCTGTTAGTTCTTTTAAAGAAAGTACTCTCTTGCTTCACTTATAATTGTTTGGAGAGTTTATGTTGAAATAAATTGATTGGTGTTTGGTTGGAACAGAAAATGTTGCATGTGGTAGATGGTATAATGGAAAAAGCTTACATATTCTTGTAGATCACTGTATTGGATAATTTGATACTTGTCAATTGTTTTGAGTTATCAAGTAGTTCATGTTTAAGCTTTTGTATCATGTAGTTAAAACCTATTAATGAAGAACTACCGTAAAGCTCGTTGAAATTTGGTTTGCATGATTGGTATCTCTAAGGTCTAGATATTTTCTAGTAAAAGGGTTTGGTTAACAAGGAAGACAGTGTAGAGTCTTATAATGCTTGCAATATGTTTTCATATAAGTCTTGCTGTGTCGGTTGATATCCTGTGTTTGCTTCAAATAACCTTGCTAGCCTAAACTCTGTACTGAGAGGGAATGCTTCTCGTGCATCCAAAACCTTGAGCCAAAATCCATGCCATCTGTGTCCACCATAACTACTATATGTGGTATTTCCTTGCCATTCCAAGTAAATTTTTCATGTGCTACCTTTAAACTATTCAAACTTTATTACTCCTATTTTGTGTCAATGTTTACCAAGCTCATGAGGACGGGGTGGATGTCTTTATGTCAACTGTCAAACAGACTTTACCACCGGACTAGCGGCATATACATCCGCTTATCCATTAATTTTGCAAAAAGAGCTGGCAAATGGGGTGCCCAGTCCCAATTAATTACAACTTTAACCGCTTAATTCTCTTCACATTTTTGCCCTGATTTATCAGTCAAGCAATGACAAACAGTGAAATATCTGCATGTGTAAACAAAAGAGAAAGAGGGATGATCTGCCTTGCTGGTAGAAATAACGTCCTTCATGGGAGCCGCTCTTAAAAGTCTGGTTGGCAGGGGTCATATTGTACTTTCCATTTTCTGATTCGTTGACAATTAACAAACACCTCTCAAAACTTATTTTTACTCTCTTATGATTTCAAAAACTTAAAAAGCTCTAGCACATGATTTAATCCCTGCTTCCCTCTGCGAAGGGCCTTTCTTTTACTTTTATGTTGAGTCAGTTTTCCTACTTCTTTCTATCTTAGAAGCAAACACTAGTGTCAACTTTGGTGCAACAATTTTTATATGCTGTATATTGCACTTATTATATGCTTTGTGTTGACAAATATCCATGAGATATATATGTTGAAAGCAATTGCTGAAACTTAAATCTTCCTTTGTGTTGGTTAAATACCTTTTACTTAGAATCTATTGCTTTATGAGTTAACTCTTATGCAAAACTCTTTGATGCTTGTCTCGAAAGTACTATTCATGAAAAGTTTTTGCTTATATGATTCAGTTGTTTGCTCATTATCTACTTGCTAGCAAACTATAGACCATTGACCTGGATCACTTCATTCATAACATGTGCTTTACAATATTATTTGATCAAGATTATGATTGTAGCATGTCACCTCAGAAATTATTTTGTTTTTATCGTTTTACCTACTCGAGGACGAGTAGAACTAAGCTTGGGGATGCTTGATACGTCTCAAACGTATCTATAATTTCTGATGTTCCATGTTGATATTATACCAATTGTTACATGTTTTATATACACTTCATAGCATTTTTATGCATTTTCTGGGACTAACCTATTAACAAGATGCCACAGTGCCAGTTCCTGTTTTCTGCTGTTTTTGTATTCCAGAAAAGCTAGTCTGGAAATATTCTCGGAATTGGACGAAACTTGGACAGAACCTCCTATTTTTCCAACACGAAGACGGAGTCCGGAGGAGGGCCACGTGGCACCCACACCATGGGGCCGCGCGGGCCCCCCTGCCGCGCCGTGGGGTGGTGTGGGGCCCTCGTGGCTCCGCAGCCGCCGCCCTTTCGCCTATTTATTCTTCCCGACGCGAAAACCCTAAACACCCGAGCCATTATCCACGAAAAGTTCCAGAGACGCCGCCGCCGTCAACCCTAGCTCGGGAGGGTTCAGAAGCTCTTCCCGGCACCCTGCCGGAGAGGGGAATCATCACCGGAGGGCTCTACATCACCATGCCTGCCTCCGGAGTGATGCGTGAGTAGTTCATCCTTGGACTACGGGTCCATGCAGTAGCTAGATGGTTGTCTCTCCACTTTATGCTATCATGTTTAGATCTTGTGAGCTGCCTATCATGATCAAGATCATCTTATTGTAATGCTACATGTTGTGTTTGCTGGGATCCGATGAATATTGAATACTATGTCAAGTTGATTATCAATCTATCTTATATGTTATTTATGATCTTGCATGCTTTCCGTTACTAGTAGATGCTTTGGCCAAGTAGATGCTTGTAACTCCAAGAGTGAGTATTTATGCTAGATAGTGGGTTCATGCCTCCGGTAATCTGGGAGAGTGACAATAACTTCTAAGATTGTGGATGTGCTGTTGCCACTAGGGATAAAATAACCGATGCTTAGCTTAAGGGTACGCCGTTAGGTCTAATGCATTTGTTTACATTACGCACATTACTTAATGCAATTATCCGTTGCTTGCAACTTAATACCAACGGGGAACACGGTATGACAACCTGGCGGTGGATTATTAGTCATAGACACTGTTGGATAACGGTCTATGTATTTTGTCGTAATGCCCACATGAATATCATAGTAATCATCATGTCATATATATGCATTGTCATGCTGATGCATGTAAAATGCATACATGAACTTTACATTGTATTACTTATATTTCAATCATATTTGCATCATATAAGGGTTATATCATTGTTTTATATTGATTTTGGGAATATTTCATAGTTTCCCTATTTTTCTGGAATTAACCCTGCACAGGCAGAAAACCCTATTTCTATATTTTGATATTTCAGGGACCCAAACGACGTCCAAATGACCTGAAAATTTACGAGTATCAGTTTTCGGAAGGAACGAAGCGTGGGAGCGAAGGAAGAGAACAAACGGAGGCCCGAGGGCCAAGATAGGGTGGCCCACGCGGCCAGATTCCTTGGCCGCATGGGACCCACCATCTTGGGCCTCGAGGCTCCGTTGCCGTCGATCTTTTTTCCCGAGCCTCCGTCTTGACCTAAAAACGACTATAAAAATAGTCCCCCGACGCTTTCGGAGGGGAGCGCCGCAGAAACACAAAACCACGAAACAGAAGAACTGGAGCTGCAGATTGGAGGGGGAAAACTCTGGCGGGGCGCTGCCGGGGTGGTCTCCATCTTCTCCAACATCTCCACCATCATCACCATGATGAAGGGGGAGTAGTCCACCCCCTGGACTTTGGGTTTGTGGTGGTAACTTGATCCAATCTCTCTATGTATGATCATTGTTGAAGTCCATATGATGTGCCTTGCATGATTATGGAACTATCTTTGTAATTCCTATGGTGGATATTGTGGTGTGATATGATATTATGTTATGCATTTACCGTCATGTTGGGATTTTATGGTTTGTCATACTTTGGAATACATCTATGTTACATGCAATGGATTTATCTATTCTTAATGCCTTGTTTATCCGCGCTAACGGGGTGGTTGACAACCATCTCGGTGGGTAGATGAGAGGGATGTGGATGCACGTACATTAATAAATCATTGCACTAGTTCTTAGAATATGTTTTCCTTTAAGAGTATGATGTATGTGGGTAGAGAGTGGCCTAGTGACAGAAGGCATAGGCATTAAGTGACAGTAATGTCGCCCAACATTCTTTATCTGGGGGTAAAAAGGAAGAAGTATGATGTGGGAGTGACAACAAACCACGCTAGCCTTACGAGGGTGACCCTAGCAACACAAATGATTATTTTCTTTCAACTATGTGTCTTAGGACATGTAGCCGTCATAGAAGTTTACCATTAAAGCATGACAATTGTGTGTACTTTTTATCTATAACATGATAATCACCATAGATGGGAGAGAGGATTGAGTGAACCCATGAACCCATGTCCATTGTTCCTATAAGAGAAAACCTTTGTCTTGTCCTCTTGCATTGAAGAGGATTGGGACACTTTTACATTCTTGTTTTGTTACATTAAACTTCCATCCATTAAATCAACCATCTTGTTCTTTAAACTTGTTTAGTGCATAATCAACTAAAACTTGTGACACTTTAGTTGTAGGGAATAGATAACTTTTCCTTCTTGCTCCTGCGGATCGATACCCTACTTCCACATTGAGAGGTGCTACAGTGATCCCCTGCTCTTGGGGGTTATCAAGTACTTTTCTGGCGCCGTTGCCGGGGAGCGTAGCGCTTAAGTTTCTATTCTTGTGTGCACTAAACTTTAAATTTATTTTTGTTATATCTTGCAATCATTTAAGCTTGGGGAGGATACTATGTCTCCCATTTACGATTATTACAATGATGAATATGATATTTTCAGTCCACCTACTATTGAGGATAAAGTTTATTATGATTATGATATGCCTCCTATATATGATGATTATGAATGTTTTACTCCCACTATTACTAAGAAGGATTTTACTTATGTGGAGAGTACTAATACTTTTATGCTTGAAGCTCATGAGAGACATGCTTTATGTGATAGTTATATTGTTGAATTTATTCATGATGCTACTGAAAGTTATTATGAGAGGGAAAACATGGTTCTAAACATTTCAATATTATTACGTTTCCTCTCTTTAAGTTCAAAGTCTTGAAATTGCTCTTGTTTTATCTTCCTATGCTACTTGCTTTGTGTTTCAATGATTTATTTTCTTACAAGATCCCAATGCATAGGAAGTGGGTTAGACTTAAAAGTGTTTCATATTTTTCTCTTGATGCTCTCTTTTGCATTTCAATTCTTGTTCCTATGTGAGCATCATTAAAACTATCATGGCTGTCCAGAAAACAGATTCCTAAGCTTCACTGCGAAAAATGTTAAAAATCACAGAAAAGGAATTTTGACCTGAAATTTTACGACAGCAATCTTCAGTTATTAATACACATTTCATTAGTTCAAAATTTTCTGATTTGAGCAACGTAAGTGCCTCTGAAAATTCACTCTTTACGGGCTGTCCAGTTTTTGACAGATTCTGTCTTTATTTTGCATTACTCTCATTACTTGTGTTTTGTGTAGTTCTATTGATCAAAGAGCAATGCACAACCATAGTAACAGTAGCTAATGTTTAGAATCAACTCATGATATGTCTTTGCTGTACCTATGAGGATTTAATTTATGGAGACACTAACCCCTCTAATCAAGTTTTATGTTGAGTTTTGTGTAAAGAGAATTTTTCAAATGGAAGAGTTGAGGTGATGAACAAAGATCAAGAGGGACAACCACTCAAGCTTGGGGATGTTACCCCTAGACTCACCCAACATATATCAAATAAGTACAAGAATTCAAGCTTGGGGATGCCAAGCCACCTCACTCCAACCATCTTGATAACAAGTAAGTAAGCCTAGCTATATGGCTATAAAGAAAGCGCTTTACGGGAGGCAACCCGGTTGTTTTTATTTTTGATTTTCTTTGTGTCCTCTTGCTGTAACAAGAGACTTAGTTTTTAGTTTAGTTTCTAGAATTTTTAATAAAGTGCCAAGTTTTACCCATTTTGGCTTGAAAAAGTTGCTTATTGTATTCGGAGATTTTATTCCAGCACGAGTCTGTGCACGGTATGATTTTTCATTCCTATTCTGTAACTCCGAATGAGCTGCAATTTGAACTGTAGTTGCAACTTTTCATCCTCTGTATGCATGAATTTTTCAGATTTTTTCGACATAATTAAGTAGGGTAGAAAAATGCGTTTTGCTGCTGCTGTTTTTCTGGACAGATTCTGTCCCATTTTGTTTGATGCATTCTTTAAACTTTTAACTTGAATCTTTTTGATCCAATTGAGTTTATAAGTAGGCATACAACATTATACACTTTCTGGACATTCATATGAATTTTTGTTTAAGGATTATATGCAGCAAGCAATTCATTTGTCTATCACTACTAATGTCTCCACAGAAAAGAAATGGGAGAAACGGTGTTTTGAAGTTTTTTCACAGGGATTAGAGGAGATGCACCAAGAGCTATCCAAGGATGGTGAAGACCATAAGCTTGGGGATGTGAAGACAACCCCACTGGACCAACACACTCTCGGTTTGCACACGTCTAACTTCTGTTTTTCGATCAATGCACTTTATCGCATAAACTTGGAGCGTCTTTTTATTTCGGTTTGTTTGTCTTGAGACCACCACTATCATTTTTTATGAGAGAGCTACTGGAAATTTGGGTTGAATTAAGTTGGATGCTATTAAAAAGATTGGGAAAGGGATGTTTGAGTTGATTCAAAAAGATACATATAGTTGCATGATTCATGTGCTTTTTAATGAATATTAATTTGCAAGTGTTTTATCAAGAGCTATCTTTTATTCATGTTTTGATGCTGAATGTTACTTTACTTTGTTTAACATGGATTGATTAGTTCTATGGACACTTTTGCATGCATTTAGACGGTCAACTTTCTCCCTCTTGCTAGCCCAAAAACTCCAACAAGCAAAAACTTGTTTTCCAACACCTTCAACCAAAGTTTTTCCAGTGAGTCCACCATATCTACCTATTAGCTTTATGCTATTCCAAGTATGTTTATCATGTTATATTGTATTATCTATGTTTCCGAATTAAAATGCTTATGTTATTGATTGTTATGGGAGAAGTTGGTTAAAAAGCTCTCACGAACTTGATGCACACTTTACTTTTATTCTGCACTTAATAAACATGAACCATTGTGATTAAAATTATGAAGTTGTGTGCTTGACAAGAGTCTTGGTTGGGAGTTAGCCCATATGTGCTGTCACATGGCAAGCTTTCAACGTGCTCTTAATTATATTTAGTTGATATCATGCACTTTTGTCTATGGATGCCTAACATTGTGTGAAATAAAGGTGGAAACTTGGCAAGTTTAAGGAGTAAGTATAAATGGCTAGAGAGACGCCTGGGCCGCTAACATAAGCCATGCATCATTCATGGTGGAAGTTTACTTACATGCCATAGTGGACCTTCAGTGAAGCACTTCACAATAAAAAGCTATACCCATAGTAAATAAAAGAATGCTGAGATTGTCCATTTTGTTTGTTTGTCTTGTCATTTTGACATGAGGCTTGTTCCATGTCCTGAGACAAGAGGTACCCCAGTTGACGCTCTTGATGACGCTTTTATTACTTGCAATGACTTTAAAACTTGAACTTGCTTTGTGACCCGAGTTGAGTAGCCAGTTGGGGAGGCTTTTGTATTCACGGGGCATGAGGCATCCAACCCTTACTTTGTCAAGCACATTACTCATATTTGCTTTCACTTTCAACTTAACCATTCAAGATGCTATGATAGGGGTAATGAGAGCTTGACACCAATGAATACCACATTGCAATCATTAACTTAAGTAGAAGCATTTGGAAGCTAGATGAGACTTTTGCATGTTTTACCTCTACTTATTTATCTATCTTTCCAAAGTGTCCACCTTTTATATTCAGATTTCATAAGAGTACTCTATGACCATTATAGGATGTTTTTACTTTTCATTATGCATACATTTGGTCCATAGTACTTTCTTCTATGTTACACTTTGTGAATTATCATTGAACATCCTTACATTGAATATTTGATATCACTTTATAATCCATCTTGTATATTGCTACTCCTTTGAAGAATGAATCATTTGACTCTATGTAGCAATAGTAATCATCCTTGATATCCATTGATAGTATTAAAATGCAAAGTCCATGTTAGTTTTATCACCTTCATACTCGAGGACGAGTATAGGTTAAGCTTGGGGATGTTGATGCATGTAAAATGCATACATGAACTTTGCATTGTATTACTTATATTTCAATCATATTTGCATCATATAAGGGTTATATCATTGTTTTATGTTGATTTTGGGAATATTTCATAGTTTCCCTATTTTTCAGAATTAACCCTGCACAGGCAGAAAACCCTATTTTCTATATTTTGATGTTTCAGGGACCCAAACGACGTCCAAATGACCTGGAAATTTACGAGCATCAGTTTTTGGAAGGAACGAAGCGTGGGAGCGAAGGAAGCGAACAAACGGAGGCCCGAGGGCCAAGATAGGGTGGCCCACACGGCCAGATTCCTTGGCCGCGTGGGACCCACCATCTTGGGCCTCGAGGTTCCGTTGTCGTCGATCTTTTTCCCGAGCCTCCGTCTTGACCTAAAAACGACTATAAAAATAGTCCCCGACGCTTTCGGAGGGGAGCGCCACAGAAACACAAAACCACGAAACAGAGACCTGGAGCTACAGATTGGAGGGGGAAAACTCCGGCGGGGCGCTGCCGGGGTGATCTCCATCTTCTCCAACATCTCCACCATCATCACTATGATGAAGGGGGAGTAGTCCACCCCCTGGACTTTGGGTTTGTGGTGGTAACTTGATCCAATCTCTCTATGTATGATCATTGTTGAAGTCCATATGATGTGCCTTGCATGATTATGGAACTATCTTTGTAATTCATATGGTGGATATTGTGGTGTGATATGATATTTTGTTATGCATTTACCGTCATGTTGGGATTTTATGGTTTGTCATACTTTGGAATACATCTATGTTACATGCAATGGATTTATCTATTCTTAATGCCTTGTTTATCCGCGCTAACGGGGTGGTTGACAACCATCTCGGTGGGTAGATGAGAGGGATGTGGATGCACGTACATTAATAAATCATTGCACTAGTTCTTAGAATATGTTTTCCTTTAAGAGTATGTTGTATGTGGGTAGAGAGTGGCCTAGTGACAGAAAGCATAGGCATTAAGTGACACTAATGTCGCCCAACATTCTTTATCCGGGGGTAAAAAGAAAGAAGTATGATGTGGGAGTGACAACAAACCACGCTAGCCTTACGAGGGTGACCCTAGCAACACAAATGATTATTTTCTTTCAACTATGTGTCTTAGGACATGTAGCCGTCATAGAAGTTTACCATTAAAGCATGACAATTGTGTGTACTTTTTTATCTATAACATGATAATCACCATAGATGGGAGAGATGATTGAGTGAACCCATGTCCATTGTTCCTATAAGATAAAACCTTTGTCTTGTCCTCTTGCATTGAAGAGGATTGGGACACTTTTACATTCTTGTTTTGCTACATTAAACTTCCATCCATTAAATCAACCATCTTGTTCTTTAAACTTGTTTAGTGCATAATCAACTAAAACTTGTGACACTTTAGTTGTAGGGAATAGATAACTTTTCCTTCTTGCTCCTGCGGATCGATACCCTACTTCCACATTGAGAGGTGCTACACTGATCCCCTGCTCTTGGGGGTTATCAAGCACTTTTCTGGCGTCGTTGCCAGCGAACGTGTGATCCACGCAATCAAAGGGCGGCGGCTGGAGACACCAGTGGGGCCCACACCACCCCCACGGCGCCGCAGAGGATGGGGCCGCCCCGCCCCATGGTGTGGCTGGCTCGCGGCCCCCTCCGTCTCTCCTTTGGAATCCGTGTACGTGTTGGAAAAATAGGAGGTCCTGTCCAAGTTTCGTCCAATTCCGAGAATATTTCCAGACTAGCTTTTCTGGAATACAAAAACAGCAGAAAACAGGAACTGGCACTGTGGCATCTTGTTAATAGGTTAGTCCCAGAAAATGCATAAAAATGCTATGAAGTGTATATAAAACATGTAACAATTGGTATAATATCAACATGGAACATCAGAAATTATAGATACGTTTGAGACGTATCAAGCATCCCCAAGCTTAGTTCTACTCGTCCTCGAGTAGGTAAAACGATAAAAACAAAATAATTTCTGAGGTGACATGCTACAATCATAATCTTGATCAAATAGTATTGTAAAGCACATGTTATGAATGAAGTGATCCAGGTCAATGGTCTATAGTTTGCTAGCAAGTAGATAATGAGCAAACAACTGAATCATATAAGCAAAAACTTTTCATGAATAGTACTTTCGAGACAAGCATCAAAGAGTTTTGCATAAGAGTTAACTCATAAAGCAATAGATTCTAAGTAAAAGGTATTTAACCAACACAAAGGAAGATTTAAGCTTCAGCAATTGCTTTCAACTTTCAACATATATATCTCATGGATATTTGTCAACACAAAGCAATATAATAAGTGCAATATACAAGCATATAAAAATTGTTGCACCAAAGTTGACACTAGTGTTTGCTTCTGAGATAGAAAGAAGTAGGAAAACTGACTCAACATAAAAGTAAAAGAAAGGCCCTTCGCAGAGGGAAGCAGGGATTAAATCATGTGCTAGAGCTTTTTAAGTTTTTGAAATCATAAGAGAGTAAAAATAAGTTTTGGAGGTGTTTGTTAATTGTCAACGAATCAGAAAATGGAAAGTACAATATGACCCCTGCCAACCAGACTTTTAAGAGCGGCTCCCATGAAGGACGTTATTTCTACCAGCAAGGCAGATCATCCCTCTTCTCTTTTGTTTACACATGCAGATATTTCACTGTTTGTCATTGCTTGACTGATAAATCAGGGCAAAAATGTGAAGAGAATTAAGCGGTTAAAGTTGTAATTAATTGGGACTGGGCACCCCATTTGCCAGCTCTTTTTGCAAAATTAATGGATAAGCGGATGTATATGCCGCTAGTCCGGTGGTAAAGTCTGTTTGACAGTTGACATAAAGACATCCACCCCGTCCTCATGAGCTTGGTAAACATTGACACAAAAAGGAGTAATAATTTTTGAATAGTTTAAAGGTAGCACATGAAAAATTTACTTGGAATGGCAAGGAAATACCACATATAGGTAGTTATGGTGGACACAGATGGCATGGATTTTGGCTCAAGGTTTTGGATGCACGAGAAGCATTCCCTCTCAGTACAGAGTTTAGGCTAGCAAGGTTATTTGAAGCAAACACAGGATATCAACCGACACAGCAAGACTTATATGAAAACATATTGCAAGCATTATAAGACTCTACACTGTCTTCCTTGTTAACCAAACCCTTTTACTAGAAAATATCTAGACCTTAGAGATACCAATCATGCAAACCAAATTTCAACGAGCTTTACGGTAGTTCTTCATTAATAGGTTTTAACTACATGATACAAAAGCTTAAACATGAACTACTTGATAACTCAAAACAATTGACAAGTATCAAATTATCCAATACAGTGATCTACAAGAATATGTAAGCTTTTTCCATTATACCATCTACCACATGCAACATTTTCTGTTCCAACCAAACACCAATCAATTTATTTCAACATAAACTCTCCAAACAATTATAAGTGAAGCAAGAGAGTACTTTCTTTAAAAGAACTAACAGCTCTGAATAAGAGATGCATGCAAAACAGGAGCTAAAAGCATAGCAATAGCTAGATAAGAATACTCAACAAGTATAAGTGAAGAATAGGAGTATTCATATGAAAAAGCGGAGCGTGTCTCTCTCCCAATCAAGAATGCTAGGGTCCAATCAAGTTGACCATAAGAAAAATAAAATACTGAAAATAAAAGCACACAGACGCTCCAAGTAAAGCACATATGATGTGAAAGAATTAAAATATAGTTTCACTAGAGATGACCTGATAAGTTGCTGATGAAGAAGGGGATGCCTTGGGCATCCCCAAGCTTAGACGCTTGAGTCTTCTTGAAATATGCTGGGGTGATCCATGGGAGCATCCCCAAGCTTAAGCTCTTCACTCTTCTTGATCACATTATATCATCCTTCTCTCTTGACCCTTGAAAACTTCCGCCACACCAAACTCAGAGTAATTCTCATTAGAGGGTTAGTGCACAATCAAAAACTCACATGTTCTATAAGGACACAAACATGACCGTTACTTTTAACATTAACTACTGCCACTGATGTTATGTGAAGCTCTTCACCCTAAAAAAGAATTCCACTCAACACTAGTAAAAGAGAGAATGCGAAAAATAAAAGACAGAATCTGTCTAAACAGAACAGTCTGTAAAGACGAATTTTTTCGAGGCACTTACGTTGCTCAGATCGAAAAACAAAACTAACGAAAGATGCGTACATATCTGAGGATCACGCACAAAAATTTGCAGATTTAAATAATTTTTCTGTGATTTTACAGAAGTAAAACGGTGAACAGCAGAAATCTGTTCCTGCGCAGAAATCCAAATCTAGCATCATCTTCCTATTAGAGGCTACTTGGCACAACAATGCGATAAAATAAAGATACAAAGGAATTGTTACAGAAGTAAACAACTCCTTGACTCAAAAAGAAAAGAAAAATTGCAGAAATAAAATAATGGGTTGTCTCCCATAAGCGCTTTTCTTTAACGCCTTTCAGCTAGGCGCAGAAAGTAAGAATCAAGTGTTTCCAAGTGATGAAGCATCAACAGAATAATTTGCTCTAACAATAGAATCAAAAGGTAACTTCATCTTCTTTCTAGGGAAGTGTTCCATACCTTTCTTGAGTGGGAATTGATATTTAATATTCCCCTCTCTCATATCAATAATAGCACCAACAGTTCTAAGAAAAGGTCTTCCCAAAACAATAGGACAAGAAGCATTGCATTCAATATCCAAAACAACAAAATCAACGGGGACAAGGTTATTGTTAACCATTATAAAAACATCATCAACTCTCCCAAAGGTTTCTTTATAGTATTATCAGCAAGGTGAACATCCAAATAACAGTGTTCCAAAGGTGCTAAATCAAGCATATCATAAGTTTCTTAGGCATAACAGAAATACTAGCACCAAGATCACATAAAGCATTGCAATCAAAATCATTCACCTTCATTTTAATGATGGGCTCCCAACCATCTTCTAACTTCCTAGGGATAGAAGCTTCATGTTTTAATTTCTCTTCCCTAACTTGCATGAGAGCATTAGTAATGTGTTTAGTAAAAGCCATGTTTATAGCACTAGCATTAGGACTTCTAGCTAGCTTTTGCAAGAACTTAATTACTTCAGAAATATTGCAACCATCAAAATCAAAATCATTATTATCAAAGGTAATGGGACCATTGTCTCCCATCTCGAAAAATTTCAGCACTTTTATCAGGAACAGTTTCAGTGTTTTCAGGCAATTTTAAACGTTTTGCAACAGAAGTAGAGACATTGCCAACACCAATTACTTTACCATTGAGTAGGAGGTTTGTTAACACTTGAATTCAGCATTGTAGTAGTAATAGTATAAACTCTAGCAATACTATTCTTTTTAGCAATTTCATCCTCTCTTGCCCACCTAGCATGTAAATCAGCTAACATCCTCACATTATTATCAATTTTAACTTGAATAGCATTGAGAGTTTTGCTCTCTTTAACATCATGAGGCATAGTTTTAATTTTTAACAAATCAACATCAAGAGCAAGACTATCAACTTTAGAGGCAAGAACATCAATTTTCCCAAACTTTTCCTCAACAGATTTATTGAAAGCAGTTTGTGTACTAATAAAATCCTTAAGCATGACTTCAAGATCAGAGGGTACACTCTTATTATTGTTGTAGGAATTACCATAAGAATTAACATAACCATTGCCACTATTAAAGGATAGGGCTTATAATTGTTATTACCAAAATTATTCCTATAAGCATTGTTGTTGAAGTTATTTTTTTAATGAAGTTCACATCAACATGCTCTTCTTGAGCAACCAAAGAAGCTAAAGGAACATTATTTGGATCAACATGCATTTTTCCATTTGTAAGCATAGACATAATAGTATCAATCTTATCACTCAAGGAAGAGATTTCTTCAACAGAATTTACCTTCTTACCTTGTGGAGCTCTTTCGGTGTGCCATTCAGAATAATTTATCATCAAGAAGCTTTGTTGCAGCACCCAAAGTGATGGACATAAAGGTACCTCCAGAGGCCGAATCCAATAGGTTTCTTGAAGAAAAATTTAATCCTGCATAAAAGGTTTGGATGATCATCCAAGCAGTCAGTCCATGGGTGGGACAATTCTTTACCAATGATTTCATTCTCTCCCAAGCTTGAGCAACATGCTCATTATCAAATTGTTTGAAATTCATAATGCTACTTCTCAAAGATATATCTTAGCAGGAGGATAATATTTTCCTATGAAAGCATCTTTGCATTTAGTCCATGAATCAATACTATTTCTAGTCAAAGATAGCAACCATTCTTTAGCACGTCCTCTCAAAGAGAAAGGAAAAAGTTTCAGTTTAATAATATCACCATCTACTTCCTTATACTTTTGCATCTCACAAAGTTCAACAAAATTATTAAGGTGAGCAGCAGCATCATCAGTACTAACACCAGAGAATTGCTCTTTCATAACAAGATTTAAAAGTGCAGGTTTAATTTCATAGAATTCTGCTTTAGAAGCAGGTGGAGCAATAGGTGTACTAATGAAATCATTGTTGTTCGTGCTAGTGAAATCACACAACTTAGTGTTCTCAGGGTACTCATTTTAGCAAAATTAAAACAAAACAAAATAACAATTCGAATTAAGCAACTAATTTTTTTGTGTTTTTGATAAATAAAGCAAACAAGACAAGATAAAAATAAACTAAGCAAGACAATAACAAAGTAAAGAGATTGGAAGCGTGAAACTCCCCTTGCAGAAATCCTCTTGCTCCCCGGCAACGGCGCCAGAAAAAGAGCTTGATGCGTGGATCACACGTTCGTTGGGAGACCCCAAGAGGAAGGTATGAAGCAGTGTAGCAGCAGTTTCCCTCAGTATGAAACCAAGGTTTAATCGAACCAGTAGGAGCAAGAAATCACTTCTGAAGGTTGTCAGTGGCGCTGACGTGGAACCTGCACACAACACAATCAAACTACTTTGCCCCAACGAAACAGTGAGGTTGTCAATCTCACCGGCTTGCTGAAAACAAAGGATTAAACGTATGGTGTGGAAAACAGTAGTAAATTGCAGAGAATGAAAAGGAACAATGATTGCAGTTGGTTGTATTATCAGTGTAAAAGAATGGACCGGGGTCCACAGTTCACTAGTGGTGTCTCTCCATAAAAGATAACTAACATGCTGGGTGAACAAATTACAGCTGGGCAATTGACAAAATATTGAGCGCATGACAATGCATATATATGACATGATGATTACTATGATATTCATGTGGGCATTACGACAAAATACATAGACCGTTATCCAACAGCGTCTATGACTAATAATCCACCTCCAGGTTGTCATACCGAGTTCCCCGTTGGTATTAAGTTGCAAGCAACGGATAATCGCATTAAGTAATGTGCGTAATGTAAACAAATGCATTAGACCTAACGGCGCACCCTTAAGCTAAGCATCGGTTATTTTATCCCTAGTGGCAACAGCACATCCACAATCTTAGAAGTTGTGTCACTCTCCCAGATTACCGGAGGCATGAACCCACTATCTAGCATAAATACTAACTCTTGGAGTTACAAGCATCTACTTGGCCAAAGCATCTACTAGTAACGGAAAGCATGCAAGATCATAAATAACATATAAGATAGATTGATAATCAACTTGACATAGTATTCAATATTCATCGGATCCCAGCAAACACAACATGTAGCATTACAATAAGATGATCTTGATCATGATAGGCAGCTCACAAGATCTAAACATGATAGCATAAAGTGGAGAGACAACCATCTAGCTACTGCTATGGACCCGTAGTCCAAGGATGAACTACTCACGCATCACTCCGGAGGCAGGCATGGTGATGTAGAGCCCTCCGGTGATGATTCCCCTCTCCGGCAGGGTGCCGGGAAGAGCTTCTGAACCCTCCCGAGCTAGGGTTGACGGCGGCGGCGTCTCTGGAACTTTTCGTGGATAATGGCTCGGGTGTATAGGGTTTTCCCGTGAAGATGAATAAATAGGCGAAAGGGCGGCGGCTGGAGACGCCCGTGGGGCCCACACCACCCCACGGCGCGGCAGAGGGGGGCCGCGCCGCCCCATGGTGTGGCTGGCTCGCGGCCCCCCTCCGTCTCTCCTTTGGACTCCGTGTACGTGTTGGAAAAATAGGAGGTCCTGTCCAAGTTTCGTCCAATTCCGAGAATATTTCCAGACTAGCTTTTCTGGAATACAAAAACAGCAGAAAACAGGAACTGACACTGTGGCATCTTGTTAATAGGTTAGTCCCAGAAAATGCATAAAAATGCTATGAAGTGTATATAAAACATGTAGCAATTGACATAATATAAGCATGGAACATCATAAATTATAGATACGTTTGAGACGTATCAACCAGCTCCATCCCACAAGCGCCGCCTACTAGGAGGTCGCGGTGGCCACCGCTCGTGGAGGCTAGTGCCACTGATGGTGTGGCATCGCTCGCCGCCAATGAAGACGGAAGCCACCATGAACATTAGTGACAGAGACGGGTCCATCAAGATGTACGAATTTCATAGTGTATGGATGCGTACGCATACTGATCCATCAGTCAGTGTCACCAGGTCTAGGGCTCAAAGATTTCAAACCCTTACACATAAGTACCAAACTGTTGCATGACCATGCCTGGCCGAGTACGCCTAGCAAATGTCAGCTACCCACCCCCCCGAGATGCATGGGTCACCACCACCATCCGCTTCATCAACATAGTAGGAGAGCACCTCGCCGGAGGAAAAGCATCCCTTAATTCTCCCTTGGGGAGGATGACACAGAGATACCATAATCCACTATATGTGATAAATGCATCATTATGTAACAAGGGCATTTTCTTAAGGGTATTAAATCTGTTAAAAAACTAAATTTGTGGTTTCATGGATAACGAAAGACGAAAATCTAAACCATAGAATTGCATACATGTTGTAAATATTATGAGAGATAAAATATCACATGCATAGAATATTTTAATATATGAGAGAGTTGGTATTCTTGACATTTGCAAAAAAAAATCATGTCACATATTCTAGAAGGTTGTTTACTTTTAACTGTTGGTAGTTTTATTTTCATATATAGTCTGTCGCAGTTCCGGCCATACCCCATTCTTCATTGTACTCTCTCGCTAACACATATTTGTATGTTCATGTAATAAATAAATACATGCACTGAGATGGCACATAGTTTCATGTAAAATATTGAAATTAAAACAATACTTGGATAATACATAGTTCTTACATTTTAATTAGTCACCAATTTTTGTTCGAGTCATCCCACAAATAATGTTTTTAATTGCACTGCAATGTCTAGAAAATAGTTTATTATCACTCCTTGAAGCATAACCATACCGGGTAATAATTTAGAACGATATTTTTATTCACATGATTTATCTCTTCCTTGCCAAACCCACTATTCACCCCAATAATTATCTGGTCTCGTTCATTTATATTTATTGTTCTGAAACATGACTATGTTGCTATGGACAACATTGTTTTGGCATCTTCATTAGTCGTAATTTTGTATACATTTTTGCAAATTCCAATGATGTCTCCCATTAAATTTATCAGAATCCCAAAACAAACTGATATAAAAGTTTACTTAATAACACCATAGGAAAACCGTATTGCGTTGAAGCATACTCATGAAATATTTCATTTGTGATGAGTATAAGTCATCTTACAAAACAATTATATACTTTTGGAAGATCTATGGCTTGGTACAATTATCATGATTTATTGACTGTGATTTTATTAAATAGAACTATGGAAATCTATCGACTTGTGATTTGTTCAAACATAATTATGATGATATGTTGGTTCTAACTTCCCACATGTCTATCTTCTTCTACCATATCGTGCTTGTCTACCATGTTTTGATTTTACAATAGACTTTTGTTTGTCATGTGAATAGTTCAATTATGACGATGCACTATAAAGTAGCCGCCTATTTAACTTCAGGATCCCTTGCTTCGAACCCGATCTCCGAATTTTCCGTTTCACTAAAAAAAGAAAAAAAAACTTTGCCAAGGTACGTTCACTCTTGAGAATAGATAAGCACTCTGAGAGGTGAGAGAGGCACTAATAAATCTCCTAATGTATTTTAGGTATGTTATGTAGTGTATTCTCCATGATAATGTAAGGGTTGAATTGGTGTCATACGGAATAAATCCTATTTTAGTGATTTCCTATGGATCGACCCTTATCAGGCAGTCTCAATGAAACCAATGAATTTCATGGCTTGTCTTTTTATTTTTAATTAAACCTCAGGCTTTGCAGCATATTTGTAGACTTAAATACGATCACTATTTTGTATATGAGCCGATGTTCTTGTTGTTAGGGAACTTTGTCAATCTCGAAACTGCTCTAATCAAATCGTCAATGGACGAAGTATAAGTATGTGTAAATATATAGAGTTAGCGTGCTCACGTAGTCATGTGTATATCTTAATGGTACTCAATATTTCTAAAAAAAAAAACTGTTATCACTTCTTATTTTAAATACAATTCTTAATGTGTATATCTTAATGGTACTCAATATTTCTAAAAAAAATACTGTTATCACTTCTTACTGTTATCACTTCTTAATGTGTATATCTTAATGGTACTCAATAGAGTTAGCGTGCTCACGTAGTCATGTGTACATCTTAATGGTACTCAATATTAGCTTTTATTTATTCTCAATTATGCATACATATATAAATACACTTTTATCACTTCTTATTTTAAAACATGGGTAGCTTGGTTCTTTGCAGATTCCTTTTGGAAAAAATGAAGAAAAAGAGTCACGTCTTGGCACGCTAGAATAAGATGACTAAGTTTATTTCTTACGTGCCATCAATACGGGAGGGTGGAATCATGCTGAACAAAACATAGATGCTGGATTGAGAACTTGTCTGTGGTAACATGGTTAGGAGGGTGGTTGTACCTCCAGCCCATCAGAGTTCAAACCCCAGGTTCGACGCTGGTGTTTCTCATTTAACTGGAATATTATTCAGTGGGAGGCGACGTTCCTGTCGACAGCGAGACGCCCGTGGTGACTTCGTCAATCTCAAGACTCAACCGCCGGCTCAGTTTCTCGGAGGTGCTCATAGGGGTAGGGTGTGCGTGTGTGCGTTTATAGGGATGAGTGTATGCGCGTGTATGTGAGCGTCTGCGTTGTACTGTGTTTCGCAAAAAAACGGTCAGATGGATTTAAAAATGGAAGTTATATGGATATTTATCGTGCATTAGATTAGATCTATCGTAAAGGTTCGAAGAAATATTCAATACAGGCACGGATTCTCGGACTTAAGCCCTATAACTTTTCTTTTCCCTGACTTTGAGTCACTGGTACGCAGGGCCCATCGGACCCACATGTCAATGAGCCAAAGTCACTATACTAAGTCAGAAAATCCCTGCCGGATAAGTAAGTGCAAAGATAATGTTACGTGAGTTTTTTAAATAAAAAAAATACTACGTGAGTTGTTGCGGTCTTGAAGGCATGTGCACATGATTTTTTTTAAGGTTACGTGAGTTATTGGAGCTTGGAGGCATGTGCACGTGATATTTATTTGAGGGACGTGATGTTTTTTTTAGGAAACGGGACATGATTTGCTTGAAAACAACGATTAATGGTGTACGTAACTTCTGTATTTTTTAATCTCAGCCGTCACAACTAAAATCAATGGATTATATATTTATAACCTATGTAGATTAACGTGATGTATCTGTTAGAGTTCCGTATATTAATTGCTTTTAGTATATAATAGATTTCTATGTTTTCACTATAAAACTGGACTTGTGACCCCACCATTTGATTCTTCTTCCCAGAAAATATTTTCCGTTGTACAGAGTATATTATTGGAGTGAATTAATTAGTTTTCTTCTTTGAAATTACATGAATAAATAAATGAGCTTAAACAAAAAAGAAAAGGAAGAACAATATATTTTTTAGCTGAGGAAGAGCAATATCTCAGATGTCCGATATTCGAACACCTGCTCTCTCTCCCTCGGGCGTGATATATGACCCGGCAGGTGGGCCAGCTCCCTTCAAGTCCTCCATCCCCCTCCCGTACCAGAAAAAAAATTCCAAGATTCCAAGAACCCAAAGAACCCCGGCGGTCACCGCCGGCAGCAGCGAATCAAATTGGTACTTATTTACGCCAATACGCACCAAGAAGGCTATAATCATCGGAATCACCGCGTCGTACCCTCAGGACGCAGATGTTGGTGGTCCAACTGCGCGGCGAAGCCAGTCGTCGCCGTCAACTGCGTCCGCCGCGAGTTGGTCGGCCAGAAGCAGAACTTTGGTTTTACAGAACTTTGGTTTTACGGAGAAGGACGAAGGGAGCCACCCGATTCAATATAAATGGGTGGCTGATGGTGGAGCTGCGCCTACCTGGTGGCGTAGAAGACCAGGAGACGCTTGCGCTATGCAAGGTATACTTCACGCCGGAAAAACCAGCGGCCAAGGCCATGGTGGCGGCGGCTGCTCACCCACACACACACGGAGACCGTTCAGGGCGCCGGTCCGCCACCGGAGCACCGCGCCCTAAGCCAGTGGCGGACCCAGGGCAAACTCAAAGCCCGGGCAAACAGTGCATTTGAAGGTATAAAATGATTTTTTTAGACAATATACTGTACAAATATCATACAAGTACTCTACGCATCCGGCCGGAAGCCCGGGCGAGCGCCGGGGAGTAGGGGCGCTGGATCCGCCGCTGCCCTAAGCCCTTGTTCTGTTCCTAGCGTAGCACCGCCAACGGAGCACAGCGCCCCAAGGTCGTCTGAGAAGACGGTTCCGGGCGCATCTTCTTCGCCACTGGACCAAGGCACGTCGCGCGCAGCGGAAGGACAAACTGGTGGCTGCTACACCACAGAGCCCGTGCGGCATGTCGGGCACACGTGGAGAGGACGTAGCAAGCACTGCTCCTCCAACGGTTGACCGCACATCGCGGGTCGTTCCGAGCACACCGGGATGTCAGGTGCTCCATCCAGATGGCGCGTGATCGCCCAGGGGCCCACAATAAAAGGGCCTCTAATATTGAAATATATTAGCAACTATTGTACTATATATTTGGCATTACCGCCAAACAAATATTTAATATCTGAAAAATATTAATCTTTTGGAGCAAGTCGACACAACGGAGCAATATCATGTACCGCGTAGAAACAAACCAATCCGATCGATAACCATGAGTTTTAGTTAGACTATTAGTCTGTCTCATGAGGATATATGTTCTGCTATGTTTACGAGGTTTTCATGTTTTAATTTGTGTTTGACCTTTTATTTGAGAAATAGATCGTTGCATACAACAGATAAAGCCAAACACATTGCATACAAGCATATACGACAATGAAATCATATGTAAAGTATATTATCCGTTGATTACGACGATTGATACTATTTCAATACCAAGTAAAAAGCAGGTCAAACTTACAAAATTCATTTATCGATATTTAAATTTATAATCTAGAAGTTTATATAAATGTGCACCTGATCATACACCAGAAACCACTAGTAATATATTTCTTTATTAGAGCTTAGCATGATACTAAGGATGTTAAAGTAGACTCGGTCACACACGCACATATATGAAGATACATATATACATAAGTTATGTTATTATAAGAAAACAAGGAGAACCGTTATTATGACACACTATTTAAATTTCTCACAGCACAATTGTTATTGATATACATTGCAATTGTATGATAAAAATAATATAGTTAATATTACCAAACATTCAAATATGGATAAGTATGGAACTAATAGATAAAACACTATACTCGTTAAGATAATAACATGACTAAAGTAAGTCACAAACAAGTATAAAAGTTTAGTATAACATATTTATTTAACCCGCCCCAGGCCCAAAATGGCTCCATCAATTATCCGCGATAGAGCAAGGCGGCCTGTTCTAGGCACACCAAGCCGATCGTGCAGAGGGCACCAAGGAATGGGTGCTCGTGCAACTTGGTGTTGGGGATCCCGATCAAACTACGGACGACATCCTAGTGAGGAGGGTCTATCGGTTGCGGCGCTTCAAGGATGACGGCTACGACCACTCCATGTCTGCTCCTTCTCGGCAAAAGAGGAAGCACGAGGAGTGAACACGGCCCGCTCTCTCTCCCTCGGGCATGATATAAGACCCGGCAGGTGGACCAGCTCCCTTCCAGTCCTCCGTCCCCCTCCCGTGCCCGAAAAAAAAGTTCCAAGATTCCAAGAACCCCCCGCCTTGGCTATCGCCGACGAGTCGGTGTTTCTTTCCCATCCGTACGATCTTGAACTGTTGTAGCGTTACCTCAGACCTAGAGTTGATTCCGGGTGCTCCCTCCTCCTGGATCCACGAGGCGGACTTGTATGAGGTCGACACCGCCAACCTTACGGCGAGATACGCGGCGGTCACCGTCGGCAGCAGCGAATTATCTAGCAAAAGATTTGTATGGTTTATAGGAACATATATACGACATAGACAAAACATACATGTTAGGTGCTTGTTTTAGGTGCAATGGCACATAATCCACGGACATATGTCAAACCATCTCCAAAGGGACACATTGTGTCCAAAATCTTTAACAAATTACGGAATGCCGTTGGAGTTACCCTGACAAGATCAAAATGGCCGTCAAATCTGAAGATATGACTGGTGCAACCTATGAAACGCAATTTGTACAAGCCAGACGTAAAGGGGCGTGGATGCACGTTCTGCATGAGAAGACTTCCATTTTTTTATTCTTGCAGTTGACTCCGTCGTTTACTCTGGTAGCTAGTATCTCGTGGTTATTTTCTAGTGGATGCTAACTGTAAAGGCAGTGCCCACAAATTCACACACGACCATAAATATTCTGCGGAGAAAGGCGGCGAGAAACGCTGGGCGTGTGAGTGCACATGGAAATGCAGGCCAGGCCAGACCATGCATGATAGGATGTTTCACTAGTCAAGAAATAGGCATTTGTGGTGAAGCGACTGAGGAGAGACATCAAAATGGCAACGGGAATAAAGTGCTGAGTTAACTTGTCCACCTGCTTATTCTCCGTCTCCGCTTGACATTTGTGGCTCGTTGAAAGAAATTCGGCTTGGCTTTATCATCTGTCGATGCTAGATTAGTAGCCCCCCTGTTTATCTTTGTGCTGGACCTTTAGCACTCTGTTTTCCATAAATTATTCCCACGAGCTTTGTTTGTGTTGAGAGTACACCAAGAGAATAATTATGGAGATTATGATGAAAAGATTCTGTACAGTTTTGCTTGCCAAAGTTAAATAGAATGGTTCAGGCTGGCGCTTGTTGGTGCCGTAGATTTCTCAAAAAAAAAAAAAAAAAAACAATGGAGATTACTGGAAACAAAGTGATTTCATCTCTATGGAAATAGCTATGAGGTCACGAGTAGGAAAACTACAGAGAAACCGAGTCAGTCACCAGTGAGGAATGCGAACTACAGAGGAATGCTCTATGAAACCAAGCTTGACGTCTGTGTCTTGTTCCAGGAAATTTGTCCAACTTTTTTATCATTCCGTGGTGCCCTGGTGCTAGACCTAGACTGGTGCCCATCCGCCTCGTAGAGTAATAATCTCGGTGCCATTGCGTGTATTCCATGGAACTCCGCTTGACATTTGTGACTCGATACGAGAAATTCGGCTTGGCTTTATCATCTGTCAATGCTGAATTTCCAAATATAATCTTTGTGCTGGATACTCATTAATTTTGATTGTGTGGAGATTTCACCCAGGGAATATATTATTATGGTGACAATGGGAAATAAGTTTGTTTTCACGACTCGGAGAACAACAGAAAAACTGCGCGTGAGTCATGAGTGATTGAGTGATTTTGAATTGTTGCGGCGCTATCTCAGACCTAGTTAGAATCAATTCCGGGGAACTCACTGCTCTAGGATCCACGAGGAGGCCACTACCAATGCCGGCGAATCAATTTGGTACTTCTTCACATCAATCTGCTCGAAGACGGGATACTAGAAGCTGGTGGTTAGAGCGCGCGGCAAGCCAGTCCTCAGCGCCATTGACGGTGCGCCAGAAATATTCCGCCGGAAGCAGAGTTTCACTTTTACGGAGAAAAACTCTCTTCAATTAGATGTCGTCCGGAGTTGGCTTGGGATCCTCCACACTGAGCTGCACCAGCAACCACTCCTTGGTTTCTCGACACGTGGCTTTGGTGCGCTCGGAATGGTTGTTGTGCCACATACCCTTGGTGGATCATCGATTGGAACGTCCTCGAGCAGTGTTGTAGCATCCGCCGTCGCTGGTGTAGGAGGGACCAAGGTGTCCTTCATTAGGACTGATCCAATAGAAAAACGCGGGGCGAATAAAAATGAATACAATTTATATTGAACTTCTATACTTCTCTTGGTTTTATTGTTGGCGTGTTGTAACACTACAAGTATAATTTTCTTTTCTTCACATAGTTTAACGACATAACTAGCAATATTACTAAATAAAATTTGTTCTTTGTAGTGAATTCATTTAAAATACTAAACTGTAGTTTGTAACAAAACTTCTTCTAAAACTATGTTTTCTACAATCCATAATTTTATAACTTATAAGTATTTATTGTAAAGATCCGTAGAGATTATGATCTAACAAATGTCTCAATAGAAATTTCTAGTGTATGATTAAGTAAGTATCTTTATAGAAACTTGAAGAGCATGAACTGGACCAGTGACACTAGTTTTTATGGTTAAAATTGTCGCTAATAAAAATTTAACAAAGTGTCTATGTTTCGTACTTGGTATTGAAGCAACATTGTTGAGGGTAATCACTAATAAAAATATGAGGATGACTGGCTTAAGAGCATATCTCTAGCAGATATCTTATCCCGTCAGCCTGTAAACCCGAGATAAAGGGCACGATAAACGCTTTTTAAGGGCTGGTTTGGGCTGGGGCCGAACATACCCTGTTCTGTTTTACCGCTCGGCTTTGTGGGGTCTGTTCGGATGCAACCCAAACCAAGCCTTAAAACACATGGGTTTTTCAGCATTTCAACACATATGTGTCATATGACATAAAAATATGAAACCAATATAAACTAAAAATGAATATTGTTAATTGCACAATACAACAATAATCCAAATTACAATAATGGTTCAAATCACAATGGCAAACCTAGCTTGCAAAACACCTCTCAATGTCATGTCGGCATGCCTCTTGTGCCTTGGCAAATTCACCTTCCTTCCTGTTCTTGGGATTTGAGATGATCTTCATAAATGTTGACCAAGTAGGATATATATTGTCGGCAAGATAATACCCCTTGTGTAGGGATGCCCATTTACTGTGCAGTTGCAAGCCAGAGCATCACCACTAGCTAGCCTCGTAAATAGATGAGACTGATACAATACATTGATGTCATTGAGTGTACCCGGCAAACCAAATAAATAATGTCAAATCCACAAATACTTGGATGCAACGGACTCAAATACAATTGTTGCATCACCACTCCTGATGTAAACTACTTTTGATGAGTGTTCCATCACTCATACTCTGCTTAACATACCTATACCATATGCTCAAAGTAAGCATCATTTTTTCTATACCATCTAAGCCGAAAAAACACCATTGTGTTTTGAGATTTGTTGTGATCAGTATTGACTTGAACTTTGTTCTTTTGACAATATTGTAACATAAATAGATGTTTAAACTTGTTCTTATAAGCTACTTAATGGTTGGCGCTCAGTCACTTGGATCGACCTCATGGTTATCTTTGTCACTATGGATTGGTGGTGTATGTTGTCTTCAGCCGATGGGTTCTCGTTGGGGTTTCCTTCGCATTGTAGAGCTGAGGGGTTTGTGGTTGTTGCGCGATGGGAGTGGTTGTTGTGCAATCATCAGCTTCATGTTTTGGGAGTAGTCCTCTTATGGTATGCTTGTATCGCTTTTGGTTGGCTTTCCGTTAATTAATTGAGAAACTCTCCTAATTAATAGAATGGGACAAGCCTTTTGTCCTCGGCTTTAAAAAAATTGGTTACAAAATGTGGGAGTTCATGCGTGTTTGTGTGATCATTACAACATGATCACGGAAACCCGTGATGATTGTAACCATGATTTAGACTGGGACTTCATGGGCCTTTTAATTGCTTCCGAGCATAGACCGGCCGAGTTCAAAGATTATCTTGAGATGTATCAGTAAATCCATGACTGATCGGCGTATATCAACGGTTCTAAAGTATTCTAGTTGAGCACATGTGAATTTACAAAAGAAATGAGTATTTTTCATTTTAATGTGTTGTGCAGGATTTTTTTAAGATTGTTGAAATTTGACTTTTAATTTGAATTATCGTGTGAATTTGAATGTGTTATAACGTTTTCATTTTTTGTGTGTTAGAATTATCTATAATTTATATGCAAATAGGAATATATATATACCAAATTAGACAAAGCAGATTATCACATGTCTCTTTTAGGGTGCAGTGGCACATGATCCGCAGACATATGTCCGGCCAGCCCCAAATGAACACGTTGTGTCCAAAATCGTACATGATTTACAGAGTGCCGTCGGAGTTGTCGTGACAAGATCAAAATTTCCGTCACAAGTGCAACCTAAGAAACCCAATCTGTACAAACCAGATGTAAAGCATGGATGTGGAATTGTGGATGCACGATGTGCATTACTCACTCCGTTCCACAATATAAAATGTTTTAGGTGATTCACATGTTGTCTAGATTCAGATTAAAATGAGTGTACATATACACAAAACCGTGTCTAGATACATGTATGAACATGGAAAAGACCTAAGACGTCTTATATTGTGTAAAGGAGGGACTAGAAGACTTCCATATTTTTATTGTTCTTGCAATTGACCTAAGACGTTTACTTTGTTATATAGTATCTTTTGGTTACCCTGCATTTCCTAGTGGATGCTAACTGTAAAGACAACGCCCACAAAATTCACACACGGCCATAAATATTCTGCAGAGAAAGGCGGCGAGAAACAGTGGGCGCGGCGTGTGAGTGCATGGAAATGCAGGCCAGGCCGTGCATGATATGATGTTTCACTAGCCAAGAAATAGGCATTTGTGGTGAGGCGAGTGAGGAGAGACATCTAAATGGCATAGGGAATAAAGTGCTGAGTTAACTTGTCCACCTTGCTTATTCTCCGTCTGGTCTTACGTGTATTTCGTGAAACTCCGCTTCACAAGTGTGACTCGCTGCAAGAAATTCCACTTGGCTTTATCTCTGTCAATGGTAGATTAGTAGCCCCTGTTTATCTTTTTTTTTTGGCGTAGCCCCCTGTTTATCTTTGTGCTGGAACTTTAGCACTCTGTTTTCCAAAAATAACTATTCCCACGAGCTTTGTTTGTGTGGAGAGTACACCAAGAGAATAATTATGGAGATTATGACGTAAAGTCTGTACTGTTTTGCTTGCCGAAGTTAAATTAAATGGTTCAGGCTGGTGCTTGTTGCCTGCCGTAGATTTCTCAAAATAACAATGGATATTACTGGAAAAAGAGTGATTTCATCTCTATGGAAAGAGCCATGAGATATTTGTTTCACGAGTAGGAACCGGGTGAGTCATCAGTGATCCCGTTTCGGAAAAAAAAAGTGATTCACCAGTGAGGAATGCGAATTACATTAACTTCTGTTTGGTTTTATGCTCCATTTGGCATTGCGCGCGGTGCGCTCTATGAAACCAAGCTTGACGTCTGTGGCTCATTCCAGGAAATTTGTCCAACTTTTTATCATTCCGTGGTGCACTGGTGCTAGACCTAGACTGGTATATACCCATCCGCCTCGTAGAGTAATATTCTCGGTGGCATTGCGTGTATCCCATGGAATTCCGCTTGACATCTGTGAGTCGTTACAAAAAAATCGGCTTGGCTTTATCATCTGTCAATGCTGGATTAGTAACGTTCTGTTTTCCAAAAATATAATCTTTGTGCTGGACCAATAGCCTCTATTTTCAAAAATAACACTCATAAACTTTGATTGTGTGGAGATTTCACCCAGGGGGATTATTACGGTGATAATGGGAAATAAGTTTGTTTTTACGACTCGGAGAACAACAGAGGAACTGCGTGAGTCATGAGTGATGAATGACATCTAAAGCTAAGAGGTTGATACAAGTGTTACGTCAACTCCTGTTTGGTTTATGGTCCATTTAGCATTGCGCACGGTGCGCTCTATCAAACCCAGCTTGACGTTTGTGGCCCGTTCCAGGAATTTCGTCCATCTTTTTATCATTCTCTAGTGCTAGTCTTAGAATGGTATCCATCCGCTTCCTAGAGTAATGATAATCTCGATAATGATCAAGGGCAATTCGACGTAGTTTCAGGCTTCTTTTTACACCGCGGGGTGCTCCTAGTTCACATTTTGGTGCTATGCATGATGAACTACCAGCTTTCAACAAAGAGCATCCTCACCGACATTCACATTAGCCCACCCAATAAATTTATTGGGACGCCGGACATAAAAAACCCGCACAACCTGGCACTCCCACCATGTCCCACGTCCATAGCAAACATCGCCACGTAATTGACACAACTGAAACCCTATTTCACTTTCCCCTTTCCTACCCCTTCCACTTCTCATTCATTTAACTCGCTTGTTGCCCCTCTCATTCCCGCCGATCCAACGTCGCTGCCGGCGCATTTTGTTCGTCGTCGCCGCCGATGTCGGAGGTCCTGCATCCTCGCACGAGGCTAGACGAGATTTAGGATGTGGCCTGGGAGTTAGAGAAGCCCCGAACGAAGATGGTCACGGCCGACCGCAACGGACCGCGCTGCGCTGAGATGGCCAGGAAGAGACGGCCATGGAGATTGCGGCCCTGTTGCAAGCGCTGAGCGCTATCACCAGCATCAAACTGAATACTTGTTGAAGCCAAGGGAGTGGTGCTCCGCTGCGACCAGTTCAAGGAGTGCATCGCCGTATGATCCGTGGTGACGCCGGCTTCACAGTTCTACCCCGTGATTGTCGAGGGCGAGCCTATGTTCGACCCCTGTGTCGTATGTTTCCCTATTGGCATGACCCTCGACAGATCGGGATCTGCGTGACGTCAACCACTCCTACTTTAAAATGTGACACCACCAATTAATGCCTCTTCGGCATGACAATCGATGGTGCTGGCTGTGCTGGTGGGTACGCTATCAACTTGTTCAATGGAATGTCGCACTTTGATTTTAGGGCTAACGAGGTATGGAAACCGACACATCAAGAATTAAGACGATTTTGGATGTATCGCAATATATGATAAAGATATGAAAGGGTACGGGAAGATCTTAATTGACCCGACCTGTCGACCATGTCTCCGCCGGTAAGGGCTTGGCATGTGCTCAATCAACGAAGCCTCTTGCGTGAAATGGGTTTTGCAACGACAGTGACGGAGGAGCCAACAACAGCGACAACAACGGTGTTGGAGGAGCCAACAACAATGGCAATGGCGGCAACGGAGGAGCCAACACCAGCGCCGGCGGAGGAGTCAACATCTTTGATTTGATTTCTATGCATTCGATGTTGTAGTATGTGACCGAACATGATACCTTTTTTATGGCTGAGACTTTGAATTTAGACTATATGTTTGAAAATGAGGTCAAAATTCTATTGGGAGAATCTATTGGGAGCCGCCGCTTACACATGTGTCGACACTTACAATAACACCATCCAGCACAGTTGCCGGACCGGCTATTGCGAGCGTCGTCGGTGTAGATGCCCTAGCCGAAGAGAGATATGTTATACAACATGCAGGATTGTAGCGAGTGAGGAGTGACATCAAAACGGCAATGAGAATAAAGCGTCGCATCAAACTTGTGTGTCGTTTGTGCTCCCGGTTGGTGTCAAGGTGCACTCCACGAAACTCCGCTTGACATTTGTGGCTCCTTGCAGAAAATCTCCATCCAACTTTATACCTTCGTGATAAGCAGCTTACGCTAGACTAGCAACAACCGTCCTGACATTTGTCAGCCTACTACCAGGAAACCCCGGCCGACTTCGTTCCATCACTTTCTAGCAGTAGTCAGTAGCCATCAGCTTCAATTCACGTAATTATCAATCTTTATGGGGAGAATTCAGGCTGGTGCAGTTGTAGTGTGAGCGTTTGACAGAGTGAAGAACATGGCAATGGGTTTTGTTTTTTTTTAACAGGGCAATGGGTTCTTCACGAGTCAAAAGAAACTATGAAGGCACAAGGCAATGAACTGAGTCAATGGTGAGTGACGTGGAAAGGAAAGTGCAGAAAGTCTTATATTAAATTCTTTTTGTTCTATGCTCCATTCGGCATTGCCGGGACCTTAGGAAACTGTGTTTGGCGATTGTGGTGCCAAGCTGAGAGCTATATGTATCTAACCTTTACCAAGTAAGAATGCTAAATTGATATGAATCTCCGGGATAACTCAGGCCGCAACATAATGATGGATAAAGAAGTTAAAAATGCTAAACTACAACTCCCTTCGTTCCTGAGAAAAGGCTTATATAATTGTCCAAAGTTAAACAACGTAAAATTTGACAGAGTTTCTAGAAAAACAAAAACATTATACTACTTCCTCCGTTTTTTTATACATTGCGTTCTAGCAATTTTTTAAGTCAAACTTTTAAAACTTTGACCAAGTATATACGAAAATATATCAATATCAATTGTACATAATAGAAAAATATGTTTCATGATCATTCTAATAGTATTAAAATTATATTATAGATGTTTATATTTTTTTCTAAATATTTGGTCAAACTTAACAAAATTTGACTTTGACTAAACCCAGAACGCAAAGTAATTGTAAACGGAGGGAGTACCTCCGTTCCAAAATACAGTATAAGTTATTTTAGTAGGCCATTTTGTCCTACCAAACCGTTTTACATTGTGAAATAGAGGTAATAACAGCTAAAGAGAAATAAGTGTAAAGCGAGTATCAGAAAAAAAATGCTTTTTTGTGCCGTCCTGAGGGAATATTAAATATAAAATTCACACCATCGAAAGAAAAGTAATTATCAAAGTGTAAAGCGAATAGAGAAATGACAAGCCCATTGAATAGCTGAAGAAAGCTGGCAATACCTTGCGTGCATTGTACATGATTCCATGGCAAAATATGATCAAAGCCGGACAGAACAAAAAAAGAGGTTGTCTGGTATCGTAATCATGCCATGTAGATTTGCACTGTCTGCAACCGAGATCCTTGCTTTGTTTCGACCTTAATTTACTCCTAACACGGAAGTGATTATGAGCAAGATCACAATGATTGTCTTCACTTGAGGTAAAGCAACGGAGTATTTATACATTGTGCATGAAGAAAACATGATTTGAGCTGCCGAAATAGAGCACGATGAATTAAGATTGAAGATCAATTAGTATGTGGGCACCATCTATCCAGTGCAAACGGCATTGTCCACTAAGCTATGTTTTTTTAATTAAGGAATGTGACACTCACATATGGACATTTTCTATCTCTAATAGGGAATATATTAATATCAAGACGATACCTCTAGAATGTTTATACATTTGCATATGTTTGATACGAATTTCTAATGGAGCATTTGTATGAGTTTGCTCCTATTCATTAGCATTTTTAGCGCCACTAGTTTAATTGCACATTTTCGCATTAATAATTTGTGTGGTCAATGTAAAATGATCGAGGTCACTACTCTTGTATAGATTTGTTTATCCGATTTGCAAGGATGAGAAAACTATTGACGAAAGTTATATTGTTCAAGTTTCTTATGGGTGTCAACTATGCATTGATAGAGAAAAAGGCAAAAATTCGTCGGTGTACAAATTATGACATATAAAGCCATGTACACCCATAATGTTCTATTCGTTGAAAAACAAAACCATGTGTGTGCAACTTTGCATCCTTCCTAGTTTAAGCAAAAGAAAGATGAGAAAAAAGTTTGCAAAGAATGCACACTAGCTACCAAAAGAATATTTATGTAGCATGTGAACTGGCAGAAGATATGAGGAAATGGACGTCTGGCCATTGCAGAAAACCACTTGTGTAGACACATAGAAATAGGCGACCACCGTCACATGGAACAGATTTAATTAACCACAAAGCAACAAGAACGATATGAACATCTTTATTCGTTAGCCAGAAAGATGCAATAAGAAATCAAGAAAGTTGAGCCATTTCAAGCCTTGTGCGAGCCGCTAGGAAAGGACCTATTTTGAGCAGGTGCCCCAAAACAAGTATCTGGCCCCGACCTAACCCCACTGAGTTGATAGACTTTTTTTTCTCACTTTTCCTTCAGGAAAATTATGAGGAGAAAATTTTAAAAAGTAGCAGCATGTTGTGTCTTTTGAGAAGCCTTTTTGCCGAGTATAAAACTAGCAGACATCCCTCCCATCTTGAACAGGCAGCAGCATCTCTCGAGCTCTTCTTCACATTTCTGCCTTTCCAGTTTTATTCAACCTTTCCTCCACTTACTAGTCTTTGCAGCAGCCTCTTCCCATTGTTGGCCATGCGGCTTCCTGTGGTGTTCTTTGCATGCTGCGCTCTCTTGGCACTGCATTGTGCAGAGGCAGCCAAGGCCAGGCACTTGAAATGGGAGGTGAACATGTTCTGGTCGCCGGACTGCGAGGAGAAGGTGCTCATCGGCATCAACGGCCAGTTCCCCGGCCCAACGATACGCGCCAAGGCCGGCGACACCATCGTCGTGGAGCTTAAGAACGGGCTGCACACCGAGGGGGTGGTCATCCATTGGCACGGAATCAGACAGGTAACCACATAAGCACACTGTCTGTCATATCTAACTCTTTCCCATGACATGTTCATACAGAGCTGAGCTAGCAATGAGATGTTCTTTCGACACATCAAAACAAGATGTTCTTTGGCTAACATTTCAACAATGGCATGACAGATTGGGACGCCATGGGCGGACGGCACAGCGGCGATCTCCCAATGCGCAATCAACCCCGAAGAAACCTTTACTTATCGATTCGTTGTCGACAAGGTATTGACCAAATCTCCTACACGACACAGTAATAGTTGTTAGCAGCAAGAAACTGATCTTAACCCCAAGATATTAGTGTCAAGTGTTGAAAACTTCATCTTATTTTTTCTGTTTACCTACACTTGTAACTGATCAAAGGTTGGCTCATGGCTTGCAGCCAGGAACATACTTCTACCATGGCCACTACGGGATGCAGAGGGCAGCAGGGCTGTACGGGTCTCTGATCGTAGATGTGGCAGATGGGGAGGAGGAACCGTTCAAGTATGACGGCGAGCTGAACCTGCTGCTGAGCGATTGGTACCATGAGAGCATCTACAACCAGATGGTTGGCCTCTCCTCCAGCCCCATGAGATGGATCGGCGAGCCGCAGGTAAACCGTTGATTATTGATCTCAACCAAACTGTGCTGATGTTCTTGCGTAGATGCAGTATTTGATATTTCAGCTATATGGAGTTCTCATGGTAGAAAAATATTTTATGATTGGTGTGAGTGACAATCAGGACCGTCGAAAAACATTGTTTCGAGTAAACTTCAAAAGACAAAAATAATATTACCTGGGTACTTCAAGACAAATGGCACTGGGATTTTGTATCACATCCGTCTTATTAGGAGGATCTCAGAAAGAGCACATGGTTTCTGTCCTCTTCTGAATATTTGAACTGGAATGCCCTAGAAAAGATCAGTTAACTGGTGGACTGGGTGCTTTAAAGATCGTGCAACCTCCTTAGTTTGAAAAACTAACACATCCCTTTCCTACTATAATTTATTATATTTCATACCTCGCAATTTTTCAGACATTGCGGGTTAAATTATTGTTGTGCAATAGTACAGTTAAAAAAAGAATTGTTGGTACACCATACAGATGAGTAGGACAGTAAAAAGGCATGGCCACGATTTGTTTGCTATGAAAATGATCACTCTTGTGAGTTAAATATTAGTTTAGGCGCAAAATCTTGGGTTGTTGCTAGACCAATCACTAAAGTTAAGCAAGCATTGCCTCCAAGATGCAGCTGGTGGTGATAAACTACATCCAGCTTTTTCATCAGGGCCAGAAAGCTCGCATGCATCCAGGGCCGGCCAACTGTGCTGATCAGAAAGGCAACAAAACGAATGGAACCCACCCTATTGGGCTTCCTTACAAAGAAGGTCTCCAATGTATAGGACAGTTTGTAGACTCGAGACCAGTATTATATGTGTGCTAACAGTGTCAGAACATATCATGTTCCTATGCACAGCATACAAATTTCTGAAGAAAAGGTTTGGGGTGTCACAAGGCCACATGATTTGTGGTCATATGTCACCGAAAAGCACCAATGCAAGGACCCTTTCTCTCTCGATCTTGGAAACATCTGCCCGGGGAGATGCATGATGCAGAGCAGAGATGATAAAAAAGTTACAGGGGAGCAGTGAGGTGGTACTATTATTTGTGTGGGCAGCTTTGGCTTGGCCATTGGGTGGTCAGGGAAAAGGTCAAGCCACCA
Source organism: Poa pratensis (assembly GCA_947311845.1). Lineage (NCBI taxonomy): Eukaryota > Viridiplantae > Streptophyta > Magnoliopsida > Poales > Poaceae > Poa > Poa pratensis. Next base: position 25,703,904 of record CAMZMU010000078.1, on the reverse strand, counting down.
AGTGGTAGATCTTTTTTCTTGTGTGCACACTGCACATGTAGATTGCATATGCAGTGCTTGTGTTGGGAAGAAAGTCCAATTAGAACAGTGGTGTGTCACTGCCGGTTCACACAAAGATGCACTTTGACACACAATGGGCATCTGGTAAATTACATGTCTTTGGGGAACTGAGGTCCATGGGTTGACAGGGTCAGTGGACTATTGTCAGTGCTAACATCTGTAGTGTTAGGAAACTTAATGTGTTGATTCAACACAAGAAAAACTTAACTGGAAGTGTTCAGTAATAATGGGACGCAATGGCACTGAATTGTTATTTTGAATCTCTGGTCACCTTAACTAATTCAGGCTGCATTTTCCTTTGGCAGATGATGTTTTCTTCTTGCAGTCCTTTTAAGGGAGATTCTGCCTGAATTTTTGGTGCTAACGATACGCACTGTTCTTGTTTCTTGTTCTGGTGCAGTCGTTGCTGATCAACGGAAGGGGGCAGTTCAACTGCTCGCTCGCGGCGGCGCACAATCCGGGCACCAAGCAATGCACCGCCGGAGGCAACAAGCATTGCGCCCCGGTGATCTTCCCCGTCCAGCCCAACAAAACCTATAGGCTCAGGATCGCCAGCACCACTTCACTGGCCTCTCTGAACCTCGCCATTGGGGTAAGCAAATCCATGATTAATAGTTCGCCAAGAAGAGAACAATATAACCTGTTGCTGCAATGTACAGAATCATGATCGGTTGTGTTTTTTTGGGTATCAGAATCACAAGCTGACGGTGGTGGAGGCCGACGGCAACTACGTGGAGCCGTTCGTCGTGGACGACATCGACATCTACTCCGGCGACAGCTACTCTGTCCTGCTCACCACCGACCAGAACCCGTCGTCCAACTACTGGATCAGCGTCGGCGTGCGCGGCAGGATGCCCAAGACGGCGCCGGCGTTGGCCCTGCTGAACTACCGGTCCAACCGCGGGTTCAAGCTGCCGGCCGTCGCGCCGCCGGTGACCCCGGTGTGGAACGACACCGCGCACAGCAAGGCCTTCACGTACCAGATCCGCGCCCGCGCCGGCACGCCCCCGCCGCCGGCGACATCGGACCGCCGCATCGAGCTTCTCAACACGCAGAACAAGATTGACGGCCACATCAAGTGGTCTATCAACAACGTCTCCATGGTGCTCCCGGCGACGCCGTACCTGGGCTCCCTCAAGCTCGGGCTCAAGACGGCGCTCGCCGCGGCACGTCCCGCCGACACGTTCGGGCGCGCCTACGACGTCACGCGGCCGCCGCACAACCCGAACACGACCACGGGGGACAACGTGTACGTGCTGCGCCACAACACCACCGTCGACGTCGTGCTCCAGAACGCCAACGCGCTGGCGCACAACGTCAGCGAGGTGCACCCGTGGCACCTGCACGGCCACGACTTCTGGGTGCTCGGCTACGGCGACGGGGCATACAAGGGGGACGCCGAAGACGCGGCGAGGCTCAACCTCGTGAACCCGCCGCTGCGGAACACGGCGGTGATCTTTCCCTACGGGTGGACGGCGCTCCGGTTCGTGGCGGACAACCCGGGCGTGTGGGCGTTCCACTGCCACATCGAGCCGCACCTGCACATGGGCATGGGCGTCATCTTCGCCGAGGCCATCGACCGGGTCGGCAAGGTGCCCAGGGAGGCCGTCTCATGCGGCGCCACCGCCACCGCGCTCATGAACGGCGACCACCTCTGATTCACTGATTGTGAATCGCCTGTGAGACTGTGTCTATGAGCCTAGCTAATTTTGTGTGAGGCGGTAACCTACGCCTACGCGGCGTCGCGTGCGATTCAAGCGTACGTGTTCTTTGTGGAATTGTGGTTCCCAATTAGTTAGGGTTTAGGGTTCTTCCATTATTCTTCCTCCTCTTCGCTATTGGAGACTGAAATTGTATTTGTTAACTAGTGCTTGCGATTTTATTGGAATGCAACGCCGCAACGGTATGGTGTCTAGGCAGTAATAATGTACGTAGTGTCAACAAGGTTAAGTCTGGATCTAATAAACAAGGTTAAGTCTTGATGGATTTTTACACGAATAAAATTATTTTAAAGTAATGGTGGTTTACCAATATTACGAATTTTTAATGCATATTAATCTCATTTCTAAAGATCTAAAATGACTCAAGTGTCAAAAGTATTTAAATTACAGTCCTGAATTTCCTTGTGGTTTTCGGGTTCCTCTGTAAATTTTATCGACTCATTTGCATTCTTAGGCATCCCATGGGCCTATCTTTTGCACAAACCCTTCTCATTTTCTTTGGAGCCCAGCCCATTTTCTTTTAACCCTTCTGCCTCTTCCATATGACTGTATTACCTGATCTCAAAAAACAAAATCTAACTGTATTAGAGCATCTCCAGTCGGAGTTGCCAAATTTGGTCCCCAAACTGTCCGCCACGTCCGGACGTGTCCGCGGACAGTGACCGGACAGCCCCCAAAACTCGTGTCCTACAAGCATAATCATCAAATCATCCACCTCAAAACTATATGGGCATGCAACGTAGATCATAGGGATAGATAGTTTAAAGATCATATGAATAAAACTTAGTTCGAACATGCACGGACATAGTTCAACACACAAATTAAACGGACAGAGTTCAGGGCATCACACACGGATGCACATTCGTCGGAGAGACCAGGTTCTTAGAGATTGGGCGGAATCGGGCCCTTGTTCGCCGCTTCCGCCGCTGCCGCTTCCTCCTCTACACGGGCCCTTGCTCGAGCTCGCCATGCCTTGCGAGCCCCAGCTTCACGCTCCTTTTGCTGCCGGCTCTTCGTTGCCTCGCGTTCCCTTTGCCGAGAACGTCGTTCCATCCGAGCCTGGCTCTCCACTTGGCGGACCATGTCCCTCTTCTCGGCGTCCGGCGTGTAGTCCACGAAAGGACTATCCTTCAGTATGTCCCAACAATGGCCAAGGTTCCACTCCCTTGTCGTCGGCCTCCCCGCAAGCGCATTGTACAGTGGGATGACATCCCCCATCTATGAAAATTGAATCAATATCTAATCAACGAAATGAAGCAAGTAGGATACGACATTGTTGATGAACCACATGAAACTTACGCAACCCATTTGGGCATAGCATCCGGCAAACTTGTTAATCTCGGCGACGATGCATTGCCACCTATGGCGGAGAGAGCCCTCATTGCGGACAACTTCCGAGTTAGCATTGAACAGTTGAGAGATCCGGCCCCAAAATGAAGCTTGGTTGTAGCATCCGTTTTGAGCATCGGGCGGGGTGGACAACCACGCATTGCACAACACCTCATCATCACTAACCGAGTACATATTCCCTCTAAAAATGACCTACGGGCTCAAAAATTTCGTACATTAACAAATTTCTACGCATCCTACTTGTTCCTAAATCCTACAATGGTGGAAGGTAGAGACATACCCGTGGATGAGCCTCCACTGGTGCGGTTGAGCCGGCTCCGGAAACGGCCGCACAGCCGGAGCAAAGAGTCGCCACCACCGATTTAACTGATGGCGGCGCGGCTTCCTTCTCCGCCCCGGGCAGCTACCCACCTCCTCCTCCTCCTCCTCCTCCTCCGCGAACGCATCCCAGTACATCTCAATCCCGGACACCGAAGATCCGCTGCCAGAGTCGACCATCCGTGAAGCTCTACGGGCGGAGAAGAGTGACAATGGATTGGAGTGGGAAGGGGATCGAAGGAGAGTGAGCTAGGGTTCCATCCGGGGTAGGGATTGCGTGGATATATGTGGGGTCGCAGTGGGCCGCTTCCGACGTGGTGGCCTGTCTGGGCGCGTCCGGACCGCCCCAAACGCTCCTTACATATGGGCTGGCTTTGGGGTGTGCCGGACAGTCCGAACGTTTGGTTGAGTTTGGGGGGAGCCGTTGGGTGCTGGTTTTTAGCCCAAGCCGGACGTATATGGCGGATTTGGGGGAGCCGGTTGGGGATGCATGCTCTTACCTTGCTATACATGAATTCGATATGGTTCTAAGCAATTATGCTTCATCCAACATGACCTGATTCAATGTATTGTTCTGGCCAAGTGAAAAGTTATGCACATTGTGGTGACACTACTCATATGTTTTGTAGCTTAAAAAAAGTTCCTCTTAAATTTAATATTGTGCAGCACGTGTGATACATTATCTTTTTTGCTCGTTTTTAAATTCACGCTATTGAATATAGTAACTTGGACAAAATTCCGGCTGTCCGCCACTCTCTCAGCTCGGTGATGATCTTCTCCACCGGACTTACGTGTAAAACGATGATGTCCCTGATCGACGCAAACTGAAACCGGACGGGCACGCCGGCCAGGACATGTCGCGAGTGGCGACGTTTCGTCGATCGGAGCGCTCTCACTTTCTTCCCCGGTGATCTACACAATCGTCATAAAGAGGTCTCCTCTGTCCTCTGTTAGAGGAGCAAGAGTACGCCTATGTACGTTGCGACGTTCCGCTGTTGGCTGGCTGGCTCCATGCGCGCACATGTTGGGTTTGTTCTAGCAGAATATGGCCCATCCAAATCGGCCGGAATCTACAGTTTACACACGGAATGTGCACGTTTACACCGCCAGCCGGCCGGAGTCACGACAGATCTAGTTCGGCGGCACGTCGCGCAGACACCCACGCCTCCTCGATGAGGAAGCTGTGCCCCGGTACTACGCGGAGCCAGGCCGGAATTGTAGCCCCCGGTCTCATAGGGTGCGTTTGGTAGGCTGCACCCACATTTCATCTCCATGGGACAGGTTTGGCAGGACCTGGTCTGGCTGAGTCACCCTCTCAGCCTGGTTCTACAGTTCGTTTAGTAGCCAGCATCGCATCGCTAGCACACTTTTCTGCACACCGTTTGGTTGTATGCAAGTTTTTGTTAGTCTCACCTTTCTTCACATAGGTGAAGTTACCATCCGTCACCATGCTTGGATAAGGTCCATGGTATACCAATGGAGTGACGACGACGTGGCATGGCGGCGACGGAGGTGGACGGCGACGACGCGGCATGGCGGAACCGAGGTCGACCGAGGCGCGGCATGGCAGCGGAATAGCTCGACGGAGACAACGGCGTGGGCGGCAGCGACGAAGGCCATTGCGGCGACGGCGTGGACGGACACAGCAGTGTGGGCGGCAGCGACAGACTGACAGCGATGGATGTTGCTGACGGAGACGGCGGGAGGTTGTGGCGACAAAAGATGTCGGAGCTCACCGGCGACTAGGGTTGTAAACGGATCGGATCGGATCGGATTTTGCCTCTACCATATCCTTTACCATATTTTTTTCTCGGATTCGGATCGGATCGGATAATGAACGGTTGCAGATTCGGGGGCGGATAGATATAATCACGGATTCGGAACGGAAACGGAGCGGATTCGGGGCGGAAAGAAAATTATTCGGATCGGTATGCGCAATGTACATCATCAACCCACATAACCAAAAACAATAGCTCAACAACATAATAATCTAACAAAGTTGTACTCTATTAGTTTAGACAAATAGAACTAACTATAAATTGTGCTCCACAAATAAACTTCACAACTCACTAACTACAAATTGTGCTCTATTAGTTTAGACATTTCGGTAGAAAATCGGATTATTCGGATTATAACCATCGGATAATCCTAATTAATATTCGGATAATCCATATTCGGATGCTATTTTATATACCATATCTTATACCGTATCCGGGTGTTCAGTTCGGAATCGGATATCCTTATCCGATAGATTCTTCGGAACCGGATATGGATTCTTTAAAATGGATTCGGCGACGAATTCGGGACGGAAATTATCCTATCCGTTTACACCCCTACCGGCGACAAGGACGTACAACAAGAACAGTCTAAATACGCATAGATACATTACATGATTTATTCATCTACTAGCATCTAAACGAAAAACTTACAACATGAAAGTTGTGAGAAATGGTGATGCGAAGCTACTCCTAAAAGGAAATTTTAAACCATCAATTGTGTGCGGTTAATTTGGCGAAATTCGTCACAAAGGGATTTACGCATGAACACGAAATTAGAAGTTAAGACTTAACGAAAGTCGAAACCGATTGTCAGAATGGAAGCACATAATCAATGCGGATCATTTTCGTGTATAGCGTATTTTGATTTGAGCATTGTAGCATCAGTTGGGAGGAAGAAGAAGAAGTAAGCCTAAGAAGGGTGAGGGGAAGCCATGGTGAGCAACGTGGTTGCAGCTGGAGCGGTCGCTTTTGCAGCTGGCAGGCCTATCTCCACGGGAACGGTCGATCTGAGCGTACCTGCTGGGATTGGCCCGACGCTGCTTTAAGAAGCGCGCTGGCCACAACGCGAAGCCTCTGCACGCAACTAAACAGCTCATTTTCATTTCCCCAGCTGCAAGTCAAGTGGGCTGCAGGCTACCAAACACGCTCATAGTTGTGCGTCATTTCGTTGGAAACCCCATTTGGAGCTCGTCCTAGAGGGAGCTCCTTATCCCCAGCAACCGTTCCACTTTGTGATATGTGCCTTTGGTGTATTTGTCAGTCGTATTCAAGCATATGTCTGGTACAGAATGATATCACCTTCATACAAACAGTGCATGTCCCCCACCAGGTGGCCCATCTGACCAAAATTAAAGAGACAGCAATTTAATCGGCACACGATGGGTGGCATGTCATGGACTCAAGGTCACGGTACTGAAGAACATTGGTTCTTAGCTTTACCTCTCTCATACCAGTTGATTTAGAGTTATTAGCATAAAACCACCACATTTCACGTGAAATTTTGAAAAACCCACCACTTTGCGTTTGGATCACAAAAAACCACCAGTATTCACGACATTTGTTGCAATTCGCGCTAAAAACAAATTGAACACAAATTGACACGATTTCTGACAGTGGGTCCCACCAATAGGGGCTTACGTGGCAATAAGGTGGACAATTTTCTGAGGTGGACTCGGTTCCACTGGGTCCCACATGGGCAGCCCAACTTTAAAAAATTAAAATATCTAAAAAAAAAAGCCAGAACCGCTTCTGCAGCTCGTAGCGGTCGGCCGGGCACGATCCCACGGCCTGCAGCTCGCAGCCGCCGGTCGGGCGTTCGTGGAGATGAGCTTCCTCGTTGAGCTCGCCGCGGCCGGGGCCCCTCCGCAGCTCCTCGAGGTCTCCGCCGCCGGTCGGGGGAACTCTGCAGCTGACTCGCCGCCTGAATTGTAGAGATGCGGAGGTGTCCGAGCTCGGCCTCTCGCCGCCGTTCTGCGTCCCTTCGGTCGATTTGGGGGATGCTGGAGGGGGTAGAGGGAGCTGAAGCTTGAAGGCGAACGGCGAGCAGGGGCGGGCCAAGCTTGAAGGCGAACGGCGGCCATGGGCGGCCTCGTCCGGTGACTCCGCCGCCGTTTGGGGTGAGGACGAGCTCGCCGCCGTCGGGCCGAGCAGGGGTGGCCGAGCTCGTGGCCGTCGCATCCCCCAGCTCACGGCGGAGCTCGCCGCTGTCGCGTCCCCCGGCTCACGGCCGAGCTCGGGGCGCGCGGAGCGGATCTTGCCGGTGAGGTAGGAGGAGGCCTGCCGCCTGAGCTCGTGGAAGAACGGCGCGTCCATGACCGGCCGGCCGCACGCACGAACCAATTTTGCGCTCCCCCGCGTGGGTGCCAACGCCGGCAACCAGGTCGTGAACTGTGTGCAGAACTCGCATGATGGCAGCACGACCACTGTCCTCAGCCGGCTTCTAGCGCAAGGACGGGCAAGGTATGAGTGAATCGACCGCGCGGGCGCTCGGCCGGAGGCCGGGAAGATGAGGACGGTGCCCATGACTAGAAGCATCCCACGTCCGTCCTTTGACTTTTTTTTATTTTTTTAGATGTTTTTATTATCTGACAGGTGGGCCCATGTCCACGCCAGAAAAAAATCTACACTTGTTGCCACGTAAGCCCTGACTGGTGGGTCCCATGTGTCAGAAATCTTGTCAATTTGTGTTCAATCGATTATTAGCGCACATTGCAACAAATGTCGTGAATACTGGTGGTTTTTTGTGATCCAAACGCAAAGTGGTGGGTTTTTCGAAATTTCACGTGAAATGTGGTGGTTTTATGCTAATAACTCGTTGATTTAATAAAATTCATGTCAGCCTAAACCACAATAGCAGCATTCACAAATTTTGGTACGAGATATTCTATCACTGATATGAAAAAATTCGTAAAATTCAGTTTATCAGCTAATGTTCAGGAGACTCACTCAAGCAACCAAAAACTGTGGTTTATTCAGAAAAAAATGAGTTAACACTGCTGTCAAGAACTACGCCTGGAGATTAGACATTTCAGAAATTTTAGGAAAAACAGGTAACAGCATCATAAAATCAATTAATCAAACTACCTTTAATAGATACAGAGGACAGCCAAAGACCAACTCAATCGATTAAAAAAGGAAAACCAAAGTTTAGTTGCAGATCCAAGAACCAGAGCAGAGGTACACGGCGGAAACAGGTGCCCGTGTGAGGCTTCAAAATCGTTGCCGACGGTTGGTCAGCTTGTACTGGTCCTGCACGAACTCGCAGTCCATGGATTTCTACGGCTTGGCTTGCACGATCTCGCCGTCCGGTGCTTGGTCGGTGCCCTCCACCTGCCTCCCCGCGCCGGATCGGATCCGACGGTCTCCGGAAACCATGACCCCGTAGCTGCCGGTGTCGACCAAGGCGGCAGCGTACCACCGCAGATGGGCCACAGCCAGACCCTTCCTCCCCAAGATCTGCAGCACCTCGCCGTCCACCCTCTTGCCTACTCACGCCGCTAGTCCAGGCGCGAGACCTGAACCGGTAGTCGCCGGAGAACAAGCTTCCGGCGCCGCCGATGTCCACTGCAAGAGCCGCGCGCCGCCATTGATGGAGCAAGGCAGAGAGCCAGTGCCTGTCGATGGAAAAGAGATATGGCGATCGAATAAAACAAGAGACGAAGTTAAGTTGCCCATCATGTACTACCTGAGCCCATATATTACGCCGTCCGTATACACGTTTCTATACCGCAGGCCAGTTCAATATTTTTTCCGAAATTTCTCAAACAGAGTTCTCCATACGAAGCCAGCCGCACAGATCGGGAAGGGCAGCGTCGGAGATACCGGGCTATGTGTAGCCCAGCCTCCAAAAGTTTGCTCTCGTCATTTCATGCCGAAGTTGGAAGGGGGGAGAGAGGAGGCCGGAGTCGGAGGGGAAGAGATTGAGAAATGAGCGACACCCGATCGTGGCATTACAGACGTCTCCATGGAGAACTGGCAATAGTGGTGGGCCATTAATACTCCCTCCGTCCAAAGATAATTGTCTTAGATTTGCATAAAAGTATATGTATCTAGACATCAATCATGACTTGATACATCTAATTTTGTGCAAATCTAAGACACTTATTTCTGGACGGAGAGAGTATAATCTTACCGCAGGTTGGCCTCTCTCCATGTCTATGGCACGTTTAACCAGCTTGTCGATAAGCGTGTCCGACGCTTGCCGAGACGGGTGAAATTTGACAAAAATAACCTTTTTTGAAACTTCAGCAAAAAATAACCCTTTTTTGAAGAAAAAAACTGAAACTAACCCTTTTTTTGTGGCTCCTGCATCGGTGGCGCCACACCTACATGTGCAACGCCCCAAGCTGGGGCGCCACACTTCTGCCAGCGAGGCAAAGTGGGCCCTAGACCGGGTTAAGTAGCGTGGCGGATGGGACGCCACACCTACATGTGCAACGCCGCCGTCTGGGGCGCTACACTCATGAAAACAATTAAGTGGCTGGGACGACGGCACGCATTAGAAAAGTTGGATATGTTGATCCGGCTGGAATTTACAAGTTCATGTGCAATGCCGGCGCTTTCGGAGCCACACCCTTACGTGCAAATCCCCAACCAACGGTGCTACACGTGCGTACCAACAAAGCGCACGTCATCTTCCGACACGTGCGTATCAAATCTCAGCAAAGACATGTAGAACCATGGGTGACACATATTTTGACACCTAATTATTTAGCCATCCATATTCTTCCCCAGAAAATTGATGTATCACGCCTATAAAAGGCACAGCACCCCACGGGCTACTCCACACCACCCAGACCCCTCCCAAGAGCCTAGATGGCCAAGCCTCACAGGAGTGACCTCCTAGCAGCAGTGCAGCTGCTGCTATGTTCCACGTCGCTCCTCCTGGCCTTGGCCGCTCCCTCTGCCGACGCAGCCCCTGCTCCTGCTCCGACCACTGCGGTGAAGCTGCCGAACATAACGTGGAACGTGGACTACATCCTGTGGGCGCCGGACTGCCAGCAGCGGGTGATGATCGGCATCAACGGCAAGTTCCCCGGCCCGACGATCACCGCCCGCGCCGGCGACGTCGTCCGCGTCACCGTCAACAACAGGCTGCAGACGGAGGGGCTCGTCATCCACTGGCACGGCATGCGGCAGGTGGGCACGCCGTGGGCGGACGGGACGGCGTCCATCTCCCAGTGCGCCATCAACCCGATGGAGTCGTTCACCTACGAGTTCGTCGCCGACAAGGTACGCAACCTGACAATGCAACAAAATCCACTTGGCTGGGCACGTGAAGAATGAACTGGCCGATGCGTCGCGCGCCGCGTACTTACATGTCTGTTTGTTTATTTGTTCGTTTGTGTGTGTGTTGTGTCATTGTGTGCAGCCTGGGACGTTCTTCTACCACGGGCACTTCGGGATGCAGAGGGCGGCGGGGCTGTACGGGTCTCTCATCGTGAACGCCACGGAGGAGCAGGACGAGCCGTACCGGAAGGACTACGACGGCGAGCTCAGCGTGCTGCTCAGCGACTGGTACCACGAGAGCGTGTACGCGCAGGCGGCCGGGCTGGAGCGCAAGGACAAGCACTTCGAGTGGGTCGGCGAGCCTCAGACGATCCTCATCAACGGGCGAGGGCAGTACGACTGCATGCTGGGGAAGGTGACCAAGTACCACAGGGGCATCGACAAGGACGCCAAGACCTGCGTGAGGGGCAAGGAGGCGAAGCTGTGCAAGGACGAGGAGCGGTGCGTGAGGCGGAGCGAGTGCGGGCCCTACTGCGACCACAGCCAGTGCGCCCCCGTGGTGTTCGACGTGGAGCCTGGCAAGACCTACAGGCTCAGGATCGCCAGCACCACCTCCCTCTCTGCTCTCAACCTGCAGGTCCAAGGGGTACGAATGAAACTTTTACTTGCTCTCAGTCTTCAGTAATACTCAGTATAAATGTCTGCTGATCTTCCCTAATAAGAGATAAATGATGTCTGTTGACACGGTGGGTAATTTTGCAGCACGAGCTGACGGTGGTGGAGGCGGACGGCAACGCCGTGGAACCATTCAACGTGACGGACATCGACATCTACTCCGGCGAGAGCTACTCCGTCCTCCTCACCACCAACCACACGCCGAACTACTACACGCCGGGGGCCTTCTGGATCTCCGTGGGCGTGACGGGGCGGCGACCCAAGACGCTGCCCGCTACCGCCGTCCTAAGGTACACCAACAGCAAGTTCGACTGGCCGGGCAGCGTGCCCCCGGAGACTCCCGCCTGGGACGACATAGAACGCAGCAAGAGGTTCACCTACAGGATCAAAGCCCGGAACGACGCCACCAGGCAACGGCCGCCGGTGTTCGTGCCCCTGAACCGGACGATCGTGATGCTCAACACGCAGACCATCGTGGACGGGCACGTGAAGTGGGCGATCAACAACGTCTCCCTGACGCTCCCGGCCACCCCGTACCTGGGCGCCTACTTCTACGGCCTCCAGGGCAGCGCCTTCGACGCCACGGGCGAGGCGCCCAACGGGTTCCCGCCAGGGTACAACGTTCGCCTGCCGGCCAAGAACAACGGCTACGTGGCGAAGCTCAGCGACCGGGTGTACGAGCTGCCGAACGGCGCGCTGGTGGACGTGGTGCTCCAGAACGCCGACATGCTCAGGGAGAACAACAGCGAGACGCACCCGTGGCACCTGCACGGCCACGACTTCTGGGTGCTCGGGTACGGCGACGGGCGGTACGACGCCGTCAAGGACTACGCGAGGCTCAACACGGACGACCCGCCGCTGCGGAACACGGTGGTGGTGTTCCCGCACGGGTGGACGGTGCTCCGGTTCGTGGCGGACAACGCGGGCGCCTGGGCGTTCCACTGCCACATCGAGCCGCACCTCCACATGGGCATGGGCGCCGTCTTCATCGAAGGGGTCGACAAGATCCGCGAGCTCAACGTGCCAAGGGAGACCATGATGTGCGGGGTGATCACGAGGTCCTCCGAAGCCCTGACTCCCCCTACGCAGGGCGCACCGGCACCGGCACCGGCGCCGTGATAAGCTTCTCCTCCTCCTCCTCCTCCTCGCATGCCCGTTCCAGTATGTTTTGGTCATCTCTGAATGCCGGCTGCAGAGTGCACTTCCCCTCGAACTCGAGATATGGTTAGTTGTGAAATGCAAAATGTTTCACCGCATTCTCATTGAATAAAGAAATAAGTTTTACTTTCTGATGAACGACTTACACAGTACACGTCGACGCAACCATTGACTGTCAAATGTTCTTTCATTCCAGGATATGCATCAATCAATCGTGTCAAATTGAGAACCTCTTTCTGAAGGATCTAAGATTGAGAGGAGCCAGCGGCTTATACTGACTGTAGCAAACCAGTATTTAGTGAAAATTTCATCCAACAGTTTCATAAAAATAGTTGACCAAAATATGTGACATACTTAAAACTGTGTATAGAAAATGCAACATAACAGGTGCATATTCGATACACACCTACTTAGAGGCTGCAAAAACTTCCAGTTCTATTACATGACAGATCATCACAAATGCACAACGAGGACTAGTGTTTCTGACCTCACACAAAATGAACAAAAGAAACCCCCAGAGAGTAATAGACAGTAAAGCTGGCAGTCCAGCATCAGAGTAGACTAGAACCCTGTAATCATGTATACATAAATTTGCAGCAGATCAATGAACGAAATCACAAAATCATTTCAGCAAGGAGAGAAATAGTGCCATGCATCTCCATTCTCCAACGTATATATGGATAAGGCATAAAATAACTGGAACCGGCATAGTCAATCAAGATCCAAAACAGTACAAGATCACTCAATATCTTTAGTATATTACATAAGCCGTGCTAAGCAGCAACAAGTATCAAATTCTCTCTTGAACATCCGTGAAGATCCCACAATCCTTAATCCTACCAGACTACGTATTCTACCAAAACCATGGAATCCCATCTCACATCCCAGTTTCGAAAAATATATGGCGATTGAGCAGCACCATGTCTGATATTGCAAGAAAACCTTGTCCAGGAGATGCTCTAGAAGCTGACAGGAAGTTTATCTTGACGGTTGTTACATCAGTCGATCTTTTTTAGATAAAAAGGCATTGGAATGTCCCAATTTCTTCTCAAGACATCCCCGTCAGTCAACTTCTCGTCGGGATGGGTCGCTTTATATATTGGCAAAAAAGGGTCCAGCTTTATATTACTAAAGCCAAGAGTTCACAGGATCATACTTAGTTGTTGGGTTACCAGCTTACAAATAAACCAAATGTCACACTGCCAAGGAAACACTTAAAGTCTTAGAACGACTAAGGTAGCACGAAGTACACTACTGAAAAACAGGCGATAACTAAGTAGCTTGATGTCCAGCGTCCACAGTGGCTCGTAGGTAGTGCGGTAGAGGTTGAGCAGTTCCGAGATCATGAGGTCCACCGCGGCATGCTCCTTAGGCTTGCATAGCAGTTTCCATTGCTGCAGCAAAAGGCTAGTTTTGTAGAAGCAATCAACGGGTTGTGAAAGGAAAACCGTTTATATTAAAAACTTATTGTGAATATTCCAGAGGGCCCAGCATTGGGCAGCAAAGAGAAGCCACAAAGGTTTCCTTGCTTTGCTTGGGAGTGAATGGATAATCATCCACCATTGATCAAAAAATTGAGGGTTCCAGGTCACCCCAAAGCTCTGACGCCATCCAGTCCACATAAAAGATGCAAGACAACACGAAAAAAGAGAAGCCACAAAGGTTTCCTTGTGGGCGGGGCGGCGAACGACGGCCGGGCATACCTGGCGCCGCGTCGTGACCTCCCGCAGCCGCGCCGTGGCCTCCCGACGCAGCCACGCCATGGTCTGCGCCTGCGGCCGCGCCGTGACCTCCCGCAGCCGCGCCGTGGCCTCCCGACGCAGCCCCGCCTTGGCCTTCCGGCGTGCCGCCTGGGTCGCCGTCCGCCGTACCGCCTAGGTCGCCGTCCGTCGCCTTCCTCGCTAGGGGGTGAGGTCGAGTGAGCTCCGCATCCCCGCCTGGGTCGCAGTCCATGGCCGCCACGCTCACCCCACCGCCGCCGGAACGGGCCGGCGCCGCCGCTAGAGGGTGAGGTCGGGTGGGGAAGGGGACGAGGCGACGAGCGAGATGGAATCGAGATGGATAGGGTTCGTCCGCCGTGTGGATAGGGTTCGTCTTCGGTTGGAATCGAGCTGGTTGGCTTCGGTGCGGTCGGTTGACTTCATACGAGAGGGTAATTTCGTCCGCCGTAAAAAAAAAACTGAACAGAGTAACGGAACCAACGGCAATGTCACAGAAGGGAAGAAAAATTGGACAAAGGTCATATAGGGAAGCAAAAAAAATTGAGTGTCAAATAAGGAAGACAATTTTAGTGCAGTGTCATACAGGGAATTCTCTCTTTATCTTAAGAGTGATCTTAGCAAACCAAAAGAATGTTGGCATGACGCGATCGGAAACATGAACAGTTTTACGATATAAAGATCGAACAGAGAACTTGCCCGAGGGCTCTAAGGCCCAAGAAACCTGATCTTCCTGAGACGAGGGGAAGAAATCCTCAATTTCCTGGGTAAGAATTGCCCACTGTTGAAGTTCTTCCTACCCAAAAGTACGTCTGAACTGCAAGTGCCATCCATCACCAGAATGGTCCTCGGAAACTAGAATGTCTTGTCTAGTTGAGATATCGTATAACCTAGCAAAGCGAGTGCACATAGGGCTCTCCATGTCCGCCAATCTTGCCAAAACAAAACTTTAGAACCTATCCCCACATGAAATTTAGCTCCCAACGTAGAGTAGCTTTTTATTTTGTGCAGGCCATGCCAAAATTCGGACCCTCCCAAAGCATTAGATGAAAACAGATTTGAGGCTCCCAAGTATTTTGCTCTCACAAGATTATGCTAGAGGGAGTGTTGGTCATCTTCAGTGAACAACCGTCAGATCCATTGGTCATTAGTGCAATATTTAGCACCTTGGTGTTCGTGACCCCAAGACCACCCTGATCTTTGGGGTGACAAACCTCAGGCCATCGTACCATGTGATAGTTCCTTTTGGCTTATGTGTCACCCCAGAAAAAGCTAGCCATATGTTTCCAAAACCCTCCCGAGTTCCATTAGTAAGCATGAACAACCCCATAACGAATGTTGGCAGGCTTGCAAGGGAGGAATCGGTCAAGGTTTGGCGCCCTGCAGATGACATGCCTTGACGACCCTGCCAAGGCTCAGTTGTGTGACCTAGCACCCCTATCAAGGGTTCCCAATCCCACATGGTGAGCTTCACTGAGGCCCTCGTGTAGGCCCCGATTACTAGCACCGCCTGCTCTGGGAGGGTACGCCGCCAGTAAGCCCTTACTGGCAGCGCGCCCTTGAGTGACACGCTGCCACTAATTAGTGGCAGCACGTGTGCGCCGTTGGGCCAGCTGCTAATAGTCATCTGCCTATAGGCTATTTCCTACTAGTGGGAAGGCCCATGTTTTACAGTTGAGTAAATTTGCCACTTTTCTTTGTTCTTGGACAGGGCCTCCCATAATGATTACTTCACTTTTCAAGAAAGCTCAATCGACGTAGACCAATGGTTTTGCATTGGGGATGTAATAGCCCGGTGGAAGCAGGGAATTGTAACCTGTGTACCCGATGCACATCGGGCTAGTAGCAGCGTCTTGCGTGGGTTGATGACCCACAACTGCAGGGGATTGCAACAGTGGCATCGCAGCGGCTTCTCTGGCCTTCTACGCTCCGGATGAAAATCCAAGATCCTCGGATCAGGCGGTGGCGGTGCTCTGGCGTCGTGTGCTTCCTGGAAGACGCCTCCATGGTGGGTTTACTCAACACCTCTGCCTGCTCTACTTGTGCTATCCCTCTTCAGCGTTGCTCGCCTTTGGTGTTCACTTGTAATCTCGTCGGTAGCTCTACTTCCTTTGAGTGTGTGCAGTGCTGTGTTGTTAGGTTCAACATCATGTATCTTTCGCCGTTCGTGGCATTATTAATTTAAAGTTGGGCCTCTCAGCCCTTTATCTAACAAAACAAGGTTCATCTCGCGCATGGCCCATCGTATCAGCCCATGTAAATAAAATTTCACGAGTCGTACCTTAGAGGAAAACAGTCGTTACACACATCCCCATAACAGCACAACGGTGGAGATACCGAGTGCACCTGTGCCCGAGAGCCAAAATGTCATCCTCAATGTTTTCAATATATTAAGTTAGGGTTTTGGTAGGTATCATCCTTTTGGCACCGTGTCGATGGAGACAATATCATCTACAATAAGTGATCTTTGTATATGGTGAGGTCTCTTCTCCACGTCAACGATGGTGTTGGAATATAAAATTTATATGGATATGATCATTTAGATATCAATTTTGGAATTTCTCTCATGGTTTTCACGTGGAGGATGGTCACTCGCAATATTTGTCCCGAAAGGTACGTCTCTTCGGTGTGTACACCGTAGACTGCAAACATACAACAACGTTCATCCTCGCCATGCATGGAAACGTGCAATCGGTGAGAGAGAGAGAGAGAGAGAGAGAGAGAGAGAGAGAGAGAGAGAGAGACTACAGCAAGCAGGAGATACGCCGAAGGCCTTTTGCCGTCGGCAGAAGCCCAAATACCGTCGGCTTATCCTATGCCGACGGCCACCATCGGCTTAGCTCGGTCGGTGTAGGTCCTTGTAGGCGTAGGTCAGAAGGCCGTCGGCAAAGAAAAAACCGTCGGCGTAGGCTGTGCCGACGGCCAGAATGGGGTCGGCGTATTTTACCGACAGCGCAAGACAGGTGGGGCCCACGACGGCCAGTGGCTCAGAAAGGACCAACGCCAATGGTAAAGCCGTTGGCATAGACCTGGCACGTGGCAGCACGACAGCAGCTACTGCCGTCGGCATAGCGCTGACCATTTGGTCACTGAGGTAGCTATTCCCACGGCATTGCCAGATTTTTTTAAAAAAATTGCCAGCAGAAATATCAGAAAGATCACACATAGGCTATATATCTGTAACAGCCCAAAGTTGAGAACCTAAAAACCTGAGTAAAATTTTCGCTTTTGTGTTTAATTGCATCATGGCATCCATATTAAATTGCTGGGCAACACACTGAATGGTTTAGCACCATTTGAAAACCACAATGCAAACTTGTTTCAACAAACTTCCAGGTAATATTTTGCACTTGCTCTAATTTACCAAAGGAGCAACATTTTGAATTTAGCAAAATGCCCTAATCCAAACCTATATGAACAAACGTGGTTCAAAACCTTTTATTTTTGTCACACCAAAATTCGTGGAGCTTCTACAAGCTAAGGGGAGCCTCCCCAAATTTTGTCATATTTCTCTAAAATAAGTTAGTGCCTTAATTAAATCTAGAAAGGAGCTACTAACTTTCTTTTAAAAGAGAAAAGGACTTGTCTGTGAGGAAAACAAAAGTGCAGGGGGTTTTGTGTAAGTTGGAAAATAAAGAAAAAGGAGAAAACCCCCAACCAGCCCACTCCCTCTCCCTCACTCTCTTCTCCATATTTTCCTCTCCCCAAGAGCTCCAAAAGCTAACTCCCATGGCCGAGCTCGCCGCCGTTGATTGAGGAGTCCCCGAGCGAAACGAAGACCGCCAAAAGCTCCGCCTCGTCGTCCTCTACCTCTCCACCGAAGGAATCGAGCCGAGAAGCGTTCAATCGAGCTCGCCGTCCACTACCTCCCCCGCGGTTGCCCGGAGCTTTCCCGAGCGATTCCGGCCATCTCCACCCACTCTCAAGCACCCCACGAGTTCAGGGTGAGCAAGCCTTCCAAATGCACCCCCATTCTCCCTTCCTCCCCCTCCATTTCGTGGATTCACCGTAGCAGTTTTAGTTCTCGTCGCGTTGACAAATCCGGTGTCCAACCCGGAAATTTCCGGAACTGAACCCGGAATCACCCGGTACCAGACCCGGAATGGTCCGGAATCTATACCGGGTTAAGCAAAACGGTACTGGACTCGACCATTTTCGCCCGGTTCATACCCGGAATTGACCCGGAATTAAACCCGGTGCCAGACCCGGTATGAAACCCGGTACAAAACCCGGAATCATCCCAGAAAATTCCGGATTTCAAACCGGATGCTCTCTGAAACTTGTTTCAACACCAATTCTTTTTCCGTTGCCTTATAATTGTTGCAATAATGTTAACCACCTAAACATTGCATCTCTCACATGATCATGTCATATCATCTACAAGTTAAATCCTAGGGTCTCAACTACGTTAATCAACAAGTAAATATGATTCCTTACTTAACTCCATGGTGAATTCGAGGTGTGTCCCCACTACGCACCCAAACTCCGTTTAAATTGAATAGTTGAATCATCCTCCTCTCGGGGATTTAAATTGACATGTCATCATGTGTTTGTGCATTGCATTTGCTAAAGTTTGTGTGGTGATTGATTGTTCTTCCGTTGCTATGCCTCGATAGATCAAGCAGCCGGGGTTACTCCACAATACCCCGACGATCCGTACTACCCGCACGTTGAGCAAGGCAAGCATAATCCCCCCTCTGAGCATATCTTATCCTATGTTTCCGCAAATATTTTCTCCACTATAATATTGCATGCGGTTCTAAATGTCAATTTTCTTGGATTAGAGTATCCTATAGTTGCATTAAGTTCCCTATGCCTTTTACCTGTTTCCCTCCTATTATCCATAGTGTTGTATTGTTGGCCGAGATACTTACTATGCTATGTTGTTGCTTAGCCATGCTTAGTTAATTGCATAGCTATATGGTGGATGGTTTATGTTGGAAACAGGTGTTGAAATGAGAATGATGGTGGAGTAATTGTGGTGACGGGTAATAAAATGCTTAAAGGTGGGGATGAGAGGCCACTGTGGTTGTGGTGCTTTGTCTCGTTCCCGTCGCCTAGGTGCGAGTGCTATACCTCTTGAACCAAGACTGAGCGTGCAACCATGCGTGAGGCCTATGCATTCGCAGTGCAGGAACCCTCATAGACTAAATAACTCGAGCGGGGCTAGCCAGGGTCCTCTAGTTCGGGCTTCCATTTGCGCGTGCGTGATGATGGTGGGATGAACTGAGATGAGGATTGTGGTGTTAGGAAAATAAGTGGCCGTGGGGCGGGGTGTGTGATCCTGGCAGTCCTGCCGCCACTGATGATCCTGGAAAGTCCTTAACGAGGGAGAAGTCGACACCGCTCCCACCCAGCCGGCTTTCCAAGGAAGAGAGCTAATTGTACAGGTAATGGGCCGGACGGTACGCGTGGCGAAGGAGCTGGAGCCCCTCGGGACTCCGGGGACTTCCACTTTGTACACCCCTGCAGGGATAAATCTTTTCGAAAAGCCGTGTCCGCGGTTATGGACGACTTGGGAAGTGAAGGTAAGATCATAGAATAACTTTAACGGAATGATTAAAAACTGGGTACTAGAGGTACCACTCACAAATGCAAGGTGAGCTTCCTCGAGGGTGATTCGGGGAGGTGCCTTTGATGAACAGGTACAGTGGTTGGTGATGGTTGTTGTTGAGAAAGGTGATCAAGAAAAGAGTACTTCTTACCTCT
Source organism: Poa pratensis (assembly GCA_947311845.1). Lineage (NCBI taxonomy): Eukaryota > Viridiplantae > Streptophyta > Magnoliopsida > Poales > Poaceae > Poa > Poa pratensis. The sequence continues at coordinate 25,684,188 of CAMZMU010000078.1, read as the reverse complement.
TTTGAAAATACTCTGAATAGTCGATGCCTTTGAGTTATGTTTTCATAAATAAAATCAGCTTTATGCAAAACAGCCATAAAACCTTGAAAGCCAATCATCGAGCATATATTAGCTCTTAATCTTGCGAGTTCGTCGAACTCAACGTCGTTTGCTTATTTTCAGGAGAGGACTTCACCGACCTCGAAGGTGGGTTCTTTGTGGACGTCGACGAGTAGTCTGGGGTTCCCAGGTGGCAGCTTGGGACATCCCGGAACAGCTGGCGCTGGATGTTTATTTGCAGGCCTCTTAGGCCATAATTTGGTTCTTGTTGTTTAGAACAACACACTTCGCTTCCGCATGTTGTAATGTTGGGTCTGTGACCTCTGGTTGTCATTTGCTATCTTTCTCTATTATAAGAGTTGAACTATAATGATTTGTGTCATAGAGTCTGTGATGTGCCAGTTGTTCCACAAGTCTTGATCTCTCTATTATGCTTTGATAGTGTGTCTGGTGGTATCGGATAACCGGAGACACAGTATCACTGTATAGCAGTCGGGTCAGGGCGCCACAAGTTGGTATCAGAGCAGTACTGCCTGTAGGAAACCCTTCTACTGGTCGATGTTGAGTCTAGTGTTTGTGAAAATATTTTTAACCTAAAAATGAGTTGTGAAAACCATCTTAGGATTCTTTTTACTCCTTACCTGGTTACCCTCTAATCTCGGAGCAATCTTATCTCGATTTGAGTTTAAAAGTTTTTCCTTCTCATCTGTTACTTCAAAATGATTAGGAATCTCGGGGTTGGACTTCTCACCTGTTACTTGAGTGTTATGTGCCCAGTTGCTCCCGCCGCGCTACAATCCGATGTCAGCTCAGATGTTTGAACCCTGTTACCCGTACCTAGTCTAATCTTTGCTCCTTTCTTCGGGTTTTAACCCAAGGACTTGAACAGAAGTTCCCGAATTGTGCTAACTAGAGTGTGTTAAGTTGTGATTACTTAACTCTCGCTAGTAGCACATGATGCTGATCTTCAACCCAAGTCTTTCCGTGGTCTGTGTGGTAAATAGTTGAACCTTAAATTACCGCACCTCAGCTGGTTATGTAACTTCATCTCTTCCTTAGCCTTGCTCTAGGTTCTATCTTGGAAACATCGGGGTTACAGCCAGGATTCTCCTAGCGAGTCCCCCATCTATGTTCGCGACTCTGCTGCATCTCTCCTTTTTGGGCATGGTTATCACAATTGAGTAGTAACCGGTGCATCTTCAACATCTTCGGATTTCTCCTGAGTATGTTCCTTACTCTAATCTGCTTTCCGACCTTTGTCTGTCTGTTGACAGTAAAGTTTTCATCGTGCGTTGGTATGTTCCGATGCAAGTCACTATCCTGATCTGTCAAGATTTTTCCACTTCGTCTTGTTAGGAGAAACAAACTCCGGTATCTTGTCCGCTTCTCGGACCAGGTCAAGGTACTGAAATCTGCAGAATAAGGGCCTTGTCTAGTTCTTGTTCTGCTCCACCTTAGAGTGCCACCCTCTTTGTTATCAAAGTATCATGCTAAGTATCTTGATATTCTTGATGAAGTGATGCTCTTCCACCTTGTTACTCTCTGTCTTCCGATTGGCTGGTTACTCGAGAATGATAATTCGTGAGCAATGATATGGCTATCGGATATTCTCAGCAGTTCTTACTGCGTTGCAATCCAAAGACCTTCTTTATCCTCCTTAGCATGATTGGTTATCCGATCAATAAGCTGAGTTTGACTGTGTTGCCAAGTTCGTTCTCTCCGGTGCCTTCCCTCGGTCAAAGAGCTAGGTTCATGCCGAAGCTCCCAAAACCATCTCCTGGTGCACTGAACGGCATGATCCTCTCTCGAACTCAAGATCCACTGCCATGTCGTGATATCCTGTAGATGGATCGTGATATCCTATTGTTCCTTCCAGAAGTATCGCCAGGTTGTCGCCTGTCCAAGCTCAACATCACGGACAACTCTTTTCTCCAAGAAAAATTGAGCTTATGAGTAAGCGGGTTCTCTGAACAACTCCTTTTTCCAAGAAAATCGTGCTGGATGTCCTGAATTATTCGGGTGAGCTTAAACCACTTGGAGAGTTAAAAGACCAAAAGCTCTATCCGATATAGTTCCTTTTCAAAGGGATGTCTATCCTGTTCATGTCGAAGCAAGGTGGTATCTCCTTTGTAGATATACTAACCTCCAAATCTTTGATTTGAATTGGACTATCGTCAAATCAGACTCAGACTAACACATTCAGTAGGTTAAACTCAGATTAGAAAGATGTTAGTCTGACCAATACTTATGCCTCGTTCTGTTGAAATATGAGTCTACCGTCTTGGAGTACCTGGGTAAGTTTGTTGTTGAGCCCATCAACTACCTTCTTATCTTCCCCATGTTCGAGGAGATTTATATTGGATATTGGGCGTTAACATTGGAAAATTGTTGGAACTAACCTTGTGTCTCCACAAGGTATGGGTTCTAGAGGTTAGAAGTGACTTTCCCTGGGTCACGTGCAATTGCTGAAAGAAGTCGCCGTGGATCTGAGTGGATTGTCTGGTTCCTTGAAATCATCTCAACTCGATCATGCATGTGTGGAATATCCTCGGAATGGTGCGTTGTTACCTCCATCCCTCGGGTATTCTCATCGTTGCATCCGAAGCCACTGATGGAATTGTTCCAGAAAGAGAGGAAGTCTGAGAACTTCTTGGTCTTCTATGGTGCTTCCTATCAAGAGCTAAATCGTGTCTCGCCACAAGATATTCAATTGGGGCAGCTGTCCCCCGACAAGTTGCTAATCCGCGGTTCCGCAATCTCGTTCCTCCTTGGAGTTTGACATTGTAGTCCAACTCTTGGGGTCCTAGCAATTGTAACCCGTTGGTATGCATTGCAAAGCTTCCTATTCCTACCGGTGCTGGGTCTGAAGTATCTCTACACCCGATCAGATCTAAATCTCAAACAGAAACGACAGTTGGTGATCCTCAAGAAGTTTGTCCCGATGTCTGGAAAATCAAGAAGTGTTCCTGATACTAACGTTTGCGGAGTTTCTGAAGTTCTCTATGTCCATCTTCCCGACCCTTCCCATGTCATCCGAAATGCTCCTCCGTGAGGAAAGTTCTACTCAAGCTGTTTGGTAGAGTTGCCTCTTTATCCGTTGGAACCTTGTTTCGACACCCTCCCTCAGAAGGTGAAGGCCTTGTGCAAAGTTCATATTCTGAATCTTTTGAGAAAACAGTTGTCTACCAACTGGAAGCTCCCTATCAATCTCCCGTCACACGAAAGTGTCTCTTAACTGTCAATCCAAGGGATGCTTGAAGTCTCATCCTAAATTCTACTAGGAGGTACTCGGTCGTTGTATATTCACCAAGCTCCATTCTTTCGGAGAGGTTTCCTTCTTTCCGATGGTGTACATTGATAGTGACCTTGAAGTGTAGCCGATGAAGATCTTCAGGATGCGCTGGATCGATCTACACCGAGAAGATCGTGTAGTACCGTCGTAACCTTTCCCTCTTTCCTACTCTTAGAATCTCGGGACGAGATTCCTGTAAGGAGGGTAGAATTGTAACAGCCCAAAGTTGAGAACCTAAAAACCTGAGTAAAATTTTCGCTTTTGTGTTTAATTGCATCATGGCATCCATATTAAATTGCTGGGCAACACACTGAATGGTTTAGCACCATTTGAAAACCACAATGCAAACTTGTTTCAACAAACTTCCAGGTAATATTTTGCACTTGCTCTAATTTACCAAAGGAGCAACATTTTGAATTTAGCAAAATGCCCTAATCCAAACCTATATGAACAAACGTGGTTCAAAACCTTTTATTTTTGTCACACCAAAATTCGTGGAGCTTCTACAAGCTAAGGGGAGCCTCCCCAAATTTTGTCATATTTCTCTAAAATAAGTTAGTGCCTTAATTAAATCTAGAAAGGAGCTACTAACTTTCTTTTAAAAGAGAAAAGGACTTGTCTGTGAGGAAAACAAAAGTGCAGGGGGTTTTGTGTAAGTTGGAAAATAAAGAAAAAGGAGAAAACCCCCAACCAGCCCACTCCCTCTCCCTCACTCTCTTCTCCATATTTTCCTCTCCCCAAGAGCTCCAAAAGCTAACTCCCATGGCCGAGCTCGCCGCCGTTGATTGAGGAGTCCCCGAGCGAAACGAAGACCGCCAAAAGCTCCGCCTCGTCGTCCTCTACCTCTCCACCGAAGGAATCGAGCCGAGAAGCGTTCAATCGAGCTCGCCGTCCACTACCTCCCCCGCGGTTGCCCGGAGCTTTCCCGAGCGATTCCGGCCATCTCCACCCACTCTCAAGCACCCCACGAGTTCAGGGTGAGCAAGCCTTCCAAATGCACCCCCATTCTCCCTTCCTCCCCCTCCATTTCGTGGATTCACCGTAGCAGTTTTAGTTCTCGTCGCGTTGACAAATCCGGTGTCCAACCCGGAAATTTCCGGAACTGAACCCGGAATCACCCGGTACCAGACCCGGAATGGTCCGGAATCTATACCGGGTTAAGCAAAACGGTACTGGACTCGACCATTTTCGCCCGGTTCATACCCGGAATTGACCCGGAATTAAACCCGGTGCCAGACCCGGTATGAAACCCGGTACAAAACCCGGAATCATCCCAGAAAATTCCGGATTTCAAACCGGATGCTCTCTGAAACTTGTTTCAACACCAATTCTTTTTCCGTTGCCTTATAATTGTTGCAATAATGTTAACCACCTAAACATTGCATCTCTCACATGATCATGTCATATCATCTACAAGTTAAATCCTAGGGTCTCAACTACGTTAATCAACAAGTAAATATGATTCCTTACTTAACTCCATGGTGAATTCGAGGTGTGTCCCCACTACGCACCCAAACTCCGTTTAAATTGAATAGTTGAATCATCCTCCTCTCGGGGATTTAAATTGACATGTCATCATGTGTTTGTGCATTGCATTTGCTAAAGTTTGTGTGGTGATTGATTGTTCTTCCGTTGCTATGCCTCGATAGATCAAGCAGCCGGGGTTACTCCACAATACCCCGACGATCCGTACTACCCGCACGTTGAGCAAGGCAAGCATAATCCCCCCTCTGAGCATATCTTATCCTATGTTTCCGCAAATATTTTCTCCACTATAATATTGCATGCGGTTCTAAATGTCAATTTTCTTGGATTAGAGTATCCTATAGTTGCATTAAGTTCCCTATGCCTTTTACCTGTTTCCCTCCTATTATCCATAGTGTTGTATTGTTGGCCGAGATACTTACTATGCTATGTTGTTGCTTAGCCATGCTTAGTTAATTGCATAGCTATATGGTGGATGGTTTATGTTGGAAACAGGTGTTGAAATGAGAATGATGGTGGAGTAATTGTGGTGACGGGTAATAAAATGCTTAAAGGTGGGGATGAGAGGCCACTGTGGTTGTGGTGCTTTGTCTCGTTCCCGTCGCCTAGGTGCGAGTGCTATACCTCTTGAACCAAGACTGAGCGTGCAACCATGCGTGAGGCCTATGCATTCGCAGTGCAGGAACCCTCATAGACTAAATAACTCGAGCGGGGCTAGCCAGGGTCCTCTAGTTCGGGCTTCCATTTGCGCGTGCGTGATGATGGTGGGATGAACTGAGATGAGGATTGTGGTGTTAGGAAAATAAGTGGCCGTGGGGCGGGGTGTGTGATCCTGGCAGTCCTGCCGCCACTGATGATCCTGGAAAGTCCTTAACGAGGGAGAAGTCGACACCGCTCCCACCCAGCCGGCTTTCCAAGGAAGAGAGCTAATTGTACAGGTAATGGGCCGGACGGTACGCGTGGCGAAGGAGCTGGAGCCCCTCGGGACTCCGGGGACTTCCACTTTGTACACCCCTGCAGGGATAAATCTTTTCGAAAAGCCGTGTCCGCGGTTATGGACGACTTGGGAAGTGAAGGTAAGATCATAGAATAACTTTAACGGAATGATTAAAAACTGGGTACTAGAGGTACCACTCACAAATGCAAGGTGAGCTTCCTCGAGGGTGATTCGGGGAGGTGCCTTTGATGAACAGGTACAGTGGTTGGTGATGGTTGTTGTTGAGAAAGGTGATCAAGAAAAGAGTACTTCTTACCTCTTTTGAAAATACTCTGAATAGTCGATGCCTTTGAGTTATGTTTTCATAAATAAAATCAGCTTTATGCAAAACAGCCATAAAACCTTGAAAGCCAATCATCGAGCATATATTAGCTCTTAATCTTGCGAGTTCGTCGAACTCAACGTCGTTTGCTTATTTTCAGGAGAGGACTTCACCGACCTCGAAGGTGGGTTCTTTGTGGACGTCGACGAGTAGTCTGGGGTTCCCAGGTGGCAGCTTGGGACATCCCGGAACAGCTGGCGCTGGATGTTTATTTGCAGGCCTCTTAGGCCATAATTTGGTTCTTGTTGTTTAGAACAACACACTTCGCTTCCGCATGTTGTAATGTTGGGTCTGTGACCTCTGGTTGTCATTTGCTATCTTTCTCTATTATAAGAGTTGAACTATAATGATTTGTGTCATAGAGTCTGTGATGTGCCAGTTGTTCCACAAGTCTTGATCTCTCTATTATGCTTTGATAGTGTGTCTGGTGGTATCGGATAACCGGAGACACAGTATCACTGTATAGCAGTCGGGTCAGGGCGCCACAATATCATCACAAACAATGTCACAAGCTATATCATCAAGTAGATACACACATAGAACCCTAGTCATACATAGCTAAATGTCTAGAGGCCGAAAGCCCTAGGGCGATGACGGGGTGTACCCCATATCTCCCGCGGTGAGAAAAGGCGGCTGACGGCTCGGCGCAGCAGTAGAACCACGAGAAGAAGTTGAAGCACCACGCGAAGCACCACACGAAGCACCAGGAGAAGGACCACCGGGATGTACCGGTGTGATCTCACCTGAACCCGGCGAAGCAGCACGCGAACAACCATCATCGGGATCAAACGGCATGATCTCACGCGAACCCGGCGAGGCACTACCAAAGTGTGGGTTCTCCGAACATCCCGTTCCCTACATATTTGAGCAAGAGTTAGCAACTTGCAAGGCATAGGAAAGCGGTAACCAGTGGTTTCGCAAAGAACTTACCGGGGTCGATGAGTAGTAGGTGAGAGCGAACTCGTCCTTCGATGGAAACATTGGCGGGTGCCCCGGTTCAGGAGGCTCCTCTGTAGGAGCGCCGACCCGCTCTCTAGTGGCAAAAAAGTGCATAAGCGCCTGCAAGATAGTTTAAATGTCAGACGTTGCAAAAATAAAGGTTCAAACTAGGGAAGTGTGACTTGTCATATTTTACAGTGGATTGTTTTGCCACTGGACTTTTTTGCTTGGTTGTGTTTGGTTAGGCCATAGGAACATGGAAAATCAACTATTATCACAAGTTCTCACAAGATTGACCCCGGTTTACCCGAAATGGGAGTTTTCAGCTATAAGTCCAGAAACTTAGTAGAGAGAAAGTGATGCCGCTAAAGACGGTCACACACAGGGGTAAAATCTTGCACATTCAAAACACACAACATACTTGTATACATATGGTATGGCACAACCTAGGTTTGGGTGGGGTTCCGACGCTCCGGGGCCCCGCTTCGGCGAAACCTAGGCCCGGAGGAAAAAAGTCAAATTTTTCGTCTACACCCTTGATCGAAGCCGAGAGGGGGTAGACCAGTGGACTTTTTTGCTTGGTTCTGTTTGGTTAGGTCATAGGAACACCCAAAACCAAGATACACCCAACTATTGCGATAATATTCACACACATGCGATAACACTTACGCAATTTCTCGACGTGCAATTCTGAGAGACAAGATTCTGAGAGACAAGATACGGCACTTGTCACTATATGTATGTGTATCTTGGGCTCTAAGTGAGGGGATGAAATAGTATAGTGTGTCTGTTTTCATATACCGTGTCAAAATATATTATTGTTTATATTTATTTCTGTATAAATACTGTAATATACATGTATTTCTGTATAAATACTGTAATATACATGTATTTCTGTATAAATACTGTAATATACCTATATTTGTACAGCGGGAAGCAGTGTGGCGCACGGCCTGAGTGCGTCACAGAATTGTGCTATTTCTGTGGCGCACGGACGGGTGCGCCACAGAATAAATATTTTTGTGGCGAGACTACTGTGGCGCACCCACCATGCGCCACAGAATGTCTTTTTGGTGCGCCACTAAAAGGCATTCTCCTACTTGTGGAGACCGCTATTCGGTGTAGCTGTATACATAAAAATGAATAATAAACATATTAAACTTAATTGAGTAATAAATAAATACATAAAAATGAAGATTATGAAAAAACATGGTAACTATTCGGCGAAACTATATACATAAAAATGAATAATAAACATATTAAAATTAATTGAGAGTAATAAATAAATACATAAAAATGAATAAAAACACATTAACTTAATTAAGAGTAATAAATAAATACATAAAAATGAAGATTATTAAAAAAATATGGTACCTATGCCGACGGCACAGCCGTCGACGTAGCTCTATGCATAAAATGATGTCGCATAAAAGAAAGCGTAAAAAAAATTAAATATCAATGCCGACGGCTTTGCCGTCAGCGTAGTTTTACGCATAAAAAAGCATGAAAAAATAAGAATTAAAAATAATTTAATCTTTGCCGACGGCAAAGCTGTCGGCGTAGAGGATGCTACGACATCACCTCCTTCCTGCATGACCCTACGCCGACGGTGTAATTTAAGCCGACGGTTGCCGTCGGCGTATAATACCTATATGCCGACGGCATATCCTATGCCGACGGCCGTGTCGCCGGGCTGGACTCGTCGGAGCCTACGCCGACGGCCCCGACAAAAAACTGTCGCCATAAGTGTTGGCCGTCGGCATAAGATCTCTTTCCTGTAGTGAGAGAGAGAGCCCATCCGATCTGGACGTCTGGACGAGCCAGTCCGCGCGGGAACAAACCCTGTGCTCCTCTGATTTAGACCACATTTTACGAGCTGAAGATTGATCACTGGGGAAGAAGGTGGCAGTGATCCGATTTAGACCACGTTTTGCACGATGGCGTCGCGAACCAGTGCTGGTATCGTGAAACACGCATATATCATCATTTACACCTATCCTCTCTGATCTTGAGGTTTGTCGTCGCGTGATTTTGTGTTTTTGGCTGAGTGCATGCTGGAGATCGATCCTTCTCTCTTTCTAGGCTGTCACCTTATGCCAATGAACCTCTGGTGGTCTCTTTCGGCGTCGTGAAACACGATTCTGTCGCTATGTTATCCTTTCCATGGCAAAATTTTGGTGCGGCGAACGTCCTCCTCGTTTTTGTCTTACTTGGTGATCTATCCCAGGCAGTCCAATTGTGTTATGGGTTTAATTTGTGGGCTATATATGTGGTCTACTCTTTATTACTCCGTAATTGTCTGTGGTCCCTTGAGAGTAGAACGATCAGGGCAAGGAGATAACGTATATGTGGTCTACTCTTTATTACTCCGTAATTGTCTGTGGTGCCCTTGAGAGTAGAAGGATCCGGGCAAGGAGATAACGTATATGTGGTCTACTCTTTATTACTCCGTAATTGTCAGTGGTGCCCTTGAGAGTAGAAGGATCAGGGCAAGGAGATAACGTAGAAAACGCCATGTATGGAGGTCTTTTATTTTTCGAAACGGATGCAAAAAAAAAATTGTCTCATCTAATTGAGAATTGAAATATATTGTCTAGCCTGGGGCGTGAGTTTGTACCGTGAGATTGCAAGAAGAAATAAAGAAAAAATAACGGGTGTGACAGGCACCCTTGAGGGTCTTTTGGTTGTGATTTTCTCAATCCGTGGGTAAAACTCAATAACTGATGTCAGAGTGAGGTCAAAATTTTGAAACCACGCTCGACCCGGGGAGGCGACCCGTACTAGCGCCTCGAAGCGGGGAGTTGTCGTCAACAACACGATTGAGGTGGATGGTCGTTGATGGGAGCCGTGATACCGAGGTGCTGTCCAGGAAAATCTCGTCAAGATCGCATCTGGGGGAGTATGAATCAAGGAGTCCAGTACGTGCTCAAAATGAGAGAGGCATGACGATAGTGAGCTCATTATCTAGTATTTATTGTGTCAAAACTGGTGTATACTTATCTGATATCTTAGTGCTAACCAAATTTTTGTGATGTCGCTTGACATCATGTACACCGAATTTTTTGACATAACAGACCACTTAGGTTAGTGAAATGCTAAAAAAGACCACATATGAGTCATATTGCCAAGAATACCGTGGCGGCAGGCCCGGCAAGTGTCATGTGGCACCTGCCGCCATGACCGGAGGCGGCATGCCTGGAGGTGAGGCGGCACCTTTGCTGAAACAGGATTCTGATAACATCGGCAAACAGAAACATAGTTGTGGGCCATGCCGCCTGCGCCCAAGGCGGCACCGTGACGTCTGCCCAACTCCCGAATTTTTTACGCATGAGACCACTTGGCCCAACGAAATGTCAAAAAGGACTACCTTCGAGTTAAATTGGCAGAAGTACCGTGGCAGCGTCCTGGCCAAGCAACACGTGGCGAAGGCCGCCGTGGGTGACGGCGGCGTTCTACGCCGTACAAATATTATACGGGTCATTTATACCTCAAACTTGAAGGACGCCGCCGTCACCCACGGCGGCGTAGGATGCCGCCGTCACCCACGGCGGCCTTCGCCACATGTCGCTTGGCTAGGACGCCGCCACGGTACTTCTGCCAATTTAACTCGGAGGTGGTCTTTTTTGACATTTCATTGGGCTAAGTGGTCTCATGCGTCAAAAATTCCCCAACTCCCACGCGAGGCGACGCTCGTTTGATTCCATGGTCGCTGCTCCCTGCTATGATTCACATGCATGAATTTTTAAATTTTTTATAGGTGATAGCTGAGAGGAGAAGAGAGGATTTTTTTATAAATATGGCCCTGTGATGAAAGTTATTGTCAAAAGCATCCCCCTCTCAATGTTATTGCTAAAAATGGCCTGGCGGGAGCGTACATTTCAGCCGTAGCACATGGCGGGAGGTCTTTTCCGCCGCCGGACTGGCGGGATGTCCTCTCCGCCGCTGTCACTGGCGGGAAGTGGCGGGACCCAGCGCTGTCAGCTCTCGGGAGGCGAGCGTGCATGTGGCGAAGGCATCACACGGACGCACATGGCGGGACACACCTTCCTAGTACAGTGCATGCATGTGAATTACACGATCATACAAACCAATAGCCGTCATGGCATGGCAGTACATGCATGCATACAGATACCGCGTCGGCCTGCGTCGAATGAATCCAAATAATTAAAGTATCCACAATGCCAAGCAGCCACCCCACTCGGCGCGATGCCATCGCCACAGGCACGCAAGCCTCCCGCCAGCTGACAGCGCTGGGTCCCGCCACCTCTCGCCAGTGACAGCGGCGGAGAGGACATCCCGCCGGTCTGCGTGGCGAAAAGGACCTCCCGCCATGTGCTATGGCTGAAAGTGACACGTGTCACCTTTGTAGCCTCCCGCCAGACCATTTTTGGCAATACAATTGAAGGGGGCTAATTTTGACAATAACTTTCAACAAATGGCTATATTTGTAAAAAAATCCAAGAGAGGCAGACAAGACTGAGCCTCGAATTTTTAATTTTTATAAGTGATTTTTTATTGGTGGCTAGCTGCTCCCTGCTCAGATTCCCGTGGCTGCATGAGGCCATGGGTCCGCTACGCTGCTTCTTCCCGTTTCCAGGTTCGTCTGTTTCCGTTCTCACGAAGGTGCCGCCTGGCCTCGTGGCGGCAGGGCTTGCTGCCTCACACGGTGGAGGCGGGTGGTCTTTTTTAGCATTTTGACTCATAGGTGGTCATTTTTAGCATTTCACTCAGTCAAGTGGTCTATCACGTAAAAATTCCATGTACCCCATGCAGCTCCGCCACTAGTTGAGTCGGCATCGTCTATGTGAGTCGTGGTTGTCCAAATGCTTGTCTCTGTGAGAATCTGTTGCAATTGAAGTATGTCATGGTTGAGGTATGTCCGGTGAGGTATATCACCATGGGCAAAGGCGCAAAAACAAGTTCACGGGGCCTCGACAAGACCGTCTACATGCCTCTATAAAAGGATCAAATTCAACTATTCAAGTGTGAAGGTGAAGATAAATCAGTGAATATAAGTCTCTTTAATGAGGCTATGTAATCATGAGAATCGAGTGGATTGTGTAGTGCACAAGTCGGCATGTATCGCGCTAGGGTGGATGGTGTGCTCCGGGTGGTGTTTTTTTACAAGATTTTTAGCATGACTGGGTAGTATGGATCTGTTTGAGTTGGTCCATAAATTCGCCAACTCGAATTGGGGGGAGTCTATTAGACTTGTCCTGAAGCGAGATCTAGACAAATACAGATCTATAACAAGTCAAAATCAGAGAAACAGTCAAGGTTAGGGATACATTGTTAAGAATAATCATGAGTTAGTGTATGCCTTGCATGCCGTGAGTCCACGTGTGAGTCTAGTACATGTATTGCTAGAAAATCATGTACTAGTCAGTCGTGTCCTAGTTTATGTTGGGTCTGTACGTGGACTCCTAGTCCCTGATGGATATCATGGATTAGATTAGCATAGAATGTACTCCCTCCGTTCACAAAAGAATGTCTAAACCTAGTCCAAAATTATATATATCTAGATATGATTTAGTGTGTAGATACATGCAAATTTGAACTAGGTTGAGAAATCCTTTTGTGAACGGAGGGAATAAGTCTTTAGATTGTTTAGGAAAGTAAACTTGGTTTCAGTCCGTGTAAGACATGCTCGAGAGGGTCGGGCTTGTTGAACTGTATATATGTATATGGGTATTGCACTGGCCCTTTCTATTAGTTTAGACTATTGATTACGTTGGCTAGTGCACATGTCATGGTATCATAGCTCGGCGTTTCGAGTTCTCTCTTCCTATTTACACGTGTTGGCTTCTCCTGTCACATGTGAAAGGGGATGTTAATATGTGAATTACACCAGTCATCTCACTAGCCATTTCAATCAGTTCAAACATTTGATTGTGTTGACTAGTGCATGAAACATGACAGGGCTGACCACTCACAAAATGAACAAACAAAAACTTGAAGTACATCGCATGGCATGTGTTAACTCAAGATGCAAGTCATTAGAAGATTAGATTATTCCAAGAAAACCCACATGGCCACATATTCATGTGAGAGCAAGTACAGTAAAGCCTAATCAACATGCTATAATGATTTAAATATTGTGCTTTTGCTTGGTTAGATGAGAGAAAATAAAAGAGAAAAGAAACGGGTTATAAAATAAGAACCAGCTACATCATGTGCTCTAGACAACTCGTGATAGTGTAAAGTGGGCCAACCCTTATTAAAGTAGTCTATATTTACAGCTAACTATTATGTTTGTTAGCTATAAGGCGAGCTATAGGTGGGTGACTTGATACTATCTTGTAGCCAAGATCAGACTATACTATATACTATTTATTGTCCTTGCTCTGATAGGCCCAGGTAAGATGATGCTCCCAGAGAGTAACAGACAGCAAGTCCAGCATCAGAGTAGCCTGGAACCCCGTACAAATAAAAATTGCAGCACACCATCGAACGGAATCATTCCAGCAACGAGAAATTGTGCTGTAAGAAATAGTGCCATCTCCAGCGTATTCTGGATAAGGCAATAAAAAACTGGAACATGCATGGTCAATCAAGATCCCAAACAGTACAAGAGCACTCAGTATATTACATAAGGCGTGCTAAGCAGCAACAAGTATCAAATTCTCCCTTAAACAACCGTAAAGAACCGACGATTCTTAATCCTACCAGACTACATATTCTACCGAAACCATGGAATCCCATCTCACATCCCAGTTTCCTTCATATATGGCGATTGAGCAGCACCATGTCTGATATTGCAAGAAAACCTTGTCCGGGAGATGCTCTAGAAGCAGACATGAAGATCATCTTGACAGTTGTTACATCAGTCGATCTTCACAGAAGCATATATCTTCCTCACAAACCAGAAGCAAGCATAAAAGCCAATAGTGCCAGTGAGCACGAAGAAGGCATAAGAAATGATCAGCATGTAACCAAAGTACAGAATGCCTGAAACAAGCTTTGTGATCTCTAGCTTGTTGAAGAAGTAGAAGATAGCATACGCAAAAAGATATAGAGCTGAAGAGCCTGCAGTCAGGTATGCCCTCCACCACCAGTGGTAGTCCTCGCTGCATAGCTGGAAGTAGCAGAGCACAATTGTGATCTCAGCACAAGTTACCAGGAGGATGACGAAGACTATGAAGAGGAAGCCAAATATGTAGTAGAACTGGTTCAGCCAGATAGATGTGAGGATGAAGAAGAGCTCAATAAAGACAGCACCAAATGGCAATATGCCACCAGCAAGTATCGAGAAAGCTGGCTGCAAGTACCATGCTTGCTCAGGAATTTGCCTGGGGATCTTGTTTGTCTTAACTGGATCCTCAATAGCTGGCTGCTTGAATCCCAAGAAACTTCCAACAAAGACTAGTGGCACGGAGATGCCAAACCAGAGGAGGAACAGAGCAAACATTGTCCCGAAAGGAACTGCACCAGATGATTTCTCACCCCAGATAAGGGCATTCAGCACGAAAAAGACCCCAAAGATTATACCAGGAAACATGAAGGCAGTTTTGAGGGTGATCTTCTTCCACTCATTGCCCTTGAACATCTTGTAGAGGCGGGATGATGTGTAACCCGCCAACACGCCCATGAAAACCCACAAAAGGACCATAGCAGTCATGAGTCCTCCACGGTTTGCAGGGGACAAGAATCCAAGTAGCGCAAACATCATGGTAACCACTGTCATACCAAAGAATTGCACGCCAGTTCCAACATAAACACAAAGAAGGCCTGAATGAACAGGAGGCCTGAATGCATCACCATGCACTAACTTCCACCCAGTTTCTTCTTGGGCCTCCTCCTGATTGTCAAGTTGATTATAGTTTGCTATGTCCTTGTAAAGGGTTCTCATCATAATCATGGCTATCATGCCGGAAAGGAAAAGGACAATCATCAAGGAGTTAATGATTGAGAACCAGTGGATTTGGCTGTCACTAGAAAGGAGGTAGACATCCCAGCGAGATGCCCATATGATCTCACTAGCCTGCAGCAGAAGGATTCCAAATTAATCAAACTAACAGGAACGATAATATCAGCAAGAGAGGATACTGAAAAGGAATATACCTCAAAGGTAACGTCATAAGAGAATACAATATATGCATCAGGAGCCACCTCTTGAGGTGTGTGACTACCAGGAGTTATCTTAGTGTTAGCACTGCAAGTTTGCACTGTAGGATTCTTGTCATCCCAGGCACCATATTCATGCTTGATGCTGTATACAGGTGGACAGTGAATAGACAAGTTACCATAAGTCCATAAGCACATCAAATATAAATCCAAAAAGGGTCATGCAATAATTTCTCCTATATTTTGGCTACGTTGACCATTTGATATATCCTATCAACCCATCTGAAATCAACGAAATGAGCAAAACCATTCGATGAACATGAAATTCAATTGGTTTCACACTGGTCTGCTATGCATAAAAAACCATAACAAAACAAGATTATTTACACCATGGGGCATGCTAAGTTAGACATGACCAAATATCCATACCTGCTAGGAATCACATGGAAGCCAACAATACGAGCATCTGGAGAGTTTAGGTCTTCATGGTACAAGACTTTAAAGCTCAAGTGATTGTTAATATAGTACTTGTCATCCTTTAGCTGCCAATATTGTGCTCAAATTAAGTAACTTCCATGATAAATATTTCAAGTTTCAACGAGTATCAATCGAATGGGTGAGATGCTCACCTTGTAGCCAACTCGGTAACCATGCTCAAAGCTTGGTGTTTGGCTTCCTTCCCGCGTCTGCCTAGGAACCACAACTGGGAGATTATCCAAAATCCTGATAGAAAAAAGGTGTAAATATACACTGTTAGGCACTGTACAGTATATAGCATATGCTGAACATATACCACAACTTCAACCAGTATCATATACAAGGTGGCTAGATGGCCATGTTAATCAACTGACAATAGCAAAGCATTCAAATTCAGATACATACATGTTCACTCGATACTCATCATCGATCTTTTCTTTGAAATTCTTTGCAGCTTCTGGAGAAAGCTGTTTTCGACAAATAATTTTGCAACTCTCGTCCCTCCTCATCTTGAACTGTAAGCATTGGAAAATTAAACTGAAGCTAAAAAGAATACAACTTCTCATATTATGTTGTGCTGCTGCCTAGACCCTAGAACTAACAGGCAACACCATTTCTAGAGCAATGAATACAAAATACAAGGATACTATACTTACATTATAGACAGAATTTTCAATACGGTCCCCACGAAGAACTTCCCCTAAGTTTTCAGCACTGTTCTTAATCGCATCGGGTTTGCAGTAGTCCAGGAAATAATAGTCGTATGGAAGCTGCGTCTTTATAGATGACAGCTTGTTGACCTTCACCTGGAGATCGTCATCCTGCAATATGAACGGTTAGTCAACAATTGAAAACAATCTAGCAAAGTGAGAATATATATACAGGGAAAATGGATGAAATTGCCAAGCAAATAAGACTAGATGTTTGGTTATTCAACAGTAACTGTAATAGTTAGTGTGTGGTAAGTTGGTAACCTTTTCTGAGAAGAAATGACAATCAACAATGCAACAGGAAGCCCATAAACAAGAGGATTACATCGACTTGTAAACGATAAAATAGATGAACACCTCAACTTAATGGCATCAAGAGCAATATGCAAGTGACCAATACAAAATGTATCTAGTTCTCCTGAACTCCTGGGATAGTAACTGGATTAGGAGGCAACAAGAGACAATAACCATGTACTTGTCTACAGGTGGGGCCTCTTCAAGTAGATCGTCAAGCACATGCAACACCTTAAGGCCCGAGCATAAAGTTTATTGTTGTGATTATACTTCTTGACATTTGATTCTCATGTGAATAGCATTAAACCAAGATAACCATATGAGCTTTAAAATGGGCAAAAACAGGCTCTATGCGTCAACATCAAACTCATTATACTTTGATTGTCTAACAGAAAGGATTTGGTATGCTCATGACATTTTTAAGATAATTTGGGCATTCTGAATTAACAACTCTAGTATAGCTACAACACTAAGGGAAAATATCTTCATACCACACATGGTATGTGACATTTCACGCATATTTATCAAAGAATGGCATGTTTGTTGTAGTTTGCAGCCATCATAGGAAAAGACTAGGCCCTGGCCAGTTAGACGAAAAAACACTTCAATTCATGTAACTTTCCCAAGGTTTGTGGTTGCGGTGTTTGCAATCTCCATGAAACCCACCAAAATTAACAACAATAGGTACAACCCACGTAAATACATGTTCTCTAACAGTACAAAGTAGACTAAATCAAAGAGCAGCAAAAACAAGCAATGAAGTTATGATGTGTCTACACCTCTAGATTAACCAAAATCCCTGCTTATCAACACTTTTTATAGTGTGACCCGTACTCACCCCAAAATAACCCATATACACAACTCCAAACACAGTTATTTTGGGGTGCGTCCTTCCCTATATAGTGCAATTCTATTGCGGCTCATGCTATGGATAATAACTAAAACAGCATCAGGAATCGGCCACGGGAAAGAAGAGCCCAGTCCCAATGCACCCTGCCGAACAAATCAACCGCGAGCTCAAAGGCTAAGCGGGCATTACCCCGTACAGCTTCCTCCCTATGTCGACGAACGCAGAAAATGCACATGCAAGCAAACATAATTCAGACATTTCGCTCGCCACTTCCATTGCTCAGATCACTAAACCCTGAACCTAATAATCCTCTAAATGCGGGAAACCTTCCAAACATGGGGAAACCAAGGCCTGGGGAGCCAGATCTGAGGCCGCGCCTACCGGTACGCCTAGATCCAGCGGCGCGGACGACCAGGAGGTCACCAAGAGCTAGATCCGACGAGGAGAGGGAGGGCGGGTGGGGAACGGATTGATCACCTTCTGGAAGTCGCGGGGGGCGACGCCGGGGAGGTAGAAGGCGCGGGCGGGGCAGCAGGCGAGGACGACGGCGGCGAAGACGAGGAGGGGAAGTAGGAGGAGGCGGCCGCTCGGGCCGCCGGTGATCGCCATGGTGGGGGAGGCGAGGAGGGGGTCTGTGCGAGACGATAAATGGGGAGGTGGTGGGCAAGTGCGAACTACGGAAGGTGCAATAAACGGCCGCGATCCCTCGAAAAAAATGTAAATTATTAACGTAAAGTATCGTGTACAACAAGAATTCAAAATGAAATCGTAGGACCGACACAAAAGTAGAGTCTTCTCATTCAAACCTAGGCCAGCCTAATGGTTTGCGTTCGTTGTACAGTTTTAGATAGTGGTAGTACATTTGTTTTTGTATTTTTTAGGTGTAAGTAGTACATTTGTTGGATGACACTTCACCGTCTAAGCTTATTCTCGTCAGAGACTTTCTTTGCTTATTAGGTGACATTTCACCTTCTTAAACAATATTTTTGAGAGTACAAAGTACAAAAGACAAAGCAACATACCAAACACTAGGGTCAATGTCCGTGTTGCTTAGTGTGCTAACTATAAATGAAAGCTTTTTTGGATTAAATAAATGTAGAAAATATATATAGGCAAGTAAAGTAGCAGGTATGTAATGTGGCATGCTGTGGACGCATGCAGTGTCTAAAAAAATAGTGGAAACATGTGGCAGCCAATAGGAAGAATTAATGTAATGTGGCATGCTTACATGTCGAGAGAAATACACATAATGGGTTGCTCCTATTTAGCTACTATTATTGTTATAGATGAGATGACGGAAATCCCGTTTGGCACCCTAGCACAGATGCTCCCTATATCTTGTCCGTACGGACTCTACAAGATTCGTGTCGCACTGTTTGATTAGATTCCCATCGGCGTTTTCTACCGCAGTAAATCCCGCCCGATGGCCCACAGGTATCCACAATTAAATGTTGACGGAGGCGTCACGCTCTCACGGAAGCCCTGTTCCGTTGACGGATCTCTCTCACCTCTACGTCCCCCAATTTAACGCAAGACAAATCTTATCGCCACCCATCTTCTACCTTCGTCTGGGCACTCACCATCTCCAATCTCCATCAATCTAGGAAAATGTCGTCCTCTTCCTCGTCTTCTCAATCTCTGCCGCCGCCCAGAGATTTGCCCTTCATCCTCCCGTTCTGCGGCGAAGACATGAAACATTCGCAGCCCGGAGAGGAATCATACCAGGGGATTGCTTCTACAAGTGCCACCTATTCACTATATCTCCATGCCATCGCTTCTCTGTTTTATTGATGCCCGTCGATTTTGTGTGACGCCACATTTTTCATGCGGTCTTTGGATTTGCCAATTTTTCGAGTTTCAGGAGGACTTCGTTGGTATTCTAGAGGGGCAGCAGGTTGAGACCGTCGCGCACCCCAACTTCCAACCCTGCCCCACGCCATCGCCGCTCCTGCGGACGTCGAGCCACTCCAAGCTCCAGCCCCGCGCGTCGCCGTCACGGCTCATGTGGCCGTCGCCGCCGTCTTCGGTATTCATGAGGATGGTGAGCAGCATAACATCGCGGTAGCCGTGCCCGGACATGAAAGCCCGCCTCCGCCGACAAATCCAAGGTGCTCGGCCTTCACATGCGCTCCTGGCATCGCAAGGATTATTCTCATTATCTCTTTGATCAATCTGCTGGTGACAGTTCTCATGGTCGGGGAAACGTATTAGTTGTCAGTTAGATGGAGTCCTGTTTACTCAATGTACTTTCAGTTATCCCAGTTAGGCTTGTGTGTTAGCAATCTCATTAGTGCTACTGACCGTTCTGTATTGGATGTGATCGTTATCATATCAAGCTAATGTATTAGTATCTTTCAATTTCTCAACGCATTAAGATCCAAACGTCATGGATGAATTTCAGCGCGCCTAGCCGCCTAGTTGTTGTTTATTTTCAATCCCCCGCCTCCTGTGTTTACTCTCTATTCTAGTCCAGTTACTTCCTTTACTAGAGATTTTAGTTTGGCTGCGACAACAGATAGAAATCTCATTGATCTTACTGTGATTTTGCTGTTAGGTTGATCTCCCAGCTAAGATGGCCCAACGGCCACTTGGGCCTTGATCCCATGCCCTGATCGGGGGCCCAACCCTACAAGGTTGGTGGGCCCCGTCGCACAGCGCTATAAAGAGGATGGTGGGGGCCGGAGCTCGATTCACGAGGTTGGTCTGCGTGCCGCCGTCTCCCACATCTAACCCTAGACCGATCGAGAGGGTGCGCTGCCAGCGGCGGGATGCACCATCGCCGTCCTCCATCATGGACTCTTCGACGGGATCGTCAAACCAAGGCGAAGGTATCTCAATCCCTTCTCTCCTCTCTGTTTCCGTCTCTGGTACACGAACTAGATCAATTCCTATAGATCCTACCGTGGAAGTTCTAGCCTAGTGATACAAGGGATTCAACATTGGTATCAGAGCTGGTTCTAGGGTTCCTAGATCTTTTCGGTAGACAAAGAAATCACAGAAAATCACATCCCGTGGAACCCCGATGCAAAAGAAAGGGCAAAGAAAAAGAAAACTCACCGGAACTCACCGGAAAAGAAGCGCCGCTCCGCCGCGCCGCTCCTCTCGATCCGATGCGCACCAGAAGG
Source organism: Poa pratensis (assembly GCA_947311845.1). Lineage (NCBI taxonomy): Eukaryota > Viridiplantae > Streptophyta > Magnoliopsida > Poales > Poaceae > Poa > Poa pratensis. Next base: position 25,663,594 of record CAMZMU010000078.1, on the reverse strand, counting down.
GGCACCGGACGAAGAACCTCACCCCACAAGGGGCAAAGCACACCGCGACAAGATTCATTCGATGGCGGCGCGCTCACCTCAAGGCGAACGCGTGACCGGCGAAGGGGTCTGGCAACGGCGGCATCTCCTCGCGTCCGTCTGCTCCGGCAAGGGGAGTGAGAAAGACGAAAAGAAAGAAGGGGAAGGAGCTGGAGCGGCGCGGCGCAGTGGCGTTCATCGCCGTCTCCGACGGTCGTCGGTGGAACCCCAACAGGTCGTCCGTCGCCCTTCACCCTAACCCTAACCCTAACCCTAACGCGCGGCGCTGCCGCAGCGCGGTGCGTGGTGAGCGGGAGAGAAAGCGGGAAAGAAAGGAAGAAAGCAGCGTCGCGGGCCGCCGTCGGCCGTCGCCGGCCGCCGGCCACCGGCGTGCCACGGGTCGCCGCCGGCGCACGGGGCAGTGGAGAGACACGGGTGAGAGAAAGAAATGACCTAACGGTCTCCGTCGGGGGCGGCCAGTTCGTTTTGATCCAGCGAAATCAACGGAGGACCGTCCGATCAGAACGGACGGCCAGGATGCGCCGCGAGCTATCCCTAGCTCCCAGCAGGCCATTCTGGGCCGAAAGTAGAAGGGCCCAGGGCCGCCAGGACCACGTCTGCATCGCCTTGGGCGGCAGATAGCGCGGATGAGCAACATGCCGAAAGTAATGGGCTTTTGGGCCGAAAGATACAGAACTCACGCCGCGAGCAGGGCAGGCCGTGGGCCGCCTCTGCGTCGTCTCGGGCGACAGTTAAGAACACGACGCTCAACAGGCCGTGGGCCTCGCGGGCCCCTGGACAGTTTTTCTGTTTATTTTTTCACAGAAACAAGTTTTAATTGTTTTGTTCATTTTTTGAGCAAATTTCATCAAAGTTTTTCCTATTCAAATTTATCCAACGAAAATTTTGTTTAGGAAACAGAAAAGTAAAAGAAATGCTTATGAAAGGTACAAAGTTCATGAATATTTTATTCATTTTTCCGCTGCAAAATAGTTAAAAGTAATTGCATAAAAGCAATAAAGTGAGAATAAAAGCGTGATAAAGTTACATTTATGATGATTATGATTCTGTTATTAATTGACCAATGTTGTTAATAGCATTATCATGATTTAAAGTGAGAATTAAAAGCTTGATTAAAGTGATATTAAAGATGATTATGATTCTGTTATTAAATGACAAACGTTGTTAATAGCATGATCATGATTTGTTTATTATGTGTTAAAATGTGCATTTATTTATTTTATTGCCCAACGGTAATATAGTTTTAATTGCACAAACAGTGACAGAAATAGTTGTGAAAAGCATAAAGTTCATGAATTTTATTCATGTTTTTCCGCTGCAAATAAATAAAAGTGCTCTTAAAGCGTAAACAGAAATAAAGAAAGAATTAAATTACAAGAGCATGTTAAAGAAATTATTGAAACAATTATAACATAATCATGATTTGTTAATCGTTGAACAGTGCAATGTTTGTGAAATACAAATAATTTTACAGTTTCTGTTGTAAAGTAAAAGGACTCTCCTCTAATTAAATTGGAACCAACGGGAAAATTTAATTAGAGAGGAGGAAAAAGAGAAATACTTGTTTAACAGATTAATTATGGTATTGTTATTTTCTGACCAACGTTGATGATAGCAGTACTATAATTATATGAGTTCTATAGTCAAAGGGCTAGATCTCTGATAATTTTGCATGAAAGTGATCAATTTTCAGAGAAAAGATAAAAGATCAAGAAATGCTCTTGAACTATAGAAATATGTATATTTCATGTTTCCGCTGAAATAGAGTTGATGATAATGTTATTTTCCAAACAGAGTTCTTTATTGCAATAGAAATATTATCATCATATTGTTTATGAGTTTTATGCATTGATTCTATTTCTGCCCAACGGTGATGTAGAATTAGTGTAGAAAGATGATGTTTCATTCTAATTCTGCCCAACGGTGATTTAGAATATAGAAGAAAGTTTTAAAGATTTAATGTGCATATCTTTAACCAGACCAACGTAGGGTTATTTTTATGCTCATTATTGTTTATTATTGAATATTTTCTCAGACAAAGATTCTCATGTTTTCATTCGTGAAAGCAAAAGATGGGTACTTGTGACCCGAAAGATGACCAAGAAAGGTCATAAAGTGAGAGAGTATGTTCTCTCTAAAGAATGACTGCAAAAAAAAAGAATTCTTGGATGTTAATCCAAGAATACAAATAGATCATCGAGAGTCTTGTTTGACAAATGTCTTTCATGTACTCTCCATGCAGAAAACAAATAAATCATTCAGAGTTTTGTTTAACGAATTTCTTTCATGTACTCTATATGAAGAAATTTTTTAAACGAGCAACATGAATGCTTAATTTGACTAACGTTGGATTAAGCATGTGTATAAAAGAGTATTCAGATTTATTTCTGAATTTGATGATTGAATATGCAGTCTAAAGAGCCAATTGTGGCATCTGTGTTCTTAATTACCCGCATGACGGGAAAAGACGATAATAATACCCACGTGGTGGGAAAAGTCTGGGAAAATACCCGCATGGCGGGAGAAAATTTTGACAAAGGACTTATCCTGTATGACAGGAAGAAAGATGTGATGACTCATGTGTTTTTATATCGACCGCACACTTTATGTGTCATAGTTATAAAGCACTTAATGAGTCAAAAGAGAATAAAGTTACAAATGAACCTAAAGATAAGAATGTTATGCAAGTGTGACTTGCAGTACCATTGAGAAAGAACTCTTGTGAGTTTTGAAAAGGAATGAGGAAAAAGTACTCCCATACGTTAAAAGATAACTTCATATTGAATAAAGCAGATAATCAAAGTTTCGAAATTGTGGCAAAAAGGTTCTTGCCACATTTCGAGGGGGAGATAGAGAATGTTACAGAATAAACTCCCCTATACTTCAGATAATGTGATGCATATTATGCATCTAAGTGATCTATGATGAATTGTGATCGTCTGGGGAGTACGACGGTCATAATAATGATACCCCTAAAAAAAATAGATTTATTCTGGATCTTTTACAGCTCCGAAAGGAGACTAAGGACGGTACTCAAAGTGCCATAAAGAAGACAGATTGACAGGTTAACAGAATAAACCCAAATAAAAAGGATTAAGGATACACCATTTTGGAGAAAATGGAGTAATCTGGGGGAGCATGGTATGAACATACCTAAGGCTCGAATAGATTTTATCTGGGGGAGCTTGTTGCTTTATAATAGAGATGAACAAGTAAACATGGATCTTGTGATTTAGGTCCTTGTAAGAGCTATTGCCTTTTGGCGATAGAAGACTACAGAATTAATTGCCTCTAGGCAATGACAGAGCAACAACATCCCCATATGAGAAAAACAGATGACTATAAAGTCTATATCAGAGAAATTTAAATGAAGGTTGATCCCACCTCATTTACAGAATTATAAGCAGCGCTCAATCGATTTTGACAAGTGTCTACTTGTCTTAATGATTAGAGACTATGTGAATCCCGACGATGTTTGGGACTCATAAGTAATTTCCAATGGAGCCAAAACAGTAGGCTATAAAGGGTCTACAACGCCAATGTGACTCCAAAGGAAATATGTAAAAAGCGATTTTAAATCGAAAGATTTGCGCTAAGAGAATAAACAGATTATAATGAGTGATAATGGCACATAATGATCTGAGTTACATCAGATGAAAGTAAAGAACACAAGGGATCTTACGGACTAGAGCAAGTCTCTAGAATCAGAAGTTATTTTGGGTTAAAGAGAATGAGAGGACAATCGCTTTTCTACAAACTTATAGAATGGGAAATTCATTCCCTAATCCTGTGTATGTGGATGATATCCTACTTGCTAGTGGTGATGTCAATCTACTACCGGCAGAGAAAAGAAGTTCTTGTCCTCAAAAGAGTATTCTCGGTAGAGTGTCTCGTTAAAAGTATCGAGATTTACTAAGAAAAGAAGAAAAGGGGTATTAGAAATATCGCATGGACATGCTGAGAAGAAGTCTCTAAAGCATGCATGTCGAGAAAATCTACGCCTGTTCTTATTGTCAAGGGTAATGGAATTGGAACTTTAGTGTTCCAAGAGATAACATAGAACGGATCAAATGGATATGGTACCATATGCTTCAGCTGTTGGAAACTCAATATTACCCTGACAATTCACATATCCGGGTTGTTTTGGCAATGTCCAATCCAGATATAGATCACTGGAATGGAATCAAAGATATCGGCCTCATGCTAAAAGAAACAGAGTGCTCTCAAAAGGTTGTGAGTACAAAGATAGATCTATAAATGTGCTCTCAAAAGGTTGTGAGCACAAAGAAAGAATTTGTGAAATGTATAGCGAAATCCACAATTGTCGCTAAATTTCACATTTGGAGTTTTTGTGTGGAAAAGCTCCAGAGAATGAAATGATTGGCATCAGTGTGATGTAAAGACATGTTATAGCATGATATAAGGCCGAGGGATAGGCAAAATGGTTAAGGAAACCTGTACCCGGAATTGATAATGGTTGACAACAGCAATAACCATTAAGTAATTCACTCCTAAGACAACGAGTCAAGTGTGGTGCCAAACACATTGACACAGAGTTATACGTTGTAAAGGAGAAAGTCCGGAATTATGTTGAAATGCTTGGAGCATAAGAGGAACAGATAAAAGAAACACACAAGTGTTCGCAGATCTGCTAATTAAAGGCTTACCGCCCAGTGTGTTTTGGAGAACACATAGTCGACATGGGTTTTATGGTATACCTATATATTTCCGGACAATAAAGAGGCCCAAAAGATTAAAGAAACTATTTCTGAATGGAGGCGTACATTGTAGCTGTCTGATTCTATCGGCAATTGAGCTGAGACGATGAAACATGCTCTATGTATCGATCTGTGATGAAACGAGTAAAGTTTTAAAAGTTAAAATATAAGATGAGATCAAGGGGGAGAATGTTAGGTTGATCTCCCAGCCAAGATGGCCCAACGGCCACTTGGGCCTTGATCCCGTGCCCTGATCGGGGGCCCAACCCTACAAGGTTGGTGGGCCCCGTCGCACAGCGCTATAAAGAGGATGGTGGGGGCCGGGGCTCGATTCACGAGGTTGGTCTGTGTGCCGCCGTCTCCCACATCTAACCCTAGTCCAATCGAGAGGGTGCGCTGCCAGCGGCGGGATGCACCACCGCCGTCCTCCATCATGGACTCTTCGACGGGATCGTCAAACCAAGGCGAAGGTATCTCAATCCCTTCTCTCCTCTCTGTTTCCGTCTCTGGTACACGAACTAGATCAATTCCTATAGATCCTACCGTGGAAGTTCTAGCCTAGTGATACAAGGGATTCAACATTTGCATGATGGCAACAATGTGAAACTTTGATAGTTGTGAGTTGTTACGGTGATTCAGATGCCGAAAACAGCAGATCTCTACCTGGACGCACAAGGCAACACCAACCAGATTCAGAGGTTGAAAGTAAGACCATGCAATCTCTCCGGCACCGACATCCTATAGCTCCGGAAAGCACGTAGCAGTTGTATCTCTGATTGGATTATTTTCCGAGTATAAGCAGCAACTCGTTTGTCCGATCGACGTTGGAGGTGTGCTCATGCTCCCTGTCCCAATGCTCCAGAAACGGAATCTAAATTTCAGTACTTGGGATTATGAGCAAAGTTGTCGTGGACCGGTGTGCGTAGAACACATTCTCCATATTATCCTTTTGTGTCTTCAGAATTTTTCTATACTACAATTTTCATCGATTCTGACCGATTAACCTTTTCTGTTTACACTAGTTCTTTTGCCTTGTGCCATGTGATGAAGGATGGTTCCTTCTCATGTAGGATATGTTGGAGAAGACGATACATGTGTTGGACCCGATGGCTAGCAGCCCAGTCAGGAGAGCGGCCAGAGTTCGTCGCGTTTATAATTCATGATGCCCTCTTCTCCTGTCTCTATGAGTTCTATGCTGGTTGGCCATACATGAGGGACGGTTGGTCTATAAACTCCTGGACACTTCCTTCACCAGTTACAATTTTAAACATATAGTCAATACTGTGCTTCCATCACATGTCTCCTAATATCCTATAGGTTCAATTTTTAAGAGGAATTTGGTTCTTGCGCCATCCACTTCGCTAGGCATGCACTATGACGGCCAGCGTCTGAAGTTGCCCAGAAACAAAGGTACAATACTCTCATCTCCAATTTGAAGCGCGACTTTCTGTCACGTGCACGGAGCTCATTAGTGTCTTCATCACTAGTTCAACGTCTCAAAGATCAAGATGGAGTCCTTGTATGAAATTATGAAGCTACTAGGCAACAAGCAGTCTCTGTTGGCCAACGATGCCATGTAGTCATGTTCTTTCTCCAAGCAACATTAGCTTCTCCAATTGACCAATTACTGGTCCACGAGAAGTTTTTATGTATCTGGCGCACTTTTGCAATCTCTTTGTATATCTAGATGTTGTTTTGTATTACTGTACCCATGTAACTTTGTTGTACCATAGTGGGTTTCTATCTATTTGCTGAATCAAAACCCACGTTTTAGATCATTTCATATGCTACCATGAGAGCACATATCGGTTTGTTTTTCCCTACCCGAATGAGCAAATCCAATCTGGCAAACTTGCAGTGATTTTCCTATCTGACGGACCATGAAAACTGGGCGTCATGTACCTGTCGGACAGGAAAATTGACGTTACATGCCGTCCCCTTGGTGACGTGAACGCGCAAACGACAGTCTCAGTGGGGTCTGTAGTAAAGGACGGAAGCTAGAGTTTACCGCGCCTGCAGTGGTTTTACTTCGCCTGCACACATGCAAACAGAGTCCACAGGCACCAATCCCCATGAGCAGTAGCGTAGCCAGGATGACGCTGCGCCCCGGGCCAACCTCCTTGCTACAGTGATGTACAGTGGAAAAAGTGCTACTCTAGCTATATTCAAGGAAGAAATTTGCTGCCACGCCCAGGCCATAGCCAGTGTAGACTGGGGCCTGGCTACGCCTCTGACCATGAGAACTGGACGGCACAGATAAAAGGACTATCTATGCTCGGGAGCCAAAACGCCATGCCGATGAGATGAGCTATCTTTAAGTGGGAGGAAGAGGAGAGCGAGGCCTCTCAAACACAGGAGATAAAAACTACTAACATGACCGAATTTGAGGAAACCATGATCATAGCTCGGATTTTGCTACTCCCTTCGTTTTAATTTGTGAGTCTAGCGTGTATACCTAGGCCGTTAACTTTACCCATGTAATATAAATTATATAAAACAAAAAGTATATCGTTTCAAAATATAACATCTGAAGTTTGTAATAGTATTGTTTTGTAATATATTTTACATTATTTTGGTCAAATTGACAATCTAGGGTTACACGCATGCCCTTATAAATTAAACTAAAAGGGGGACTCTTCGTAGTCGTGTGGTCTCACTGGAGGAGTTTCACGTCCATCGACGGCAAATCCTATGTGTCACCCCGCGGCGACGCGATATGGGTGCGTCGTCTAAAGGCTCCAATTAAAGGGCTGGCCCATTTCAAGAGATTTTGTCCCCTTTTTTTCTCTATTTCTTTTTCTCCTCTTCCTTTTTATTTGTTTCGTTTTTTATGGAAAATGTTTCAGATTTTCGAAAGATCCAGATTTGACAAATGTTCAGTTTCGATATTTGTTCAGATTCAAAATTTGTCATTTATTTGGATTTGAAATTTGTTCGTTTTTGAAATTTGTTCGTATTCATTTATTTAGATTCCAAATCCGTTTAGGTTCAAAATCTGTTCAGATTCGAAAAAATTTCAGATTCAAAATCCGTTCAGGTTCGAAATCCGTTTAGATTTGAAATTCATTTAGATTCGAAATTTGTTCAGATTTGAAATCCATTCAGATTTGAAATTTGTTCGGATTCAAAAATTCGTTCAGATTCGAAATCCATTCAGAGTAAAAAAATAGATTTGAAAATTGTTCGGATTTGAAATTTGTTTAAATTCAAATAAGTCAGGTTTTGAAAAAAAATTGGATTTGAAATTTGTTCAAATTTAAAAATTGTTCATATTTGAAACTTGTTCAAATTTAAAAAAGGTTTAGATTTTGAAAACGTGTAGATTTCAAATTTGTTCGGATTTAAAAATGTTCAAATGAAAAAGGATTTAAAAACACAAAAAGAGAAAAAAAATTATAATTTTTATTGGGCCGCATCGAAAGCGGCCCATGAGGAATCTGCTTCAGGCGACGGAGCTGCCTTTTGCCCTAGTTGAAAAAACCGGACCGGACTTGCGTTTCGACCGGAAAAAACCGGAACCAGCGCCTCTGCTGGTCTGTTAAGCGCACAGGACCGGACAAGGAAGTGAACCGAAGTCTTGCCGGTCGAACCGCCGGTTTCGGCCGATTTTTACAGGTTTTTGTCTGAACCGGAGGCCGGTCCGACCGGTGTCAGGTAACTGCAGTACTAATTGTGAATAAAATGTAATGCGCGGGGAAGGGGATTCGAACCTGGGTCGCGGGCGAGGCTCCCTGCAGCACTCCACGACGCACTAGCCAAGTAGGCAAGCCTAGTTTGGTGTATATTCTACGGAAGACATCTGTTTTGACCCTTAGTTTCTTTGTTCAACTACTAAAACTAACATTATTTCTTAATTACCGGTTCAGCTACTGAACCGATGAACCAGCGGTCGGACCGGTGAACCGGTGAGCCGATGGCCTGACCGGTTCGATCACCGGTCCGGTTTTAAAAGTATGCTTTTGCCTCGCCTCAGGGCGATCTACAAAACCACCCTCCATCGACAGAACGTGGCCGCGAGTGAAGATGGCCTTGTCAAATGTCAAATGGGTTTCCCTCGACAGTGGCTCATGGACAAAAGGCATTTCACGGATCTGTGCTAGGCTTTGGCTGGGCTGCTGCACAGCAAGGGCCCACGTAGGCTATTGCTGGCCTTCGACCAATCAATGTAAGATATTCTCCTACAAAAAAAAAGAAGATATTTTCCATTTCTATTTTACTTTTCTGCTTTAGCACCAACTCAAATAACTTTTGAATTGTTTGAGGGTTCAAATTAGTAAAAAAAAATTGTATTTTCTTATGAGCCTTTCCTGGATTATTCTAGATCCATAACATTTTAGTTCATATTTCTCCTCTAAAAATATTAACTCAGATTTAACTCAAATGGAGGGTTTGAACTACAAGTATGTTATTTATTTATTCACCCTAAAATTATGAGATAGCTTCCTAATAGTATTTTAGAACTATATTCAAATTGAAATCCATCAATTTAATAGATCCTTTATATTCCATTTATTTGCTTTCAAGGATTAAAGTTCAAATTTAAAGTTATGCCCATCCAAAATTCCTGAAAATTCTCAGGAAGCTCCTCAAATATCTACTAGAGCATTTGATAATTATTTTCAGGATTTTCATGTCATTTACAAGTGCTCTCATTATTTTGATGCATTTTGGAGCACTTTCTGAGATATTAAATTCACTTGATTTTCAAGTTTTCACAAATAATGTTATAAATGATCATGCTGCACACTACAAATCCTAGTTACCAGTGACTAAATCATGAGATGTTACATATCATAACAATATGGATGTAGCTTGAGTATTAGTTCCAGCAGAGACGCCACGAGAACAAGAAAAATCAGGCTAGGCACATGAACCGGAAACAAACGAATTTGGCTAAAACATTGCCAGAGACACATACACATGCTTCACTTGTACGTCCATCTTTTTGCGAAGCACATCCAGTGAAGCTTCAACTTAACAGAGACACCACAACAGGTCAACAAGAGTGTCCATTCACTCCTGGATAGGCGGCATACGGTAGAAATATGGAACCCGGCAAGGCTCCCCATCCGTATCATGGAGGATACCTGATTTCTCATAGGACTCCACGCTATCTGCGAGTGTCTCCTCCAATGTCCTCGCCTTCCAGCCCAGATTCTTAAGTTTATGTGGACTCATTGCGACCTTATAATCCACATCAACCAGTCTGCCCAAAAAAAATTGGTGGTGAAAACATGTGATCTGACAGCCTCAAGCATGAAAGTGTGCTAATATACAAGGCTTACTTGTCTGCATACGCGTAGTTAGGGTACATGCTCTTCATCAAATATATCAAATCTTTTATATCGATTTGGTGCTCAGAGCATATGTATCTCTGAGATGATCCTGCCTTGTGGTATAATAGGAGTAGCGCATCAGCAACGTCACGGACATCTACTATGGGCCAGAATTTGTTGTTTATTGTGTCAGGACCTCCTGCAATTTAATCCAACTAGTGGAGTTACAGACTTACAGTAGGATAAACAACAAGCAAAACGAATTATAAACATGTCCATTGGCTGAATACTTTGTTGAACTGTTGTATGCTAGTTAATGCAATGCTTGGGACAAATGAGATGATACCATAGAAGGCAGGATGCAAAGATGAGGAGTGAACCTTTTATGATATAACGGAGGAATTTGGTTGTGATATTGAGCACGTCAGACTGCAACAGAGGGCCAAAAACAGCACCGGGACAAAACGTGACGACGTGCAGTCCAGTTTTCTCTGCATATTCCAAAGCCATCTCTTCAGCTTCCGTCTTGGCAAGAGCATACCAGATCTGTCAACACAAAGAAGTGAATAATTTTGTCGCTAACAGTGAAAACTAATTAAGTTATGCTTCCAGGGTGTATTTTAAATAATAAAATCTCTATGGAGAGTTGGTGCATGAACGCGTTATTTAAACAGCAATGCTGACCTCATTTTCCTTGCAGAACTCTTTGTCAGACCAACAACTCTCATCCTTCAGTTTATCTGGAGGCCAGTTCGGGTTCAAAACAAGAGCAGCTCCGGACGAGACTACAATGAGTTTCTGAACGCTCATAGCAGAGCAAGCCTTGAGTACATTCATGGTGCCGTTGACAGTAGGAGCCATCATCTCTCTCTGCAGTTTTAATTTAGGACCTTAACAAAGAGTTGCTCATTTGTCTAAATAACAGTGAGCTTGTGCCTGGTACTCATCTATTGTTAACATTGGATCTAATGTTGTTGTAGGTATAAATAAGAAACAATGAATTCTAGTTGTCAGATGGTGAAAAATAATTCCCTTATTTCTTTCTTCCCATCATTTGTGTATTATTCCGCAGTTTACCTGATCTTATAAATTGACGAATTCTGTCAAAGTACTTTGCACATTCTAACGAAGTGCCATGCCTAATAGGTGCAGGAACTGGCTTGGATGCGACGATGCGTTTGATAAATAATTGAATAGGCTCATCCCAAACTTCGAAAAGATTATAACTCACCCACTTTACCTTTACTTAAATTGAGTTCTTTCATCCGAAACAACAATATAATTTACCCTCTGTTTTATATATGCTCAAAAAGTTCACATTTCATATTTGCCATTCTGATTTACAGTTTATATCAACCCTTATGTTTATTTAGATATTTTAAACAAATTTAGTTTAACTCCTAATTAAATCATTCACCTTCATAAAATCCTAAATTAATAAATGATGCATGAAAAAAAGTTTTTGTTTCCACCATTTTGACAGATATTCTTTATATACATCATTAATTTGGATTTGGCGCCTTAGATTCAAAATCAATTTAATTTTACAGCACCCACCATTTTTCATGAGAGATAAGAATTGTACTAAGAATTGGGCACTACATTTCCAAGACTGAAGATCCAGCAATCAGCCTCAAGCAAATATGTACTTGCCTCTTTATCAACCATCTTGTCTATCGGCACAGGAGATGCGACATGGAAGACGCCCTCGCACCCAACAAATGCAGCTCTCACCGTGTCGTAGTCCAGCATGTCTGTCTTGAACAAATTCAGATTCTTCAGGGCATTGTCCAGCTGCTTCAGACATGCATTTTTTGGATCACCTGAAATGGAGGTTAACAAAAACATTAACCTAGCTATATCCTGAAAATGTTTGCCTTAACCTTACAAGGTAGTACCCCATGAGAGTGCGTTTTCATTGGAATTCAGGTGACTATCTTTTTGTGCATATATATCCAGAAGACCAGAACGCAGTCTTCCACGTAGCTAGCCGAGATCAAATTCCCTGAGAGCTGAGCGTAGCTCAGTGGCAGGTGAGGCAGTGGCCTCCCTCCCCACCCAGAGATCGACTCCCCAAGGGAGCGATTTTCCTGGGCGTCTCACCCGCGGGCACTGTTCACTAGGAACAGTGCTCGCACTGTAGTAACACTGTACAAAGTACACTGTAGCTGCACTGTTCATTAGGGGCAGTGTAATATATTCTTGGCTGGCCTCTCTCAACACGTGTTCGAGCCACAGCGATAGGAGTCACAAAACGCGTGGGATTAGTATAGATCTGTAGGTCTTAGCTTGCACACTAGGGTGTGTGTGGTGTTGAGTGCGTGTGTGTGGTGTGAGTTGGTGTGTTAAGTTCAGATACTACAGCTGTACCAATCCAGAGGCATCAAAAAAAAAGATCAAATTCCCTGGCTCGTGGCAAATACCTTCATCCAATCCTCCTAGCAAAACAAAAGTACCTACACGATAACACGAACAAGGCAGCAAGAGAGCCAGGTGTGTCACCGGCTATACGTACATGGGTCGCGAACGGTGGCGTGCACGGTGTAGCCACGGGCGAGGAGCAGCTTCACGAGCCACGAGGCGATATACCCGCCGGCTCCGGTAACGCACACTCGTGGCTGCGACGACGACGAAGCCATTTCCATCTCCCTCTGGCCTGGCCTCTGGGCTAGCTGGGGAGTTGTAGTACTACGCGCGCGAGAGTACAATACTCCAGAGGCCGGCAGCACACAAACCACAATAAAACCCTACACGCAACAAACCCAAGCAAATTGACTGGACCAGCACAGCACGACAAATTCTTTCGTTTTCGCTCATGACGTGACCCTTTTTTTAGATAAAAAATGTATATTAATATCGCGGAGATACAAATTACATCCAGCTTCTGCAACAATGCAATAACCAAAACCATTACGGATGCACACAGCCGAAAATCAATAAGAAGAAGAAATAAAAAAGAAAAGTCCCGCTACAGAGTTACAGTCCTTATAGCAGCCGCACAACCACCACCAAGACAACACCTGATGTCCAATTCTTCAAAAGCAACGCCTTCAAGAAGAACGGTGTCAGGCACAACCAATTAAGGCCAGACCTTGGGTTTTCACCCTTAAGATAGTCCTTGCTCTCAAAACAATGTCTTCAGCAAGACCACTGTCAGGCACAACCAATTAAGTCCAGACCTTGGATTTTCACCTTGAAAGGTAGGACTTTGGACTTCACGTATGTTGTCGCCCCCACTTACATGCCGCTGCTCCAAGGCACGAAACACCAAGCCAATTCCTCATCGCCAGAAAGATTCGAACCACCATTGCTAGTCCTCAGATCTCGACATACATGACATTCTCCGCCAGCACCATGGAACGAGAACATGCCCCATGATATTAACAGCCAGTAGAGCTTCGAAGCGCTCCCTCTGAAACCAAACGGCCAGAGTAAAACATGGGTGCGCACGACCGAATCCCACCCGATTCAGCCATCTCCAGGCATGAATCGCCCAGTGGAGTTCGCCGGCGGAGCCTTCCGAAACACGCCACGGTAGCCAGATCGACGGAGACAGCATCTGGCAAGTCTTCATCTTGATGCAAGGAGAAACCCTAGGACCACCACCATTATTGAGCACACCGGCAGGCCCCCACGCCGCCGGTCGTCATCCAGCGGGACGGCATCGGAGAAGAAGGCAGCACCAAGCCAGATTGGATCAATTGGTCCAGATCGAAAAGATCGAGATCCAGATTGAAACCAAATCGCTCACCAACCGTGCCCAGAACGGCCACCGGTGGCGCGCCGCCCTCTCCTCACCGCCCTCCCGCTGAAGAACCTCAGGCCACGGCCGGCCGGCCGCGCCGCCCTTGCCCTCCGCTTGCGCCCCATCTCCACCCATGAAGCGCCGCCGAGAGCACCTCCTGCCCACCGTCGACTGGACGGGACGGGCGGCGCCACCGCCGCCGCAGACGACGGCAGCATCAGCGGCCAGGGGCGGCAGCTTGGTGTCTTTTAGGTACGGTGGGCGGCGGCCTCCGGAACCGCTCGGGAGAGGAGCGGCTCGGGAGGAAAAAAGGCTCGCACAAACTTGCACATGACGTGACCCCTGCTAGAAGAGAATAACTGTTCACGTCAACGCCGCTGCTGCACGGCTGTAGAAGTGATCTGTCCTCTTGAATTCTTGAGTAAACGATAGCATGGAAACCATTCTTTCAAAACCCCCAAAATCAAATAAAAAAGACTTCAGCAAATGGAACATCTATTCCCAATATTGTACTTCAAACTGAACGAGGAAGTATAACATTATGTCCGACATGCTGGCAATTCTTATTCATGGATGAGCATCAGATTGAACATGCACAGTTGTTTGGTTGTGGTTTACATCACCCTTATACGAGAGAAAAGAACGACGCAAACCCAAATGATAACGCCTTGCTCATTCTCTACGATCAGTTGGGTTTAGTTCCAACCCCTAAATAAGGCGCTGAGGTAGAAATACAGCAATCAAATCATTGGTAGTAGGTGACAAAAAAAGGATCAGAGGCTTGACTTTTCAGGACCTGTATAATTGACAATGTACAACAGCACGTATAGTCCACCACAGTTTATTGCCCCATCTTTATTCATACACAAAAGATACAACCAGCGTGCTCGAGCATCTTGGCCTAGAATGCTCTCACTAACAGTTCTGGGAAATGAAAAACAAAAAGAGCTCAATTGTGTTGGTTCAACAATACAGGAGATAATATTACAGAAGTCGCCGTGACAAGGAAATCTACAAATAACTTATGCTCACTGACTCGAAAGAATGGGATCTGACTATATATATATATATATATAACTACAGCAAAAAGGCCAGAAGTTTACTGTGCATTTATTCAAGCTGCACTTGGGAAGAAAACAATGAATTTCTGAACAGAGACAAGATCAGTTGGTAGCATCTCTGCTGTAGAACTGGTCCAAGGTCTTCGCGGGGATACGGTGGAGAAGCTCACGAGGGAATATGCGAAGCAATGTCCATGCTAGATCAAGCGACTGGAAGATGTTCCGGGTATCATATGCTCCTTGTGCCACAAATTTCCTCTCAAATTTGTCAAGGAATTCTAGATACAGCTGCACAAGAGATCAAGAACAATACATTAGCTTTTTTAACTTCTACAAAGACCATCATCTCATGGGTTAATTTGCTAGTGAGTAGTAACATACCAGATCTTCAGAAGAGAGCGCCTCCTCACCCACAACGGCTTTCATGGCCTGGACATCCTTTCCAATAGCATAGTTGGCATAAAGCTGAACAGAAACAGTAGGTGTGATTCTTCTGGAAGTTATCCTTGGCACTTGGAAGGAAACCAATATATGGTGTTCAAACAAGTACCTGATTCGACACATCTGAATGGTCTTTACGGGTCATACCCTCACCAATAGCACTCTGCAAGAAGTATTGATAATTCTTAGAACTAACATTTGGGTAGAATCCTGATAGCATCTTACAATTACGGACTCAGTTTTGAAAAGAAAATCACGATAAGACATCTCACCTTCATCAACCGAGAGAGAGATGGAAGGACATTGATGGGTGGGTATATCTGAAAGTACAATAACATTACGTCAGAAGATATTATGGTTGAAAGACGGAAGGAAAAAAAATAATCCCAAGATTTGGTTCCCGAGTCACGTCAATACGAAAATTAATACAAGTCTAAATGATAGTATAACATAAATTATGAAGCTGTTGCCTTTGCTAACTTAATAGAACATGCAAAAGCACCTGTCTGTTATGGAGCTGTCTGTCAATGTATATCTGTCCTTCAGTAATGTACCCCGTGAGATCAGGAGTTGGATGTGTGATATCTGTTTAAGAAGGAAAAGAACACTGTCAAACAGTGAACAAAATCAGACGTGCAGCTAACTCATTAATATACAGACAAGTTTGTTGAGATACTAATGCTCTGATGCTCAACTACTACATATACTCGATTGTGTCAGTTGTCACACTAAGCAAAACGGTTAAAACACTAGTTCTATCAGATGTTATATGCTGATTTTAATCCATTGGACAGCAAGTTTACAGAATGTTCAGACGAAAATCCTAATGGTAATGTATAACTGATATGTACAGAGAGCAATTCATTACTTACCATCATTAGGCATAGTCAGAATGGGTATTTGGGTAATGGAGCCGGTTCTTCCTTCAATACGCCCAGCACGCTCATAAATGGTTGCCAGATCAGTATACATATATCCAGGATAACCACGCCTACCTGGGACCTCTTCTCGGGCTGCCGATACCTACACATAAGCACGATTTCCATCTAGGGTTATTGTGGATAAAAAGAAGGAGATGGCAGTAATTGCCATTTTATTACAGCTGAACACAGAAGTAAGCAAATAAAATAAGAGGTGCAATACGACCCAAGTCAAATATCTTCCAACTTGCTAGATAGAGAAAACTACAGAACATTCTTGGAAGCTAATAGAAATGTCAAGGTTCTGTTTACAGCACTAAATTGACCATTTGGGCAGTGGTATAATGATGATCAAATGAAAACAAGAGAACATCAGCACCAGATTCTGACCAAATTTATATCACTTCTGGAAAGTTGTCATGTGATACATACACTTCAGTTTGCACTGCATTATGTATATTGACTTAAAAATGCAACTTCTCTTTTTTTCGTTCTTTCTAAAAGTAAACTTTGCAATTACATGGATGACATGTTAGTGTGGAGTATGGATATAAGACATATTAACTCTTCCCTAAAATCATTAATTAGTCATGCCACTGGAAAAATATCAGGACAGAAAGTAACTCCCAAGGAAGAGCTAACGGATTGGGAAATGCTTTTCTCTGAAATTCAGTTCTCAGAGTAGTTGATGAAGCAAATATCAAGTGCAATACCTCACGAAGTGCATCTGCATATGAACTCATATCTGTCAAGATGACAAGCACATGCTTCCCACATTCATAAGCCAAATATTCTGCTGTTGTTAGCGCAATTCGAGGGGTGATGATACGTTCAATCGTGGGATCATTTGCCTGAAAGATAAACAGGAGGGTAGTGTTACTAATATGCTTTGCTTAGTATTGCAGAGTAAAATTTTGTTAAGGGGAGATACAGAACTTTATTTAATCAATTATCTCAATATCAAAAAAAAAATTGTGTTGCAATATAAAAACTCTGGTTAACAAGTATAATGTAAGTACCAAGTTCAGAAAAAGGGTGACTCTCTCCATTGAACCGTTCTCTTCAAAATCACGTTTGAAGAATTGGGCTGTTTCCATGTTCACTCCCATAGCGGCAAACACAATAGCAAAATTGTCGTCTTCACCACCACCCTGGCACATCAAGAAAATTAGATAAATCAACAAGCAATGATTCAGCTACGATAAAGGGTCCCATGAGCAAATTCGAACAGATTATTACCTCTGCGTGTTTGCCTTTCTCCAACCTCTTGACAAGACCAGCCTGACGGCAAATCTGAGCAGCAATTTCATTATGAGGAAGCCCAGCAGCAGAAAAGAGAGGAATCTTTTGCCCTCGGCAATGGAGTTCATGACATCAATGGTAGATATCCCTGTCTGAATCATCTCCTCAGGGTAGGTTCTCTCACTTGGGTTAATGGAACTTCCTGAAATAAACACGAGTACATAATTATCAGAAGTGAAAAGTGAGGACAATCATACTGTATGTGTCCTATCATGATGAACGTACAAAAAAGTCATGAGGTTCTTGCAGAACAGTGTGCCTGAACTGAGAAAGCACTTACCAGAGATGTCCAAGTAGGCCTCGGGCAAATTGGGGGACCATTATCAATAGGTTTTCCAGAACCATTAAAAATACGTCCAAGCATATCAAGCGAGACAGGAGTTTTCAAAACCTGCCAGAGAAGTAGAATACATAAGTATGCAACAAAAAGTAGCAACTTCTCATATTCCTATACACACATGGAGAAGGCAGGCATTATTTTCAATTTCATTCTGAAAGTTCACCATGGGCTATCCACTTTATTCAGTTCCAATGCTATGCAATTGTGATGCCTTAATAAACAATAAACCATGACTTAACAATGTCAAGAATGAATATGCTGTCCAGTTGTCCCTATCACCAGTTCATGATGCTAACACTGGCCAGTTGAAAGTGTTGTCTATTAGGGAACAGTTAAACAGTATGCTATCAAGAAATAAAAAAGACAAGAAGAGATTCATGAATACAAATACCTCGCCCGTGAACTGAACAGTAGTATATTTGTTGTCTATTCCTGAAGTGCCTTCGAAGACCTGTATAATTATGCAGTTCATATAAAATAATACAGTATAAGTTTTTGGTCACAACAACACAGAACAGAAAAAATTAACTAACCTGCACAACGGCCTTTTCACCATCAACTTCCAGAACTTGACCACGGCGAGTGGTACCATCTCCCAATCGAATGTTTACAATTTCCTGGTATTTGGGGCCCTATCGACCGGAAAGAGAAGAATGAAATAGTGAGAAAATGTGCTACTAGAACAGTCTGGTAAAAAGCGGGAATATGCTAACACATGCAAAATTTAGAAAAGCATACACACCTTTACTTTGTCCAAGATAACCAGAGGTCCTGCCACACCAGAAACGGTCCTGTACTCTGCAGAGGTAAATATTTAGTAAACACCATCTTTGTTACTCCCTCTGATCCTTTAAAACTGTCGTAACCTATACATACAAGTTGTACATGTTACGCTATTTTCTCACGACACTAAAAACGGATCGGAGGGAGTAAGTCATCTGACAAGAATGCTTTTGTAATTCACTAACAGCAGTACAAGTACAACTATGTGGTCTTTGACCCATATGCCATTGACAAAATAGATGGTACTTTGCGAAACACAAAATTTGGAATGCGAATCAAATTATCTGAAAAACAACATAAATAAATAATGAAAATTGGTAATCTATAAAAATTGGCATAGCTAGAGCTAGAGTGCAAGACCTGAAGGAACATAATAATGTTGCATAGTTCTAAAGAACTGTAAAGCTACAAAAGGAAAACTTCATCTATAATGGATTAGGTAACTCTCTATTGGTACATATGCATTTTTAAGCACAAGCTTTGTGACTATTATGTATTGCATATGATGATCCATTATCTTGTAGCCTAAGCACATATGTTATTAAGCATCTCAAACCTTCAACCTACTTCATTTTCAATCAACAAGCAAGCCATCCCCCCTCCCCACATAAACGGGTGCGCCAATGCAAGTGTAGGTACACGACGACAACAAGCAATGGCGCAAGGCTGCAACTGCTGGCTACGCAAAACAACAGTATATGGAGAAATTGCACGAGCTTTGTTGAAAGACTCACCCATGCCGATCTCCAGGGTGCCCTCCTCCATGTCGACGCCATCCTTCACCAGACCCATGCTGAACCCACCGAAGAGCAACCTGCAGAGAGCAACATCAACGCACCCATCAGAATGACGGACGAGACAAACCGATCCGCGATCCTCCAAAAAAAAAAAAAATACGCGCATCACTCCGACCCTCCGATTCCACCGATAAAAAAAAATACAGGAAGCTCGCTACAAATCGCAACCGGTTCAGGCGAAACAATCGAAACGCGGGACCTCCGCCCGATCGCTCGACCCAGATCTACCAATGGGAGCAGATCTCGATCCCGATCTCCGATTCGAGACCCGTAACAGCGTGGCGGGACCAACCTAATCTCCCCGCGCGCGCGCGCGGAGCGACAATCGGCCGGGCCGCGACGCGAGCGAGCTTCCCGGTACTACGCGCGAGGGTTCGAGCGTGAGAGAGAGGGGACGATGGCGTACCTCAGGTCGAGATCGGTGGGAGACGGCGAGGAGCGGGAAGAGGAGGTGGTGCTGGTGGATCGTGTGGGCGACGACGCAGCTGGGAGAAGAAGAGGAGGAGGAGAGAGGAGGGCAGGAGAGAAATTAATGCACAGAAAATGCAATCGTTCAGAGACGGGAGACCGTTTTGCGAACCTTCCCTGCTGGAATAACGATTTGACAAATACGCCCACATTGACAGGCTCGGACACTGAATCGGCCAGCATAAAAAATGATACTCCTGCGTTCAGTTTTCGGAACAAGAGGAAAACGAGGAATGCTATTTTTAGAAAACCTTTTTTTTAGATGGAACAGACTCATTCCATTATAAAACCTTGAGTGCATCCAACAGGTTTAACTACCCTCCTAACCAACTACTTGACATTTTTGTTGTCTAAAGTAGCAACATGTGCAACCTTGATAAAATTGTAGTATTTTCTTTTGGTTTTCCAAACACTGTAATGGACGAAATATGGGAAATAGATTCGAGCAAATGGATTCACAATTTACTGCCATTATTCCATTTGTTCATCGACCTTTCAAAAAGGTTGTTGTCGTTGTCTCCCATAAAGCATCTGCTGAGTGAACCATCTCTCGTTTTGTTGTCGATAAAGTTTTCTATGCTTGCTCTGCTTATTTGGCATTTTTTTAGGGGTGTTTTCTTTGGCCTCTCCACACTCCTATTTTTTGCGTGGAAAGTTGCTTGGAACTGTTGTTGGCGGAGGCCGCGACATGGCATTGCCGGCACAAACTTGTGCCCTATGTATTTGCAGGAGTCTGAAACCATTGAGCATCTGCTTGTAGACTGCCCTTTTGCGTGGTTTATCTGGTTTGAGGTGTTATCTCGGTTAGGTCAGCCTGATCTTGCTCCCCCCGTGGTGGCGGTGCTAGAGTTGTTGTGGCTTGCGGCGTCCAGCGCCCGGGGCGGCAAAGAGGTGAAGTGGGTTCGCTCTCTCAGGCTTCTCATTTTTTGCTCCATCTCGTTTGAGCGACACAACCGGTTGTTCAACAACAAGGCAAGAGCGGAGGAGCGAGTCCTCGATGAGATTATGGCTGAGGCCGACAAGTGGAAGCTAATATGGTTCTTGTGTGAGTGTTGGCTTTTTTTTGTTTTCGTTGGTTGCCCGTCTCTTCTCGTATACTCTTGTGCTCTTCTTTCTTTCTATAAAAATGGTTGCATTCTCGCGCGTTGCTAAAAATATGTGGTTGGGTATTCATTGGATGCATGAAAACTCAATAAATCCTAATGATACCTGTAAGCTCTTACCTACACATCTAACTATCTCTTCTGCAAGCACTCTGTATAGCCTAGAGCAAAAAAAATACACTAACATTCACCAAAGTTCCATGTCTTAAAAAAGTGTAATTTAAGTGACCGAGATTTTAAATCCAAACAACATATGATTTAAAATAGTTAATAGTTAATTTGATGTGTCAAAATAGCGACAAAGTTGACATAGAAAACAAGGAAAGCCAAAAAAAAGTTTGATCCATAAAGTACAAAGACGGCTACACACAAGTTTCACATGAAACAAGATAGACCCCCCTAAAATGTCATGTTTGTGAGACAGAGATACTTGCAAACAGTTTTCATTCTTCTTTGGATCTATTTTTTGTTTTAAGTGAAATTGTTCACCTGCTGCTGGACCACGGGATGATATGATCATGTCCTGGGACCATTGCTCCCTGGCTTATCCATTCTCCAAAGGCCGTGACTTCAGGAACATGAAGCCATGTAAAGGGCAATATGGATTTAGGTGCAGGTTCTTTTTGGAATCGTACACCAGTTAATTAGTCCAACCAGAACATATGCATAGCATGTGGCCCTACATGCTTCTCCTCCGGGCAAGGAGCACATTTAGAATCCGTAGTGTTCTTTTGTTTATCTATCTTCGGCCAATTGAAGACCCCCTGGTGATGATGCTGACGTCGCTGTATAAGTACCTGTGTACAATCGTGCACCGAATCCCTTTTTCACCATAAAACTGAAGGATATAAACAAAAGGGTGGAAGAGGTATGATATATTATATTGTCTAAAATAATATGCCCAATTTAATTGGTTGTAGTACATGAAATGAGCGTGTACTATTATAAAATATTAACGTGAACAATTAGATAGTTGAAAGAATGAATGTGTAATTTGCATGTAGAGATTAATAAATATTAGTGAAAATGACATGGAAAATTGATGGCTAAGAGAATGCATGATGTGGATAATTTACATGTTCAGATGGACAATCATTAATGCATGTTAGTGAGATTTTACTTTATAAGCGAGATAGATAGCACTGACGTAATAATATAAGTACATATTTACACTGATATGAGTAGAGACACAAAATGTTTTATTTGATTCGTAGATCAAGATACTAAGAGGACTTTAGGCCTCTCATTCTTAAAAAAAAAATCATAGAAATTTACAGAAGAAATAAAACTACCCTAGAAATAATAAGTTTAAATAAGAAAATTCTTCCATCTAATTTTTAATACGTGTATTCATACCCGCTAATTTAGAGGTGTTTTAATTCCTCAAAAAAGATGTTTGGTGTATTTCTCTCTTGACAATTAAACTTATGGGGTTAAAATATTGAAAAAACAAATATGAGAATGTTCAGACAATAGGTAATTTTTATTCTCAGCCTAACAAAAAGTCAAAATACTCAGTTAACATAATTCCTTTATATAAAGCAAGTGATAACCAGGATGGACAGTTCCATCTCCTGCATACCGATTACTCATAGCACGATCAACAATTTCCCATAGATATTTTAAATAGAATACCTTCAGTAGGTGGAGGACCCTTATCCACCACAAGAGTAGTGGAGGGGTTACCCTCAAACAACGAATCAAAATGAAGCAAACTCCATAATAAAGTGAAGTAACAAACATAAATAAAAACAACACTTATAATAAAAGTTCTCCTTACCAATACCATACCAATAATGCTACGCTCCTCGGCAACGGCGCCAGAAAATAGTCTTGATGACCCACAAGTGTAGGGGATCTATCGTAGCCTTTTCGATAAGTAAGAGTGTCGAACCCAACGAGGAGCATAAGGTGTTGAAAAGTGGTTTTTAGCAAGGTTTCACTGCAAATACTATGATACAAGTTTTTATGGGTTTTTGTAATAGCGAGAAATAAAGAACGAGTAAATAAAAGCAAACAAGAATAATTGCAGCAAGTGGCCAAATCCTTTTTAGCATAAAGGACAAAGCCGGTGGTGTTACTCATGATGACTAAAACGTTCCTGAGAACACACGGAAATATCGTCAAGTTACTTTCATCACATACCGTTGATTAATATTCATTGTTTTGATAAGTTTTGTATGGGTGAACCTATGCTAATGCACCGCCCTTACTTGGAACAGTACACACTTGTAATTAAACCTCTTACAAGCATCAACAACTAAAAGCAAGTAATTAAGATAAATCTAACCACAGCCTTAAACTCTGAGATCGTACGCTCCCCTGTGCAATAGTTTACGAACGGAGGTTTAGGTTTTTGTCGCTCTGGCAACCCCTCAATAATTAAACTATATACACCATGCATTCTCATAGGCCCATAAAGATGAAGTTCCTTGTAGTCGACGTTCACATGACACCACTAAAAGAATGACACCACAACTTAAATATCAAAATATTAAATATTACTCGACATAATATGACTACTGGCAACAAGACTTCTCACATGTTCTCAAGAACTGAACGAACTACTCACAAGACATCATATGGATCATGATCAGAGATGATATATAGATGAATAACAATCTGGTCACAACAAGAATTTATCGATAAAACTCAATAGCATCAACTACAACGGGTAATTAACACTGGGAGAGAGATCCCAATGAATAGTACAAGGTATAACCCTAAATGTTACAACGGAACAAAATGGGATGGCGATGACGATGGTGCTGGCGGTGGAGATGATGAGATCCAGATGATGCCCGACGCGATAACGATGATGACGGTGACGATTTCCCCCTCCGGGAGGGAATTTTCCTGGGAGATTTCTGCCTGCTAGAGAGCTCCTTCTCTCTGTCTCGTTTTCGCCACGAGACGGCGACGGAATAATTATGCCAAGTCTCCCCGATGATTTATAGGTCAAGGGGTAGAAGTACGCCAAAGGAGAGACGGGGTATTGGTCAGGGGCTCCAGGCGGGTCCTGGGCGCTGTCTAGGGTGGGGCCGCGCCCAGGGGTTGCTTGGCAGCCTTGTGACTCCCCTCCGGTCGATCTTCTGGCTCCTCGGCTTTTTTTCTGATAAAATAACTGATGTAATTTTTCATGATTTTTGGGGCGCCAGAAGTATGGTATCTTGACAGGTGCTTTTTCTAGCTGATTCCTGACTCCGACCGATAAATCTCGAGAATTGCAAAACATGCAAAATAAGATGAAATAACATAAGTATTGCATTCTAATATGAAATATATCAATGAATAAGAACAAATTATGATATAAAATAGTGATGCAAATATGACGTATCAGGAAGAGGAAGAAAAAAGATCGCAAATGGATGGAGGGTCATCTGTCGTTGTATCAAGACAACTTCGCCGACGATGCCATACATGGGCCAAAGGAATTTCGGCGGCGGTTTAGGATGAACAAGAAGATCTGGATGTAGAGTATGTTGGGCGTGCGTGAGTATGATGAGAGACTGCATCGGGCTGGTTGGTTTCTCCTCTATTCAGAAATGCATCGCTGCCTTGAGATGTCTTGCATATGGAGCTCCTGCCGATAAAGTGGATGACTGCCACCTTCGCATGGCCGAGTCCACATGCATCAAGACCATGTATAAATTTTGCAGGACGGTGGTTGCAGTGTTTGGGCCAACGTATCTGAGACAAAAAAAATGAAACTGACATTGCTCAGCTCATGGCACAAAATGCAGCTAGAGAATTTCCTAGGATGATTGGAAGCATCGATTGCATGCATTAGGATTGAAAGAATTGTCCATTCGCCCGACAAGGAATTTACAATGGTCATATTGGAGAGTGCAATGTCGTACTAAAAGTTGTGGTAGATAAGAATTTGTGAATCTAACACGTTTTCTTTAGTATGACCGGATCTTACAATGACATCAACGTGCTGCAATGCTCACCGGTATTTTCAAGACTTGCTGAAGGCCATGCTCCACCATGTAACTATGAGATCAATGGCCATGCCTATGACAAGGGGGGCTACCTAGCAGATGTCATCTATCCAAGATGGTCTACATTTGTCAAGACCATCTCCAACCCTCTAGGTCAGAACTAATTTTATTTTGTAGCAGAACAGGAGGGTGTCAGGAAGGATGTCGAGCGGGCATTTGGTGTGCTCCGATCTCGCTTTGCTATTGTCATGTACCCTGCTCTAACCTGGTCGAAACAGTAGATGTGGGATGTCACTAGTACAGAACGACACATCGGAAACGTGCCAAAAACCCCATCGAAAACGGAAAAAGGGTCCGTGTCCCCGCCCCCGTGGCTGATGTGAAGGCCCTCATCGGTAACGGAGGCGAAAAACCGTTGCCGATGAGGTCTCCATTTGGCAACGGTTACACGCAGACCTCTGTTTTTTTAGTTTTCCTTCATCAGATACGGAGTTTGCCATCTACCCATTTGTCTTTTCTCATATTTCGGTTATGCGATGCCACATTTACAGATGCCACTAGATACTTAAAATCTCACAGCACAAGCTCAAATACTAAAACGGTAACAGATTTCATTCATATCACAATGTAACCTTTACATTTCCATCACAATTTCACCTTTACATTTGCATCACAAGACGTGACAAACATAAGAGGTAAAATGATAACAAATTTCATCTAATACTAAGCCTATCATGTCAAAGGACAGAAAAAATTAACGATTTCTTCCCTACATCCTTTTCCACAATCCTCGTAGGTGTCACTCTAACAATCTCTTCTTATCTCAACTTTTTGAGAGAAGGATGTTGAAGCTTTGGACCCTATACATTAGTAAATAGAGTTACAATTGTGAAATACATATGCTAAAACAAGAACACTATGAATTTAAGCAAACTGAAATGATATCTTACCTATGTCTTGAGGTGGCTCTTATTGATGAACCGGAGCAGCCAACCCACGGCTTGTCAACAAGATATTGCGATGTCAGCAGCTTCATAGGATGCCTGGCAGCAATCATCATTTCCATGGAGGCCATCACCGGCTCTGGATTTTTTATGCAGTGTCATCGAAATCTAATCTAATATGTAACCGATGTGACATTTCGGCGACACTGTATAAAACGCTCTTACTTAAAAAAGTATTTTATGCAGTGTACCAAAAAGTCACAATAGCGACGGTGGATATGTATGGTGGGGTTTGAAAGGGAACAACTTGATATCCCTAAATGTAAATAAGGATTTATGTTAGTTCTGACACTACTAGATAGAACGAACAATTTAACAAAATAATATGAAGTATATAGTAGTATATAGTGTGTACTGACCTGTGTATATAATTGCAGGACATCATGGGAAAGTTAACAAACACTACTGTCTTGAGTAGTGTTCGTTGTTTTTTCTGTGTCTCCGACTTTTTTATGCAGTATCACCGAAATAGACTCCCGTTTTCACATGATCTAGACAAGTTAGCTAAACTACAACCGGTTGCAAGTGCACAATAGACAAGTTAACTACATCAAGAAATGATCTAGATAGATGTGAGATCCTGGCTCAGGGCTTAACAGGATTGATAGAATACTCATATCAACAAGTTGCAACTTCTTTTCCGGAAGCTCATCTGGAAGGAACTCCGAGGTTAAGCGTGCTTGGCCCGGAGCACTCCAAGGATGGGTGACCGACCGGGAACTGGTTCCCGGGTGCACACGAGTGAGGACAAAGTGCGCAGAAAAGACTAGTGTTGATCTGTGGGGCCAGTCTGGAGATCCTAGCGAGCTACCAGGGGTGACAGGCCCGGCCCGGGGTTGGCCGGGGTGTTACAATTTGGTATCAGAGCCGACCTTCGCGGCAACACGGGCGTGTGTGGGTCAGGGGCGCGGACATGTGGAGCATGTGCCGGCACTGGACGCACAGACGTGTACCAAGAGGGGAAGTTCCTGGACTGGGGGCTGACCGACGAGGGCGTCGGTCTTCTAAGGGGGGAAGGATGTGAGATCCTGGCTCAGGGCTTAACATGATTGATAGAATACTCATATCAACAAGTTGCAACTTCTTTTCCGGAAGCTCATCTGGAAGGAACTCCGAGGTTAAGCGTGCTTGGCCCGGAGCACTCCAAGGATGGGTGACCGACCGGGAACTGGTTCCCGGGTGCGCACGAGTGAGGACAAAGTGCGCAGAAAAGACTAGTGTTGATCTGTGGGGCCAGTATGGAGATCCTAGCGAGCTGCCAGGGGTGACAGGCCCGGCCCGGGGGTGGCCGGGGTGTTACAATAGAACTACCGGATGTGAACTGAACTACTATCAACAAGTTAGCTAAACTACAACTAGTTGCAAGTGCACAATAGGCAAGTTAGCTACATCAAAGAGTGGATCTGATACCTTCTTCACGTCGTCGTTGGATCGATCTAGCATATCTGGAAGAGGTGGAGGCAGAGGAAGCGGACAGAGCGACGACCTCACCGTGTCGGGCGAGATGGCGAAGATCTCGCCATGTCGGGGACATGGCGAAGATCTCGCCATGTCGGGGGAGATGGCGAAGACCTCGCCGTGATAGCCGTCGTCTGGGCGGAGACGGCGCCGCCACGGCGCCAGCGATGGCCGCAACGCCAGGAGCCGCCGCCATGAACAGATCTATCATACTGGGACAGTGAGGAAACGAGTGAGTGTTAGGTTTTGCTCTGCACGCCCACATATATAGGTAAAACATAGGAAACGGTTCTTTAGAAGACCGTTTCCTTTGTGTTTCTTCCACTGAGGTGTGGGACCTACGCGCCCACTCTGTGTAATTTCTTCTACTCTCTGGAATAATATTTTCCTAATCTCTACTATATGGAGAAAACCACTTATAGGATACTTATATTAATATTAGTGATTACTACATTACATACGCAGTACATATTAATAATAATAAAGTAAATTACAGATGGAGAACTTATAGAACTACTACTAGCTACTTCTTGTTTTTCTTGCGCCCTGCTTCCGCGCAATACTCCTTCTTCTCACGGCCTCGCTTGTTGGGGGCCATCGGAGGTGGTGGCGGCGGCGACATCAGCATATCGGAGGCTCACGGTGGGCATATTTCCCGATCCCGAATCCCGAAAATCCCGATCCCGAACCCAAATTACCCGAACCCGAGAATCCCGATTGGTTTTCCGGGAACGTGATCTGATTTCCCGAATTAATTTCGAGTAATTCGGGAATGTGATCCTATTTCCCGAATACCCCAAATTTCCAGAAATAAAGGAGCCCAGCAAAGGCGACAAGGCCCAGCCCACATGCGCATAGCAGGAGTGCAGGACCGATCGAACTACTCCATAGTCCACACGCACGAATATCCACATCCACAGCAACAGGCCACAGCCAGTACCGATCGATCCACATCCACTCCTCCTCACGCGTGAACACCTCCACAGCGACGCGAGGCGGCAGCCACCACAGGGCACTCCCGCTCGATCCGCCGGCCGCCGGACGCCGCCCGCCGCCGCTCGACCTCAGCCCTCAAGCCTCCCCCGACCGGCGTCGCCAAGCGCTCCCAGCGACCCAGCCTACAGTCCCCAACCACGCCGTCCGCCTACGCCGTCGATCCGCCGGCCACCGTCGCCTGCGCTACATCAGTCCTCTTCCCCCGAGTTCTTCCCCGCGCAGTTTTTTTTTGCTCTGTTCTGAATTTCGGGTATTTCGGGATTTCCCGATCCTGATCCCGAAATGTCGGGATCCCGAATTTTCGGGAATCAAATTTCCTGAGTGAATTTCGGCAAGTTGTAGATCCCGAATTATATTTTTCCCGAATTTCCCGTCCCGAATTTTCGGAAAATCCTGAATGCCCACCGTGATCGGAGGCGGTGGCGGCGGCTTTCTTCTCCATCGCCGGTGTTCCCTTATTCGGGACCGGCGCCTCCGCCTCGTTCTCCTCCTCGTCGTCCTCCTCCTCCTCCTCCTTCTCCTTCTCCTCTTCGGTTGACTCCTCATCGGAATCAACCTTCGTCGGGCCCAGCATCAAGGTAGGATCATGAAAGTTGGCGTATTCGTCGTCGTTCGTCTCCGGCGTCGGTCCTTCAACGGACTCGCCGCTGACGGGGGGACTGTCCCGTGACGACTGAGTGTGCTTCTGTGTGTCGTTGCTGCGAGGCATCTTCGCTAATCAGTAGGAGGGAGCGAGCGAGCGAGCGAGAGAGAGAGAGAGAGAGAGAGAGAGAGAGCAGATTCTGTGGCGTCTTAAGCTAGCAAGGATTGGGGTTTTTAAGGAGTAGTGGGCGGTGCCACTACGCCATGACATTTACTCGCCTCGCTTCGAATTCCAAGAAGCTGGAACGTGACCACATTGGAAACGGACACAGCAAAATGACCATTGCCATAGAACCAGATATCGGAAACAAAGGCACATTGGAAACCGTTGCCAATAATATGGGTAACGGAGTTAATACTTTCTCCGTTACCTATGTTGATGGGCCAGCCGTGGCCCAGGTCAGGTTTGTACGCACCGGCCACGTGGAAAGCGCGATTCTCCGTCGCCTAACGCCTGCCGTTTCATAGAGGGGTATCCGATGTGTCGTTCTGTACTAGTGTGTGATGATGACTTGTATTATCATGCACAACATGATCATCGAGAGTGAGCGCGTTGGTACTCCACTACATGATGAGCACCCGTACTAACATCGGGGCCCTCTTGCCCACGTTGATCATGAAGAGCCGGCAGAGTTTACCAATTTCCTCACAATGCACGCCGAAATCCGAGACGAAGGAGCTCATGTGTAACTGCAAAATGATCTAGTTGCGGGCACTCACAGGACAAGCAACCGACACTCCATTGGTGCGATTTAATTTAATTTTATTATTGTATGGATTATTATTTTTATTATCATGAAAGAATTTATGTGTTCAAAACTATATAATATGCTTTTATTCTGGATATTTGGATATTTTAGATAGAATTGTCTTCTACTCCCTCCCTATTATAACATAAGATGTTTTAGTTATTTCAACACGAACTACATACGGATGTATATAGACATATTTTAGTTTATAGATTCACTCATTTTTATCTGTATGTAGTCCATACTAGAATAGCTAAAACATCTTATATTATTATATGGAGGGAGCATTTGAGAAGGAAATTGGTTTAAATTTTGTTGGGAGTGTCTATTGGGCGGCGCCCGTGGAGAGAGGCGCGCTCCCAATAGCCCGGCAATTTATGATGGCTTCTAATAACACCTGACACAATTGTTCGGACGCTTTTTATTGAGATGGAGATGCTGAGATAGATCACCTGATTTGCAGATAGACTGGTGGATTCTGAGTTTCTCACTAGTGTGACTCCGCATTTTGTGGCACATATTGACATCTCCGTATGACCCGCCAATGAAATCATATGCTGTTGCATGCCGTCTTCCGCCAGATTATCTAGACTTAATTTCACACCTCAAAACATCCTCGAAACCAACGTTAACAACGCACAACCTTGACGCTGTCCAAGATGCAATGCCAACTTGCCAGGAACAACAAAAATGCGCATATGGCAACAACAATGGCATCTTGGCACCTAGCACAATCCACCAACACGCAATCCTAGGATAGCCAATTCTACAAATTAAGAACTAAGCTCAGCATCTTCATACCAATGCGTCTATAAGCTGGAGTGAGCCGATCGATCGAGCCAAGGCCGGCCATGGCGAGCTGCTTCTGCGGCGGGAGCGCGCGGCGGCGGGGACAGTGCGTGAAGCTGGTGTTCCCCGGCGGGCACGTGGAACTGCTGGACCGCCCGGTGCTAGCGGCGGAGGTGATGGCGGAGCACCCGCGGTTCTGCGTGGCCCGCCCCGACGTGTTCCGGGAGCCCGTTGGCGCGGTGGCGGCGCCGGACGCCATGCTCCACCTCGGGCACAAGTACTACGTGGTGTCCAAGAGCACCGTGCGGAGGCTGCTCAAGTACTCATCCTCCTCCTTCCACGGCGCCGGCAGCGGGCGGGGCAGCGTGTCGCTGAGGAGGCACCTTGCGAGGCCCGACGGCCATGACAGGGGCGACGCCAAGAGGTGGTTCGGCTGGGCGGTTGGCGGGTCCGGAGCCAAGCCGCCGCAGAGGCCTCCTCGGGAGGGAGTGAGCGATGGTGGTGAAGGGGAAGTGGTCAGGGAGGTTGGCGTGAAAGTGGTAAGAGAGAAAGGGAAGCGCGTGAAGAAAGAGGAGTCGCCGGGACGGCGGCGGCGGCTTGCCTCGCCGGCGGACTCGGCGTCCTATTCCTGGCAGCCTAGCCTTCACAGCATAACTGAAGAATAACCATGTATGTATGCGAGGGAATGTGCATCCGTGTTTCTCATCGTTTGACTCCGGATGCTCGAACCTAGCCCATGGTCTTTTTATACAGACTCGAAATTTCCATGGACCATACGGCTTGTTGGACGAAACAAACTGCAATGAAGATACAACAATGAATTACTGCAAATTCCTGTTATGCAACGCAGAAAGAGTTGAGCAACCGTGTTTTTAGTATACAAGACACCCAATCCAATCCACTGCATGCTGGGCGTAAAGATTTGAGCAAATTGTTCAGGTAAACCATTCTCCATTAGACCATTATACACCTGTACGGCTGTACCATACTGCGATCCCATTTGGCCAAGTTCTGTAGAGCAGCCAGTTCATACCACAGTTCATAGTTCACATCCTTCTCCTTGGTGTGAGATATACATACAGCGGGTGGAACTTGTAGCTCATGAGCTGGACGGTGTCCACATTGTCCTCGTCGCCCTCCTTGAGCCTCCACCCGAACTCCTGCACGAACCGCGCAATGGCAGTGCACGAAATGTTTGCCACCTGCACGACACCCGGACAGGCCCTCCTCCCGGCGCCGAATGCCATGGTCTTGTACATGTCCGCGGACTCGAACCTCCCGTCCAGGAACCTCTCCGGCCTCCACTCCTCAGGAGCCTCCCAATCGTTCTTGTTCATGTTGCATCCGTACAGGTTGACGATGATCTAGCACAGTTGAGCAATTGTTTCAGAAATCCATTTCCAGTAGGCAAAACTTCATGTGTCATCATGATTCATGACTGTTCATGCAGCTCCATGCCATTTTTGTCATCAATTACCTGTGTTCCGGCTGGGATGTTGTAGCCGGCCAGTTTGGTGTTCTCATGGACGAACCTTGGAGGTACTAGTGGAGCGGGAGAATGAAGCCGCAGCGTCTCGTGGAAGACGGCGTTTAGGTATGCCAGCCCAGGCAGATGATCCTCGGTGACTGTCTCGTCACCGCACACCTCCTGGACTTCCTGGAAGAGGCGATCCTGACGAGCCAAGAAAAATCTGGTTAATATTTTAAGAATGAACCCGGCGGTATACATGAGAGTACAAAACCGAGAATCATGGACTGTAGTAAGTTCCAGCAGCGCTTTCCTGTTTCTCGGGGTTCTTGGCAAGCTCATACATAGCCCACTCAGTTGCGACCAAAGTTGTATCTGCAGCCTCTATGAGTTCCTCCCACACCAGCATCGTCAATTGCTCGTCTGTCAGCGTGCTCTCTGCCACCAAGAAGTCCAGATACGATACCCTTGCCTGCACATAAAAAAAAAACTTTGTCAGGACTATCAATGAACATAGGCCAGTTTCACCGAAGCTATTCGGTCAATGTGCATTTGTGTCAACCTCGCCACGCGCAATTCTTATCTTCTGTTGCCGGAGCAAAGCCCGCATCACCGCGGTTCGCCTATATGCCGTGGTATGAAGTCTTGTTTCGAAGCTCCTGTTCGGGATCCAGCTGAGGTACGGGAAGAAGTCCCTCCAATCAACCTCAATTGCACACATCATCAAGTCAACCACAGTGATCTTGTAGATTTCATCCTTGGATATCTCCCTCCCAAACTCCTCAACATAGGCTGAACTCACGTCCTCACCTAAGCTCTGAAATTCTAGTGTGCATTCTCAATATCAAAGATTGCAGTGTGCATTCCGACAGCACAAATGCACAATAGTATGGCACTATGTTAAATCACACTAAATTGTGGGGTTTGTACACTAACCTGGATCAGCGACAAGCGAAATAACTCATTCTTGAAAACTTCTCTGAAGTTCAGAGGAGCATGTGGGTCATCAGTCACCAACTTATGGTAAGCGCTTAACATGTTATCGATCATCATGTTTCTTGTGTTCCGAAAATTTCTCTACATTATTTCAAGCATGTCATTGTTTGACCTTAGTTAACTGAAATCCTAGAGGTGGTGGCTAAACTATATTGTTTTGAAAGTCTTATGTCTCATACCTGAGCAGAAGAACCTAAGGCGCCCGCGATAACATAACGCTTCACCATTTTGTGGAAGTCATCGTAGTCACTTGTAGCAACCATAGTTTTATCACATGTGATCACTGACATGGCTTTAGACAGCTTTCGAGTAGATATCGATGAGAATTTTGCAACCATTGCCTTCAAAGACATGACAGAGAAATATTTTCTCGTTATATTTTGGTACTTGCATCGCAGCCGATAATTACAGGGGAGAAGCGTTGACCATAGAACAACTGTATAAATATTTTGCGTATGAACATGTGACTGCTGTTAGCTTAGTTTTTGTATGTATTTCGGTAGTTTGAAGGGAAAGAAGTAAGTTTAAATCAAAATCCTTTATTTTTTTCTGGCATGAGAAAAATAGAAAGAATACGATCTTCTCAGTTTATAAATTAATGTTTGGGGTAAGAACTCTTGGCTTCACAAACTGAGGAAACAAGATCTATGATTATATTATTGTGGGGAATCTGGCATCTTCGTAATGATATCACACATGCAAAATCTATCCCGCCAACTGAAGCTGTGAAAACATTCATATGCAGGAAGACCGCTTCGTTCCTATCCTATCCCCTGCTACAGGAGACAGGAGGCGAACTCCCAGGCGACCACCGCGCCCTGAGTTCCTCCGGCCAGATCCGCGTCTCCCTCCTCTCCGGACGGCTCTGCCGTCGACGGGAGTGGAGGAGACGTTGATCTGGCCGGGTGGATTTGTGTACAGTAGCTAGGTTTATCTGTGCTGTTTAGGTTTCCTGCCATCCTCTGTTCGTCCTTGGTGGAGATGGTGGCGGCGGTGAATAAAGGTGCTCAGGTTCTGCTGCTGATGGTCAGCTTGCTGACGGTCGGGGGAGGATCTGTTTGCAAGAGGTCCGTCCGAGGTGGTCGCTGCGGCGGCGTCCTCCTCGGGGAGGATTTTGTGCTTGGACCTCGCCGACGCGGCGACGCTTGCTCTGGCGTGGTCGTGAGGTCATGGAGCTTGTACAGGAGCTTCAACGGCCGGAGTTGGTACCAGTGCACGGGAGATGGCGTGTTGGTTCTGGAGGGCGGAGCTGCTGTGCCGATGGGTGTTCATCGTCTCGGTTTCCGGCGTCTGACGGCGGGCGGCTTTTGCGGTTTCTACAAGCGTGGGGTGGTTCCTTCTTCCAGTGTGGTTTGCGGTGTTGTTTCTTCTTCGTCGCCGGTGCTGCCGGTGCTGGAGAGCGGCGGCGACCGTCGCGGTGGTTCAGCGGTACGCGCTGTTGTACTGGTTTCTTTCCTCTGGCAGTTCTTGTCTGTGTATTGTACTCTGTACAATTTCTTCCGATGAATATACGCAGGCTTGACATTTCAAAAAAAAAAATTCATATGCAGCTAATTTGGATCACTGTTCCAAATCAGACAACAGACCGTTAAAGAAATAGTTAAAGGCAAGGCACGTTGTTTCATGGCACTAGAGTCGAAATATGACAGAAGGTTAGCGCGAAATCCGCCTTGGCCCAAACCTGCTGTAGGCTGGGTTGCCTTATCTGTCAATGGATCCTATGGTGATGATGGAAGAGCAGGCATGGGTATAACCTTAAGAGATTCTAATGGTGCAGTAATTTTCCCGGCGTGAGCCTCAATTTTGGCTCTCACACGCAACTAAAAAATGCAGTTTTTTCACAACACAGAACTATGCACTTTCACACTACTAGGATTAGCTTGACACCATGGTTATACTTTCATGAGCTCCAGTGCAATTTACTCTACAAAATCCATTGTTAGATGGCATTTTCTATCTTTTACCTCCTTGGCTACTTCTGTCGAGTTGAGCACAACTACGAAAGAAGCCCCGGTCCTTATGGTATATATCGGCCCATAAATATCAGACCATCTTGCAAAGGTTTTATGTGGCTTCTTTTCTCTCAGTTGGTGCAGATTTCCAATGAGAGGAAAACCGGGAACACCTGCAAGCAAATCAATCAAACAAAACAGAATACATTTGAGAATTCTTTTTGCCACGAAGTATAAATAATCCTATTATTTGAAGGGGCATAATTATATACTCCCTCCATACCATAATATAAGATGTTTTAGGTATTCTAATACGGACTATAGACGGGGTAAAATGAGTGAATCTGCACACTAAAATACGTCTTATACATCCGTATCCGTATGTTGTCCGTACTGGAAATCTGGAATACCTAAAACATCTTATTTATGGTACGAAGCGAGTATTTGACATCCGCATAATATATAATCCAAATCACAAATAGGTCATCACACATGTTGAAATATCTAATGATTGTATGTTTCACATAGAAATTATTACTTGCAAATGTACATGAAAGGAGAATTTTCAAAAAAAAAAAAAAATTGAGGAAGGTTCTCTAAAATTTCTTGGTTGTTGGTGCCAAAGAGTAAAGATATACTCCCTCCGTATCATAATATAATATGTTTTAGATATTTTAACATGGACTACATACGGATATATAGACGCATTTTAGTGTGTAGATTCACACATTTTACTCCGTACCTAGTCCATACTAGAATAGCTAAAACATTACGGAGGGAGTCATTGCGTTACTGTGTGGCAATTCACCTATGTCGTCCTAGGGGGCCGCCAGCCCGCCATGCACCTTCAGAATGCCACTGGTTAATTGCTAGCACAGCAGATCCAATTTCCTTAAATTAATCTCCAAGGGAGATGCAGCTCCTGAAGATGATGAATAGAGGGAGGAGCTATTCTGTGTGAAAAGTCAAAATTGACGTTGGACGTCCACAACGGAAAAAAAAAGAGGAAGAGCCTGCGATTTCATATGAGCAACACAGGGAAAGGGGCTAAATCAAACAACAGAACCGAGGCACCGCAGCAACAGGAACGACACACATAGTTGGGGGAAATGAAAAACAAGATCAGCAGTTCAGCACACTGTCGGCCGCCGGGCATTTTGACAATAGTCGATCGGTGGTGAGACGACTCACCTGGGGGCGCGTTGTTGCGGTCCTTGTGCCACAACGCGACGCCGGCCTTCGCGGCGAGCGCCACCAGGACGCCGACGGCTGCCGCGAGAGCAGCCACCGCGCCCCAGCCGGCCGCGGGGAGGGCCGTGAGCAGCGCCTGATCCATCCGTGTGCTCGGGTGAGGTGAGGGCCGTCCGGCGGTGCGGAACGGGGCGTGGGACTGTGGGAGGAGGGATCAGAGTTCAGAGGTGGCGACCGCAACGGCGCAACGCTGGCGGTGGTCTCGCTAGCTCTTTTTTTTTTTTTGACACAGCCAAACAACCACGTATATTCACCACCGAACCACTTACAAAGTACATAGTATAAAGACAGTACAAACAGGAAAATACGTAGAGGAGAAACCAGAGCTGGCACCGAGCACCGCAGCACCGCCGGCGATGGAGACGAAGAGCGGCGACCACCACCCTTCCGCTGCCTGGGAACATTTAATCCCTTGAGAGACGCCGCCGTGCCTCTCCGCCGCGCCGCGACGGAGTTCTTGACGATGAACAGCCGGGGCAGACGTCCCCCCGGCATCCCGACGCCGCTTTGCCACGGCCGCCTTCGGATCCGCCGCAGGAGGGAGCTTCGGAGCTCGTCCAGCACTGGTTTCCGGCCGCCAGACCCACCGCCACCGCGGATCTGGGGGGAAACGGTGGACCTCGAGCGCCACGCCGGGCCTCGAGCTCCAGCAGGTCGCACGCGCAGACGCCGGGCTCCATGGAGCACCACCGCCGGAGGAGAGCACGCCGACGCCAAACCAACCACCACCAGCACCACCTCCTCCACGGCGCCGCCGGCGGAAACACCACCCTACCCTACCGTTTGTACAAGCCGGCACCGGGGATCCCCACCCTCCCGCCGCCGAAGCGGCAGGCGGAGGGGAGGAATCCCACGGCGCGGCGGCGAGCACGCGGTGGGTCGGCGGTGGGCGTCCAAAAATCGCCGCTTCGCCTCTCTCTTGAACAGTGACGGGGGAGGGGAATGTGAGCTCACCCACTGGTCTCGCTAGCTCTTCAGTTTATTCGGCGTGATGACCTCGCGGGACAGCTACAAATACTTGATCAGCAGTTGACAAAAACTTACTTGATTACCGCCGCACGTTTGTTTGCATGTGCCACCGAGTTTTATTTTCTTTACAAAGATGTGTTTTTTGTAAATGAGAAACGAACACGAAGACTCTACATCAAAATGATGCACACAACTTTTTTTTATTGTATAATTCAGTAATATACAAAAATAATAAACCCGTGGCCACATGTTAGGGACCAGAAGGAAAAGACGCGCGGTGCCGCGTCCGGTCTAATACAATTGATGTATTATTAGCAAAACATATATAGAGTAGTAATAATAAAAAATAGTATCACTCGTTCACTCTCTTGCAACACGATCACTCAAACATCCTCACATAAACATAGGAAAGTAAGGAAAAGAACATAGTTGTGTGTCAAGGTGGCAACGGGGACGGGGATGGCCGGGGATGACTCCGCCGTCCCTGCCCCGACCCCCGCTACTATCCGTCCCCGCTAGTCCCCGTTAGCCTATCGGGGGCGATACGTCCCCGTCCCCGGCAACCTCGGGGTACCCGGCCCCCGTCGGGGACTCCACGGGTACCTTCACGCCGACGTCGAGGCGGCCGGATGTAGGAGGACGACGGCGACTCGAAGATGCAGAGGCGAGCGACGAGCTGATGCGGAAGGAAAGACGGCGACGAGCTGATGCGGAGGACGGCGGCGACGAGCTGATGCGGGAGGACGGCGGCGACGAGCAGATGCAGGCGAGCAGATGCTAGATGAAGCGCGACGGGTGGTGCAGGAGGATGACAGAGACGTGCGGGGCCGCCGGTGTGAGTCGCGGATGGGGATGCGCTCGGCGGCCGTGCGCGCTGCCGGTGAGTCGTGAGTTTGCTGCTTGGTGCTTGGTCTCTCCATCACGATTTGGGAAAGGCAGAGTGGCGGCTGGATTGAGGAGAAAGAGGATGTGGGGAGATTGAGGAGCGGGTTACCGGACCTAGGGTTTT
Source organism: Poa pratensis (assembly GCA_947311845.1). Lineage (NCBI taxonomy): Eukaryota > Viridiplantae > Streptophyta > Magnoliopsida > Poales > Poaceae > Poa > Poa pratensis. The sequence continues at coordinate 25,625,374 of CAMZMU010000078.1, read as the reverse complement.
CTTGTGTATATATTGTTATTTGTTTCACTGACATGTGGGGTCCCGGGTATCCATGGAGACTCCACTGGGAGATTTTGCACCCCATCCCCGCCCCGCGAACGTATCGGGTACCCGCCCCGCCATCCCCACGGGGCGAATTCGCCCCCCGTCCCCGCCTCTTAACGGGTATATGCCCGCGGGTACCCACCCCCATGGGGAAAACTGCCAACTTGAGTTGTGTGAGTTATAGAAATAATAGACCTACATCACTCAATAAAGAAAACACATGACACTATAGAAAAGCTTAAGCTCTCAGATACTCAGATAGAAAATCAAAATACGACCATAATTATGAAATGTCATGATAATTAAATTGTGTACATGGTTCTATGAAGATTCCAACAAAATAATTGAACAAATTTGCGACAATCTGTATACAATGTACGATATATAAGATGAACATTGCAGATTCAAGAGCTAATTATTCACAAGGTCATTGATTTATTGTAATAAAAGCAAGTAGAATTTTCTGACAGTAATTATCTCACAATCAGTAGCAGTTGGTATAATTATGTCCTATAAAATTCAATCAATTCGATCGAGTACAATCGATACTATGTAAATGGAAAAATATTATATCGATGAACACTAAATAATGCACCAAAAAGCAGAGGAAAGTGAGATCTTAAATGGTTTGCATGACATTTTAATTTGAGAATCAGATCCATATTACATAAAATAAAATATAAACTAAAATAAATGGCATGAATACCACCAATAGTTTTTTTAGTATATATCTAATCGCAGGAATGACTATCTCAAAACATATAGTTAGTCATCTTCACCACACGTCACATGTTATTTTAGCATTGTACGCTCATGAGTCATGTCTTTTCTACACTGTAACGACATCAGGTGAGGCTAGACACACATAGCTCCTCTTCAGTGTATGCATACAACCATCTACCAAATACACACATGCACTTGCTTACACAATATGTTCTCTTAATATAAGTGAAAAATATATAAGCAAACAAAATGTAGAGAAAAGGTTCACAAATAAAGACAAAAATGATCTTTTATCAATAATTAGGTGGCATCAAACAAAATGCGTCTAACTCATCATACCACCCCATTCACCATTGAATTGTTGCTCACGGTATCAACAGCAGCAATGACCATCACCAAATCGAGCACCACTAACAGTAACAACGACATCAATGGCTGATGCGAGAGCTGATGTGAGTATTCACGTGCAACTAATGCGACATATGTAGTAAGTCCTTCACCTCAGTGGCATTGGGTGGCCACAAAAGTATGCATAGAGGGGGACCACACGTGGACTTGCAAGTTAACTTTGGACTTGAGAGGCGACATCAGAGATGGAGGTGCCCCGTATTCCAAGAGGCTTAATGGAGCCAAATCTGTGCGTGGAGAGATGGACAAAATTTACAGCGGAACGAATGTTTTTGGTAAAATACAGATAGAGTAAAGCGGAAGAGAGAAATGATTTTGTGTGGCTTAATCGGCGCGACGCTATGGTGGGCGCTGGTGACAGAGAAAGAATATATAAGGGAGAGAGTTGACGTAAACACATATAGCTTTGAGCTCACAACATTTTCTTTTCTTTTACAAAAATTGAAACAAAATGTTTAGTTTTCAGTATTTGGCCAATGAATAATACAACTACGTGTATATATTGTACGTGCTCTTGAATTTTTGTAAGCATTTTTTATTTGGGGCTACATAAAAAGGAAAATTTTTAAGGGGAAATATAGCTATTTTTCTTTTTTCACAATCACAATTTTCTTTTTTGTGTAGCTAGTAATACCAATTTTTCATCGAAAATTTAACAAATATATTAAAAAAACATATGTATATCAAACTTTTTTGTAGACCTATAGATGGGGTCCATGGTCCACCATGGTGTAGTCTAAAACTTATTATTTAACTAAATAATATTTAACCGTGTCCATCTTGATTGGGAGTTTGGGACATGTGAAGTAAGAAGAAGGCAAAAATCTTAGTGAGATTAGTATTTGTAAAAACGAGAAATTTTAAGAGGAAATATAACTATTTTCTTTTTCACGGTCACAATTTTCGTTTTTTATATAGCTGGGAACACCAGTTTTTCACCGAAAATTTAGCAAATATATACAAATATGTGTATCTATCCAACATATTTTGTGTAGGTGTGAAATATATATGGGTTCAATGTGCCACCATGGTGTAGTGTGTAACTTAGTATTTCATTAAATAATATTTAAGTGGGACCCAACTTGATGTTGACATGTGAAGCAAGGAGAAGGCAAGAATCTTAGGGAGTTTAGTATTTGTAGAGATGTAAATGGTCACGTATATGGTGCCACGTAATCCCATTTAAGTGGGTTGCTAGTTCATTTTTCCAGGAGATAATTTTTTTCTTGAACTGCTGACCAAAATATATGGGACTATGTGGCGCCATATACGTGACCATTTACATCCCTACCACATGCCTCGCGATGGAAACTCCAGGTGATAAATCCAACCTAAGGTGGACCCAGGATTTTCATCCCCAAGACGAGGTTTGAGCCACCACCTCCAACCAGGGCATGATGCAAGTGCACGTCAATATTGCCAAAAAAAAGTTTTAAAAGTCGAAGACGAAGCAACTACCCTCATCACATGTCAGACCAATGACACATCACTCACCAGATGCCTTTGGAGCATAAACTGGAAGCTGATGACACCCATACCGCCATGCCTGCAGCCACTGTCACACCACTTTCGATCGAGTAGCAACAGGCATGACTTGACACTGCAGAGGAGACGTCATGCGTAGCACCTGCCACGATCATACATAACATGACGCCTCCATGCGACTGACAGCTTCCTTGAAATTGTCGTGCGTAGCACCTGCTGCATCGAATCGAACCGAGTTAATTGCAAAAAACTACCACATTTGGGGCTAGAGCTACAAAAAACTACCAGTTTACGATTTTTTTGCAAAAACCACCGTTTTTGAGGTAATCCGTCGCAAATAGCACTAATGGGCCAGTTGACACCCTCTAAGTAAGAATATGACAGGCGGGCCCACTGTCAGGCATGACGTGGCGCAGGCTACATTTGCAATTAAGACCCTGGACTAAAAATAAAAAAGCAATTATGCCCCAATCGTTGGGCAAGCTAGCTCGCATGGCTGCGTACACGATCGATCGAGCAGCCGCTCGCCGCGCGGGCAGCGTGCAGCACCACTCCCTGCGTTGACAGGCTCGGCGGCCGTGGGCGCGCAGCGAGCAGGCCGGCGACCCGGCCGGCGGCGGCCGCGGGCGGCTGACGGCCCAAGGCACAGCCGAGCACGCCGGCGCGATTCTGGGCGGGCGAGCTCGGGACGGTGGGCGGGTGGACCGTGGGCACCGCGGAGGTCAGCGGCTCGAGCTCGACCGGGCCGGCACACGCTCCGGCGGCCGCGCCCGCCCCCGCGCCGTGGCCGGCGCTCGCTCCGGCGGCCGCGCCATGACCGGCCGGCACACTCGCCCGCGCCCACGCCGGCCGGCACGTGCCAGCCCCGCGCCGTGGCCGGCACCCGCTCCGGTGAGCCATGGTCGTGGCCGGCGCTCGCCCGGCGGCCGCGCCCGCCCCCGCGTCGCGCGCCTCCCCGAGGCCTCCGCCCACGCCTGCCTCATCGACGGGCAGACGGGCGCCGTGCACACCTACGCCGAGGTGCCGTTTCAGCGGCAGGAGCGATGAACTCGGCGAGCCGGAGGGGACGAGGTCGAGGATGGCGGCGCGCTCCGGGAGCAGAGGAGGCGGAGGGCGACGAACTCGGGGCGAGGCGGCGCTGGACCGAGGCGCTGGAGACGAGAACGCACGGCGGCTGTGCTCGCCGGCATGAGCTGCGGCACGAGAGGAGGCGCGGGGTCGCGGCCAGGAGGGCGGCGGCCGACGGCGCGCGGGAGGAGGAGAGGAGAAGGTGGGGCGATGGCGTCGGGGCCCTAGCGGCGCTAGGGACGAGGGTGCTGCGGCGCCGGCGAGAGGCGGCCGGAGGGAGGAGGAGCAGGGGAGGGAGGCGAGCAACGCAGGGGCGGCGCCGGCGAGGTGCGGCCGGAGGCGGGAGCAGGGAGGAGGAAGCCTCAGCTGTGGAAGGAGTTGAGGTAGGCGGCGGAGCGGTCGTCGGCGCGCATGGAGGAGGTCGCCGCCGCCCGAGCAGAGTCACGCGGTCGTGGTCGACAGTGGGCCCCATCCTTCGAATATTTCCAATAAAACCCAAAATTTATAAGAAGTACAAAACGTGTCCCCTTGACCGTTTCAACATGCCACGTAAGACTGACAGCGGGGCCCGCTTGTCATAATTCCACTTAGAGGGTGTCAACTGAGCAATCAGTGCTATTTGCGACGGATTACCTCAAAAACTGTGGTTTTTGCAAAAAAATCGTAAACTGGTAGTTTTTTGTAGCCCTATCCCCAAATGTGGTAGTTTTTTGCAATTAACTCGATCGAACCATATCTCGAAGTGCAAGGAGACGTCACATAACGCCAGGAGACCATCACCACTATAAAGATTCAACCATCGCTTCATCCACATGACAACGAAGGACCCCGCCGTCGAAGAAGGAGGGCCGCCGCCCCATCAACAATCTCGTACGACGTCAACAGACGCCACCGCAGAGAGCAGATTGCGGCCAGATTGCCGCCACTAGACCGGTTGTAGGCAACCGCTCTGCTGCAACAGCGACCGCCGGTACCGAGTCTGCCACCCACTTATCGAGCTCTTGTAGAAAGGGGAGCACACTAGGAGTAGATCACTCCAGGAATAGTCAAAAGTAGTTCCCCTTCAGAGTCATATCCAATGTCCATAATCAACATAGTATACTTTTAGGTCCCTGGGTGTTTAGCGACGGGGTATATCTCGTTGCGACCGAACTCTTTGATATTTAAAGAAAAAATCTTACAGTGTTGATCTACCCCTATTATCGTAACAAAATTCCAAATATTACAACAACCCGTGTACAATAAAAAAAAATACCATTGCAACAAATCATCGTAACATTTCGAAAAACAAATAATGTTACAATAAAGTGGTTGAACAACAATTTTTTTTGTAGATTACTTTGCAACAAGGCAACTGCTTTATTTTATCTTCTTAGGTGATTTCATCATTCATCAAGTATCACTACCGGAATTTTTCTGTATGCCGAGTACCTTGAACTCTCGCAAAGGCTTTATTTTATCTTCTTAGGTGATTTCATCAAGTATCACTACCGGAATTTTTCTGTATGCCGAGCGCCTTGAACTCTCGCAAAGGCGTGAATCCACTCGGCAACTCATATGCCTAGCGTGGTGCTCGACATACGGCTTTCGGCAAGCTCTGGGTCGGTAGATGCGCTTGATCCTTTCGACGTATGACTATGTGTCGAGCACATTCCACGGGGTTTAGATGGCGAGCTCAGGTACCAAGCAAAGGATTTGTCCCATCTCTTTTTTCGCTTGGAGGAGCTGAAGCGTGGAGTTTTTGACATGCCTCCTAGAAGGCTCTGGGTCCCGACGTCTTCATCGGTCTTTTCTTCCGATCATGTTGGGAGATTATCGGAGAGGATCTTACTTCTCAGTTCGGCCAACATTGTCCTCGTCCCAAAAAAGACCACAAGCAGAAGCCGTTGGCGATTTTCGCCCCGTTAGCATGAATTGCTATCCAAGATTACGACATGCCAGGTGGCGGGCACTCCTCGTAGACCCTCGTTTCGCCGATCCAATCCACATTCATAATAAAAGATGCATTCACGACAACATCCCCGAGCACACTAAGAGAGCTATATCCCAACAAGATTTGAGCTTCTTCCTAAAGTTGGACATCTCCAGGGCCTTTGGCTCTGTCAACTGGGCGTGCCCCATCAAATTGCTCGGTGTGCTAGGTTTTGGACCGAGATGGATGGGTTTGCCGTTCGCTCTCCTCTGCTTCCTCCCATGTCATGCTCAATGGGAGCTGGGGTCAGGCATCCCCATTTTCAAATTTTGAGACAAAATTTTAAGCTAGAAATCACAAAATGAATTAGAAGTGGGATTTTTGGGCCTCGCTTGCATCTCTAGGTGCAGAGCGGGAGGACTTCGAAATCACGAGCGAAGAAAATAACCAACGGCCTAGCTGGAGGTTGTGTTATTATTCATGGTCAAACACCCTCCAATGTTTTCGCACCACCATAGCAGGGACAGTCAACAGCTCACTTTCGCTAAAATCTGAAAACTATAACGACCAGTAGCAAGGAAGTGAAAACTCTCACTATTCAGTATTCACACCAACGAGATAGTATAGTACTATGCGGCCTGATGCCATCTTGTTTTGCCAAGTTCTGAAGATTACAGCGCGCCGGTTCTTGTCGCTTGGTTGGCACTTCATTATGCATCAAACCCATAACAACACTTACTTCGTTGCTCTCGGCGAGATATGCACATGCAGCGGGTGGAGCTTGTAGCTGGTGAGCTGGATGGTGTCCACATCGTCCTCGTCGCCCTCCCTGAGCCTCCACGCGAACTCCTGGACGAACCGTGCGATTGCGGTGCACGAGATGGCCGACGCCTGCAGCGCCCCGGCGCAGACCCTCCTCCCGCCGCCGAACGCCATGGTCTTGAACATGTCCGCGTCGTCGAAACGCCCGTCCAGGAACCTCTCCGGCCTCCACTGCTCGGGCTCCTCCCAGTCCTTCTTGTTCATGTTACACCCGTACAAGTTGATGACAATCTAACGCGATGAAGTGGTTCAATCAGAAATCCATGGCCGCCAAAAGGTTCATTTTTTATGTAGCTCCATGCATGTCATTGCAGTGGTCAATTACCTCTGTTCCGGCTGGGACGTCGTAGCCACCCAGATTGGTGGTCTCATGCACGAACCTCGGAGGCACCAGCGGGACGGGGGAATGAAGCCGCAGCGTCTCGTGGAATACGGCGTTGAGGAATGGCAGCCGACGTAGGTCATCCTCTGTGACCGTATCGTTGCCGCACACCTGTTGGATCTCCTGGTACAGTCGATCCTAATGTGCCAAATATATTATCGTTACCGGTTAGGCTCCCGCAATAAAACACCAGCAGAGATCAGAAAACTTACCTGTATTTCTGGGTTTTTGGCAAGCTCATACATAGCCCACTCAGTCGTCACCAAAGTAGTATCTGCAGCCTCGATGATTGCCTCCCACACCAGCATCATCAATTGCTCGTCTGTCAGTGTGTTCTCTGCTAGCAAGAAGTCCAGGTAGGATACCTTTGCCTGCATATCGGAATTTATTGCGTGAGGATAACACATGGAAGAATTGGATCAAAATAAAACAGTTACAAACTATCTGCAAATGTGCCACCTCGCCACTCGCAATTCTTTTCTTCTGTTGAAGGATCAAGGCTCGCACCACCGCCGTTCGCCTTGATTCTGTGGTAAGAACTCTTGCTTCGAAGCTCTTGTTTGGAACCCAGCTGAGGTATGGGAAGAAATCCCTCCAATCAACCTCAATTGCGCACATCATCAGTCAACCACAGTGATCTGGTAGATTTCTTCCTTTGATACCTCCCTCCCAAACTCCTTAACATAGACTGAACTCACATCCTCACCTAAGCTCTGAAATTGCAGCATCCATTATCGGTATCACAAAATGATTCAAATCAAGAAAGTGATACTAATGATAAGCACGCCATATCACGACGATTTAGACTTACCTGGACCAAGGACAGGCGGAACAGCTCGTCCTTGAAAACTTCTCTGAAGTTCAGGGGAGAATGTGGGTCATCATCGACCAGCGTACGGAGAGTGCTTAGCATGTTATCCATCATCGTGTCTCTTGTGTCCCGATTGTCTCTAATATTTTGCAAGCATTTTTGTTGTGGTACATTAGTTAACTGAAAGTGTAAGCGTATCCAAGAGGTGGCAACTAAACTGTGTATGTAAGACTTATACCTGAGCAGCAGAACCCAACATGCCCGCCATAACTAAGCGCTTCACCAGCTTGTGGAAGTCATTGTAGTCACTTGTAGCAACCATCGTTTTATCACGAGTCAGCACTGTCAATGCTTTAGGTAGCTTTCTCGTAGATATGGATGAATATTTCGCAACCATTGCCTGCAAATACAGGACATAATTTATGTTTTTGCAAATCAATATCCAAATGTGACACATTTCTGAAATGTGCTATCATTTATCTGTTCTGCATCACAGCCAACATCAAGAATTATATGCATCTAAAAAAAGTATATGCATAATTTGTGTACTAATCCGTTCTACTTTTTAGCTTAGTTGGGTAGTTCTGCGGAACAGAAGTCAATTCATAGCACATTTCAATCACTTTTTATTTGTGAGAAAACTCATTAGAATTTTGATTTATCTCCAGCATTACACAAATATAGGCAAACATAAATATCATGTTAAAGTTGATTTCTTAAAGAAATCTTGTATGTAGGTTTGAATTATTATATTCCATTTAAAATACATAAAATGCTAAGATGATGTCAACGAAAGCATACATAGTAAACATGAACTAATATTACAAAAACCCATGCATAAGACTAAGAAAATAAATTTCCAGAGTAAATATATTCTGTAGAAAATATAAAATATATATTATCAATAGCAAATGAGAAATGGGAATTTCCGTATTACCTCTTTCACTACTTCTGTTGAGTTGAGCACAGCTACAGTTGATGCCCCAGTCTTTATAGTGTATATTGGCCCATAAATTTCAGACCATTTTGCAAAGGTCTTATGGGGCTTCTTTTCTTTCAACTGGTGCAGATTTCCAATAAGCGGTAAACCAGGAACAGCTGCATGACAATTAAACAAGTTGTGTCAGATGAGGTAATGATTTTATTTCTCTCTTAGGAAACTTAAATAAGCTCAGGCTATCAAAAGGAGGTGATTTTTTAATACTGAATTAATCCAGATCACAACATGTATCTAGAAAGATCCAACCGTCATAACTCAGATATACAGTTTATTAAAAATTATTGTATGCTGCAATATATGACGGTAAAACATCTTCTGTTCAGAATGTTCCTGTTTAAAATCCGCAGCTGCTGCAACTTAATATAAACGAAATAATTGTTTGTGCTCCATGAATAATATATATTGAAACCATTATGCAGCCATAAAGCAGGGAACATAAGCTTCCAAATAGCTATTTTCCGAAGTGGTTTACTCTGCATTATTTGAAGATCTACTGTGACAGACAGAGGAACATCTGGACTCATTGTTTTCGGCAGTTGCTATCCAAGAACCAACACCTTTAGGCCGATAATAAGTAGGAGGTTATAGAAACTGTGACATTCATCAGTCAGTGGTGCATTCCATTTCATCCTTTAACCCAGAGAAAATTAATAGTGTTAAACGTATATATTTGATCGAACGATACTCCAAATTCATGTTTGGAAGTTGGAACACAAGAAACCCATATGAATTTAGCTGAAATTCAGATTAGTGCAGTTTCGTAGGAAAGATGAAATTTCTCACGCCCCGCACAGGGAATAAACTTGCCCATGGCACTACACGTGGAAATTCAAGACTGCCAGTGCTTGCACAAATACTCATGTAAATCAGGAAACATGCTAATTTGTTTCTGTCGGCACATCGGCTTTTGTAATAAAGCTTGTGACAACTGACAAGTCACTAACTGTGAGCAGCTCAGGAATATAGCTATATGTCCTTTACCTGTCTGCAATAATGTAGAAAGATAAGTGAACCAAACTATTCTGACAGTAACATCTCAATTCTTGTTTTCAATCACTTGTCTAGCTTTCCTTTTGAGAGCTTATGAAGCACTTTCCCTTGTAGAAGTGCCAACCGAGACTGCTCAATGCCCATGCATGGGGACCGAAAGGGACTTAGAAATTGGATTGCAAAAAAAAAAGGAGCAACTCAGATGGTGGGAAGTGAAAGGGGCCACGTGATTCTTCATGTTGATATGTTTGTATGTCTAGTGAGTTGGTCACAATAGCTAGGTGTTATTTTCCAAATGTACTTTGGATAAATTTGTAGAATAAAAATACAAAACAAAAGATAAAACTAGCAGGTATTCAGAAATTTACCAAACTAAAAATAGCAAGTATTTGAAGGTTTTGCCAACATAAAAATAGCATGCATAGACACTAATTGACTGTGCACTTAAACATAATACTCCTTTTCCCGCAAAAGAAATAATTCCTTGTGCCTCTATATATAGGCCATGATGGGAAAATCTTAGCTTGAAACACCCATGTCCACTTGATATCCATCTAAACCACGTGCAAAGGTTCCAAAAGTTTAAATGTTAAATTAACTTATTTGGAAGAGGTGTTAGTACATATATAAGCCTCCATAATTTTTTGATACCAATAGTAAAAGAAATGTTACATCTGAGTTTTACATTAAAAGCTAACAGACGTGCAACTAAGGTATATGTTTATAAAGTTTTAAAACTTTTACATAATAGTTTTCTTAATCTGATTAGGGTCGTTTTCCCTTGATAAATACCTACTGTATCAAAACACATTAAATACTATTACAGGATCATATCATATAATAATGTAAGGAAAACCGTCTCCTAAAAGTCCAGCATGTATATGCATACGAAATATGCATAGCATGTTGCATGTGATTTATCTAATTTCAGGAAGAAAAAGGGTGAGTGGGATATGTTATCCTAAATAATTTGTTTCAAAAAGAGAACAACATTTCCACCCCGCCACCTTAAGAACGATGTTCTCGAACTTACTTCTCGACCAAAATTAAAGTTGAATAAAAGGAGTTATTCGGTGGGTGATAGGTACTAGGTCCGAATCAATGTTGGAATCCCAAGCAGACGCTAGGAGAGAACCGCAAACACTAATTATAAAGGGGGACAGGGATCGAATTTCATTATCACCAGATAACGAGATACGGCAGAACAACAAGAACATTTTTTTTTAGATAAAGTAGCAACAAGCACATAGCACGATCGACCGCATGTCTGCACTCTGCAGGCGTGCATGTCGAGGAGATTCGGTGAGAACGATCATCACCTGGGGGCGCGTTGGAGCGGTCCTTGTGCCCCATCCCGACCATGCCGGCCTTACCGGCGAGCGCGGCGACCGCGGCCACTCCGCCGACGGCCGCGGCTGCCACAGCCACCGCGCCCCCGCCGCCCGTGGGGAGCGCAGTCAGCAGGAACTCCATCGGTTTGCTCGGGTGCGGAACGGGGGCTGGGAGGAGGAAAGGCTTCAGGCAGTGGCGGTGAGGCCTGCGTGCTTCGGTTTCGGCTTTTTAGTGTTGGCGAGAGGCGATGCGAGGAGGAAGAAAGCGACAAAGGGCCCCGGGCGAGGCATATATGAGTGCATTGCAGGCTTGCAGCTAGGCTGATTCCCTTCTACGGGTGAAATGCTAGGAGCGGACCGATTTTTCTTTTTATTTCTCATATAAATTTATAATCTGAAATGGTGATTGATTATGGTGAGCTGTTGAAAAAAAATATAATTATGGTGATTGATTGATAATGTTGAAAAAGGATATATTATGGTAGTAATAATTGATCGGCGGTGGAAGAAAAATAAATGTATTTTAATTTGTGAGTAGGGAGACATGTGAGAGGATTAACGAAACATAGTGCTAAGTCTTTTTTAGATAGTACAGATATAGATTTTTCATCATATCTGACATAATGATAGGAATTTCGTGTTTCCGTTCGGAGATCAATTTAACCAAACTCTGCACAGAAGGTCGGTCATTTTTTTAAAATTCCTCTAAACACCATCTTTGCCTCCAAATTTCATTAGTGCAATTTTTTGTTCTCATAATCATAGTCAAAGTGGTTTTTTTTTGTGTGGAATAGATCAACCATATTTCTCTATCGCCTTGGTGATCAATTTCATATTTACCGGAACGTAACCATTCAACTTCTTGTTCTCGTACAAAATTCATCAAAATTGATTTTACCAATTCATGACCCACACACCGTCGTCGCTTGGATGTGTCCCAAGCGAGGCAGGTTGCCGTGGGCCTCGCAAACTCATACACGCTACCAAACGCGTCCTATACTCTTCACAAACGAGGGATAGAATTGCCAAGAAAGAATGACAAAGCAACCAAAAGCAGAAAAGGTTGGTCGCTCTTTTTATCCACCGGCATGGACAAAAAGCTCATGATCTCCCACGCGCGACCGCTACGTGGTCGGATAAACGGATAGGCGAGAGATGTGCTCAAGCTGCATTATACCATTACAAACAACTTGACTTGCGCCGTAAGAGGGAGCTTAACATAACCAAATCATGCGTCATTTCGCCCTGGATTCCAATCAACAAGGGGTTCGTACGGTCGATGGGATCGAACATAATCAGAGCAGCATCAGCATATGCCCCGTCCTCTTCTCTCTGAACAGTTCAATATTATCATTATGCCATCTACTTAATCCCGTGTGCACGTGGCACGTGCTTAATTGTGATTAGTTTCTTTTTTCCTTGTGGCGTAGATGCTGCAGAGTGCGGTTCAGCGGAGCGGCGTTGATCCTCTTTTGTCAGCGAGCACCTGTGCGATTGCGTCTGTTGCATGCGCATCCTTCGTTATATTTTTTTAACCTGAGGAATGACACAACCAGAAGAGTCGAGATACGATTTGGTGCTCTTGTGCCGGAGAGATTCCGAGCCATGCATCACCGCATCAATTGGCCGTCGGCCGCCGGACCTTCAGTTTCAGTGCTTTGTTGTGTTTCCAGCTGTTAGCAAGAAGAAGATGAGCTTCAGGTCACTTTCGACAGGGAGAATTTGCCATTCTTAGAAGACGATGACCGGATGAATAGTCAATCCAGCATACTAGACAATCAGGTGCTTTGGCAACTTAAGTTGTGTTAAAGATTGTCGTGAGATACTTTCAGAAGCACATCACCATCGTCACACTACACTCATGACTCTCGAAGGAATTTTTCATGTGTAAAAATATTTATTATGCGCATTCCCTAAAAAGAAGATAAATAAAAATTATACTGAATGACGAAAAATAAATGCATAATATTTAAAAGTTGAAAAGTGAAAAAAATAATATAAAACTGGAAAGAGGATGAAAAAGTACGAAAGAAAACGAAAAAAGCATAAGAAAAGGGACACATTTAGATGGGCCAGCCCAATGGCTGCACACTGTGTACGGAGCAGATCTAATGAGTTCGCCCGGTTGCCTGCAAGGTTTATATGTTGAGCCGGCCCATCAATCCATGCTCATCTTACTATCTTAGCATTTCGTGACGGTGACTTCCCCAAGATTTGTTTCGGATATCCTCTTTTCACCTTACTATCACCTCAATTGTCATTTCGTTCCTCCGCTCATCTTTGTCTCGTCTCAGATCCTTGCACCCACCTTCGCTTCATCGGGTATTAGAACGGTATATTGTTGCTATGTTCGATGGGTACCCACCCATTAGGTAAGGTATGTGTAAAGATGGAGTTTTATACCCGTGGATAAAGTTATGAGTAGAGTTATACTAGATGAACTCCCTCTTTTGGGTAGAGTTATACTTAGCGCTATGCATTTCGCTCCAATTTCATTTCATTAACATCCCCATAGGCCATAGGTCTAAGAAAAGGTAGAAAAAGGTTTTGCAGTTCTCGGGCCATGGTACCCACTGTATCACAACGCGATCTACAAATTAACTCCACCTGATAAAGCCACTTAAAGAAATAGATCCTGAAGCATTTACACCAAATTTATCACTACCAAGACATCTTCTCGTTTTCAGTATAACACAAGTCTTCGCTTCTTCATCCCGATTTTTACCCACTTATCCTTTGTACCATCGGATTCCTTGCATTCCTTGTCGGAGACAAGCTAATCAATTTGCAAAAAATTGAAAATGTTTCAACAACCTTAATGTTGCAATATATTAGATGTTCTTCATCCATGTATAGTAGCCAATAAATATGGCTACGTGGCACGTGGAGATAACGATAAAATATACTCTCTCCATATCAAATATAAGATGTTTTAGATATTTTAATATGGACTATGTACGGATGTATATAAACATATTTAGTGTGTAGATTTACTAATTTTGCTCCATATGTAGTCCGTATTGAAATACGTAGAATATCTTACATGATGATACAGAGGGAGTACATGTCTTACTGTGGATGTTATGCCTAGCAAGAGATGTGCGTACCTTTGAATTCTTTAGTGGTTAAAATTAAATTTAAAAACATATGATTAAGACATTTTAATTGAGTAGAAAATCAGGCTTTAGTTAAAAAGATATATTTTTTATTTCATTTCTCACACATCTAATGTTGCGATTACAATCACATGGCTTCACTAAAACTAAAACAAAGTTGTAGTCGCCCTTGTTGTACATGTGCTTGCAAAATAGTGTAGGTTTAAGTAAGTACTCCTTGGTGGCGTTAGTCGCCGCTAAAAGACACAAGAGCGAAAGGTTCAATGCCATCCACGAAAGCAGTTTTTTTTTGTTCAAAATGGTAGCATTAGCACACACACGTGTTAGCAAGGTAGGTACGTACAGTACAGCCTCCGTCGGGAGTAGTAAACCAATGCAGGGAATTGCTGCCGGCGCCGCCCGGATCTGTGGCCGGCCCGGCGGCCACGGTTCATCCACTCCCTCTCGCCGCGTTTCCATGCTCGCTACTAGTACTCACACATTGACGATCCCCAGCCCTTAAGTTTTGTATATCGTAGCTAGCTAGGTACGGAGCAGAATAAGCCATCCACCGCAATCACACGAACGCAGAGGCAGAGGCAGCCCTTGTGTTGATCTTATTCTCGCTCTATTTGGTTAACTGGTTGATCGATTCTTGCCCGTCCGTCGGAGAGCAGGCACGGTAAACATGGCAGCGGCGGCGGCGGTAGTGTGCCTGCAGGCGCAGCGCGTCACAGGCCTGCCGGCCTCCGTGCACCGAGTCGACCTGGGATGCCACCTCCATCATCCTCACCTCGATGTCGACACCGAGCCGGCGGTGCGCGCCTCTGCAAGTGTCTCCGGTGGGGGCGTGGCCGACTTCCACAACCAGGTGCTCCTCCTCCACTGCGCTCCCGCCTCCTCCGTCGTCGTCACCGTCTCCCTAAGCCTGCTCTCCGACGACTCCATGAGGCCTCGACGCCAACGCCGGCGGCAGCAGCAATACTACCTCGAGGTCGACCTCGGCGCCGAGCAGAGGCCGGGCGTCCTCAGCTTCCCGCTCGCCGGCGCAGTGCTCACTCTGACACTACACCGCAAGCTACTCCCACTCCCTACTACTACTGCTATTCCCTGCCTGCCGCTGCCAGCCTGTTG
Source organism: Poa pratensis (assembly GCA_947311845.1). Lineage (NCBI taxonomy): Eukaryota > Viridiplantae > Streptophyta > Magnoliopsida > Poales > Poaceae > Poa > Poa pratensis. The sequence continues at coordinate 25,610,168 of CAMZMU010000078.1, read as the reverse complement.
CCGCCGAAGGAGCCACCGGCAGCAGCGGCATGGCTACGACTCCGCCGATGAGTCGTCCGCCGGCTTCATTGTCATTGAGAAGCAGGCCAGGCGCCCGCCTTCCGACAACCTCCTCACCACTGATGATGACGACGAGCAGCAAGACAACGTGAAGCTGGAGCTGGACAGAGTGGAGGACGAGTTCCTGGCCATGCTGGAGCTGGCCGAAACAGCTGACGCCCGTCTCGACCTGGACACGCTCGTCAGGGACGCCGAGGCCGAGATTTTTGCCAGGAGGACTCATCTTCTCAATGTTGCTGCTGCTACTTTCATGTAAATTATAGCTGTGCCACCACTCATCCGCCAATGCAATTATGCAAAATCAGAACGCAGACGACAGTTTTCTGGATGTCATGTGCACTTTGCCTCTTCCTAATCCCTTTACCTTGACAGTCAGTTGCACTCCACTCTAGTAGCTCAGCACATTCATCCTAGCCACAGTAGTCCTGTGGCTCAACACTACTGTGCTGAAGTATGCATACTCCAGGTTCTAAAATCCAAAGTAAGCTCGAAATTAGCAGGCGCCCTAGATAACCTGAAATCGGGGTCCTGGGGCGCTGTCGTCAGAAGTCATAAAGGGAGAATCATCTCGTCGGCATGGGGCACAATCAGGCACAGCCAAACGGCCCAGATCACCGAAGCGATTGCATGTTATGAAGGTCTGAAGCTTGTCGTCAGCGATCCTTGCAATAAGATGATTGATGAAACAGACTGTGTGCCTCTCTTACAAATCTTTGACCCAGGAGGTATTGATCGATCAGATAACAGAATTATTGCACAGGACTTCAACCGCCTGATTCCGGAGGGAAAGCTTGTCAAGATGAAGTGTAAAAGTAGGAAAGCAAATCTCCTTGCTCATGAGATTGCAAAGATTGCTAATAGGGAGTTGTGTACTAGGGTGTTGCAAGGTCAGGTTCCAGCCTGCGTGTCGGAACTGGCTATGCTGGATTGTAAAAATACTCATTTCACTTAATTAACACTCAACACTTTCAAAAAACGAAATTAACAGACACCTAAATAGAGTAGTAGAATTGCTAAATAGAGTCATCGCATCAGACCCGCAAAGTTATGTTGCTGACTGCTTTCGAGCACCATCATCAGAAGATTACCAACTACTCCTGCATAAATATTGTACACCATCTCATCTTTGTTACAGAAAAAATATGACCCAACACGTATATATAGCCATACAAATTCAATTCTCTTGATCTAAAATAAGATCCACCCATCAGGAGACACAAAAATCATCAGAACTGGATGGCTGGTATATGTATACCTACTCAGAGTACACCAGTTGACAGAGTCAACAGGGTCCTTCACTTGTATTTCTCCATTATGCGCCGGGCTTCTTCAGCAGGGTCTTCCGATAGATTATCCCCTTTGTCCGCACTCCTAGATCCCTCTTTTGGGTTCATTGCCAGGAAGGCGAAATATATAAGCCCCATCATCGCCTGTCACCATGAGACGCATTTGTGCATGGTAAATAACTAGCTGTAACTTAACATTATGCACGGCACATTGCTGGGTTATGGCAGTGAAGTCATTGTTGTGGTTACGTACCAGTACAAACAATGCAGTGGAGATAACGGACTTGAGAAGAAAAAGGGCGACCGACCCCGTGACGAATGCAACACCTATCCTAGCAACTGGCCGTGGAACTGAACCCTGCCATACATCAGAGGGCAAAAATAGTTCAGCTTCAAAACTCAACAAACTGCATTTGTGTTAGGGGTTGAACCCTAGAGAGGTGCTTGTGAGCAGTTCCCATGTTATTTCTGAGAGAATTCAGTAAAACATACCGGGACAAGAGAACTTCCACTCTCCACCGCATCCTTACCAACCCTCCATGCTGTCTGAAGAGCTGTAGTGATATGCATGACTGTTAAAGAGTGGCACGAGAAGCACATAATAGGAACTTTCATCATAAGCAGAACAAGGGGACATGGCATTAGCAGTTAGCAGGACACAACAGAAAGACATCCCTGGAGAAATAAATACCAACACGAGTTGAGGATGCGCAAATTTCAGCAGGCAGGGAGGACGTTAAGTGATATACATCCGGAAACGAACAAGTCCATGTCAGAAACTAGATATGTGGATATTTCGGTGTGCTGTGTTGAATATATTCAGTAATCAGTATCAGGCTCGTGCTGGCATAATAATCCCCAAACAAACAAACAGCAGCAGCATCGTCTTAATTAGTTGAAATGGCGGCCACTGTAATGAGTGTTAAACTTCCTGGGTGCTGGCACAAGTACAGTAAGTAGGACATGAGATTCAGTACAGGTAAAATCGATGTGGCACACATTCAGAATCAGCAGTGCAATTCTTTTGGTTGTAATACTCAGTAATCCCAAATAGACGTAGGTAGACCGAAGGGAACAAGTCCTAGACGATATTAGACAAGGACATGAACGAATCAAGGAATTAAGGAAGGAAGGGAGGGAGGGACCTTTGGAGAAGTTGGATTGCGCGGAGGCGACGACGAGGAGGCGCGAGGGAGTGATGCGTATCCGGCGCATGGGCATGGTATGGGGAGCGGCTGACCAAGTCCGGCGAGTAGCCAGGGCGGCGGCGGGAGGGAGCCGTGGGGCGGTAGGAGCCATGGTTATCCCGCCATGGACGGCCATGGCGAATTGGCGATGCGGGGCGGTGCGGTGGTGACCACCCGTCCCGAGCCTTCGATAGAGGGGACAAGAGACTCGAGGTGGTGGTGGACATCGGGCCGGGCCGACACGGCCCAGAAACAAGGCCAGGCCAGGCCCCGTACGGCCCGGTCCAAAGAGGCCCGATCTTCGTGCCGTGCCAGGTCAGCCAACATGGCCTTTTTTTAATTAAAAAATATAGAAAAATATAAATCGAGAATAAATACTCAAAAATATAAAAAGTCAGAAACTATAAAAAAAATCTAAAAACTCTCGTGCTTCGCACGTCGTGCCCGTGTCGTGCCATGTCTCGTGCCGATCTACACCCTCTGATCCTAAAAGATTGTCGCTCATAGGGTTATTATTTTGTGCATGCTACGTTTAATTCTTTCGTCACTTAAATCGGATCGGAGGGTGTAATTTTTCGTGTCGCGTCCAGGTCAACCCACGTGTCTGTGTGTGGAAAAAGCATGTCCCGCTACGGGCTTTGTGCCTGGCCCGGCCCGAATTTTCCATGCTTCGGATGGTCCGAAAAATTCGAGCCCGATGGCCACCATCTCATGGGACAATAACAGTTCCAATAGAGTTTTTAAAGTAACACAGTCTAACCAAAAGGTGCGCATGGAAATACCATTTTTAAGTATAACTTTCCTCGGTTAAAGTGGGTCCCATTGTACGAAATTTTTAGTGTTAGAATTTAGAGGATGTTACATGGGAGAGCACCTCATAACCTCTAATTTTTAAGAGAATCCTCTAAATCTATTATAGAGGTTGTGTTTTTAGAGGATATATGATACTCACTCCGTTCCTATTTAATTGACTTGCTATGCACCACATGTGGATGTATCTAGACATGTTATGTATGGGTCGTTGATCAAGTTTGTATCTGATAGTACAAGGGATAATATCGATTCGGCTTGATCATGAGGGGGTGTGCATGGGTAACATCTCTAGACCATATGAAACAATCAATTAGGTGAACCAAGGAAAAATCAGAAAAACTTGACCCAAAAAAGCCAACGGAGGAGAGAAACCTTAGAGTAGTACTATGTCAGAAACAAACATCTGTTTTCGATAAAAATGTGTTTTATTACTCAAAAGTTTAAAGCATTACACTCCCGCCATCTGCATAGCAAAGATTGCACACAGCAAAATTTCCGCAACAGAAATAAAATAAGGCAAAAAATAATATATGAACAAATTTATGAGGAAACAAAATCTATGAGCAATTTTTTTTCTAGTATACTATCTGATCCAAGAAGATAGAAAGTCATAGAAATCCATGGCGCGTGTCCTGACGAACAATGCTAGCTTGGGTTATTAGTTTTGCTGAGAATTAGGCATAGAGTTTTGGCAGCTTGAAATTCTGTAGTTTTTTTGTTGTTGGAAATAATTTGGGAACTACTACTAGATTGGCCCAATACGAGTTCGCTCCAGGGACGAGCAGGGCCGGCCCATAGGGCGGGGCGACGGGGCGCCCGCCCCGGGCCTCTGACAGACAGGGGCCTCGGTCCAGGTAGCGCTTCAATATTTACTGGTCTTTTGACCCAAGTTGGCAGCGTAAATTTTCAAAAAGATTAAAAGCCCCGAGATGCAAACACTGGCCCAGTGGAACACGCACGGGAGCACCACAAGGGAGTACATGATCATTCTGCTTACACATAAAATTAGCTACGTAGATCATTCTGCTCGTTGCTAGACTTTGCGACTCCTCTCTTTCAAAAATTTCTTCGACAGCACGTCAATCTTGTGCCTATTTAAGGTTGCAACAAGGTATTAGTGGAGGCCAACAGCGCGATTCCACTCAATTGACTAAATTTCAGCGTACGCAAAACAAGACCATGCTACTCACTCTTTTTTTCCTTTGTGCCTGATTCTTGAACCTTTGATTGGATCCAAGAGAGTGCTCACGATAAAGGTGGAAGTCCGTTCAGTTCATGATGTGGTATTTTTTTGGTGTTGCAGATCAAGCTACATCACCCATCCGGTTGTCATCTTATAAAAACGATATTGTATATGTATGGAACTATAGTGATTCCTTACTATCATGATATATTCACTTGAATTCGGCCAAAAATATACTAAGGTTCTATACAAATTTTAGAGAGTAGAGATCATTTATCTTTCGTCTGTACTCAAAGTTTATTTTGCTTTAGAAATATACTAGTATGGTAAGTATTTTAGCACAAATATTAAGTATTTATGTGTGAACAAGGGGCCCTTCTATTGTCTCGCCCCTGGGCCACGAAAATGTATGGACCGGCCCTGGGGACGAGTTGGGCTCCATACCGACTCGGAAGCTAGTTAGGATTTTTTTTTACGAAACACAGTAAAAACGTAGATGACGCGTGCACATACTCACCCCTATGAACGCACACACGCATAAATTTGTCTCCACCTAGTACATACCATATACGTATTTGTTAAAAAAACTTTCTCTCTCAAAACAAAAAGGAAGAGGAGATATATACGCGAGCCGCCGCCTCCACGCAGATCCACCCCAACTCGAAAGAAATACAAGTCCCACGCCCAGGGTTTCTCGCTGAAGCCGTGCATCGCAAGGAAGACGAAAAGCATGGGCCTTTCGCTGGAGCCTTCTACCGCGCAGGCGGAGGAGGGGAAGAAGAAGGCTCTCGCCGCCGGCGAGGAGGCGTTCAAGGGGTGTGGCTCGAAAAGGAAGGCGGAGGAGGAGGAAGACCCGTTCGAGAAGGAGGCGGCGGTGGTGGTTCGGGAGCAATACCAGGGCGATGATGCGACGACGGACGAGATGGTGTGGGATGACGGCAACGACTACGACTCGGACGACGACGTCGAGACGGTCGTTGCCAAGGTCCATGCACGGGTCTACGCAGTTGTCCAGAGGAACAAGGATCGCCTCCCATGGTTGAAGTACACGCCTGATTCTTTCTACCTGGGGGATTCCGTTCACGATGATGATGATGGCGCCGTGGTAGATGGGCCTGCTCCGGCTTGAGATTGTTGCTCTTGTAATTCGACTGAGATGAAGTACACTAATGTTATCTGTCATATACTATGAATCTATCTATTTTTGTATTTGATCCGGTACACATATAGCAAGAAAAAATTCATCCAAAGCACTGGCCGCTTTGTAAACACCATTATTTCAGATTTAGCTTTGTTATTTGCTTGATTGCTGTTTCGAAACATGGTGCTCTTTTTCCAACCCGTGGTGAGGTTAGTAAAGCAGAGAGTACCAGAGATATCTTTTCTGTTTCTGATATGCAGATATTCTTCGTAGATACTTGTTGATAGAGTGGTAGTGCAAGGAAATCATGGTCTAGGTGTATGTTCTCCATTGTAAGGACAGGCATGAGTCTCAGAGGAGGGCAACTGGACAATATATGCCTTAATCTTAGTTATTTATGAGAAATGTTACACCTACAGGGTGAGGAACACATCGTAACATCATTTCCGTAGGAAAAGGTCCGAAAGTGTAGAACGGCCCGTTATTTATATAAGCAATGTGCTAGCATAATACTATGTGATGTTATTGATGCTTACGAAAATTAGTGTGTTCGCGTTTATCAGGTTACAGGCGCTAAAGGATAGCCTACATAATGGCCTCTTTGATTTCAAGTATTTTTATAGGAACTATAGAGGACTGCAGTACTTAGAACATTTTCATATGATTATTGTTTGATATACAGAGGTGTATCCCATCAGAATTCTTCAGGATTCCATTGCACTATTATTCATAGGATTTGTTCCATAGACTTAAACCTCACGGAAAATTTTCCTTGTTTCTGTAATCTATGGACATACATATTTGTAGAAAAATAGTTATTTTTGGAATCAACCACTTTTTATTGCATACTGGCATTTTTTTTGGGGTAGATTTCAACACTCCACAACATCTAAGTTGTATGTTTTCTCGACTCTGATATCTTTGGGATCCCGTGAATCAAAGAAGCCCTCGGGTCTCAACTAGAACTTTTATTCCTGACTCTAAGAAAATAACTTCGTTTATGTCTGAAGCAGCACTCGACCCAGAATGGCACGCATGGTCCGATGTTTCCTTTTCTTAGTTGCCTGGTACATAGGTCAACGTGGCATCACTGTTTCTGCTGCTTCATCTCAGTCACTTTCGATTAGTATGCGTAAAAGTTTTCCTGTTAAATTCTTCTAGAGTACTAGTTTTCTTGCGAATAATCCACGTCCAGACGGTTGAGATGCTGATTATTATAGGCAAGACTAGAGCAAAATAAAAGGAGGTTTTGACCAATGTATTTTTCAGAAAGAAGCCGAACATTTTTTTTTTGAGAACACAGTACAACACAGATGCTCATAAATACACACGTACACTCACCCCTATGAACGCACGCACGCACACCCTACCCCTATGAGCACCTCTGAAGGACTGAGCTGGCAGATCTTGAGGTTGACGAAGTCACCACAGTCGCCTCGCTGTTGACGGGTACGTCACCTACCACTGAAAGAATAGCGCCGGATAAACCTGGAATAAATTCAGGTAAATGCAAATGTCCATGCCAAGTCTAGGACTTGAACCCTCATCCCTGCTTTAAAACAATCAGACATCGAACATTCCTACCTGGTTCACATGCGACATGTTGGCTGAGAAACAGGCTAGTGTAAAAAGTTTGATCCCCGTCGGGGACGAATTTCCTGGTATTCTCACGAAGGGCCATTCTTCTATAAAATTGTGCTACCAGGGTAGGCCTGGCTGGTCTCATTTTTTAAAGAGGACTAGATTTCTGATTTCCTCAACTTTCCATGATCGTGACGCCCAGGTTTAGTTTCATTTCTAGTTGTCACTATCTTTGAAGCCGAAGGTGAACAAACCACGCCGGTTGGAGAAAGAGCCAATGGACCAAGACGTTTGACTAAAAGTTCTGTATATTCGATGAAGAGGCCGGAGCTTCGCTCCCATTTAAAAAAAAAATCAATATGAGTCGTACTACTGAGATTTTGGCACTTGCCATTGGATGTACGATTGGTTACTACCCTCCTATGTAGGGTGATATGAACTCCTCTTTGGATTCTATTGTTTTTGGCAAACTTATCGCTATTCTTATTCCATACAACACTCTCATCGCCACCATAGCGTTGTCAATCGGGAACATAAAACCTAACCCTAACAGCCCCAACTTTAGCACCACAATCTAGATCCATGGTCCCTAACCCCTCCTACCGACACCACAATGTTGACGACCTCTCTTGGTATGATATCTAAGGGCATCTCCAGCCGTGCCCCCCAGCGCCCCCCTCTCCCCCCCCCCCGCGGAGCCGAAATAGCGCCGGAATCTTACCAGTCGCCCCCCAGGAGCCCAAATAGCGTTGTTTCGGCCAAAATTAGCGCCGGCGCTCCCAGGCCAGACCCAGCCCATTGGGTACCGCCTGGGGGGGGGGTGAAAGCGCGCGTGGGCGAGATAGTGCATTTCCTCACCCCCGCCTCGCCCTTTCCTCTATCCCGTCGCGTCGCCGCCATGTCGCCGCCGGCACCACCCCTCCCACCTCCGCCGCATACAAGCAGCTAGGAAGCCCACCTTCTAGACCAATCCACGCTGCCGGCCGCCCCTTGTCCCTCCGCCGTGATCTAGCCGCATGGAAGGCTCTCGGGAAGGCTCGCGCCCACCTCGCCTGCTAGGTGTTCGGTGTTTTGTCCACCCAGCCATGGACTCCGACGACGAGGAGCTGCTCGCCGAACTGCTTGATGAGGAAGCCCAGGCCGCCGTCGAGAATGAAGAACACATGCTCATCCTTGATGATGTGAAAACACATGTTCGTTGGGAGACCCCAAGAGAACGGTATGATGTAGTGCAACAACAATTTTCCCTCAGTATGAAACCAAGGTTGTCGAATCCAGGAGGAATCAGAAGTGCTCTGAAGGTTGTCAGTGGCGCCGTTACCCGATCACTGATGTGGAATCTGCACACAACATAATCAAACTACTTTGCCCCAACGAAACAGAAAGGTTGTCAATCTCCCCGGCTTGCTGAAAACAAAGGATTAAACGTATGGTATGGAAAATAGTATTAATTGCAGAAAGTAAAAGAGAACAGATGTTTGCAGTTGGTGGTTTTATCAGTGTAAAAGAATGGACCGGGGTCTACAGTTCACTTGTGGTGTCTCTCCATAAAAGATAACTAACATGCTGGCTAAATAAATTACAGCAGGGCAATTGACAAATAATGAACGCATGACAATGCATTTATATGGCAAGATGATTACTACGATATTTAATCGGGCATTACATCAAGATACATAGACCGTTATCCAACAACATCTATGACTAATAATCCACCGCCAGGTTAACATCTGTGTCCTCCGTTGGTATTAAGTTGCAAGCAACAGATAATTGTATTAAGCAAAGTGTGTAATGTAAACAACACAAATGACCGTAGACATAGCATTGTTGTTTTATCCCTAGTGGCAACAGCACATCCACAACCTTAGATGTTTCTTTCACTCACCCAGATTACTGGAGGCATGAACCCACTATCGAGCATAAATACTCCCTCTTGGAGTTAAAAACATCTACTAATAACGGAGAGCATGCAAGATCATAAACAACATATAAAGATAGATTTATAATTAACTTGATCATAGTATCAATATTCATCGGATCCCAGCAAACACAACATGTAGCATTACAATAAGATGATCTTGATCATGATAGGCAGCTCACAAGATCTAAACATGATAGCACAAAGTGGAGAGAGAACCATCTAGCTACTGCTATGGACCCGTAGTCCAAGTATGAACTACTCACGCATCACTCCGGAGGCAGGCATGGCGATGTAGAGCCCTCCGGTGATGATCTCCCCTCCGGCAGAGTGCCGGGAAGAACTTTAGAACCCTCCCGAGCGAGGGTTGATGACGGCGGCGGCTCTTGAACTTTTCGTGGAATAATGCTCGGGTATTTAGAGTTTTCGGGGCAGGAGGAATAAATAGGCGAAGGGGCGGCGTCGGAGGGCAACCGAGGGGCCCACACCACCCCTCGGCGCGCTGGCATGGGGGCCGCACCCTAGGGTGGTGTGGCCGCCCTATGGTGCCTCTCCGTCTCCCCTTTGGACTCTGTGGACGTGTCGGTGAAATAGGGACCTCCGTTGATTTTCGTCCACTTCCGAGAATATTTCCCGACTAGCTTTTCTGAAACGGAAAAATAACAGAAAACATGAACTGGCACTGTGGCATCTTGTTAATAGGTTAGTCCAAGAAAATGTGTAAAAATGCTGTGAAGTGTATATAAAACATCTAACAATAGGCATAATATCAACATGGAACATCAGAAATTATAGATACGTTTGAGACGTATCAATCCTCACTTGCCTTGCCGGCCTGCTCGCAAACGAGGCGAGGCCGCAGTGTGGTGGCTCGAAGCCCGGTCACCGGAAGAGCAAGCCGAGGCAGCACTATAAAGGCTACTGCATCCTCTACTCCGACTACTTCGCCGACAATCCCACGCAGGACGAGACGGTGTTCCGGCGACGTTTCAGGATGAAACGGAAGCTCTTCCTCGACATCATGCATGCCATCCGAGAGTTCGACACCTACTTCAAGTTGAAGACGGATTGCATCGGCACGGTAGGCTTTACCTCAATTCAGAAGTGCATGGTGGCGATGAGATTGCTTGCATATGGTGCTCCCGCTGATTCACAGGATGATTATCTGCGCATGTCCGAGTCCACTGCCATTGATTGCTTGAACAAGTTCTGCAGGGGCAGTGGTGGCAGTGTTTGGGCCAACATACCTACGAACACCCAATGCGGAAGACACTGCCTGGATCCTGGCCACCAATGAAGCAAGAGCCTTCCCTGGGATGCTTGGAAGCATCGACTGCATGCATTGGGCATGGAAGAACTGTCCATTTGAATGGCAGGGGATGTATAAAGGGCGCAAAGTAGCTTGCAATGTGATTCTTGAGGCTGTGGCTACACATGATCTATGGATTTGGCATGCCTTCTTTTCTTTGGTATGCCAGGAACACACAATGACATCAATGTTTTGCAGTGCTCGAATGTGTTTGCCAAGATTGTTAAGGGTCATGCTCCCCCGGTGAACTATGAGATCAATGGGCACCAGTACACCAAGGGCTACTATCTTGCAGATGACATCTACCCAAAGTGGTCAACATTTGTGAAGAGCATCTCCAACCCTGTGCCAGGAAGCGCGAAAGCTTGGTTTTCCAAGTGTCGGGAGGGTTGCAGGAAGGATGTTGAGCGGGCATTTGGTGCACTGCAGTCTCGATTCACTGTTGTCCGGTACCCAGCTCTGACTTGGTCCAAGGCCAATATTTCTGAGGTGATGAACTGTTGTGTAATCTTGCACAACATGATCATTGAGAGCGAGCGGAATGATTCAGTGGCTGACATTGAGGCGTACTACAGACAAGGTGCTCTTGCAGATGTAGATCACCAGGTGCCGGCAACATGGGCAAACTCCCTCGCTATGCATCAGGAGATTCGAGACTCGGTGGTGCATACACAGCTGCAAAATGATCTGGTGGAGCACTTGTGGATGCGCAAAGGCAATGGCAATGTCGATGCCTAGTTTTATTTGTTCTATTTACTTGCATTGTTGAACTATTTGTGTGTGGATTTGTATGTTGAACTATTTGTGTGGATTTGTATGTTGAACTATTTGTGTGTTGATTTGTATGCTGAAATGTTTATGCAATTTTGTATGTCAAATTTGGGCGAAAATCGCCGGCTGGGGGCCGGCCTAGGTTCGGTGACTGGGAAAACGCCGCCCCCAGGGCGTCAAATAGCGCCGTTGCCCCCAAGGCTGGCCAAATTAGCGCCGTTTTTTGGCCTGGGGGCACAACGTATTGGGTTGCGAGCATGAAAAACAAAAATTTCGCCTACTACGCAACAGCCAAGATCTACTATGAAGATACAAGTGCAAGACATGCATATTCGATCCAACTGTAAATCTTTACCGACACCGTTGAAGCGGAAGAGATGTCGATGACGACGTTGATGAATCTTGTGGAAAAACTCCCTCGGCTAAGCCTAGCCGAGAGAATGTCGTAGACTTCTCACGTCCCGCCTTGATCCAACAGAGTGAGATAGAGTCAACCGTTTCTCAACGGATCACCCCTCTGAGTTTCGCACGCATACATCCGATCTAGTCCAGCAGGGCTTCGCCGTCCACACTTGAAGCACTCACCACTGGTGTATATGAAGGTGGAGATCTCAACACATGAGAAGGAGGGAGAGAGAGAGAGATTAGATAGCTAGATCTAATCTAATCGGAGAGGATCCCTCTAAATATTTGGAGGTTTCCTCTAAACCAACTAGAAGTGATCTAAACTTGTGTCTCCAAATAGGAGGGGTGGGGGTTTATATAGATGGCCAAGGGGTGGAGGGACTTGGGCAAGGGGAAAGACCCCTAGCCCAATTCGGTTTGGGAGGGGAAGTTGGAGTTGGACTCCAACTCGCCTCCCCTCCTTTCCTTGATGCGCACTACATGGGGGGGGGGGGGAGAGTTGGAGTTGGACTCCAACTCCCCACCCAATTCGGTTTGGGGAAGGGGAAAACCTTCCCCTTGCCCAATTCGGTTTGGGGGGGGGAGGAGTCCTTGTCCAACAAGGCCCCCCCCCAAACCGCCTCGCCCTCCATGGGCCTAGGGCCCAACTAGGGCTTGGCCAAGGGGGGAACTTCCCCCCTTGTGGCGCCTTGGCCCACCTGCCCCATGTGGGGTGCGGCTGCCTAGTGGGGCCATGGGCCCACTTGGCAGCCCCTTCGGTGGGCTCCAATATTTTTTCCAATAATTATTTATTAATTAAATAATATTTTATCCAATTAATTCTTATTTGAATATTTCCTTTTATAAAATATTCCCCGAATTAATTACTTATCATATAAAACACTTTTACATGATCTGGGACACCTAGAGTCCACTGACAAAATATTTCGAATAAATATTTTCCTCTTATATAAACCCTCGGAATAAATCCGACTAGTGATAGAAACTATTTCTATTACTCTGAGACACCTAGTGTCTGCATAATCCAATCTCTCTGATAAAGATATTATCTACCACGCAGAAAACATTCCGGTGATACTCTCTCGGTATCCAGACCAACCATATACACAACAAACTAGAACTGACTTAAGCGTGTTACCCTGCAGGTTCGATAACGTGTAGCTATAATTAGATGTTTCCATCTAATCATTGGCCAGGGTCAGGTACATGGGCTACTTGGATAACTGCTACCGTTATGCGAAGGACACTCTTTTGAACCTGTTGATTATTAATTCTTCATTCCCATTACTCACGATACTGAAATTACCCGAGATAAAGTATTCCTAATATTTCCATGAATCAATCCCTGATTCACTATACCTCCGTCTATCTCGTTACCGTTAAATTTCCTTTTCTCATTCCCGTAATCCGATATCCCACACGATGTAACTTTATCATGCATTGTCTGCAGAACATATTAGATATCATACATACCGAGGGGGCCCTGAAAGTATCTCTCTTATGACAGAGGAGTAATTTCCCATCTTGGAACATTAGGTATTATGCACACCTTGGGAATCACCCAGTGACTGCCGCTTTACCACCCAGTTACGGCCGCGGTGTTGACAGTACCAAAGTAATTCTTCCAGTATACATAACCCTAATAACCTCATGGTCTAAGGACATGTCATATAATAACCATCTGCGATATTGCACTAAGGACAAAAAGACATTTTGGAATCTTCTTAGCATATCAACGATTTGGGTCTACCCAGCCATATTGTTTCCACGAACAATATGCCACTCATTGATGCTGACATAAACAATGTCCCAGACCAGGAAAACGTGGTCTCTAGCAATCAATGAATTAGTCTAAAAGGCAAGACTAGGGTATACTTTATTCTGTTCATGTCTCTACACGTGCGAGTGAGTTTTCCTCTGAATCACATATTCAGGAGTCACCGCAGTTATAGCATAGAATCATGAAGCATAATTACGAATCAGATGTTAAACTTTATTGCCTTTTGGGCATACATCCAACACAACGGCTGGAGATGCCCTTACCTATGTAGGATTCACATGGACTCATTTTGGCTAGTATTTTGTTCGGTAAACTGTCATGTGACAGGTATTTTCTTTCCGTTTTGCTAGTTCTCTATCGACTAAGAATTAGTTTCATTCTCAGCCAACTCTCGGACAGCTAGAATGCATCAATTTGTAAAATGCTGGAGTTTTGTTTACTTGCACATGGGGTTGGAACTGAGACCGTTATATTGCTTCATGATTCGTGTTATTCGTGAGTTGCAACTGATAAGAATATCCTGAACTGTTGGATTGATTTAAGGTTCGTGCTAGTTATGAGTTAGAAATTCGATGTAATCGCCTAACTGAGAATTAAGTTAATTTTTAGTTGATTTAAAATTGTCACACCTTTTCTTGTATTAAATTTTATCGACTGTGTAATAATGTGCATGTATTCTTAGTTGGTATAGAGGCCGGTGTAAGGAAGTCTCCATTTTTCATTAAAATATTTTGAAATGCAAATAAAAAAGATCTTGATATGTAGTTTCAATCTGATTTTCACTGATATATTTGGAGGAGTCCAAACCGGACAAATCCTTCCCCATGCGCCTCTGAAGTTTGAGCAGTTCAGCGTCTCCTTTTGTACTTTTCATTCGAAGGATCTTTGTCACCAACTCCCCAGTTCTCCCTCACCACAACCATACATACACGCATACACATACATACGCGCGCGCGCGAGCCAGCAAGCAAGCAGGGACACAGTTTAACGGCCATGGACACGGCCGCGGACCATGGAGCCGGTGGACTCCTCTTAAGATGAGAGGCACGCTCGCACGGGCCGGCGTTTATTCTAATCTATGGACGCCATATTCTCGCTCGCGGCGGTGCTCCGGGCGCGTGTCCTTGAGCGCGCGGCGGCGCGCGTCCCCGGCTGCCTCTACCTCTGCCTCTGGGCGCCGGTGACCGGCCAGCTCTCATCCAGGTTCGTACGTACGTTAATTCCCTGCGCGATCGTTCGGTTTCCTTTACCGAGCAGCGCATTGTCTTTGATCGGCAGCCATCTGTTCTGCTTGGACGCGTGGATCGGCGGCGGTGGTCGCGCGCCGGCGGTGTTCGAGGCATACCGAGGAGCGCTCTGCGCCGTCGTGAGCGGGTAATTAAGCATTGCGATTTCAGTTCAGTAGTCGATCGGGTTCCTTAGCTGGATTCTGACGGTGTGGTTGAGTACGCAGCTATGTGCCGGGTTGGGTGTACAAGGAGGGCCGCGCGTACATGGAGCTGCCGGAGCCGGACCTGGCGGCGTCGGCGTCCCTGCAGGTGCAGCAGCAGTTCTATCATGTCGGTGAACACAAACACTTCTCTTCATCGTGCACACGATAACGATTGCTTATTGTTGCTGATTACTGAGCTTTTGACGACTTTGATCTTGTTTGCCCCTGCAGGAAGCCGGCACGAAGGTACCTAGGTTTCTTGATAGTTGATTCTTGAACAAAGCAACTTCATTGCGCTTGCACCAGTCAATAGAGCGTGGTTAGGATCATGAGAGTTGATGATCGTGCAGATGGCAGTGTTCATTGGATGCGAGAGCGGGGAGATCGAGGTCGGGCTATCGACTACATCCGTGGCAGCGGCCGCCGTGGCAGACCACGTGCAGCAGTCGCTCCTGGAGGAGCTCCTGCAGCTGCCGCCGGCACGACCGTCGTCCTCTTCCTCCTCCATTCCCTCACTCTCGGTCGGGAGCCCGGAGTACTCTTCTCTCATCAGCGCAATGGCGCCTGTCTACGACGCGACAGTGGCGCAAGCAATGCTCGCGCTCATCTCCTCCTCCGACGCGTCGACCACCTCCACTCCCCCGCCGAGTCACTCGGCGCCCTCGTGGCTGGCGCGCCAACGCTCGTCACCACGGAGAACGACGGCGTTCAAGGCGTACAGCGCGGAGAGAGCGCCGAAGGCGCGGCCGCCGCCAGGCGCGCCGGGGCAGAGGATGGTCAAGACGTGCATCTCACTCCTGGCGAGCGTGCACACGGCAATGCGCAGCCGGGAACTCTCGGCCGCGCATGCTCAAGATGGCAGCGCGCAGCCACCGCCGGCGTCCACCAGCAGCCAGCTGCACCACGTGATCTCGGAGCGGCGCCGGCGCGAGCGGCTCAACAACAGCTTCCAGAGCCTCAGGGCGCTGCTCCCTCCCGGTTCCAAGGTACGGCTCCAAATCAAACCATCCACCACCACCGATCGTGTATCAAACTATCAATCCAAGATAGATTCACAGCGTCTCAACATTGTGATCGTTGGTTCTGTAGAAAGACAAGGCCAACGTTCTCGCCAGCACAACGGAGTACATGGCCAAGCTGCTATCCCAGGTGTCCCATCTCCAAGACCAGAACCGGGAGCTGGAAGCGCAGCTGATCGGCCTTAACCGAACCGCCGCGGGTGACGACGGCGGCTCGTCGGAGAAGATAGAGGTGGACGTGGTGACCGCCGGGGCATCGACGACGTTGGCATCCCGAGATGAGGTGAGCGTGAGGGTGACGGTGCGGGTGGGATGCGACATTTCGGAGGTGCTGATCTCGCTGCTGGCACGGCTGAAGGAGACGGGGAGCTTCACCGTGGTGTCCGTGGAGGCGAGACAAGATAGCGCTGCACTTGCACGGGCCAGCCTCACATTGCAAGTCACGGTAAGTGGTCAACCTGGTAGTATGCACCTTTCTTTTTTTTACCGGCTATGGTAAAAACTAGTAGCTGCACGAAACTCAGTAAGGATCGTGTGGATACAACCACGGGACAACGTTGTCAATCTATACAGAGCACGCATGCCTACAATAGCGCGGTCAGAATAACACCATATTCTATTCAATTGGTGGTAGACTGGCTTCGATGAATTCTACCACTGAACTTCAAAGGAACCAGAGGGGAAAGTTGGTTTGCTTGACCTAGACAAGACCATCCTTACCAAATCTCTGAAATGTATTCACAAAAAGACAACAAGAGATCTGTAGAGAATCTAGCGAGTCAGTGATTGCCCAGATCAAAACTGAAAGTCAAAATTTTCTTTACGTCGTCAAATTAGTATTATGTTGTTTGAATTGGTTTCGGCAGACATGATTAATTTGACCAATCAAGCCCTGATCTTTATAGTTAAACACTTGAATTACACGCGTTTCAAGCTTAAGGTGACTAAGACAACCGATATATATAGCACTGTTTGACAGCCCTCATACACTTGCACAATCATCTGTTACATATCTGCCCTAACTTCTTGAAACTGCCACGACAAGTACAATGTTGGAGTAGGAAGTTCCAACGACCTGGCATGTCTGAAAAGCACCCCGGTCAGAGTACTTGCTCATGAAGCTTAACAAAGCGTGGTATACCATTCAAATGTTTGCTGCAGGAGGCTGGCTACATCGTGGATGACATCACTGAAGGAAGCTCTGAGGAAGGTGATCGAGGACGTGACGACGGCGACGCCGATGGCAGGGTCACCGTATTGACTGTATCAGGGAGGCCCGGAAGGAGGCAGGAAAGAGACTCTGTTTGGTGGCAATGGCATGCCTCTGTTTTTCTCTCTGTACTCTTTTGTCTTCCATGTCTTGGTAGTGTTAGATCAGACTGGACAGATAGTGCTAGGATTGGTCAGAAGTGTAGCCTAGTCTTCTATATGGTAGTTCATCTACTTGTCTATATAGGTCCATGTTGCATTTTTTGACATGAATTGAGCTGTTCTGCTGAGGAAAGTTCCAGTCACTGAAATTCTGTTAGAATAACCTGCCATCAAATTCAAGCACTGGATGATGAACCTCAGTTCAGACCGAAGCTGGCCGGACAGCTCGAACCATCAACGTCTTTGGGGCAAAAACTGTTACGATTCTAGAAGGCAAGGAAGCAAAGTTTCAAATAGCAGGAATTCTGAGCAGTGAACTGTAAGATATCCAAACGGGCGACGAAAGCCCCAAACAAATGGTCTTTTGGACTACCAGGAAAACCCGGCGGGACAAAACAGCATATTATACCTTTTTTAATCACCGTCAAGATATATAGAGTACAAGATGGTATATTTAGTGGCTACAAGGAAAAATTATTAACTGAAAGCCTGAAACCCGTATAGTTTGACGACCGAGATGGCCTAATGGGGATCCACTAGGATCTCCAAGTGTTATATCTTGTCATGATCACCCTCTCTAAGCTTCCCTGTAACTTGCTCTTCTTGGAAACAAAGGCCTTATGACATATATACAAGGTGACAAGTTTTTTGTGTGAAACGTACCTACTAATTTATATCATACAACATATATACATCCACAGATGAGTCCTTCAGGTTGAACAGTCGTGGCAGGTGCTCATTTAGCCTAGCTGGCCACCTAGTTGTATCAAGTTCTTCTGTGAGAGATTGATAATGGAATCTGCAATTACTCGTGCGCTCGACTTCATGTAGCCTCCTGAGAAGAGGTGAGGCGTGTGCATATTGATGCGTATTAGTGGTTGATGTATGCGATTCGCAGGAGAGAAACAAAAACACAAAGTATAGGAGACGGGGTTCACCTGATGTCAGCATGAGAAGGGGAATGTTTTGATCTATTGCAAACCTGAAGACCTTCTCATCTCTCATCACCACACCTTCAGGACTTATCTGGAATTTTGGGGGAAAAGATGTCAGATTCAGCAGTGTAGCACCAATGGGTGCAAGGAACAGAAGCAAAACAAAGGATATATGTTGTTGTTAATAAACTAGTGTCTAGAATACTTCGGCACACGATTATTTTCCAGTTTCTGTTGTGGCATTACAGCCAAAATGTCTAGCTTAGGCAGAAAAATAATACTATCTAAGTCTTGGTTGGTGTTCATGGTCAAGATTCTGCATAATGATGCCGTCAAGAAATTTTCTGCATGTGGCAGAATACATTATTTACAGGCTAAGTTATTTATGGGTCCGATCTTTGTGAAAAAATATAGAGCTGATTAGAAAAGTACATTCAAGTTTCCCAATGGATCACCATCCAGGATGTCTGTTCCAGCATTATAAACAATCAACTGGGGCTGAAATCTACTTTTTGCGACCTGCAAACAACACGATTCAAGAGAAACTGTAAATAGAAAGTCTCGTAACAAAATTAATGAACATAAAACAAGGGTGAATGGTTAAAAGTGCAACAAGTCTGCCAAACATGGAGAACAAGTACGTTTCGAAGTGCATTAAGTTGAAAGTTGGAAGAAGAGACAAAAAGTGTATTGCCAGAGGTCATTGGGTATGAACATTTCATCAGAAAGTAACATGAGAAATTATGTTGCCCAAGTGCCAACGCATTTTGAACATATTTTTCCCAACCTCAAACCTCCGTTTCAGTTGAATAAGATGCAAATAACTTACTGAACACTATGATTTTTACCTCACAATCTAAATAAGTATATCAAAATCACCTTTATGTCCAGTTTATTGTAATCCTAGAACTTTATCATAAAGATATGACACCTAAAATACCACCCCTAATAATTGTCCTTAGACATTGCACACATGATTTCATTTATAATTGCAAATTTAGCGAGCACCCAATCCATAGTTGTAAGAGTACCTTGAGAGCCTTGTCAAGCTGATCCAAGTAGTCATCTGTTTTTGTCCCACTCTAAAATGCACAATCACATAATGCATTCAATTCATATTTGAGTTACATGAAAAAAAATATAAGAATAACCAACAGCTTGATGTAACTTACAACTAACTCGACTTTTTGATCAATATAACGCTTAGCGGCGTGGTCCTACAAAAAAATGTCAGTTTACATAGAATATTATAAACAATACATGCATAAAAAAAAGGAATGACAATGCACAAGGACTGAACATAAAGTTGGTGACAAAAATGAGAGATAAACTTCGGACAGTGGGGATTCTAGATACATAGCAACAGATACAAGAAATAATTTTAGTATAGACAACATGGGCTATTGTTCTTTCAGTTGTGATCTATGCCCAATTGCATCATTCTGAACTGGATGTTATCTTCCAAAACATGATATAGATTCTTTTCTGGGGTCAAGAACAGAACTCATGGTCAACACCCTGACATGAACAAAAATTCTGGACAAGTAACCTCGCCATAGTCAATTTTGAACCAAATATTTCATAATGATAGTCAAATCATATCCAACAGAATCAAAAATAAGCTTGACGTTCAGCAGGTGTAAAAAGAATTTTAGATGGTGATACTTACGAAGGGATAAATTCCAGCATTGTACATGTCCAAAATGTAAACTCTTTCTGCAAGCAAAAAATTGGGGTCACCATAGTGAACACATTAATAGAAGAACAAAACAGCGGGCGCTACCATCATTGGCGAAATCCTTTTCATGGCCATTTCCTTGGTGAGCATCCAGATCTATGATCATTACTCTGCAAGTGTTTGAAAAGGATAGGTACTTATGAAGCTAAACTAGTTAGTAAGGAATGTACGTACATATCCTTTCATTGCACTGCCAACACAAGCATTACGTAATTGGAAAAACATAGTGCTTCCTAGGATGTTAACAAGCATAGAAATCTTCATAGGGAAGAAAGCATGATATAGCATAGCATGACAGAGGATGATTATCAACGCAGATAGTTTACAGAATATATTCACAAATGTACAGAGAAGCACATGCTTTGTACAAGTCATACAAATAGTTGCAGACCAAAGGAATACAGTTTCTATAGTTACAGTCAGATCGGTATAAGTTTCTGACCTTGAAATATTTAATCGGACAAAGGCAAACTGAATGCAGAGGGAAATATCAGCGTACGCACAAAATCCACCCCCTTCCTCCGCCGAACAATGGTGAAATCCTCCACCGACATTAATGGCCCATCCTCTCTCAACCGCAAGTTTGGCAGATAAAATGGACCCACCCACCTACGGAAAAAACAGCACTGTATTATGTAAGTTTCCTTGGTACTCAATTTATGCATCTAGGTATTTTCAGTACAGATGGGAGCACCTAATGACAAGAAATCACCTGCTTCCGAAAGGGGTACAGTAGCTTCTGCTGCACCACCCAATTAGGAATGAGCGTTACCGGAGGAACCTGAAATAAAACATCTCATTAGCAGCCTCCACTGTACAGCTTGCTAGCAGTCAGGCCAACTGAACTTCTTCTGAGTAACTAGTACCTCTACAATGGCTGCAACCCTGAAGCTGCTCTTGAGGCTGTTCAGATATGACTCCGTGTGAACCTGGTTAAGCAAATCCAACGAACAATCAGAAGATGATGCACTACTATAACCAAGAAAAAATAGCTTCCTGATCTTTAGTTCCCACCACCAGCAAGTCCTCCTTGGAAGCCTCCAGTGGCTCAACCACCCGGTTCTTCTCCAGGTGGCCCTCTTTGGTGAGGAACTTGCATATGCGTCCCCACTTGGAGGAATCGAACGGGTGCCTGCACAAGCGCACAGCGTAAGACGTAGCCAAGGCATGTATAAGCAGGTACTGGATGGAGCAAGCAGCTGACTCACATCTTCTCGATTCCGAAGAAGGCGATGTCGTACGCCGCGGAGCAGACCACCGGAGCCTGCTCAACCGCGACAAGAGATTAACGAGTGCTCGGAGTACCCGGAGGAGCATTTCCGCGAGCGAGCGAGCGAGCGAGCGACTGACCTTGGAGCCCGGGACGTCGAAGTAGAGCTTGCTGGAGAGGATACGGTTGCGGCGGAGCGCGTCCGCCGGCGTGCCCCCCGGCGCGGAGGCGGCGGCGGCCGATGAGGAGGACATCCCGGCGTCCAGCGGGGATGCGGAGGAGACGAGTGGTCGCCTCCACGTCTGATGCTCGGTGCTGGAGTTGCGTTTGGTTGCCGCGGGGAAGAGGAAGAAAAAAGTATAGATACCCCCCAGAACTATCCCGCTCGGATCACATAACCCCCCCCCCACCCCTAAAACTGGGATCTAAATCCCCTAAACTATTGTAAACCAGACAAATCACCCCCTAACCTGTTTTGAATAGCTGATTTGCCTACGTGGAATCTGGTTTTGACTCCGGCCGGCCACGTCGGACAAGGACCGGTGGGTGCAGTCTAAATCACCCCCCGAACCAGTTGGAAGTTGCCTTCTTTTGGGACGAGCAGATCACGCGATTCATCTCTCTCCCACGGCGGCGACGTGGGCAACGGACCAGCGACGAGTGTGACAGCGATCGGCGGCATGAACTGAGGGCGACGGCCAACGACGAGGGGGACGGCCGGCGACTAGCAGGTCCGTCATCGAAGATGAATGCCCTTTTTCTCTGTTTTAGGTTGGGGTTTTCTTGGTTTAATGCCACATAACGTTTGAGGGTGTTTTTGCAAAATGCCGTCCGCGAATCTTTTTTCGGACCGGAGGGAGTATTTAATTTGTGTACAAAACCGAGAGCACACATATCACAAAGCTGAGAGCACAATTTGCACAAACCACGTTTCTTTAATTCAGTCAAAAGCACAACGCTAACACACCATTATATTCCAGTACAAAGCTCACTCGATTACATTGAAAATCAAACTGAAATGAGCTCGGAGGACCTGGGAGGCTGGGAAACGGCAGCCTCGCCACGATGAGGATGCAGAGAATCGGAGGACCCGCACAACGGCGGCCTCGCCACGATGAGGATGCAGGGGATCGGAGGACCGGGCTAGGCGGCTTCACCACGATGACGATGCAGGGGATCGGAGGATCCGGGCTAAGGCGGCCTCACCACGATGAGGATGCAGGGGATCGGAGGAATCGGGCTACGGCGGCGCGACTATCCCGAGCTGATTGTGCTCATCGCCCCCATGGCGCGCACAGGAGGAAACCTACCGGTCCTTGTCCGACGTGGCCGTTCGTTGTCAAAACCAGATTCCACGTAGGCAAATCAGCTGTTCAAAACAGGTTAGGGGTGATTTGTCTGATTTACAATAGTTTAGGGGATTAAGATCTCAGTTTTAGAGGTGGGGGTTATGTGATCCGAATGGGATAGTTCTGGGGGTATCTATACTTTTTTCGAAGAGGAACGATGGCGACGGGGCTCATAGCCCCAGGAGAATCCATTCGGCGGCGGGCGGTGCTGTACGTTTTGCTACGCAGTCCTTTGGAAGTTATCTATTTGCTTCGGAGCACACGAATATGCTTTCCGCGGAAGTAACGGTGGCTAAATGTAAAAATACCCACACCGCCGCCGCGCCGAGCCGAGAGAACACCGCTTCCACTCCAGTCCTCCTCCACCCGCCGCTTCCATGGCGATCTCGAGGCCCCGAAGCCGGTCCCTCCCCCGCCTGCCGCTCCTCCTCCTCGTCCTGCTCGTGCCGCTCATCTACTCCGGTACGGCCCCGCAACGCCTTTCCTCCTCTCGATTTTGGCGCACATTGCGCAGCTTGCCCTCCTGACGATCCAATCTGTGCCCGTCCTTGCAGTTTCCAGGCTGCGGCTGAGCTGGGCGCCGGAGCAGGGCCTGGACCTGCCCCATCCTGCTGCACTGAAGCGTCCTGATTCCCTCGTACTCGGCCCGGCCGCCGGCCAGGGCCGCCCCGATCGCCTTCAGTGCCAAGGTTTCTGTACTTCCATCAGTTTTGCGCATTGTGAATTGCGACAGATGATTTCTCTGCTTCTGTGTTTGGTAGTTGGGGAGTAGACTTGGCCCCTGTGGCATGGCGAAAGCCACATTCTAGCTGTCGTGTCAATTGACACCCACGCCGCAGCATTTTGCAAAACCATCATATGTTGGTTCAAAGTAATTAAAGAAAATAGAAAACACTACACCTCCTTCGCCCACAGGCCGGCTATCGGCACCAGAGGAGGGATCCTTTTCCTGTGGGATGATGACCATGTTTCCTTGACAAACATCCACATTGGGACTCACCTGATCTATGCCGACGTCTGCATCCGGGCATGCGGCACTACATTCAAGCTGACCAATGTGTATGGGCCGGCTATCGATGCCGAGAAAAGAGCTTTTCTTGATGAGGCTATTGCTTGTACCCCCGCAAACGGTGAAAAATGGCTCATTATTGGTGATTTCAACCTCATCTATCAGGCGTCGGACAAGAACAACTCCAACTTGAATTTCCGTCTTATGGGCCAATTCCGCCAGGCTCTAAATACTTGTCAGCTGAAGGAGATCAAGTTGCAGAATAGGAAATTTACCTGGAGCAATGAAAGAAACGACCCAACTTTGGTCAAACTGGACAGAGCCTTCTGCAATCCTAGTTGGGATCTCGCCTTCGGGCATCACGTGCTCATGGCCCTCTCATCGTCGCTTTCAGATCATTGTCCACTAATGCTATCCAGTCAACGTGGTCCTTGGCGACCGCCCTCTTTTCGTTTTGAGCATTTCTGGACAAAAATGCCGGGTTTCCTCGACGTCGTTCAAGAGGCATGGGCTGAACCTACAACGCATACTCAACCAGTCCACGTCTTTAACCACAAGCTCAGGCATACTGCTGGAAAACTTCGCGCCTGGAGCAAGAGTTTGTTCTCTGACCACAAGCTGCAGTTAATTATGGCTCTTGATGTTATCCTTCTGTTGGATATTGCTCAGGAGTCTAGAACCCTCTCGGGTGATGAGCGAAATCTACGGGCGGCGCTGAAAAAAAGGGTAATGGGTTTGGCTGTACTGGAACGCACTAGGAAGAGACAGGCTTCTAGGATCAGAAACCTGAAGGAAGGTGATGCTAACACTAAGTACTTTCACATTCGTGTCAACTCCAGAAGAAGGAAAATGCACATTCAGAGGCTTCAGCACAATGGAGGCTGGGTAACTGGCCATGATGACAAGGCTGCTGTGATCCTTGAGCATTTCACTAGCGCTATGGGACAGCCACCTCCACGACAGATCGACCTTAATTGGGAAGAGCTTCACCCTGGCGCCGCTGAATTGGAGGTTTTGGCCTTACCTTTCTCCGAAGACGAGATCAAGCTTGCTATTGATGATTTGCCGAAGGACAAGGCCCCTGGCCCGGATGGCTTCACCACTGCTTTCTTTTCATCATGCTGGGCGATTATTCAGCCTGACCTCATGCGGGTCATTGATGCCTTCTCAGAGCTGTCGGTTCAAAACTTCCAGGTGATCAACTCAGCCAACGTTGTGCTTCTGCCAAAGAAAGATGGTGTCGACTCGGCCGCTGATTTCCGACCCATAAGCCTAATCCACATCATTCCGAAGATCATCGCCAAGGCTATGGCTCGTCGGTTAGGTCCAAAGATGAACATCTTGGTATCCCACTGTCAGAGCGCCTTCATTAAAAACAGAAGTATCCATGACAACTTCATGTACGTCAGAAACACTGCTAGAAGCCTCCACCGCGCCCACAAGCCTATGTTGCTCATCAAGCTCGACATCGCCAAGGCTTTTGATTCTATGCGCTGGGACTATCTGTTGGACGTCATGCGGCGCCGGGGCTTCCCTCCGCGGTGGAGGGCTTGGGTGTCCATCCTCTTCTCTACTGCCACATCTCGTGTTCTGCTGAACGGGATCCCTGGCCTCGAGATTATCCATGGAAGGGGGCTGAGGCAGGGAGACCCTCTCTCCCCTCTGCTTTTCGACATTGGCATTGATCCCCTCAACAGAACTCTTCAGATGGCCACTGAGCACGGTCTCCTCCACCCCCTGCCTGACCGGCTGGCAAACTTGCGGCTCTCTCTTTATGCGGATGATGCGGCTATTTTTATAACTCCTACTGCGCATGATATCACAAACCTCGCCACTATTCTGCAAAGTTTTGGGGAGGCGACGGGGCTAGTTACAAACATTGCTAAGAGTTCCATCTCGCCGATCTGCTGTGAAGAAATCGACCTTGCCGCCATCCTGGAGGGCTTTCCGGCTGCCGTGGCGCAGTTCCCTATCAAGTACCTGGGGCTGCCTTTGTCTCTGGGCAGGCTAAGACGAGCAGATATTCAGCCCTACATTGACAAGTTGGCGTCTCGTCTGCAACCTTGGAAGGGAAGATTCCTCAACCGCGCGGGATGCAATGCTCTAGTCAAATCTGTGCTCTCCTCAATGCCGATTTTTCTGCTCACTGCCATCAAAGCCGACAAAGCCATGCTTAAGGCTTTCGACTGAATAAGGAGAGGGATGCTTTGGAACTGCAGCGAAATAGTCAGTGGTGGAAAATGCAAGGTCAGCTGGGACAAGGTCTGTCGGCCGAAAACCCTCGGAGGGTTGGGAATCCTCAACTTGGAGAAGTTCTCAAGGGCGCTTCGTCTAAGATGGCTATGGCATGAGTGGGCCTCTCCTGATAAGCCGTGGGTCGGTTCTGAAAAGCCAAACGATGACACCGACAGGAATCTCTTCAATGCCGCTACCAGAGTCACTGTGGGAAATGGTCTCAAAGCCTCTTTCTGGGGATCCTCTTGGATTGATGGACTTCCTGCTAAAGTTATCGCCCCTGACCTCTTTCTGGCATCCAAACGCAAGAACCGAAAGGTGCATGACGCTCTCACGGACTTCAAATGGATTATGGATCTCGATGTGTCCAACTTCACGGTCAACCACATCTCCCAGTTCGTGCAATTATGGGAGCTAACTCAAGACACTACGCTCACCCCTGGCGCCGAGGACACAATCACCTGGACCCTATCCACCTCGGGCGTTTATTCGGCTAAGTCCGCTTACAAGGCGCAGTTCTTCGGTGCCTCTGCTTGCCCTTTCATGGCCGTCGTCTGGAACGCTTGGGCTCCTCCAAAGTGCTCTTTCTTTGCTTGGTTAGCCGTCCAAAACCGGTTGTGGACCTCAGACCGCCTCGCCATCAGAGGGTGGCCTCACCATGCCGTCTATCAACTCTGCAGAAATCAGCCAGAGACGGGAAGACACCTATTGTTCGAATGTAGATACTCCAAGAGGATTTGGACCGAAGCGTCTTCGTGGCTAAAATGCCCTTCGCTAATCCAGGGCCTTGGTGTCTCCAAGCCCACTATTTTCGACTACTGGAAAGACTTGGCTGCCACTCCTTCACCTTCCCGCGAGGGTCTCAAGACGGCGATCATCCTAATCACCTGGGAAATTTGGAAGGAGCGAAACGCGAGGGTTTTCAACAACACCTTCACAATGCCTTCTGTTCTTTTCCAGCGCATCAGAAGTGAAAGCAGCAACTGGATCCTGGCGGGCGCCAAGAAGTTGGCGGAGTTTTGTGAGTAGTAGGTTTTGTGCACCCGGTGCTGCCGGTGTGGCTCTGTGCCTTTTTATTTTTGGTCTCGGCTGAACCTTTGTCTTTGCTCCTTCTATATCAATATAAAAGGCAAAGCTTTTGCCTTGTTTCCAAAAGAAAACACTACACAGCTTACAGATGATCATAGCTTATTTGGCACCAAATCGTCGTAGCCCTGGCACCAACAATGCTTGAAATGCAGTTATCATTCTTGACCTCTTATTCGAAGATTGGGTGTGTGAAATTAGATGATTCCGTTCGAAGGCGGCGATTTGGCTCATAGGTGCATCTGCACCTATTACGTAAAAAAAAATAGTTTTTTTCTCAAAATGTCAAAAAATTACAGAAAAAAAATCGCATGTGCATTAGAACATTATGTGTTAGCACAAAAAATGGCGTGGTGAAAAAACATTTTTTGTGACATGTGCAAAAAAGACAAAAAAATGACTCGTATAAAAACATTTTGGTGCGTCCAGATTTGTCTTTTTTGCACATGTCACAAAAAATATTTTTTCTTCACGTAACTTCGTGTGCTAACATAAAATGTCTTGACATATATGCAAAAATTTTACTTTGAATTTTTTGACATTTTCAAAATTGTTTTTTGGGTAGTGGGTGCATCTGCACCTACTACCCGAAGTGAATTTCCGATTCCGTTCTCTGTTCTTTCTCCTGGACATACTACAAATGTGCAATCTCTTAGTTCACGAGAACCAATCCTCAGATGTAAGCTCTAACTGTATCATCCAATTTGAAGCAATTCTGGAAGAGTAGGAAACGAGAATTGTAGCTACTGGAATATCAGCGCCTAGGATTGTACGTACTGTGCTGGATGTAAACTTAATTATTGACTACAGTGTACGATGTTCTGTGATATCCATTTAACAGTGCCAGTTAGGCTTCAGGATAACGCATAAGTCTATTCATACTTCTATAGCGTGAGAGAGATCGGCATCTATTTTGTAGCTACTGACTGCATTTTACTTTTTTCCTCAGGACTTAAAGCTGTGAATAAGATCAGTTTATCAAGTGAAAGAAAATATTCTGGAGAACTTGTTTATTTTGTTACAGTATTCACAACCTACAATTCTGGCCCCGCTGGTGTTGGCAAAATGTCATCTGATGCTGTAACTGTTGGAAAGCATTCTTACAGCAAGGAGGAAAGGTCCATGGCCATTCTTAACACTTTCGTCAGTTTCATACAGGTACTTCTTCCTTTTCTTCTTGTTTATGCTAGCCAGTAACTAACCAAGATGCTTAAATTTCTTATCATGTTTTTGCATGTTGTGAATGACTCATAATCACTCTCAGCTAATAGAATTCTAAAAGTTAGTTATTTGGTAGTAGAGAAAGAGGAACAAATTTAGCGAAAACTAAAATAGAACCATTGATGTCACTATGACCCAGCTAGCACACCTTTTTATAGGATCCACTATGTGTTTTAGCCTTCTGGCATGTAAATTGAATCTTCAAAAGTAGAAGGGACATATAAATTGGTGATTGCGAGGATGTTTGTTTAACGTCTGATCTTATTTGTAGAACTCTGTAGGTGTCAATGCCAACAAGCAAAGTCATAATATTGACTGATCCTAAATCAAAATTGTCAATAAATCAAGGGAGGGCCACAATACTTCCTATTGAAGGAAATTATTCTCGAGGAAATTTAATGCTTCAGAGAATCAAGTCCTACATTGTAAGTCTATATGCTTGATTGAAACAACATCTTTCTGCATATGCTTTCTCATAAATCAGAACTACTGCTTATGTGATCTACAAATATTACTGCCGTGCAGCCATCTATATGCATTATTTTCTTTTAAATGCTGATATCTTTGCGTTTCTGGTTCATATTCAGGCCTTTCTAGAGCTAAAACTTGAGGAGATTGACCAAGTGAACAGTTTTAGTCATTATATTTTCACAGATTCTGATATGGCAGTGGTTGAGGATCTTGAACATATCTTCAAGAGATATCCTCATTGTCACCTTGCTCTTACTTTCCGTAATAACAAAGGCCAACCTCTGAACTCTGGATTTGTAGCGGTGAGAGGGACCAGTGATGGCATCTCTAAGTAAGTTAACATCTACTAATACGTAACAGATCTTAGTAGAAAACTTGGCCTTACATTAAATAATCTCTTCCTTTGCTTTTAGGGCTATCGAATTCTTTAAAAAAGTCCTTGAAGCATACAACCTAAAATATATGAGGGCTTCTCGCATGCTTGGTGATCAACTAGCACTGGCATGGGTTGTGAAGTCTTATCTACCATCAGCTTTTGGGAAATTTTCTAGGCCTGAAACATTTATAGGTGAAGTCAATGGAGCATCTGTTCTGTTTTTGCCTTGTGCAATTTATAATTGGACTCCTCCTGAGGGTGCTGGACAGTTTCATGGTATGCCCTTGGATGTTAAGGTATATCATTTTTTCTACTGTAAGAACTTGTTTGGTCCATGCCGTCGTGATAGATTTTATTTTTGGTTAGACACTAGTACTTTGCAGTTCTTCTGTTATTGTTACACTGTGTTTTTCATTCTTGCCACTTGTCAGTGTTAGACGTGCTGATTTTGGGAAGGTCTAGCTCTGAGCCTCTTAGGAGCATGTTGCAGTGCTTTTTCATTGGGTATGATAACATACCAAATCTGACATGTTGTTCTCAGGTTGTCCATTTCAAAGGTTCAAGAAAGCGCTTGATGCTCGAGGCATGGGATTTCTACAATTCAACCTCTCAATTGTCTGATATGCTGTGCCTAATCTTGAAGAGTGGCAGAACGAAATATGACTTCTGAACCTTTGTTCCACGATGAACTTACATCTGGTACTCTTTCCCTCCCTCCAGACATCTCTGGCTTGGTCCGCATTTCGGGTTTTCTTTTCCAGTATCTTTTGTAGTTCACCCAACACAGTTAGTGTTAGTCTTTGTTGGTGTCTTTGCAATGCTTTACGTATGTCTTATCTTACTTGTTCACATGTGTCTACAACGTGTGCTTTACTCTGAAGTTTTCTCTTCACAGACTCGTCTTCTTTTTACAGTTGATCCTCACCGAACACCGCATGGGTCTGTTTGGCATCGGCTCCTCTGCAGTTCCGAGTCGTTTCAAGAATGCAGGCCGCGCATGACACACACAAGTAGAGTCATAGCAGAAATTCAGGTAGCATACAAACGAAAACAGGGTGATCCAGACTACAACGAGAGCACAGAGCTGTGATGAGATTGGTGCAAAGGGTCCCTGTGGAAGCAGGGCCGTAGACAATGCACAGGGTGATCATGTAGGAAATCGCCAGTTGTTTTGGTGATCGTTTTGGTAGTTGTCTGTTCTCACCCTTCACTAGCCACTCATGATGTAACAGTTTGTAGGTTATTGTGAATCTTCCCTTTCATACATGCTATTATTAGCAAATGATGGTGCTTTGTTAAATGAGTAATGTAGCAGGAAATGATGACCCTCGTACTCTGTAATCGTCTGGCTCGGCACTTGTTCAGCTTGTCGTTTGAATACTCGGATGCTTTCTACTCCATGAATTCAGTAGTATGTAGATCCAGTGGCAGGCGACCTCAGATTTCACTGCTGGCCAAGCAAGCATGAACGGGCGATGGATTTTTCAGTGTTGGCACTTCATAAAGATGGAACTTCATATTCAAGGGGGTGGTGATTATTAGTTTTGACTGCCCTGTTTTGCTTAAGCCTTGGCTGTTCAAACATGTGGGCAAGGGCAACTCCAGACTGCCGAAACATTTGGACAGTTTAAGAACATTCGGATCTTAACGGGGATCTGAATAGCTTTAAAGTTGTTGTATTGTGAGAAAGAAGGTTACATGGCTTGAGATCTACTGTGTACAACAACATTGTACAATTGATTACGCGAGCGGCTGGTGTGCTCTGCCACATATCAAGAAAGTAACAGCAACAATATAAACGGAGATAACTGGCTCCATCCGCACAAGACTCAAATGCATAAACCTCATCATAGCATAACAAGACAGCGGGAACAGATACCCGAAGACTCATGATATAGCATGAAATGTAACTGGTTCAGCAGGTAAAATTGGCATTAAGTAACAAAACAAAATCGTCCCAAGAAAAAAAAAGGAAACCCAGCCCAGTCTAAAGGGCAAGACGTAATTGGCCTTTTGGCAAAGCGCCCTCTTAGCTCAACCAGTTTCTTCTACTTGATTCCGGAGGAGATGCGGGCAGCCGGGTCTTGGCTTCGACACTGAATTCAGGTCCTACATAGTTTCTTTGTCGCCGCCCTTGAAGCACTTGGCATCATTATCCTGAGCACTGCTCCGCTCACTTGAACTTGGCATCCAGCAAGGCCTGCCCTTCGAATGGCTCAAGGTCCTCAGCCATGGCGTCGACCCGCTCCTTCTAGGCCTCATCGGAGATGTCGACCTTGTTCCACTCGTAGACCTCTTCCATGACAAACTTGGCGATGTCCGTGCCACGGAAGAGCACGAGTCCCTTGACCCTGAAGGGCAACCAATCACAAGCATCTTGTCAAAATCATACTTGCAGCACATTCATCCGCGCCAACCTTGTTCAGGGTCACATATGACAGTGTGTTGTCATGATACTTGTAGTTGTAGTCACAGAACCAGAATCCTGAAATAATGGAACTATATGAGTTTCGGTTCATGGGAGGATTTGGATTATAGAATGAACAAAAATGATTTTATAGGATTTTGGATTGTCGTGAGAACAGGTGAAAAAATAAATAAGATGATTCTATTCTGCAGAAGTAAGCTAACATGATGTATATCCACCAGAGGAGGTTACAGTGATAACAAGGACAGTGTGCAACAACTACAATCACGTCTGAAAGAAAAAATTGCTGTTTACAGTAAAAAAAATGCTGTCCTGATGCTCCAGGTGGCAAGGCTAACTGCATGAATCAATACTGTTGAATCAGAAACAGAAACATGATAGTATGGACAATGAGTTTCTCTTAGCCTTAAGTCAATTACTGTTGAGTGTTGAATGAAAAAATTTGTAGCAATCAGTGGTCAATCATACTGCTAGATTGTAAAATCCATGCATCAGGATTATCTAGCAATTAACAAACATGACAGATACAAGTTGCAGCAGATGACTAACATACAAAATAGAAGAATTCCACAAGACAGAGTTCCAACTCATTTCAGGATCAAGGTTAGGAAACGAACAAAAGTGACTTTTCAAATTATTTAGCTTTACTGGTCACAAGAGAAGGTTGAAAAATGGTATACAGGATTTTCTTCTGCAAATGTAAGCTAAGATGATGTATGTCCACCACATTCTAGTCTCCAGCAGTAACAAGGACAGAGTGCCCCAATTACAATCACATTTGAAAGAAAAAATTACTGTCCTGATGCACCAAATAACATTTGTTAAGACGAGGCTCACTGACAGGAGGCAGTATAGAATTGGTTAAGGCAGGCTTACTGCACAACTCGGGACTCACAGAGACAGCAACAGAATGTTAAGCAGAGAGAAACATCAAAGAAGGGATAATTAGTGTTGGCTCAACGAATTTGCAGCTATCAGTGGTTGATTTTATTGCTAGATTAAGAATTCCATGGATCAGGCTTCTAAACATTGAACAAACATCACAGATAGAAGTTGCAAAGGATCACTAACATGTAGAGCAGAAGAATTCTATAGGACTGACACAATACTTTTTAACGGCAACCTCATGGAACTTGCTACTCTTTGCGTTTCAAACCAAGCCTTGGGTACAAGTATGCTTGCAAGAACACAACCATTAACGGATAAGCACTAAAACTTGCTGAGCTATGAAAAAAGAAGTAGCTGATCGATTACTCACATGTTCAATAAGAGATTCTCCGAAAAGAAGCTTCTCACCCTTCGGACTAGTAACCTCAGGAATAAAGAAGAACGGTTACTAATTTAATGAGTGCAAAAGCAGATAAATTTGAATCAAAGGGTGTAGCACAATATATACCATAGCGTCCAATAGATTTCTCTCAGTAACAGCACCATCCGGAGTTCTCAAGGACAGGAACATGCAAAGAATTATTAGTTCCTGAATCACTGCATTAAACATTTAAACTTATCTGTAAATTTAATCGGTGTATGTACTTTTTTAGGGGGTTATCTTGATTAACTCAGTGGTTCTGTTTGAGACACCCATCTCAAAGTTCTTGCTCAGCTCAACCTTGACACCACAGTATCCTGCAGCAATAAAACCGTAAGGCATTCAGCCGTAACAACAATAAATCATCCGACAATCTAAAAATAACAGGCATGTTCATGTTCTGGAGACTTGACATTCAGGAAGCACAAACTGAAGCTCTGATACGAAGTGATGGAGCTGCATCTCGCAGCGCTGCTACTTCTTCTACCTCTCAACTCTCTTGTTTCTCTCATGAACGCACACAAGAAAACACACACACAGGAGCAGAACACACACGCAAGGAGGAAGAAACACAGCAGCTTTGCCGGGAACACTTCCTTGGCAACTACACAGGCTACATCTTTCCTCTGCCCGCAGGCCCCTCTTTTCTCATTCCTTTGCTCAGCTTAAATAGCCGATAGTACAAGATAACAACTCACACCACTAACCACTACAGGCATGCACATCCCCACTAACTAACCATGACCACTTCTTTCTAGAATATCTCCAGGAACCACATGAATAGGCTAAAACTTGACCAGCCACGCACAACTAGCCTAACCTATATCTATGCATGCATCGGACTACTAGATAGACATGCAACTAACTAACTAAACACGCTCAACTTACATGTGTACAGATCACATCTCGTGTACACATTGCCGCAGCCTCACGTCTATGAAACTCAACTACGAAATAAACATGATCTAACTACTAGCTAACAAGATTGGTTCCAACAAAGCTAACCCTCCAAATCACACAGGCTCAACATCACTCGATCAAATGGACATCTATTCGTGGCAATCCAACAAACATAAATAAGAAACAATGAAATCTACGAAAGAATGATGAAACTCACCAAATGTCGTGTCGGAAGGAGCTGCTGGCTTCCCCCAATCCAAATCCCCACACCTGCACAAAAGCAAAACAAAACAACATTAGCAAATGTTCTGGAAAAATAAAGAACTAATAACCAAAGAATCCCGAGTCTTGCGACTCGATGAATGCTACTACGACACTGATGTCATCTCGCTTCCCACCGGTGCGAGCCTGTCCACATTCCTGGCTGGCAACGCTGAAAGGCGAGGGCTCTGTAGTGTTCAACGACATGTTATAAGCCTGCAAGACCATGGCGCCGGCCATCTCTTCTGGTGTACAGCCAAGGACAGTGCCGGACTGGACTATGCCTTCTAGGATTGAATCGAAGACGTTGTCAAATAATCCGTCGGACGCCACCACCAACACATCCCCTTCCTCGACACCAATCTCGCCCACCGCTGCGTCGCTGATTTTGGTGAGTCCGTCGAGTGCGCTGAGCTGGAATGGGCATTTGAAGTAGTGCTGTTGTGGCTCCGACCGATGCACCATCTTGCCATCGCGGAAGATTGCGAAGGCACTGTCGCCGACGTATGCCCATCTGAGCGCCCGGCCGGCGAGCGACACGATGACGGCCGTGGACGCCCCCGGCGTGCCCGGCGCGGTCGTCCGTTGGAAAGCCCGCTCAACAATCTTGTACGGGCAGACCGGCTGGCCGAGCTCGGAGGCGGCCACCTCGGAGAAGGCGTTCGCCATGAGCCCGCGCGAGAAGGCGGCGGCGTTCACGCCTTCCGCGCGCCATCCCCCGACGCCGTCCGCCACACCGACCACCCCGCACACGTCATGGAGAAAGTAGCAATCTTCGTCGTGATCTGGCACGTAGCAGGCAGCCGAGATCATCCTCAACGGCGCGCGCGGCGCCATGGGGGGATTCGGCCGCGCGCGCGGCTGCAGCCGCCGCGCCACATAGGCGGCGTATCTCGCCACATCCTCGCGATTCCCGGCGGCGGAGGGAGGTGGGGCTCCGAAATGGACGCGCACGGCGATCCCCAGCGCCTTGGGGATCCGGCCGTAGAGCTGGTCCAGGATACTCCGGACCTGCGGCGGCGGCTCCATGGCCGGGCTTTCTCTGACGAGCTCGAGTTGGCTAGCGAGAGAGTTGCTGAAGGTCTCCGGCGAGCGAGCGATCTACGGAGCGGAGTTTTCGGTGCGCGCGATTACGGAGCGGAGTTTCCGGTGCGCGCGAATTACACTATATAAAAGACAGAAGAATCGCTGCTCTCTCCCTCCACGTCGCGGGCGATCGGTACCCGTCCGGTTACCACGCGCGCACCCGGTCACCCCGCACGCTTTTTGACGCAGCTTTTTTATAGAAAACCCTCGCGAAGGACTTAATAGCAAATATCGGACAACGCACGGACTTTTTTTGTAAAAACACCACGCGTCCATCGCCTCCCCTCTCTCTCCACCGCGCGACCCGCGGTCGCCGTCGGCGCCGCCGCCTCGCTCCGCCGCCACGGTGCTCCCAGCCCACATCGGAGGGCACGAGCCGCTTCGCCGTCGCCGCCACTACCTCCTACACGAGCGCCGCGTGCCGGGACACGGTGGTCGCGCCGGAATCGGCGCTCCCGCGCCCGCGGGCGTCCGCCGTGTTCGCCCGCCGCCGGCGGCTCTCCAGTGACTATCGGGGGGCGGCGCCGCCACCTCCTGCCTCCCCGCGACGGGGCGCGTCGGCCGCGAGCAGCCACGCGTCCTAGAACGTGCCGGAGCGCCGCCACTATATATAAAAGACAGAAGACTCGCTGCTCTCTCCAGCCCTCCACGTCGCGGGCGATCGACAGCCGTCCGATCTGCGAAATGGACGGCTGAGATGCGCCCACGTCGCCCCCAATCAGCGTGGTACTGTAGCAGGAGATTTTTGACCAATGGGCATGCGACACGTCGCCCGGTACCCGTCCGGTTACCACGCGCGCACCCGGTCACCCCCCGCACGCTTTTTGACGCAACCTTTTTATAGAAAACCCCTCGCGAAGGACTTAATAGCAAATATCGGACAACGCACGGACTTTTTTGTAAAAACACCACGCGTCCATCGCCTCCTCTCTCTCCACCGCGCGACCCGCGGTCGCCGTCGGCGCCGCCGCCTCGCTCCGCCGCCACGGTGCTCCCAGCCCACATCGGAGGGCACGAGCCGCTTCGCCGTCGCCGCCACTACCTCCTACACGAGCGCCGCGTGCCGGGACACGGTGGTCGCGCCGGAATCGGCGCTCCCGCGCCCGCGGGCGTCCGCCGTGTTCGCCCGCCGCCGGCGGCTCTCCGGTGACTATCGGGGGACGGCGCCGCCACCTCCTGCCTCCCCGCGACGGGGCGTGTTGGCCGCGAGCAGCCACGCGTCCTGGAACGTGCCGGAGCGCCGCCGGCGAGCGCGCCGCCGCCGCGGGCGTCCTGGGCAGATCCGCTGCCCTGCGACGTCAGCATGACGTCACAGGGCCCACCTGTCAGTTTTTTTTTTGAAAAAAGGATTTTAAAAAAATTCAAAATAATACAAAAAAAAAAATTAAATGCCTAACTTACTCGAATTTTACACACACACGCGCGCAAACAGTGAAGCAAAATTCAAATTTCAGTAAATTCAAAATTGTTCTCTTCCTAAAACCTATATTTGAGCATTCCAACCCAAAATTCAAATTTACATATTTCAGAATTCCAAATGCCTTCCAAATCTGATCAATTTTCGTAACCATTAAAATAATACAAATATGAATACATTTCAATACGTCAAATTTTCCTAATCTCAACAATCTTCTAAACGCAAACTTTCCCAATTCAAATAATACTCATATTTCAGCATAGTTTTTTAAAAAACATATTCAGGAAAAAAACGAATCAACTTTCAAACGCTTCCAAAAATAATCAAACCCTCAAAAATTCCAAATAGTACACACGGCCTCATTAATAAATTCTAACAAAAAAAAACTTACTGACCCTAGTACTGCAAAAAAAAACAAAAAAACATACGAAATGGGCACACAAAAAAAGAACACCTTTTTTTTCCCCTAAGTTTGAAAAATACAATACAACAACTCACAGAGTTACAGATATCTTCGACAAACAATGTACCTATATTTATAAAAACAAGTGTATTCAACATATTTTCACAACTGATAAAATTATATTTAAAGAAAATCAAAATGGCTAGCACTTAGAAATAACCAGAATAAATTTCCTTCGATTATGCTGTCAAATAAGAAAATTACTGCCAAAATGGAAATATATTTGACCATTCTAATTTATCTGACATATTCGAAGTTTTCTTAAGTTAAATATTTCTAAAAAAAATTAAAAAAATGAAATTCCTACAACTAACACATTTCCATGCGCCCTACAACGACTACAATTTATGTTTAATTAAAACAAGTGTATTCAACATATTTTCACAATTGATAAAATTATATTCAAAGAAAATCAAAATGGCTAACACTTAGAAAAAACCAGAATAAATTTCCTTCGATTATGCTGTCAAATAACAGAATTACTGCCAAAATGGAAATATATTTGACCATTCTAATTTATCTAACATATTCGAAGTTTTCTTAAGTTAAATCTCTCTAAAATTTCCAAAAAATGAAATTTCTACAACTAACACATTTCCATACGCCCTACAACAACTACAATTTCTGTTTAATTTAAATAACGGGAATATCGGATATAAAAAATTGTGGCAATGACACCAAACCTACATTTAGCCCCATCTTTCTATATGTTTTCTTTCGTTCATTGTAAAAACAATCAAGGAGAAAAAAAAATTGCAACACAATTTAGCTTACAAAACAATTGTAACCTCTCTTTTAAAATTTCAGTTTTCCCAAATAGAATTATAAAAAAAATGGAAAAATATTCTAGCTCACAAAATAATTGTAGTTTCCCTTTTAAAACTTCAGTTTGTTCAAATAGAGTTATAAAAAATATAATGAAATTCAATCTTTATATTTCATTTTTTCGATATTTTGCTTTCTTTTCATTTGCAATAAAACATCATTGCAATAATAATCAAAGAAAAATAAAACTTTTAGTTTGCAAAACAATTGTACTACAAACATTTTAGCTCGCAAAAAAACAGTACCATATATATATTCAACAAATAATACAAACATATTTTTTTAAGAAAAAACTCAAAACAATTAACATTCAGAAGTAACCAGAGTAAATTCCCTCCGATTATGCTGGCAAATAAGAAAATTATTGCCAAAATAATACAATATTTCCTCATTCCAATTTATCTACCATATTTAAGGCTTACTTAACGTAAATCTCTCCAACTTGAAATCTAAACAATTTTAAAACACAAACTTTTTAGATTTTCAATAATTTCCAGACCTACACAATTTCTAAATGTGCACATTACCAAATTTAAATTTAATTTACACAACACACGCGCAACATTAAAAATCGTAAATAAAATCCAAATTGCACAATTTTGAAAACTATTTGACGATTTCAGCTCAAATTTCACGCCTACATATTTCACAATTTTAAATACCTTCCAACTCTGCTCATTTTGCAAACATTAAAAAAACACAAATTTCAATACATTCCAGTACGAACAATTTTCCAAATCTCAGCATTCTTCTAAGAACAAACTTTCCCGAATTCAAATAATACTCATATTTCAACATGATTTTTTAGAAAATATATTCGTATAAATTTAAAATCCACGGCGCGGCGTAGCCTGCGCATAGTCCCCTAGTTCTTGGTTATGGCGCGCGGAAATTAGGTCTGGGGAAGGGGATGGTTCCGTGCTATCCGAGTTCGAGTCGGGTTCGGTACGAGCCAGCCTGTATTTTGGAGGAAATACCAAAAATCGAAAAACGTACTGTATTTCGATTTGTACGAGCCAGCCTGGCAGTGTACTCGACTCGGACTCGCTGGTGGGCTCGAGTGTTCTGCACAAGACAACGAGATAACAGCTTCACTTTGATTAATTCTTTATTTTTTTACAAAGTCGCAAGCATTCTGTTGTCTTTTTGAACGATAAAAGCCCCGAAGGACCTAAAATCTGCATTAAAAAGGCAGAGAGTACAATTTTACAGAAAGGGCCTGAGCGGCTCCACAACAATTTACACACCAACCCTTAGTTTCTTGCATATTGCACCCCAGACGATATCGCGTCGACCCACGAAACGCGACCGAGTCCTTGAGCACGCCACCTAGCCTCTGGATACAGCCGTTTCCGTCGCCACCGGGGACGAAACCACTTGGGGCGCCAGAAACAATTTCGGACTCAGCCGCATCAGGACCGAAGATCCTCCACTGAAGGAGGAAGAAACTCAAGCAGATGAATTGGTCGAGCGCAGCAGGGCCAATCAGTTGGCCAAAGATAGCAGCGACGGAACGCCGTTGCTTGGATACTGCTGCCGAGGACGCAGACTCCGAAGATCCCCAACACCGCTCCCACGCAGCCGCAAAAGCCCCAACAGCACCCTGCACCCCCTCGCCACCTAGGCCGGCTGGGAGAAGAGGCTGCAGAGCGCAGCTACCACGAAGAGAGTGGAGGCGCTTATTGAAGAAGCAGCTCAGCGGGGGAGCAAACTCCCGCATCTTCCACCTCGGAAGCACACAGGAGAGCTTCATCACCCACTTCCCGACACCGCGCCTATACGTCGGAAAAGGGCCAGACCCCCACCGCTCTGCAGATCCTCCCGTGCCATCGCTGCTCCTCCCCTTCCCCTCGCATCCACGGCCGGCCAGAAGAAGAAACAACAAGAGAGCACCGAAGAAAGCCCCTTTATTTTCGGAGGAGCAAGCAGCCTGCCTCCTCAGCACCTTCGGCTCCGACCGACGGAGCACCGCGTCGAGGAAGGAGAGCCGCCGCCGGCTGCGGATCCCGGGCAAGAGACCCCCAAGCCACCTCCAGGAATAGCGCCAAACTACGACATAGAGCCGAGATCTAAAAGAACTACTCCTACATAACCCTATCACTACTCCGGCGCCGTTCCCCCCCCCCCCCCCCCCACCTCCAGCCAGCTAATCCGGCGGGAGAGGCTCGGGATCGACCCGGCTCTTCACGGCAAAACTTATATACCGCCCAGCAGCGGCGCTAGATGGCCGGGCCGCCTGAAGCGCGCCGCTGCTGGGCCGGCCCATTTTACGTTTTTTCTTTCTTCTCTGTTTATTTTTCATTTTTTTCTGTTTCTGTTTTTCCTTTTTTTTTCTATTTTTCTTTTCGTTTTTCTTTCAACAAATTCAAATTCGAATTAAAATTTTGTTCATTTATGAAAATTGTTCAAAATTCGAAATTTGTTCATTTTCAAAAATTGTTCAAATTCAAAAATTGTTCAAAATTCGAAATTTGTTATTTTTTGAAAACTGTTCAAATTCGAAATTTGTTTATATTCAGAAATTGTTCAAATTCAAATTTTGTTCAGATTCGAAATTTGTTCATATTCGAAAATTGTTCAAATTCGAAATTTGTTCTTTTTTGAAAATTGTTCAAATTCGAAATTTGTCATTTTTTGAAAATTGTTCAAATTCAAATTTTGTTCAGATCTAAAATTTGTTCATATTCGAAAATTGCTTAAATTCAAAATTTGTTCTATATTGAAAATTGTTCAAATTCGAAAATTGTTCATATTCGAAATTTGTTCTTTTTTGAAAATTGTTCAAATTCGAAATTTGTTATTTTTCGAAAATTGTTCAAATTCAAATTTTGTTCATATTTGAAATTGGTTCATATTCGAAAATTGTTCAAATTCAAAATTTGTTCTTTTTTGAAAACTGCTCAAATTCGAAATTTGTTCATATTCAAAAATTGTTCTTTTTTGAAAATTGTTCAAATTCAAAATTTGTTATTTTTCAAAATTTGTTTATATTCCGAAATTGTTCAAATTCAAATTTTGTTCAGATTTGAAAATTGTTCATTTTCGATTGTTCAAATTCGAAATCAGCTAATATTCGAAAATTGTTCATATTCAAAATTTGTTCCATTTGAAATCTGTTCCCGTACGAAAATTGAGCAGAACGAAATAGACAAGGGCCCGAAGCAGCAAAGAAACTAGCAGAGCGAACAGCAGCCGAAGCACTTGGGTGGCCCACTTTAGGAAGCGTGTAGGCGACGCGGGGCGCAACCGCCGCTAATGAGCGGTATAAAGGAGCGCCCCTCTTCACCAGGGGCGAGCAGACAGGGGCGGTGGAGAGGATAAGGAATAGGGGGAAAAGAGAGCCTTCAGTTCGTTTGTTTGGTTCACAAGAATTATGTTGTCGATGGCCTCAATTAAGCCCGCGTTGTTCAAGAATACGGTGGAACTTCTGTCACGTATCGGTACGCGAACACCGACGATGCTAGGCACCCCCTGTTTGTTCGGTAGGAGGGCGCGTGGTGCTCCGGATTTGGTCCCCGAGCTCAAACACAAGCACACAAAGATTTACCCAGGTTCAGGTCGTGTAACACCCTACGTCCTGCTTGTCTGGATGTATTGTCGCGGTGATGATTTACAGTGGAATGCCAACAAGAGCTGCACTGCTCTCGTAGGCTGGGGAAGAACACGTCCAGGGGTTCCCAGGGTGTTGTTCGTCCAGCCCCCGAGTCTAAGTGGAGAGCTCAAGGTGACTGCTAGCAATGGTGGTTCCTCCCACTCAAGATGACCTAGGGCCTCCTTTTATATCCTAAGGGGACACCACAAGTGGTCACGCCATATGCGCGCCACCGAGGCAGGGCACGCATCGCGCCCTAGCCCAGGTGGCGCTCGTCGGTCGCCTTCGTGGCAGCGCGTCGCCGCGCTGTCCTCCATATCGTCCGCCCCGCCGGAATGGAAGTGACGGCGAGTCTCATCTTGTCAAAGGTCCGGGCATCACGCCGGGCGCTGCGCCTGCACCGAGGGGACAGCGCGCCGGGTCTTGTTGGTGTCACGCCTGCACCCGGCAGAGGGCGTGAGCGGTCTTGTCCTTGACGTCCGCCGCGCCTTTCTTCCCTGCGAAGCAACCCTTGCCGGGGCGCGATGCAGGAATCGTGCGCCACGTTGCTGGCCTTTGTCTTCCCGAGACGACTGCGTCCTTCCCGGGTGGAACCCCACAACGGGTGTGGTCTTGGGCGTTCCGGAGGCTCCTTCCCCGGGTCTTCTCCGGTATCTGCCTTTCCGTACTTTGGATGTCGATGGCGTCTCTCCGGGAGCGCGTGCCCAAGGTACGGGGAACCCTGTTCTCCGAACGCCCACAGTAGCCCCCGGGCATCCTCGGGCGGCAGGTGGCCGACATCCGCCCGGAGACGTCCAACAGTGCGCGTTCCCGGGTCGCCTAGTGTGGCAATCGCCGTGACATCATCCTCGGGGGCAGGCACTCAAGCATTGGCGCCTCGATTCCAGCGGAAGCCGCAGCTGTCGTCTAGGTCATGATGGTGATCCCTCCGCTAACCTGGGAAAGGCGAGGCAGTTTTAATGCGGGCGGGATAGGAACCGCCCGCGCGTCGCACACTTTCCATGTTATAAAGAGGGGAGGGGGTAGGCGGAGTTGCCTCGATCACCCCCCCCATCCGTGCTCCTTCTACGCCTCCTCTCTTCCTCCTTCTCCCTTGTTCCGATGGCCGGAGGAGCCCGTGCGGGCCGCCGTGGTCGTGGCCCCCCGCTTGCCTCTCCCGCCGCGCCCTCCTCTCTGGCCCCGAGCAGCCGTGGTCATGACCGTCAGCGTCGGGGTCAGGGCGGCCGTGGCGACATCCGCGGGGGTGGTCCTTCCTTCTACGCTCCTTCTCCGCCTCACGGCCTCCACAAGCCATCCTTCGAGTTCGTCTTCTCGCTCCACGGAAGGCTGAGGAGGCGGTTGAAGCTCCCGGATGCCTTCGCGAGTTTGGTGGCCGAGTCCGATCTGCAGGTGATGTAGATACGCACGGAGGGCTGCCCCAACGGCCCCACATGTCTGGAGACAGAGCGCGACGTCGATGGGGATCTGTACTTGGTGAAGGGTTGGAGATACTTCATATGGACCCATGGTGTGAAGCCCGGGTACGTCGCCCAGTTCAGGTTCGATGGGCTGGGGACGTTCTTCATCAAGTTTTTCGACAACTCCAACTGCCGCGCCGTATGTTGCGTTGAGAGCGACAGTAGAGACGACCCCACCCCGGCATCGGACTCCGAAGAGCACGAGATCCTGGACTGGCCTTGATGTTTGGAAGGTGCCTCCCTGAGGTGCACGATTCTTTGGTGTCAAAATGGGATGCGGGCCTCGCTTTGGCGAGACCGTCCCTTCCACTCTCCCCTCCCCCCCACCTTTTGTCTCTTTTTTCTTTCTTTTTTGTTAGGGGGAAAGAATGGGATGCCCCCCAATCTCAGCGGATTATGCCCGGTCCCGGCCCCGTTCACGCCGTGGCATATAGAGGCATCCCTGGGATCGCAATTTGGCACGGCGTCTCCGACTTTGCCGACGAATTTCCGCCCTATGGATAGAACTTTTTAAGGTGGTACTTCCGGAGGTGCGCGATATTCCAAGAATTTGGCTCTCTCCTTCCCTCCTCCGTCTCCAGCCGGACGACACCCGGCCGTACGACGTGAACTACCCGAAAGGGCCCATCCCACGGTGGAGAGAGCTTGTGCGCTCCCTCCAGGGTTCGCCTTCAGCGAAGGACAAGATCTCCCACTTCGAGCTCCCGGAAACGGACCCGTCTACTGTGATAGGGCGGAGTCCTTGTTGGTAGCGCGCTGCATGCACTGCCGCCCAGCACCGGACCTCCTCGAGGAGGTTGACATCGTCAATCCTCTCTTCCTGCTGCATCTCCTCTTGGAATGCGCAAGTACGGGGAGATCCGTATTTAAGCTCTGTGGGTAGCACCGCTTCCACCCCGTAAATGAGGGAAAACGGCGTTTCTCCGGTGGCCTGACTTGGGGTGTACGTAGCAACCACACCACGAGTGGGACCTTCTCAATCCATGCCCGTCCGCAACTATCGAACCGTTGGAAGTTCGAGTCTTCAGTCCTCTGAGTATCTCAGCGTTAGCTCGCTCCGTTGTCCGTTGCTCCGGGGGTGAGCAACGGATGCGTAGCATATCTTCGTTCCGAGGTGATCGCAGTAGGCCTGGAACAGTCCACTGGTG
Organism: Poa pratensis; assembly: GCA_947311845.1. Classification (NCBI taxonomy): domain Eukaryota; kingdom Viridiplantae; phylum Streptophyta; class Magnoliopsida; order Poales; family Poaceae; genus Poa; species Poa pratensis. The sequence goes on along the minus strand of CAMZMU010000078.1, from coordinate 25,566,396 downwards.
AACTGAGAGCCCAGGTCGGTGATGATGCGATTTGGCACGCCGAAACGGCATACGATCCCCCGGATGAACTTGACGGCTGCCAGCGCGGTCTAGGATCGGATGGGCTCTGCTTCTACCCATTTGGTAAACTTGTCGATGGCGACGATTAGGTACCGGTACCCCCGGTGGCTGCAGGAAACGGCCCGACCACGTCCAGCCCCCAGACCACGAACGGCCAAGAGAGCGGGATTGTCCGGAGAGCTTGAGCCGGCTGGTAGATGTTCTTGGCGTGGAACTGGCAGGCTTCACAGGCTCGTACCAGCTCGTCAGCGTCCAAAAGCGTCGTTGGCCAGTAGAAACCTTGCCAAAAGGCCTTCCCAGCCAAGGACCAGGCCACAAGGTGGCTTGAGCACATGCCGTGGTGGATGTCCGCCAAGAGCGCTCGTCCCTGCTCCCGGGAGATGCAGCGAAGCTTTACATCGCACTCCCGCCGCCCGTAGAGCTCTCCATCAATGATGACGTACATCTTGACTGTTCGGGCAATCTGCTCCACCTGTTGATCGTCTTCGGGAGTACTTGGCTACGTAGGTATTGGAGTATGTCAGGAGCCCACTCGGGGCTGCCGGCCTCCGCAACATACGCCACGTGGCAGTCCGCCGGCCCCTCCCCAGGACTCCCTTCCCGGATAGGCCCTTTCCTTGGGTCTCCGGGGGCGCGCTCGCCCTTGTTCCCGCAGCCATGTTGACGGAGGGCTTGGTGAGCAGCTCAACGAACACACCCGGGGGAACGGACTCCTTCCTGGCCGCCATCTTGGATAGCTCGTCAACCACACCGTTCTGCCCGCGCGATATGTGCTCCAACTGGATCCCGTCGAACCGCCTCTCCAGCTTGCGGACTTCGTCCACGGAGGCCTGCATTAGAGGACAGTTGTATTCTTTCGTTACCTGGTTCACCACCAACTGGGAGTCTCCACGCACTACGACGTGGCCGATTCTGAGACCCGCCGCGGCCCTCAGCCCCACGAGGAGCCCTTCAAACTCCGCCGTGTTGTCAAAAGCCAGCCCCGGTCAAAGTCCATCTGAATGACGTACTTCAACTGCTCCCCGGTAGGAGAGACAATGAGGACTCCGGCCCCTACGCCTTCGTAGGAGAAGGCCCCGTCGAAGTACACATACCATCGGCCAGGGTCCTCCTTCCTGGGCAGGCTCGTGGGTGACTCCTCTTCCTTAACGGTGGTGGGCGTCCACTCCGCGACGAAGTTGGCCAGTGCCATGCTCTTGATCGCGGTGGTGTTTGTGAACCGCAGGTCAAAATGTGACAGTTCAGTTGACCACTCGGCGATCCGTCCCGTGGCACTGGAGTTGCGGAGGACTCGCTCCAGCGGGTATGAGGTCACGACGGTGATGGTCCGCCCCTCAAAGTAGTGCCTCAGCTTGCGGGAAGCGAGTAAAACCCCGAGGAGCGACTTCTGTATAGGGGGATAGCGCTCCCGGGCATCTTGCAGCATGGAGCTGACAAATACACCGGCCACTATACCATCTTCCGGCCCCGCAAGTTGTCGTGGGGTGCTTCTTCTCGTTCGGCCACGAGGACCGCACTGACCACCTGGTCCGTGGCCGCCACATATAGGAGCAAGGGTTCCTCGGGAGCGGGGGCCACGAGGACCGAGGGGAAGACAGGTACTTCTTTAGGTCTTGCAAGGCCTCTTCAGCTTCTAGACTCCACTGGAAGGGCCCCTTGGTCTTGAGTAACTTCCAGAACGGGAGGGCCCGCTCTCCCATGCGGGAGATGAAACGCCCCAACGCGGTCACACACCCATTGAGCCACTGCAGGTCCTTGATTCGTCACGGAGCTTGGATGGCCTCAATGGCCCGAATCTTGTCGGGGTTAGCCTCGATTCCCCGGTGCGACACCAGGAAGCCGAGGAGTTTTCCCGAGGGGACCCGAAGGCACACTTGCGGGGGTTAAGCTTGAGTTGGATCCTCCGCAGGTTGCCGAAGGTCTCCCGCGGATCCTCTATCAGGGCAGCCTGGCACCGCGTCTTCATGACGATGTCGTCTATATAGGCTTCTACGTTTCTCCCCATCTGGGGACCCAAGCATGCCCGCATAATTCTCTGAAATGTGGCCCCAGCGTTCTTTAGTCCGAAGGGCATGCTAGTGAAGCAAAAGCGCCCCTCCGGCATGATAAATATCGTCTTCTCCTCATCTTCTCGCGCCATCTTGATTTGGTGATAGCCGGAAAAGTCGTCCAGGAAACAAAGCAAGTCGCATCCTACCATATAGTCCACGATCAGATCGATGCGTGGCACTAGGAAGGGATCCTTGGGGCAAGCCTGGTTAAGGTCCGTGAAGTCAACACAGAATCTCTTCTGGCCCGTGACCTTCGGCACAATACCGGGTTCGACGTCCAAGTAGGGTGGATTACTTCCCAAATGATCCTTGCCTTCTTCATCTTGTGAACTTCTTCTATGATGAAGTCATGTCGATCTTGCGCTTGCCGCTGTACCTTCTGCTTCACGGGGCGGGCATCGGGGCACACGGCCAAGTGGTGCTCGATGACCTCCCTTGGTATCCCGGGAAGGTCCCAGGACTCCCACGTGAAGACGTCCGCATTCTCCCTTAGGAATGTGACGAGCGCGTTTTCGAGCCCCTCCGAGAGGCAGGCCCCAATGATCACGACGTGGTCACCGGGGCCTGATACGTCTCAAACGTATCTATAATTTTTTATGTTCCATGCTTGTTCTATATCAATATCACATGTTTTATATACACTTTATATCATATTATGACATTTATTGGACTAACCTATTAACAAGATGCCACAGTGCCAGATTCTGTTTATTATGTCTGTGCATTGCAGAAAAGGTCCAAAAATGAAAGTGCTCAGAAAAATCTGAAAACATTACAGAAATTCTAAAACGCCAGAAGACTCCGGGAGCCAGAAGGACAAGTCTGGGGGAGGCCCACAGCCTCGACACCATGCCCCGCACGGTTTGGGCTGGGCCACGCCGTGGGGTGGTGTGGCCACCTCGTGCACCGCCTCGTGACGCCCTTTGGACTATATATTGCCTCCGCGGTGAAAACCCTAAAAGAATCGACGATTTCTCCAGAAGAGTTCCGTAGCTCTGCCGCCACCAAAAACCCTAATTCGGGGGACAGAAGTCTCTGTTTCGGCACCTTGCCGGGACGGGGAATTGCCCCCGGAGCCATCTCCATCAACGCCACCGCCATCTTCATCACCGTTGCTGCCTCCCATGATGAAGAGGGAGTAGTTCTTCGTAGGGGATGAGGGCTCTACCGGTAGCTATGTGGTTTATCTCTCTCCCATAGTGTGATCTTTACGTGATCATGAGCTTTGTAATCTAGTTGAATCCATAGATATTACTCTTCATTATCTTATATGCTACTTGAGTGGTTTTATTAATGTAAACTCCGGAGTCACCTTTGTCCCACGGTGCGAAGTTGACAGTGTGCGCACCGTGTGTGGCTCTTAGGCTAAAGATTACAGGAATACTTATCATGAGTTATTATTTGTGTTGGATGTCTCTATGAAATTGTGGTGTTTGTCTAGTATTATTTTAGGGCGCTCAAGTTGACAGTGTAGGGTTCCCTAGATGTGGAATGCGACTTTAAGGTGTGCTTTTATAGCCCTACGCAGTGGATTGGTGTTCGTTATCCAACGAGAAAATAATTCAGAGTAGCATAGTGAAGATTTAATATCTATGTATTCAATTATATTATTATTCTTGAGAGTGTCCACTAGTGAAAGTATGATCACTATGCCTTGTTTCTAAGCATTGAAACACCGTTTACAACCAGTTTTGCTACATGTTTGCCTGCTGCCATTTTTATTTCAGATTGCAATTACCACTTATAATCATCCATATCACTTGTATTTTAATATCTCTTCGCCGAACTAGTGCACCTATACATCTGACAAGTGTATTAGGTGTGTTGGGGACACAAGAGACTTCTTGTATCTTAATTGCAGGGTTCCTTGAGAGGGATATCTTTGACCTCTACCTAACCTTGGGTGATTCACTTAAGGGAAACTTGCTGGTGTTCTACAAACCCCTTTACTTGGAGGCTCAACACTGTCTACAAGAATAGAAGCGTGCGTAGACATCAGGGCCTCCCAATGGGACTGTCTTGGTCAGGTGCGGCTCCTCCTACGGTCGCTTCTTCCGGGACGTTGCCCTCCCGAGCGTGCCTGCCTTGGCAAGGGAACCGGAATCTGGGCACGGGCGCCCCCTACCTGGCGCGCCAGATGTCGCGTATCGGTACGTAGACACCGAGGATGCTAGGCACCCCCTGTTTGTTCGGTAGGAGGGCGTGAGGTGCTCCGGATTCGGTCCCCGAGCTCAAACACAAGCACACAAAGATTTACCCAGGTTCATGCCACGTTGCCGCGTAACACCCTACGTCCTGCTTGTCTGGATGTATTGTCGTGGTGATGGTTTACAGTGCAATGCCAACAAGAGTTGCACTGCTCTCGTAGGTTGGGGAAGAACATGTCAAGGGGTTCCCGGGGTGTTGTTCGTCCAGCCCCCGAGTCTAAGTGGAGAGCTCAAGGTGACTGCTAGCAATGGTGGTTCCTCCCTGTCAAGATGACCTAGGGCCTCCTTTTATATGCCAATGGGACACCACAAGTGGTCACGCCGTATGTGCGCCACCGAGGCAGGGCACGCGTCGCACCCTAGCCCAGGTGGTGCTCGTCGGTCGCCTTCTTGGCAGCGCGTTGCCGTGCTGTCCTCCATGCCGTACGCCCCACCGGAACGAAAGTGATGACGAGTCTCGTCTTGTCAAAGGTCCGGGCATCGCACCGGGCGCTGCGCCTGCACCGAGGGGACGGCGTGTCGGGTCTTGTCGGTGTCACGCCTACTCCCGGCAAAGGGCGTGAGCGGTCTTGTCCTTGACGTCTGTCGCGCCTTTCTTCCCTGCGAAGCAACCCTTGCTGGGGCGCGACGCAGGAATCACGTGCCACGTTGCTTGCCTTTGTCTTCCCGAGACGACTACGTCCTTCCCGGGGGGAACCCCACAATGGGTGTGGTCCTGGGCGTTCCGGAGGCACCTTCCCCAGGTCTTCTCCGGTATCTGCCTTTCCATAGTTTGGATGTCGATGGCGACTCTCCGGGAGCGCGCACCCAGGGTACGGGGAACCCCCGTTCTCCGAACGCCGACAACTTCAGAATGTTGAGACATTTGAAAAGTTTCAGAACATTCGAAATGATTGCGTGACTTGATCTACTTGCGGACTTGATTACAGCATCTCCAATCAGCCTCCTACATACTATACGTCTGGACATAGAGTCTGGACACGGGTTGGATTGGAAACATGGATTTAATCGGACCACCAAACTCAGTCTAATTGTCTAGATTGTCCGTCAACTCTCATATCTAATCCATATATGGGGCAGAAATGGGGCTCCTCGAACAGACCCGTCACGTCAGATCTGATCGCTCGTACTCACCTCAAATTTCCCATTTTATCCAAATCGCTCTTGATCCGCCACCCTCTCCCGCATCCGTCACGATTCTCCCGTCAACCCTGCAGATCTCCCCAGTCATCAACCTCCATCGTAACCATCGTCCGCCCTCAAGGGAAGGAAGAGATGGAGAAGGAAGATATCGTGGACCTTGTGGAGAAGGACAACTCATCTGCATTCGTGGAGCCGAGATCTTCGACGGAACTGAAGCCAGAGAGCATCGCCCGAAAGGATAGATACGATCGGCAGCGCGTCCGCGAGGAGGAAGCAAGAAAGGAGGTTGCGGATATGATGGTCAGCGCGTCCAAGCCTGGACCCGCGCCCTTGCCCACACCAAGAACGTGGAGGATGCCCCGTTGTCGCTGTGGCAAATTCTAGAAAGCTTCATGCAGCAGGAGGAGGGGGTGTGTTCACGGACATTGTGTGTGATTCTCCGCAGCTCGAACGGTTGCGGCCATCGTCGGGCATATCCGGCACTCAATGCACTCACCACTTGTTCGACGAAAGACCATACACGGCAAGGCTTATTTCTTCTCTGTATGCATTATTTAGGATCATACATTAATTGGTGTACATGATTAGGACTCGTTTATGATGTATCTCATCAGTAATGGCCAAAATCCTCCAAATTTTTAGAGTGATAGTACCGCACCCCCTCTTTTTAATGCTGGACAATCAACACTCAAATAATAAGGGACAAAGGCAAAAGGTACTTCATACTAAACCCACAAAGATTATATGGATCTAACTCCAATCTATATATTGGAGTAGATGATGATGATGCAGTGGTGGATGGTCAAGGGTTCGCTTCAAATAAGAAAAGATATATGACGGGGAGGAGGGGCAGAAGGAAAGGGCGGCGCGGGACGGTATGGCAAGCAAAATGTCCCCACATGGACGAACATCTTCTCCATGAGAGGGGAGTCCTTAAAGAAATTCAAGAAGAAAAGAGAGGAGAAGAATGATGAGAGGTACAAACAATTCTTGGATGTGCAAAACAATCCTTGGATGTGCAAAGGTAGAGAATGGAGTTTGATCGACAAAGGCTCTACGAGAGGATGAAATTGGATAGGGCGAGGATGGAATTAGAGAAGCATGATAATTGGATGAAAATGGAGTTGCAAAATACGAATATACATGAAGGCCTTGTGATTGAGAAGAAGAAAATTAGTCTTGCAAAATTCACGGAAGAGTCGAGAATCATGTTTCAAGCTGCTAGACTCTTGGATGAAGAGAGTGCAAAGTGGATCATGCACACGAAGAAAAAGATCAACAAGCGCGATCTCGGTGCCCTACGATTAATTTTGTATTGTTTGTGTATGAATTGTTGGATTTATTTTTGCTCATGCTTAATGGAAACTTATTTTGAATTTACGTTGAAATGTTAAATTGTGAATGTGTTGCATGGATTTTGGGGTTTAGTATGGGGTGTGATTGTGGGAGAGGACATATGAGGGATGTATGCCCCTGTTTATGGATGTGTCCACGTAGACAAGGAGCGACAACCCTGCAGACATATAGGGGCTCAAATTTGACCAGTCCGGATAGAGATACTCTTACACCCAAATGCTAGCATAACGAGACATTACCACCAGATACACAAAAGCTCTTTGACATAACACAATATTTAAGCTAGTTGACCAGGTCAAACTAGCATCAAGTAAAAGAAAACTATTACAGCCAAAAAGACATTGGCTATTTTCGATACTGAATTCAGGTCCTACAATGTTCTGTGTCACCGCCATCGTGATCAAGCATTGCTCTGCTCACTTGAAGCACGTCACGTCTAGCAAGTCCTGCCCTACAAACGTGCTCCTTTTGGGCCTCCTCGCAGATGTCAACCTTGGTCCACTCGTAGAGCTCCATGTCATGGACCTCATCCATGACAAACTTGGGGATTTCCACGGAAGAGCCACGGTCAGGTATGACACATTGTTCTCTTCTTGATACTTGTAGTCACAGAACCACAGGGAGTAGCCATCTGGGTCATACATGTCCCAGAAACCTAAAACAAACATCGTACTTGAGTTTCATTCCAGGATCCGGGTTAAAATGAAGAGTTTATATTTTTTTAATAGTTTGATTGGACTACGAAAAAGTGGGTTGAAAAATAGGTAAACACCAACACCATTCTATTCTGAAATGTAAGCTGACCTAATGGAGGGCGACAATATAGAGGTCGCCCCGAAGGACCGAAAGGTTCATTAAACATTTTGTTCTGCTCACGCGACGCCCAGGCTGTTACGTTTTCTCCGCCTGCCGTCGGTGCCGCCGCTGATCTACCTCGCCTTTGTGGCCTTCGGGCTATGGAGGCGGGGTGGATCTCAGCCCCCGTCGGTGGGAGAGCTCTGTTCTCCTAGTTTTAGGGTTAACGTTTGGTGGGGCGACACTCAGGTGGTGGCAGCGGCGCCTTATCCAATAAGGTCTCCCCAGCTTCAGCCTCATCTCGGCGGCGACATCGAGAAGCTTGTGGGAGTGGTGTGCTTCTCTAGGACTTCTTCTGGCGGTGCGTTCTGTGGATCATCATGAAGCTTGATTGGCGGTTCATCCTTCTTCTTCGGCCCGGGACGGATGTGATCTTCTTGACCCGTTCGATGACTTCCCGTCCACATCCAACAACGTCAGGCCGGCTCTAGGAGGAGCGGCAACGGCGTGCCATCGACACGGTCTAGAGGTAGAAGACGAAGGGCATCTCAAGGATCTCATTGCAATGTTCATTTCTATTGGTGTGTTTTGTACTGTTCGTCGTTTCTTTAATGCCAGTGTCCTTTTCGCAAAAAAAGACAATATAGAGGTCGGGCTATATGTAGCCCGGTATCCTCCGCGTTCGATCGTCAAGTCTCGAACACATCTGGTTGAGTCAGAAGACTTATAGAAGATATACCGATTAAAATGGAGCTGGGCCGCAGTATTAGAATTGCACAAATGCGTTAATACATGGCCTGACAGGTGTGCACTGATGGGCTGGCACATGAAATTTAAGTGGCCCATGTCTTTACGTGTAGATCAGGCGGATACCCAGGGGAGGTTGGCGAGGTGTTTTGCATCTGAAGGAGAAAAGTCTCGCCTAGTCGTAGATCCGTCGAGTCGCTCCCTCTCGATTGTCGATGACCAGGAGACCGATGCCGCCGCCTTTGCCGAGTGTGCTGGGGTATGATCTAGTGGCGGTGGAGGGAGGCCTTGATGGCGGCCTGCATTCCCTCCCACTCATGCTCTGACCAGTCGTTGTCTTGCGCCCCCTCCTCCGGTGTCGGTGCCGCTGCTAGTGGTAGGGCAGTTGGGGCAGGTTCCTGAGCCGACGCCGACGCTCGGTGCTGGTTGTAAGGAAAGGTCGGGCAGCTCGTTGTCGTCAGAGCGGGCACGCTCGTTGTCCGACACGAACCATGACAGGGGTGGCTCCCGCATGCCGGCAGGGAGGAAGAAGCTGTCGCGGCGCCCCTTGTACTCCACGTCCACAATGGCATGCCAGTGCCGAGACCGAGTAGAATGGGTCAGCGCGCTGCACCCACGGCAGGTCCCTCCACTGTCGCATGATGTAGTCGAGGCGGGCCTTCCCACTAAGCGGCTACGTCATCGGCACCTTGATGACTTTCAGCACCCACCCCTCCGGTAGCTGCACGCCGTCGGGCACCGGGATGGTGTGGTGGACGTGGTCTTGGGTCGCCTCGACCGACAGTGTGTGAGGAGGCACGATCGGGAGGAGCTGCCCTCGTCGGCCGCATACGACGGCAGAGGGTATGTGTCCGGCGGTGGTGGCGCCTGAGCTGAGCTTCCCTGCTCAGGGCGGCGCACGAGGAAGACATGCTCCTCGCGGCGCATCATCCCCGATCCTCGTCCAGGAGGCGGCGTTGCTCATTGGCCTCATTGGCCGTGTTCCATTCGTCCTCCTCGTGCTGCATCTCGCGGCGCCATGCCTCGCACATCTGTCGCACACAAAACAATAAATAGCTCCTCAAATCCATTCCAACGTGGTCATGCCAGGTTTCAAGCGGCGGTCCCGCATAGGCCCCTTAGCACCTATTTAGTTTAAAATGATCAAATCTGAGCAGAAACAATGAATACTATAGGCCACGGTTTTGGGGTCCTAGGAGGATTTTGATGCCTAGTGACCCGCGGTACGCGACTCTAGCGGCATCGTCAAAACTCGTGATTTCGGGCATTTCTGGCCGTTTTCGTGGGCTATAGCCCACGGTTTTCGGGTCCTGGGAGGATTTCGATGCCCTCTGACCCATGGTACATGACTATATCGGCATCGTTAAAACTCGCGATTTCAGGCATTTTTGGCCGTTTTCGTGGGGGTTTTCGGGTCGTGGGAGGATTTCGATGCCCTCTGACCCACGGTACACGACTCTATCGGCATCGCTAAAACTCGTGATTTCGGACATTTCTGGCCGTTTTTGTGAGCTATGCTTGCCTATTTTGAGCTTATGCGGGCCGGGTTCGGGCGCCGCCTGACACCCTTAGAGCATCTCCAGTCGGGGCACCCAAACGGCCGCCCAAAGCCGTTTGGGGCGTGTCGGACACAAAATCGCGCCCACTTGCAGCGGCCAAACTAGAATTCGGTCCGGCGCGGCCCAGTCTTGTGTCCGGCACGCCCAGCCCACGCCCTCAACTTGGGGAGGCTTGGGGCGGCCCCGGACGGAAGGAAATGCGACGCCACGTCGGCTCCCGACGCGCGGGCCACGCCTGGCAGTGAGACAAGAGGCTGCATTAATGCCGGACGGCATCTCGGTTTCCCAGCCAGGCGCAGCGACGCGTCGCTTCGCTCTGCGGCGAGGAAGCGTCTGCGCCACGGCGGCGTCAATGCAGGTGAGCCGTTAATGGTGTGGCAGGCGAGCCGTTGGACGGCCGGAGTTAAGGCGACCTCATCCGTTCGCCTCCCCGGCCGCTATATAGAGCGGGTTCCTCGCCATCTCCACCATCTCACACAGCCATCTCCATCCCACACCTAGCCATGGCCTCTCCCCGGCGCGCCACGGAGGAAGAGAGACGAGCGCAGACGGAGGCCCGTCGTCGCCGCCGGCAGATTGCCATGGCTCGCCGCGGCTGGCCATCGCAGGAGGCAGGCTCGTTGGCTGTCAACGCTCCCCCACCTCCTCCGCCGCCTCCTCCGCCACCGGCGAACCAACTCACGGAAGCCGAGGCGCGCTCGTCGTCCGCACTGACACGCCGGTGCCGGCAAACTGCGCCCTCCCCGAGGGATGGGCCACGAACCCAGTGCACGTCCCCGTTGCACCCATGCTGGCCGGCCAGGTGCGGCTCGACTACGTCGCCTCGTGCATGGGGACGATGGCGCCGGAGCTGCACGACGACCCCAGGTTTGAGCCGAACTCAGCGTACCGGGACAAGCAGGTCGAGCTCGAGCACGCCTACCGCCTCCAGTCCTTCTTCGCCCCCAAGCCGCCTGCGGACTGGCTCGAAGACTCCGACGACGACGGCCTCACCAACACCACCGACGAGGACTTCGCAGCGGGCATGGAACGGGAGAGGGTTCGCTACGAGGCGGTGGAGCAAGCTCGTCGCGCAAGATCGGAACGAGGCCGCGTGCAACCTCCTCCGCCGCAACCTCAACAAGAGGCGGAGGAGGTTGACGGTGATGATGACGGCTTCGAGGACTGACCGCCGACGCCAGAGTGGGATTCCGGCCACATGCAGCTCGCCATCGAGTCCGACATAGGCTCTGCCGCCGCCACCGCCGCCGCCACCACCACCTCTAGCTCCGCCGCCACCACCTCCACCACCGGCTACCTCTACTGCCTCTGCTCGAGCTACCGCCGGGGTCCTGTGCTCGCCGCCGCAAGGGCCGGTGCCCGGCGTGCCACCCTACTTACTAGATCTAGTCTAGGTCTAGATTTAAATTTGAATGAATTATGTTAGTTTGAATGAAATTTCAATGAAATATATGCATTTTCGTATCAAAATTTCATGTTTGAATAAGATTTGAGCATCGCGAGTCGGGAGCGAGAGCGCCCAAATGGGCAAGGTAGTCCGGACGGCGCCCAAAGGGCCTGTCCGGACGGCCTTTGGGCGCCCATTTGGGCGCCGCGAGTGGAGATGCCCTTAGTCATATGTAAGCTATAGCAACTGAAAACCCAGGAACTACAGTCATCAAAGACATACGATCAACGTTGAGCATCTGACCAAGGAAATCACACATCAGCCCCTCCAAATCGAGAGGCTCAACATCCCTTGATCATATCGACATCCATTAACAACAACGAAACCTAGTAAGCGAGCTTTTAGCTCGAATAGAATTACCGCGGGCAGACGGAGAGAGAAGAGGTATATATCCTACTATCTTAAAATAATATAAAAGCTTGAAGAGTTCCGCACTGTAGCGTGCTACAGTAGTACGGTAGCTAGAGTCCCGCTACGGTTTTTTTTTTTTTGCAGATTTGTTTTTTCAGAAACAAAAAACTTCGCGTTCTCCGAAAATTATATACATGAAATATATGCGCGCCGACGAGTAGTTTCCATTCCCGTTATCGGTTTCGAGTTTGGTCGAGTCTAGCTCCTTAATTTCAGATCCAGATTCGCACAAACATTTGACAAATTTTGTACAATTCGTCGCACTCGGTTATCCGTTTGAATTTCCATTTCACAAGTAGATGTATATCACCCTATATAAATCGGCCCTCGGAATAAAACTTTCTACAAAAAAGTCCCCGCTCGCCACTTTTTGCAGAAAAACCCTCGCATTTTCCTAAAAATTATAAATCGGCCTCCCGGCCAAAAAATATAAATCGGCCCTCCGGATTTTTTTTTTTTGGAAAAAGCCCCGCTCGCCACTTTTAAAAAAAAGCCCACGTGTTTTCCAAAAAAATATAAATCAGCCTCCCGGAATACGCGTGTTTCTTTTATGCAAAGGTCCTTGCGTTATCCGGATATTACAAACTAAATACTATCCTACTATATATAATGGCGCGAAGCATCGGGGCACTGTAGCTACTGTAGCAGTATGTTTTAAACTTTTTATTCCAACGAACATACATTTATACATTTCTCTTCAAAGTTCAAATTCGTTGCATTTTAGACCGTGCAAAAAAGACAAATTCTGACAGATTTCAGAAATTTCATTAATCTTCAAGATTAATTAACCAAAAAAATGATATTTTTTAACGATACCAAATAATGATTTTCACCGGACAAATTAACCTAAAGGGCGCGGCATGCGCCGCGTCAGGTTACCTAGTATATATATATATATTTATATTATAACCTTATATATAAAAGGCGGAGAAGAACTCGGATTCTCAGCCACCTGCTACTGTAGCTACTGTAGTTAGCTACAGTAGTTACCGTAGTTAATCCTGGCCGCTCACTCCGAAATCAACGGCGCACAGCTCCCATCGCTAGGTCAGCATCCACGCGCAGCACCGTGCTCGCACGGTTTTTGGCGCGCGCCGTGCCACCGATCGACCGGCCGCGTCCAGTTTCTTGCGTCACGCACGAATTTTAAAGCACAGCGCAGGCGGTCACCACTCGCTACTAGCCGGTCGTTCCTCGCCCCGCACGATTTTTGACGTGTCCTTCCCGGTCACGTCGCTGAGTCGACGCATTTTACAAAAAAACGCCCGCAAAGGACTCAGTTGTAAAATTAGGAAACCTCGGGGGCTTTTCTGTAAAAATGTCATCGCACTTTCCCCTTCCTCTCCTCTCTCTCTCCACGGCCGGAGAACGCCGCCACCGACGACGCAGCACACCACCATTGCACACCTTCCCGCTCAGATCGAAGCACGCGGTGATCTCCGCCGCCGCTCCCTCTCCATCCTCACCGCAGATCGCTCGCCGGGACGCCGTCTGCGCGTCGTAATCGACATCGCCGTGTGTGCAGGTGTCCGCCGCGTCTGCGCGTCGTTGCGGCCGCTCCGGCGACCAAACAGCGGCGGCGCCGCCACCTGCGAGCTCACCGCGACGAGGCGCGTCGGACGGGCCCACGCGCGTATCCCAGAACGCATCGGCACGCCGCCGGCGAGCTCGGCGCCGCCGCGACCGAACCGCCCAGCCCCGACCACTGTGACGTCTATCGCGACGTCACTGTGGTCTGTCAGCGATTTTTCTTTTTACCTATAGAAAAAATCCAGAAAATTATTTATATTGGAAAATTGATATCTTTAAAACTATCCATCAAAAAAATTGAAAAATATATCAAATTGATCACAAAAAAACATGCTAACTATTTATGACATAGTGCAAACAAATTTGAAGATTTAAATTTGGTGAATATTTTGAAGAAATCCAAATTCGTTTGCACAAATTATTAAACATTAAAACTATCCATAAAAAAAAGGAAAAATATATCAAATTGATCAAAAAAAATGCTAACTACTTATGACATAATGCAAACAAATTTGAAGATTTAAATTTGGTGAATATTTTGAAGAAAACCAAATTCTTTTCCTAAAATTATGAATTGAAATTAATAAATCCTCAAGAAATATGTCCCATCTAATTATTTTAAAGACAAAATTGCAAACTTAGAAAAAAACTTCCCAAATTGTTTAACAATTAGAAATATTTTAGTTGAAATCCAACGAATTATTCAGAAAAATCTAATAAATATCCGAAATGGTTAATATTTGGAAATAAGCATAATAAATTTCCTATAAGTACAGTTCTAAATAAGAAAATTATGGGAAAATGGAACCAAATTTGATCATTCAAATTAGACTAACATATTTACATAAAATAAAATTTATAACTCTCTGATTTAATAGTTTACTTTTTTAAGAAAAAAATGATCAAGCGAATAACTAGAGGAAAAATGCAAACTTATTTCCTCTAATTGCAAATTGAATTTTAATTGAATTAAATAGATAACAATCATATAATGTATTTTTCCTGATTATTGAATTAAATTAAAATTTAAAACAAAAATCAAACATATTATACCAACTCGAATAAGTTAGCATACGTAATTTAAATATTCCCTAAATTGTATTTTATGTTTTTCCCTTTTTTTACCCCACTCAAATTTTGTTGTAACTTTAACTTAAAGAACTATTGCTCCCCATCCATATAAAATTTAAAATTATAAACATGATTTTACAACAATTTCCTAACAACAATTGTTCAACGGTACTTATTCCGCTAAGATAAATTTAAAATATAATTTGTTTCCATATTTTCCAATTGTACACAAAAAATGATCTTTATCAGATGAGTTATCGCGAATAATGCTGCAAAATATTATTTTAAGACATTTAAACAAGTTTCAAAATAACTGCTAAATGATACATATTACAAATTTTCAAAAGTCTTCCAAATCTAAATAGTTTGCAAACGTCAAAATAATTCGAACATAAATACTTTCGATATTTTACCATTTTTAAAAAAACTAGACAACCAATAAATGTATTTTTTTTGAATTCCAACAATTTTAAAATCTGAACAATTTTTTAAATGTAGACATTTTAAAATATGAATTTGAACACATGAGCACGATACGTTTCCAAATTTTACCTTTTTTCAAAATCTAACCAACCAATAAATGTAAAAAATTTATTTTTCTAATTCCAATTTTTTTTAAATTTAAACAATTTTTCAAATGTAGACATTTTTAAATATAAAATTTAACACACGGGCACGGCATGTCGACGCGCCATCTTGCCTAGTATATATAATGGAGGAACATTTTCGAGCCCTGAGAGTGCTCCGGGTACTGTAGATCTACAGTACCCGGAACACCGTAGCCCATTTTTATTGGCAGATTTTTTTCTAAAAAAAATTTAGAATTTTTTTCCCAAAAATTGTATACATGAAATATATGCGAGTCGACGAATAGATTTCATTCCCGTGAATGGTTTCGAGTTCTGTCGACTCTAACTTCTCAATATTCGCATAAACATTCGACAAATTTCGCCAAAAAATTTACAAAAAAAACCCGCTTTTTCCAAAAATTATATACACGAAATATACGCGCGTCGACGAGTAGGTTCTAGCCCCGTGATCGTTTTCGAGTTCTGTCGATTCTAACTCCTCAATTTTAGATCCAAATACGCACAAACATTCGATGAATTTTGTCAAATTTTTTGCAGAAAAGTCCCCGCGTTTGCCAAAAATTATATACTTGAGACATATGCGCGTCGACGAGTAGGTACCATCCCCGTGATCGGTTTCCAATTTGGTCGACTCTAACTACTCAATTTTGGATCCAAATACGCACAAACGTTCGACGAATTTCGTCAAATTCGAATTTCCTTCAACATTTAATACGTCATTATAACAAAACATTTCATACACAAAATTTCCCTTAAAGGGAGCGGCGATAGCACTGTAGCAAAAATTTTTTGCAAAATTTTTTCTAAATTTTTTTAAACTTTTTTTCCCAAAAAATGTATACACGAAATATATGCGAGTCGACGAGTAGATTCCATTACCGTGAACGGTTTCGAGTTCTGTCGACTCTAACTCCTCAATTTTGGATCCAAATACGCACAAACATTCGACAAATTTTGCCAAAAATTTTGCAGAAAATTCCCCGTGTTTGCCAAAAATTATATACATGAAACATATGCGCGTCGACGAGTAGGTACCATCCCCGTGATCGGTTTCCAGTTTAGTCGACTCTTAACTCCTCAATTTTGGATCCAAATACGCACAAACGTTCGACGAATTTCGTCAAATTCGAATTTCCTTCAACATTTAATATGTCATTATAACAAAACATTTCATACACAAAATTTCTCTTAAAAGGACGCGGCGTGTCGCCGCGCCGAATTCAACTAGTATCTAGGGAAGGAGCTTGGGATCTCCTGTGTGGATCACGGAAGCAGCAGCGAAAATTCCAAGGAGCCGAGGGTTGGAGAGGCTGAGAGGGGTTCACAGGTGTCAGAGTAGTCATGATTCATGAGGAATGGGGACCCTAGCCTGAATTGTGCTAGTTTTTTGTAATTAACTCTGTTCATGACCACCTTCCTGTATAAATTCATGATTCGAATACTAGCAAGCTGAATGGTCTGATGTCCTGGACCGCCTGGCACTGCTTCACCATGCAGGTCATCAATGCCCTGTTTTGACATTTGGACAGCTTCACAACATTCTGATGGTTTCGGAACACAAAATGAGGAAGATAGTGAACGGTACAGATGAAGAATAACACAACGATATCACGCAGAATTACCCAGTTGAAAAGCATAACTACTCAAAAGTAGGACCAGATATGAACCATTGGAAATGGCTGATTTCGTGGTCATCGAATGAGAGCAAGCTGAATGGCCTGATGTCCTGGACCGTCTGGCATACTGTCACACCATGCAGGTCTATGCCCTGCTTTGACATTTGGACAGCTTGAAGACATTCAGAATTTCGCATGGTTTAAGTCTTTCAGAAGTTGCCAAATGAGAAAGTAATGAACGGTGCAGAAAGAATTGACAGCAACAATACCACGCAGTAATACCCAAATGCATAGCATAACTTACTCAACCAGATACCCGAAATACTCATGACATAGCACAAAAGGTGACAGGTTCAACAGTCAAATAGCATTAAGTAAAGCAAACTCTTCCCAAAAAAGACGAACTGTTTCGACACTGATTCAAGTCCTACATAGCTCTGTCAATGCCATCATGGTCCATAGCACTGCTCCACTCACTTGAAGCACTTGGCGTCCAGCAATGCCTCGCCCTCGAATGGCTCAAGGTCCTCAATCATGGCTTCGACGCGTGCCTTCTGGGCCGGGTCAGAGATGTCGGCCTTAGTCCACTCGTAGAGCTCCATGTCGTAGACCTCATCCATGACGAACTTGGGGATTTCCTGGCCACGGAAGAGCCACAGTCCCTTGAGCTTGAAGGGCGGCTCAGAACCAATCACAAGCATCTTGCCAAAGCATACTTGCGGCACATATCCATCCGCTGGAGGAAACCGCCAACCTTGTTCATGGTCACGTATGACACAGTGTTCTCTTCCTGGTACTTGTACTCACAAAACCACAGAGAGTAACCCTCTGGGTCATACATCTCCCAGAAACCTGAAACATAGACAACACGAGTTTTGGTTATGTGAGGGAAATATTACAAAAAATGAACAAAATGATTTTGTAATTATTTCTTCGATCTCAAGAGAAGGATGCAAATAGAATGACATGATTGTATTCTGGTAATGTAAGATGGCATTATGACATTTTCTAATTATTCCACTTCAAATTTAAGAAGGATGCAAATAGAATGACATGATAGTATTCTGGTAATGTAAGCTTTACATTATGACATGATGTACATCACCTACAGATGGGTCCTTCACTCCTTCTAGTCTCCTTTCATAACAAGGGACATAATATACCGCACAAACATTTGGAAAAAATCGTTGTCCCAAGTGCATGACTTTTAAATAGACAGAAATATAAAAGAATAGACATGGAGTTCCTCTTAGCCTTTACATCAGTTAGTGTTTGACTGAACGAATTTGTAGCTAACAGTTGTTGATTGTATTGGCTAGATTACAAAATCCACATATCAGGCATACCTCACAAACATTTGGAAAAAATCGTTGTCCCAAGTGCATGACTTTAAATAGACAGAAATATGAAAGAATAGACATGGAGTTCCTCTTAGCCTTTACATCAGTTAGTGTTTGACTGAACGATTTGTAGCTAACAGTTGTTGATTGTATTGGCTAGATTATAAAATCCACATATCAGGCATCTAAACCATTAAGAAACATCAGAGATAAAAGTTGCAAGATCAATAACAAGTAGAATACAAGATTCCCGTTAGATTGAAGTAATACCTTTAACAGCAACCTCATGGAAGTTGCTCTTCGTGTTTGAGTATAGCCTCTTCCAGTCATCAAGAACCATCTTGCTCGGTGGCAGTAGATCAAGAGGATTTTTGGGCTTGGGCTTTGGTGCCTCTTCCTCTGGTGCCGCAACCACTGGCTTTGGGGCCTCCTTGGGAGCCTCTTTCTTGACCTCCTGTGGTTGAGCAGGAGCAGGAGCAGCAGCCTTCTTCTGAACAGCAGGAACAGCCTCTGCCTGCTTGACCTCACCAATGACCTTCTTGAAGTTAGGCTGGTTAACCATTGTCCAGAAGTACCTCTCGACATGAGGGAACTCAGATGTGAAAGTCTTGGTCAAGATGCGTGCAAAACCATGGTAGAGGTTGCATGTCAAGACGATATCCGCCAGAGTGACAGAATGCCCAACAAGGAAAGTGTTTGAGGCCAGGTGTGTGTTCAAAGCACCAAGCGACCTCTTCAATCCAGCAATGCCAATTTCCTCAGACTGTAATGGTAGAACATTAGAACCTTGCAGCATACCAATGCTCATATAGCTGACATACCAATGCAAAAACTTACCGCAGGAATGTAAGGCATATACCCAAGCCTCGGGTACAACCACCTTGCGATATTGGTATCAACCTCTGTGGCAGCGAAGTCCATCCATTGCTCAACACGTGCCTGCAAGTACAATTAACATGTCATTACTAAAACTTGCTCAGCTATGATGATAGAAGTACTTGATAAATCACTTACATATTCAATGAGAGAACCGCCATAAAGAAGGTTGTCACCCTTTGAGCGAGCAACTGATGGAAGAAAGGAAAACATAGGTTAATTTATGCGGTGAGGAGTTGTAAGGTTAAATCAAAAGATGTAACAGTATATACCATAGCGGGCAATAGCATTGCTCTCAAAAACAGCACCATCAGGCGTCTCCAGAACAGGAACCTATAAAGAATTATTAGTTCCTGAGTCACCCTTGAGAGCATTGTATTAAACTAATTTGAAAGTTTAGTTAGTGTACCTTTCCAAGGGGATTCATCTTGATAAACTCAGGGGTTTTGTTAGAGACACCCATCTGAAAGTTCTTGACCAGCTCAACCTTGACCCCACAGTACTCGGCAGCAATAAGTGCCTTGAAAGCATTCTTGTTGCCGCTGCCGAATGCAATACCTAGCGAGGAAAGCACAAGACATACACTAAGAACAACAGAAAATCATCGGTGTCTGCATATGGAGTAACTAGAACAAACAGGAAGCAGAACAAATCATGTACACCAAACAGGCTAAGTAAAGTAGATGCACTAATATCTCTTGGCACACACAAAATACAGTTCCCTACATCCAATCCAATGTGGTAATATAAGCTAAAGCAACTCGATAAATACCAGGGAGTGCAATACCTAGCGAGCAAGACATGGCATACTAAGAACAACAGGAAATCATCGGTATCTGCATATGAAGTAACTAGAACAAACATGTAAGCAGAAAAATTTATGTACACCAACAGGATAAGCGAAGTAGATGCACTAATCTCCGTAGGCACACACAAAAAAAGCTCCCTATATCCAATCTAATGTGGTAATGTAAGCTACAGCCACTCGATAAATAGAGAAATAAAAGTTTATGGATAACTGACACGTCCTAGAGATCTAAGCTTGCACATGATCATACACAATCTGCATGACAGAGTTTCAAATCGAAGTGAGAAAACGGGCCATCGGTATAGCACGACCTATCTCATAAAAGTTTGGAGCAAAACCACATAAATCCCACATCCAGGACGCGCGATCTGCATCCAGCAGATACGCTACAGAGACATAGACCTACGCCCGGCGTCAAGCATCGGAACAAACTAACCACACATCATACCCCCACGAAATCGAAGAGGCTCAAAAGCGTTCGACCACATAAACATCTACTCGCAGGAGATCCGAACTACGCAAACCGTACATAAGCAACAACGAAACCTAGGAAGCGAGATGGAACTCACCAGCGCCATGTCGGCAGGAGCTGCTGGCTTTCGCCCGACTCAAATCTCAGATCTGCACAAAAGCAAAACGAAACAGTGAGCTTCGACTGGAATTACCAACGAACAGAGAGCGGGGGAAGGGAGAATTCTAGGGGGCGGACGAGCTCGGGATCTTACAGCGCGTGTGGATCGAGGCGAGATCGCGGAAGCGGCGGCGAAAACCCCACAGGAGCCGAGGGTGGGAGAGGCAGAGAGGGTTTACAATGGTTCGGGGGAGTGCGGATTTATTATGGCGGCGCTGAGGAATGGGGAGGGGATAGGAGCCCGCGGCTATCTAGGGTTGCGGCACGGACGGTCACGATGGCGAGGTGGGGGAGACTGGACGGCGCAGATTAGTCTGAGAATGAGGCGGGTGGCTTTTCTCGGTCGGGGCTCCTTGGGTTTACTTGGAATCGACATAGGGTCCCTGCAGGGTCGAGCCTGTAATTCAGAAAAAAAATGACTTGCTGTAATTCAGAATTACATGCACGATCAGTGCATGCCACGGGAAATAAAAGGTTGAGTAAGGGTAATCTCAAAAAAAAAGTTGAGTAAGGGTCAAGTCATCTAAAAAATCAGGTTAAAAGAAATCATCTCCAAAAAACGCATTGTGGAACGGACACTGTAGTATTAAAGATGTGTTTGGTTGAGGGGATAAAATTTAGGAGATGACGGCATCCCTAACCAGTGGTTAGGGATAGCTAACTTTTCTGTTTGGTTTGATGGGTTGAGAGATGATCATTTTTGTGCTTGGTTTAAAGGATAAAGAGTGGATGGGTTAGTGTGGTGACCTCTTGCACTGAGGTGCTGAGATTACCCCTATAAAAGGAAATAAATCAATTGAAATATTATCACATTTATCATTTTAACTTGATACCGCATTACCGCATAAATCCTAATCAACATATCTCTTTCTCTCATCCTTGTAGTGAGAAAAAAGAAAATCACTAGCTAATCTAAATTTGTATGTGTGTGCAAAAACAAGTACAATTGTAGAACAAAGAAAAAACAAATACTTGTGAGGTTTTCAGATTAGGTAGTGATTCTGAGTATACAAAGTTGCTCCTTCCTCATGTCACCGCCCGTCCATAGTGTTGCGATCTCCCCGTTCGAGCCGCGAGAGAAAAAATGTCGAGAGGAAAAGAGAGAGCACACATGAGATTAGATGGGGGAAGGGATTATCTTGGTCTGGTCGCCTCTGTTCGTCGTGGTCACGCTAGTTCTGGCCACCGTTGAGCCCCCCAATCCAAGGTCGTCGTGGCGGAATAGAGAGAGGAGACATGGGAAGGTGAGCGAGCAAGTTAGCCAAGAAAACGATCTAGGAGTGAGGCTAGCAGTGCCATCGAGAAGTGGTTGCCCTCATCCGGCATATTTCGGCTGAGGAGCTCACCCATTTTTTTGTGAGAATATACCCAGAATCTGGTTGCCCTCATCCATCTCCTCCTCTGAACCAAATGTATGGCAACCACTATAAAAATGTCTATCCCTAACCAAGCAAGGGATAAGCACTCAACCAATCACACCTAAGAATGTAGGTGAACCTCGTGAATAAAATGTACGTGAACATAACCCAATCTCCAGGAAATAGCACGAGTATTATTTAATTTTTCCAAATCTCAAACACAACCCATTTTTCAACCATAGCTTGACATCACATTACCTCAGAAGTAAAACAAGGATAATCACAAAAAACATATGAGAAGAAAACTACACTCATTAGGCTTCATTTTTAATAACAAGGATATGGTAGCACACAACCCATCCCACACAATGTTCCTTTCTCCAAAAATTATGTAAGGGGATTAACTATTAGTCTCGCAACCAAATGGGGTAAATTTATAGAAAAATCTTAGCGAGTATTTATACCACATATAAAATTTTAAGCAATGAAGGGATTTACCTTTCGAAGATTAGTCCAGAACCAACTCTAACACCAACTCATTTAGTATTAAAAGTGTCTATGCAAACATGAATGCAAACTAAACTCAAGGACAAAGCTAAAAAATATCTACAAACTTATGGGTTACCGCTCGATAATTAAGCGGTTTCTCTAGACCCATAGAGCTCGTCTAAGACAACACTCTTCACTGGGATCCTAATGAGTTGCGATCCAGGGCCACAAACGGATAATTAGAGTAGCTACCTTTAGTGAGGAATGTTGGTCATAGTTTTCTTTGAGTGGATCCAAGTTGGATCTAATGGGAATCCATATCTTGAGCATCATCGAGTAAACTGATGAACCATCGTCTGATATCCTGAATTACTTCCATGTCGGTAACTTCGCACTCTTATGTGGAATACCGATTTCATCACACCTGCAAGTAATAATTTGTTGTATAATATCATTTGAGGCGTTTGTAAGAGCTATTGTCATTGGTTCACGGAACTGCAGTGCTATCTTATTTTGTGAACTTGAATTGTTGATGGAAAAGTGCAGCCATATTTGCTTAGAGGTGTAACTTTTTCTACACATCCCTTCTTTGTGAAATGTGAGAGGTTGGACATATATATGTGTTACGTTTAATTTGTAGAAATATTCCACATCTTGACATTACCATATTTTTTATAAGTTAATGTGTGTTATGTCATAGAAGTGTGTGGATTATGCCGGACGCATCTATTAGAACTTTCCGTTTTAATTATGTTTATTCATTCTCTTGTATAATAGAGATCTTACTAGAAGGGTAAGGCGTGCGTTGCCGCGCCCAATTGATATTTGAGTATAAAATGTCTTTAGTACTCAATACTCGCTCCGTTCTATATTAGATGACTTCTTAGATGACTTCCATTTGTCCACATGTTGATGTATCTAGACATGTTATAAGTATAGATACATCCATATTTGGACAAATAGAAGTCATCTAATTTAGAACAGAGGGAGTACGTGTGAATAACTTCATTATCTATAAGCGTATTTGTTTTTACTTTACCATCTTTATTGTCTAGCAATGTATTTTTTTGCTATCACAAACCAAATTCATTTCACACAAAAACATTAGAGGTAAATAAAATAATTAGAATATAGAGAGATATGTCTTGATACTTTTGAGATAACAAAGTCACGACGCCACAAGAGTATCATTCGTCACTGGTATTAAAAATTGTGCGCACACGCACACAGATGCAACTATGTTATACATGAAAATGCCCCTTAATACAATTGAAAAACCTGTTTTGTACCAAAAAAAGATTCAGAAAACAACTATTACTATGAGAAATTCTAATGTCATTCTCAAGTTGATGGACCAAAAAAGAAGATGATATTGTCAGACTATAAAGATAATTGTCTTGATGGACCACTACCAAGTTGTGAAACAAAATAAAGAACTGCATGGTATTTCCTTGAGAACGCTCTTTAAGAAAACCATAATAGATTGAGAATTAGCAAAACCATTAACAAATAGTGGACATGTGTCCGAAAATAATAAATTGAGATTTGAGAATGAGCAAAACCTTGTAGAAGACATCGTTGCTGTGATGCTTGTTTTCTCGCCCACGTTGTTACGGGGAAAACCCTAGATCTAGTTCTCCCATATCAGACGATGGTGGTACGCGGCGCTAGGAGAGAGAACTGTGTCAGATGCACGTCGATAACAGCGAGTATCGACAGCGTGGCGCAGTGGGGTCTCGGCGGCGGACCTATGCTAATTGACGCGCGCAGGACGGTAGCGCCATCTCACTTCATGGCCGCGTTGACAGTGGGCCTGGCAAGACCAATGTGTTGATCTCTCTGAAAATAGGTAGGCGGAAGAGGAGGTGGCGACTTATAGAGCGTACGCACATTGTGCATGCTGAGAGGTTATTGGCCGCCTCGCTGTTGGTCGGTTTCGTGAGACCTCCGGTTTAGATGGCGTGCGGTGGTGTGAGGTTAGGGTACTTGGAAGCGATCAGGACCATCCTATTATCATTTTTAGGTGTTGCGACAGATACCGCCGAGAAGATGGCTTTGTTCGTCTCATGTATTTGTTTTGTCACACTTTGTTGACTAATATACTAAAAAAATTGTATGCTCATTTTTATGCCCTGCAAATTCATGTCATGAACATAACGTAAATCTAATATTCTCAGCGCGAAAGGATGGTAACATCAGGATGGTGTACAGTTGAGTCCTTGCTAAAAAAAACTCTCTGTGCAACCAGCCAAATAGTTGTCAAAGCCCGAGACCAGATACCTGACAGAAAAGAATTTTTTCACAACCTGAAATGTGGGGCACAAGCACGGGAGTTTCTATTTCTACGAATTTTTTCAACAACCTAAAAAGTGGGGGAATATTTTTTTTGCCCCTTTTCCTCCGGTCTTTGATTATTTGCCCTCTTTTACATCAATTTTTTTTGCCCCACTTTTTTTGGGACTTTGATAATTTGCCCTTCTAAATTTTCTTTAATTTTTTAATATCATGTCATTACGTGAGGCAACATCTCGAGACGATAATGCCCCGATGAGCTGCTCGTCCTACCACCGCTTTGTTGCTCCCTCTCTGATACCTATGTTATTCTCCAGGTCCGGCGAGATCCTCCTTACTCTCCCACTCAACCTCGGCTGTCTCTCTGAACGTCACCGCTTCGACCTGTCCACCCGAACCCCTTCCAGAAGCCTCGAACTCTGGACGCTTCTGGTAGCCTCCAACTCCAACTACGCCGTCCTCTCCCTGGCAGTCTCTCGCTCCCTCCCTTGGCATTTCTGCTGTAGGCGGCGGGTGCTGTCGGGGTGCAGCCACGCAAGAGACCTGCTCGAGGGCGGTGTCGGAGCCGCCCAAGCATGAGGCCTAGATGTGTTTTGTCGGCGGCTCAAGCGACGGTCGGACACACAACACCGAGGCGTTCGCGGTTGTTGTCGTGAGAATCATGCATTGAATAGAGGACAGGGTCAGTGGGGCGAGAGCATCGTGGGGGAACAGCGTGGCTGCCGCAAGCTCTCCGTATATGTCGGGAGAGACGAGCGCTACTGGTTCGGCTCGATCCAGGAAAACAACCAAAAGGGTAATTTTCGTCATTGACAGCCTGCAAGGGGCAAATTATCAAATTCTAAAAAAGTGGGGCAAAACATAAATTACAATGTAAAAGAGGGCAAATAATCAAAGTCTAAAGTAAATATGGGAAACAATAAAATTTCCCAAAAGGTGGGGCCACAGTGAAGGAGAGCTCTCTTATTCTAGGGAGCTTAGTATTTGGAGGGATTTGATGACACCGTAAAAAAATAAGAGAATAAAGGTGTGTGATATCGTGCACTTTTCTATTATGCTCTTTAAATACACCTCACAGTCATGGTAAGTCCACTAGTTATTTGAACTTGAATTTATTTAAATTAGTTTTTATTTGTTTACATTCTCATGTTGATGAAAAATTTGTGTACATTTACTTGCATGGTCTTCTCGTAGAGCCATGTATGCCGTGAAAACAATGTGGTCTATAAGAATGAGGAGGCGCACCTGTTACAATGATGGTCACTGCATTCTATTGTCTTCTCTTGTCACCACCGTATTTGTTAGTAAGTGATTACTTAAAATAGACTAGACGAAAAATGGTAGTTTAGACATAAGATCAGGGGACGGTCTGGAGCCAACGGCAGTCGCAGCCGGACCGTGTGAAATGGAGATATGTTGTGTCTGTTGGCCTCAGTCGGCCTGTTGTCAGCTGTATTTGTGTTGATTAGTATATGGGGAGGAGCGACCGTTAAGAACGCCCCGTGGATGTAGGCCTTGATCGCTGAACACGTTAACAAATCTCAGTGTCATTACTGTGATTGCTTGTCCTCGGTATAGCGACATACGCCTCTGACGATTACAACGAGGAACCTCCATGAGGGTGAAGATGAGAAGGAACTACACTTTGAATCTTGGCTTCTCTTTCATTGTTGGAGAGACAAATTGAAAACGGAGGAACAATCATGGGCATTGAGGTGAGGATAAATTGAGATACAGTGGTCGAACCATCTTCATTGCATACACGTCGCATGGATGCCTTTAAATTTGAGGCAATCTTATGTGTGTTACGCGGTTTCTGCGCTTCCCAATATCAAAGACATATTGTAAAGAAGGTGTGTTGGAAAGCAAAGACTGACTGTCTGATTATAAAAAAGATTTGGATATGAATAAAAGGTTCAAATATTCTAGCCTAGAGAGATTTATTTTGTGAGCTTAACTGGTACTGGGCCATTGCTTTCGTGCTTCCTCATCTGTATTCCTTTCCATCTAATGTAAGGGTTTCTTTGATTCAAAGGAATAGCATAGCATTTGTGGAGGATTGGATCCTATACGATCTTGGTCATTTGATTTGCAGGATTGTATCCTATAGGATTTTTTCCTAAGAATCATTTGTACTACTTCCCATAGGAAATCTAACATCCACTCTAACCTCTTCTTACAATCCTTTGATGAAATCAAATAAATTTTGATGCATCCAAAATCCTATAGGAATGGAATGTGGATGACATCGGAATCCTATAATCTTCCTATTCCTACGTTTTTTCCATCCTACAAATCAAAGAGGCCTAATTGGTTTCACATAGTCTCTTTTCTGCCATTGTTTAAATGTATTAGCCATGCTAGTATAATTTATTGTTAGTATTTTCTCTTATTATTGATATATACCCTCCCATATGTTACTTTACCGCTGATTGTATACATGTCCTAGAGTAAAAGCTAATCTATTAATATCATCAAGGTTTCAACTTTGCGTGGTAACCATTTGAGTTAAATAACAGATACACCTACAATGTCAAATATTTATGCTCTGTTTAATCTATGATCACTACTCTATCTAAGCACCAAAGTTATAAATTTTGCGGTGGAACTTTATTATATTATGTCAGTACCATTATATATTTTATAATAAACCTTAAATATTGGGAGCGTCAATCATGCAAAACATGACTCGCTGTAGAACATCTAGCACTTGACTAACCACATTATGCGTTGTTCTCAAATACATCTCTTCTATTGAGTAGCAAAAGATCATAAGTGCCCTAACCCAAGTTGTTTTATGCTTATACTGCTTTAATTGTTTCTTTGCATGGACTCAATAGTCAACCGTTGTATTTTCTCAAGCTTAGCATTCAAATTATACTTTAATGGTGTACTGCAGAATATCTAAAAACATCAAAACTATGTACAATAGTGTTTTCCCTGTGTTACTTTTGTTTGTCAGCGCAACACCGAGCGTTGATAACAATATTAAGACAGATGTATATAGATGATGTATCACATTCCCTCTTTTCCAACCTGGTGTGCAAATTCTTGACACACAAATGGTGCATGATTTAGACCGGTCTTTGGCCCCACAAAACAGCGCGTCAAGCATATACTCGTATCTTTGTAGCAGTATCTGGTGATCCAGTCCTTTGGGATCTATGTTATACAGAATGGGGGCAATGGAATTGAACCTTACTAGATGGAGTAGGTCAGAAGAAAGTCGAGGTACCCGTATAGATGAGAGGATGAGAGAAAGAAGAAAAGTCTTCTAGGTGACGGGTAGAGAAAAAATAGCACGATGAAACCTATGTAGACCTCTTCCACGTGCTAGCTCTTTAATCATTTCTTAATATGTTTTTTCTTCTATAGCAATGTACGGGTATTTAGTTATTGATAACGATAGTGAGCTAGCACAAACTTAACGTATGATGCTAAACCAAGACCCAAGCTGCTAATGGAAAAGGAAAACATGCGAGAACAATCATAGTAGAAAACATCGGCGTGACAAGGCACGCCTATGTTTTCCGCCTTTTAGTATAAGCTAAACTAAAATGGTTTAATGCATAAATGACACAATATGCGACATCGATGCAAAGTCTGAACTAGATATCCGGTGTGTGATAGCATCTCGACACTTTGACATTGAGCATGTCATCTTGCGCAAAAAGCCTTGGCCTTCGAAAAAAGTAATCCGATGAAGAGGAGAGAGGTGTTCTGGCTCCCGAGATCCAATGCTCTCGGTATTTTAAAAGTTTCGAAAAGGATAATTTGAAGTTTTAAAAAATTCTAAAGAAAATTTATACATACATCTACATATTTGAATTTTTTGCTGATAATACATTCTATTATAGGCTACAGAAATATCACAAAATCATGGCTTTAAAAAGCCAAAAAATAACTATTTTTTCTCCCCACATTTGACTTTTTTATGCATGCAACATGTGAAAAACTATTTCGATGCAAATTTGGTCGTAGACACTTATATATACTTCTTTGATTTTATTTCAAAAAAGTTGGAGACCTAAGAACCTTTCGAATTTTTTAAAGAACGGAATCACTCAAGCTCGGGAGTTACAGATGATTTCGGATAAAGAAAACCTGACTAATTTTTTTTAGGGCATTGTACCTGATTTTTTTTTTTTTTGGGGTGGAACCTGTTAAACAAGAACCTGTTAGTTGGACTCGCAGCCTAGACCGCAGCCACACTGGCCCGGAAGCAGATGAATTTGGGTTGTTGGGTGTCACGACACTGCACCTACCCCTGGCGATCAAGGCGACAAGGCGGGCCGAGCATCGGAGAGCCCAGCGCTTGGCCCAACTGGCTCCAAGGCTCACGGGCCAAACGGACAAGACCACGTCTCCTACATAGCTCAGCGTGAAGCTGAGGCTGGGGATCCAATCATTGATCATCATCTGAACCCGATACTGAAGTGTCTCTCTCTTCCTCCTTCTCCGAGCCTGCGTGCTCGTGATTCCGCTCTTGCGTGACGCAGAGCATGTATCAACACCAAATTGGTTGAATCCTAGACACTATCGATCGATCTAGTAGTGATTCCCTGGACAATTCCTTCGAGTATACTTACATCTGGCATCAGAGCCTCCGATCTGAAGCTTCCACCAATTTTTTTCTCCAATTCATTTCGATCTCGAGTCGGCGGCGAATTCGGGTTGATTGGGGGCGCAGAGGTTGGGATCTCCCGTGAAATCCCTCTGGTCTGCCTCCTCCCCGCGGCGACGGTGGCGGAGCTGCCTATCTCGGGCGGAACCACGGCGGCGAAGGCGGCGGTAGACTGCTTGGGGTGAAATCTGGTGGGGATCGAGCGGTTGGGGCAGAATTCTTCTGTCCTGGTAAAATTCCGGCTCGACAGCTAGGTTCATTCACCATTGGGGGCGCATCTCGCAGGCGGCGGCAGGCGTTGGCATCATGAGACGCGGTCTGGGGGAAGTGCAACGACGTGGTCATGGACAAGGTACATGTTGATCTGGTGGAGCTGCGCAAGCAGGGTGCAGAGACTGCTACATCGATCCAAAGCATCTGCGACACGCTGAAAGGCCTAAACCTGTGGATCCCCCAAGTGGACACCACGGTGAAGGAACTACAGAAAACCATGGAGTCGGTGGGCGCAAGGGTAACGGCGCTGGAGGCAGCACCTACTCTGCCGCCTGTGAACACCACTCGGCCTGAATGGCACGGCAACGACACGATGAACCAGGGTACCGTGACTGCTGCCTCACGGGCACAGACACCTGCCCTGGACAAGGGTACGCAAACTGTTCCCCATACCCCAATCCATTTCGAATTAGGAGAGCCACCTGATACTTATTGTGACACTCCTCGCTTTGGATCACGGCATACTCATGGTAGATCGTCTAGGCCACCTAAAACTGAGTTTCCACGCTTCGATGGTGAAAATCCGAAGTGGTGGAAACAGGTATGTAAGAAGTATTTTGCTCTGTATGAGGTGGATCATGACACCTGGGCAAGTTTTGCTACCATGCATTTTACTGGGAATGCAGCTCTTTGGCTGCAAACCTATGAGGCTGAGCATGAGGTTGAGAGTTGGGAGGAGTTATGTGTAGCCATTCATTCCAAATTTGGTAAAGATAAACATCATAGGCATTTAGAAGCTTTAGAGAGCTGTCGACAAACTGATACAGTAGAGAGATACCACCACAAATTTGAAGGGATAAGGCATAAAATTTTGGTTTACAACAAACACTATGATGAGGCTTTCTTTGTAACTAAATTTGTTGGAGGTCTTAGGAAGGATATTCAAAGAGCCATACGTTTACATGATCCTCAAACTGTTGATGCTGTGTTAGTTCTTGCTGAAAAACAGGAGGAAATACTGGAAGAAATGAAGCCATATTCAAACAACCGATACAAGCCAGAATACAAGTCTGCATATACCAAGACTGGATTTCCTGGCAGAGGAATTTTGTCAAGCTCGGCAGAAATAAGCAAAGGGAGTGATGATAAAGCAAAAATGAAAAATCCTTGGGATGATCGGCTGAAAACTCTTAGAGATCAAAGAAGGGCAAAGGGTGAATGTTTTACTTGCGGGGACAAGTATCAGCCTGGCCACAAATGCAACAAGAACATACCTCTGAATGTGATGGAAGAGCTGCTTGAGATGCTTCAGTTGGATACTTCTGAAGTAGAGGATGATCAAGAAAATTCAAGTGAAGAAGAACCACTAACACATATTTCAGTCTGTGCAGTCGCAGGGATACAAGCAAAGAAGAGCATCAGATTGCAAGGGGAGTGCAATGGGAAACAAATCTTGTTGCTAATCGACTCGGGCAGTGCAGGCAGTTTTGTGAGTGCTGAGGCTGTGGAACAATTGGGTTTGCAAACTGAAACAATTCCAACAGTAAAAGTAGCAGTGGCGGATGGCAGAAAAACAGAGATTACATTGGTGGTTCCTGATGTTCAGTGGTCATGTCAAGGACACCAATACTCAAACTCATTCAGAGTGTTTAGTGTGCCTGGCTATGACATGGTATTGGGGATGGACTGGCTTGAAAGTTTACCACCTATGTGGGTAGACTGGACAAGGAAAACCTTGCGTTACAAGATGGCTGGCAAAAGAGTGGAGCTGAAAGGAGTGAAGTCCAATGTTCGAAAATGTGAACCCATCTCTTTGGCAGAAATACAGAAGCTAGCAAAGGACAGAGCACTAGAGCACATAGTGCAACTCGATAGCATAGATGCTGATAATGTCGAGGCAACACCAGTGGAGATTGAAGAAGTGTTGCAGGAGTACAGTAGGTGCTTCCAAACTCCTTCTGGATTACCACCTCATAGAGATTACGATCATCACATCACTCTACTTCCTGGGGTGCAACCAGTAAATGTGAAGCCTTACCGCTACTCTCCACAACAAAAAAAAAGAGATAGAGAGACAGATAAAGGATATGTTACATCAAGGCATAATCAGGGCAAGCGACAGTCCTTTTGCATCACCTGTGTTACTGGTAAAGAAGAAAGATGGGACATGGAGGTTTTGTGTGGACTACAGACATCTGAATGCAGTAGCAGTTAAGGACAGGTATCCAATGCCAGTAGTGGATGAGTTACTCGATGAGTTGTCAGGTGCACAGTTCTTCACCAAGCTGGACTTGCGCTCTGGATATCATCAAATCAGACTAATGGAAGCTGATGAGTGCAAAACAGCCTTTCGTACTCACAGTGGGCATTATGAGTTCTTGGTAATGCCGTTTGGGTTGACATCAGCTCCAGCTACCTTTCAGGCGGCAATGAATACTGTGTTTGCTTCGCTGATACGCAAATTTGTTCTGGTGTTTGTTGATGACATTTTGATATACAACAAACCACTGGAAGAACATAGGCACCACCTTCGTGAGGTGTTTCAGTTGCTTGAGAAGAACCAGCTATATGTGAAGAAGTCGAAGTGTTCATTTGCACAGAAGTCGTTGGAGTACCTGGGACACATCATCAGTGCCCAGGGAGTTTCCACTGACCCAAGTAAAATAGCAGCAGTGGCAAATTGGCCACAGCCAATGAACCTGAAAGAGTTGAGGGATTCCTAGGTCTGGCAGGGTACTACAGGAAGTTTATTGCACTGTTCGGTTTGCTCTGTCGACCACTAACAAACTTACTCAAGAAACATGTCCAGTTCCTGTGGGCATCTGAGGTGAATGCAACATTCCTAGTGGTTAAACAAGCACTCATTGAAGCGCCAGTACTGGCATTGCCAGATTTCACAAAAGAGTTTGTTCTGGAGACAGATACCTGTGAGAAAGGTGTGGGTGCCGTGTTAATGCAGAACAAACATCCAATAGCATTCCTTAGCAGGGCCCTTGGCATAAAAAATCAAACTCTATCCATTTACGACAAGTAATGCTTGGCCATATTAATGGCAATCGACAAGTGGAAGCCATATCTGCAACATAAGTCCTTTGTCATTTACACAGATCATCGCAGCCTGATACATTTGGGGGATCACAAATTCAACACCAAGATACAACAAAAGGCATTTTTCCGACTGATGGGATTAAATTACCGCATTGTGTATAAGAAAGGTACATCAAATGCAGCTGCCGATGCACTGTCAAGAAGGCCACATCAGTTTGCGGTGAATGCAATTTCAGTTGCAAGACCCAAATGGATAGAAACTATCATTGAAGGTTACCAACAAGATGCCAAAGCCAAAGAGTTGCTTGTCGAGCCGAGTGTGACAGGCCATAATGATCAAGGGTTTTCTTTGCAAGATGGAATTATCAGACAGAAAGGTCGTGTGTGGCTGGGAAACAATGGTGAAGCACACAAGGCGGTGCTGATTGCATTGCACAGCAGTGGCTTAGGAGGGCACTCAGGGGTCCTAGCAACATACCAGAAAGTGAAGCAATTATTTACATGGCCAGGATTAAAGCAAACTGTGCTCCATTATGTGGCTAACTGTAGGGTGTGCCATCAGGCAAAATCTGAACGCCAACGGTTGCCAGGCAAGCTTCATCCACACAAAGTGCCTCCATCTGCATGGCACACAGTAAGCTTTGACTTCATTGAAGGGTTGCCATCTTCTAACAAGTACAATGCCATCCTGGTAGTGATTGATAAATACACTAAGTTTGGGCACTTCATACCAGTTAAACATCCCTTCACAGCTACTACAATCTCTCAGCTGTTCATGGACCATGTATACAAAAACCATGGTATGCCCCAGGTCATAATCTCGGACAGGGACAAAATTTTCATTTGCAGTTTCTGGCAGAATCTGTTTCGGCTGGCGGACACAACCTTGAATTTGAGTTCTTCTTATCATCCGCAAATGGACGGGCAGACGGAGAGATTGAACCAATGTCTGGAGACGTATTTGAGATGTCTGGTGCATTCAAAACCGGAGCAGTGGGCAAAATGGTTGCCCCAAGCTGAGTACTGGTACAACTCCTCATTCCACTCAGCGCTGAGACGCTCCACTTTTGAAGTGTTGTACGGCAGGAAGCCAAGATACTTTGCTGTCGAGAATGCATCACTGCCAGGTCATACAGACTTGGGATGTGGCTCAAGGAGCGAGCTGCAATGGCGCCAATCATCAGACAACATCTCGAACGTGCCCAACAACGTATGAAACACCAAGCTGACAAAAACAGAAGTGAACGCCAGTTTGAGGTGGGCGATTATGTGTATCTGAGGCTACAACCCTATGTCCAGTCTTCAATTGAGCGCATATCTTCTCAAAAATTGGGATTCAATTTCTTTGGACCCTACCTCGTGCTCCAGCTTGTGGGACAGATGGCATACAAGTTACAATTGCCGCCATCATCCCGCATTCATCCAGTCGTTCATGTATCGCAACTCAAAAAAGGTTTGAAACCTGACGAAAGAGGCAAGCACAACACTGCCTATCTCTCTGTTGCAGGTTGTTGTCCATCCTGAAACAGTGCTGGGGGAACGAATGGTTCGCCGTGGAAGCCCCAGGTGAAGGTGCGCTGGAGTGGGCTGCCAACATCATGTGCAACCTGGGAGCACGTCTACGCCATTGTGGAGTCCTTCCCCACTACATCGGCTTGGGGTCAAGCCGTAGCTGAAGGGGAGGGTAATGTCACGACACTGCACCTACCCCTGGCGATCAAGGCGACGAGGCGGGCCGAGCATCGGAGAGCCCAGCGCTTGGCCCAACTGGCTCCAAGGCTCACGGGCCAAACGGACAAGACCATGTCTCCTACATAGCTCAGCGTGAAGCTGAGGCTGGGATCCAATCATTGATCATCATCTGAACCCGATACTGAAGTGTCTCTCTCTTCCTCCTTCTCCGAGCCTGCGTGCTCGTGATTCCGCTCTTGCGTGACGCAGAGCATGTATCAGCACCAAATTGGTTGAATCCTAGACACTATCGATCATCTAGTAGTGATTCCCTGGACAATTCCTTCGAGTATACTTACATTGGGCCTAATGCTGGACCAGCTTTTACAGGACCAGTTACTACGCCATATACATTTCGGCTCTTTCTTGGATGGCTCTCTCTCGAAAAGGAAAAAAATTAGTTCGGCCCTTCGCTCGCGGAGCCGTTCGCGCTCTCCGCGAAGTCCTCCATTCCCCAACCATGGCGAACGGCGAACTCCGATGGCGGCCGCGGGCTGTGGCCGTGGCAGCCCCTTCGCCGCATCCCATCCTCATATGTCTCCAGCCGCCACAGCCTGGAGGTGACTCGCTCACCCCCTCCCCTCTCTTACCACGATCGCAGAGCATGATCCAATCGGGTGTGGGTTCCGTGCTGTGCGTGCCGTGTTCGACAAAATGCACCTGAAACTTTTGGGCCTCCTCACGGCGCGCTAAGTCTCGCGAGGTAGGTATTTACCGGCTCTTGCTTCTACTCAGTGTAGACTGCGGATGTAGCATCGGCGGTTGGAGGGTTACTAGGTCGAAATGCTGTAGCACGAAAAAAAAAGGCATCGTAGTTGTTTTCACTGGTTAGTGCAGGCTACAAGAGTTACGTAAATTGCAAATATCCACTAATTTTCGATATATGTTTTACATGACATGAGTAGCAGCAACAGAGAGGCTTATCAAGTACAGCACACTAGCTATTTTCGTGTAGATTGGGGGATCAACTGATCAAGACTGCCTAGGAATTCTGAGTTTCTGACTATTAGTTCATTACTTTAAGGGGAAACTTAGACACCACTTCTGATAGACAAAGACACGTTAAAACAATCTGATACTTAACTTAAAACTACTGGATTGAGTGTATTGTGTTACTTGGCCAGACCGGATAATGTATCAGGTTATTTTTTCCTCGGAAGTATTTAAATGGAATAAAAACCAATCTGTCATATCACAAGTTCATTCATAGAGCAAATTGTACGATGTGATGGTTTAAACCTTCAAAACACTTCCCTTAATCAGATCAGCCGTCCAACTAGTGGAGTTACTGTTGTTGTAAATTTATTATTTCTCTTATGTGTTGAACAGAACATGGCCCTGCCGGGCACTTTCGGGTTGGAATATAACAAGCGGTGGACCATTATTGTTTTCACAGAAGAAGAAACATTCTAATCTTTTGTAACTTAGCTGAACAGGACTTCACTAGAATGGCTGTACGATATCTGCTCATCTTTTTTTGAATAAATATATGCTGGATGAATTTCCAACAAGCGCTATGTTGGTATTACGTAGGCCCCGAAACAGATTGGTGTTACATAGTTTCTTAACAAATCATGCTTGCCTAAGATTAAAAGTCGATTAACATGTGCCTTTTTCATTTTCATCACCTCCATTTGGCAAATAAACAATATGGGCAGCACAGCCAGCCCGAACAAACACACCCTTATTATTCCTAATTGGAAGTCAGAAAATATAGGTAGTTCAACTCAATCAAATTTACTTGCACTCCATATGTTTAAGAGGCTGAATGTGTGTGTGTGTTAAATGAGCATGTGATAATTCTTTTGCTTACATCAGCATGTGGATGCCATGTGAGCAAAACTCAATCAAGATGAGTTCCAGATTTCTTGAATTAGTGGTGTGTATGATATATTCTCAGTCCTATTATTATTATTAGAAATTTCGTTCCCCCCTAGTTTCCAACTTGCCAGTAAGCCTGCTTCTTTTATTTGAATCAAGATTGGCGTCCACTCCGCAAAATATTCAAATAGGTGCCTGCTTCCTTTGTTTGAAGGATACCAGGTATGATCACCCCTTTGTA